>CM055199.1:3994048-4594048 GCA_029224185.1 Karalla daura | reverse complement strand
CTCAGCAATAATGGATTTCCAGGAGTGATTGTGCTGTGCCACTTTCTTTCCCCCTTTGCCTTTAGCTGTTTGTGTACGGCCTCACTCACAATCATTCTTCTTTTGTACAGAATAAATGGAAACTCAATACATATTTGAGAGCCATTCTTCTTTCACTCGGCTTGACCAAACACATCCTTGGTGTGGGCCGAGAGACCTAAACCTCTGCGCTAACATGTCTTTTCTGTAAAATAGGAGCACAGATCGCCACAAAGCCAATACAATCCATCTCTAATGGCTTCCTCCCCTTTGATGGCCCCGATGTTTAATCAGAGTAAGAGCTGGGTCTTGCCTCGCTTCTGTTGGCATCCATTAATTTTGCCTCTCTTTTTCATTTGTTTGTTGGGTTCTTTTTTTCTCTCTCTCTCTCTCTCTTTCTTTTACTAACCCCAACAGCCAGCTGGCATTCATGGATGGTCTGACTGAGTCCTGTTCAATGCAAAAGCCGTGGCTGGTTTGGAGACGTATGACTCATAGCCCCAGTGAGTTTGCTCCCCTACACTCACTGGCTTAAACACACAGGCGGAGCAAGCGCTCAGTCCCGACTGCTTCATCAAAACAATGATTGTGCTCCTCCCACATTTTCACTTTTTGATTAACTATCATTTTTCCCACACTGATTTGACGCGGGTCCATTTGTCTTCATCACGGGCATCATCCATCACGGCGCAGTCACCACCAACAGTTCACCGTGGCTGCATTTCAACAAAGAAGACAGTGGCGACGAGCGTGGAGCCGCCATCGTAATAAGGTCAGAAGTTGAAACGCTGGACCTTTGCTTGGCTTTTCTCTGCCAAACAAGACATCAATATAGTAAATGTGGAAAAATTTGTCATTGTCATGTTTGGCATCCTTCTAAAGAGGCTCGCCATGAGCGATAGTGCAGCGCTATCCAAAACTCCCTTGTTTACTGGCAAATAAAGCAGCAGATGTAGCATAAATCAGTGAGGGAATTTGCTTGTACAGCGATTGCAGATCCAAAAGAGATGAGATCAATCACGGGTGAGCCGACCAACAAAGATTAGGTAAGATGACACAGAAATTATCGAAGCTGAAAATACTACACTCTTTAGTTCAGTAATGCCGAGAAGAAGCATGGCACAGTCAATGAAAAATGGGCCTGAGCTCGATCATTACACCGCTGACAGACATCAGTCATACGAAAGGAAAGCACAGACAGGTGGATAATAACAAGCACAAACTGAAGGGGAGATAAAGGCGATTTCAGATGGGCAGCCAAGCACATTTGAAGTGATTACTGAGGACGCCATTTCACATGAACAACATTAAAACACTGATCTTTTCTTTTTTTGAAACAAAACAAAATCATTTGTTCAAGGGCTTGTATTGATCGAGCACACAAAATATTGTGACGACAGGAGATATTAGCTTAGCATAACGACTGAAAAAAGGAGACACAAGCTGTAATTCTAATTGCTATCATCACAATGCTGTTGTATGTACTCAAAGCAAATTGCTCGCAACAGATGCTGCACAGAAGCAACAGACAAAAAATAGACAGTGCTCACCCTAAAACCACAACATTTGAATGTTTAGATCATAATTATATGTTTATGTTTTTATTAGAGTATATGATATAAATGATGTAAACACTGTAATATTGAGATGGTTTTTCCTAATCTTGGTGAATTTTCACACTGGACCTGAACTATTTTCAGGGGCGTTTTGAAGAACCACTAAATGATCGGTGGAGTGTCATTTCAAGTTGGCAGAAGTGCTAATTGAAACGTCCGCCTGAAAGATACTTGAGGTTGCATGAGTCACACTGCGAAAGTGTGAAAGTGCACCCATTTCCATTAAAATGAATCAAATATGCTCCGAGACAAGACCACCAGACCCTCTACCATGAATGTGTCATTCCTGAAAATAAAACCGTGCCCTCACCCACAGATCTAAACACACACACACACACACACACACACACACACACACACACACACACACACACACACACACACACACAGATACACACTCCATGGTTTAGGTTTTTCATCATCATTCCAACTCCTTTTAGTTGCAAATATGTTTGCTCCTCCACAGTCATTAATGAGCACCCGGCAGTAAATATCGCATAGCCAAATGAGTATGGCGCCTCATCAGTGAATAAAGTGTCTGGGGCAAGAGGGAAAGGAATTAGATCACGTTCCAAGATATGTCAAGTCAAGAAGCTCTCGCCCTCCGCCTGCTGAGGAGCAACACCGCTCTCCCCCTCCACCTCCCACCTCCCTCTAGGTCATTAGCTCTGGCCGGTCTTCCCACCATGCTGGCCTTTTTTTTTTTCTTTTTGCTCAATGGCCTGGTGCCCTGAACACAACGAGCGCTGCTCCGGGAGGACGTGGAAGCCGTCACACTAGACGGGGCCACGCCATCAGTTCGGAGGCTGAGGCGCCGGAGCCGCTTCATTACATGACCCGTCACTGCTGTGGAAAGACGGAGCCAGTCGCTCATGTCAGTTAATGATGCCCCATGGTATTCTGGTGCAGGGAGGACGCGTTGTGTCGACAACGCCGATGCCTTTGTAAGGAGGGGGGAAAAAAAAAAGTCAAATCTCCCGTGTCCCATTTTATTTCGACGCAGCGGAGCTTGATCCATGCCACATGACGGTTACAGGGCCCGCTATGCAGCTCGATAAAGGAGAAACAAAAAATGACCGCGTCCAAGTTCATTTTGTAACCTTTTACATAATCTGTCCTAAAGCCTGTCTCTTTTTTTACCCCGTCAGCCCCAAGGCAGCTGCATTCACCATCTCCCCCATGATAGTGCACTCGCCAAGCATTTTTATAATGAAATGCCTGTAAGGTGACAGATAAGGCCCCTCTCACACTTGTCAGTCAGCGGCTTTGCCCCCGTGGAAACTTGAAGCACGGATCCAGAGTACATGACAGTCGAGTCAGGCGTTTGTGAAGAACGGGCGGGCGGGAATGAAAGATTGAATCGTATGTTTCTCAAAGTGCTTGTGTCACCACAGTGAGATTACATATTGGCCCGTTCGCCAACCCAGACAAACACACTCTCCGCAAGTATCTGTTATCCCTTCATGTTGCATTCGACATTAGCATTCAAACAGCGCATCTTCGCAGTGTCATAAAAAGAAATAGAAAGGGTCCAACCTGAAACCTCTGACCCCGTTGCTCGCCATTTGCTTATACAAGATGTTACCAAACTTACTGAATTTGGCCTTTGCTGCGAGGGAAAAATCATAGCTCTCTCCGCATCTGGATAATCATAGCCTGTTTGTGTCTAATTTAGAGAAGCAAACAAGTGAAAGGCAGACACAGAGAGGGGGCATTTTGGATGTAATTGGACTGTCAAACCACTGGTGGTTTAGCCCAGGATTTTCCGAGGCACCTTGCTGTTGAGTCCACCCGCAGTGCTTGCTTATCTGCACTATACGTGCGGGTCAGCAAAACCTTCGCTTTTACGATAAGCAAAACTCCACGCCGCAATCTGGGTGCGGATGCTTTTCTCTCGTCTGGCTGGGCTGCCGTGTTTTATTCTCCCCGCTCAGAGACCCAGACGCTTTCACTCGAAGCTCACGGCAAATTTAACCTGGCAACGCGTCGATCGAACAGAGATCTATGGCAGGCAGCATCGCGTAACGGAGGAAGACAAATACACGCTCGCCACTCAGCTGATGGCGATGTGCATGACTGAGTAATGCCGAGGTGGACAATAGCTTCTATGCATACATTTCATTAAAACAGCAGCGCTACACCCACTGCTTTTGCAAACACAGGCAGCTTCCACCTAACTGGACAGAATTTGTTTTGAGGCCTTCCAGATTTGCCTGTGTAATCCATGAATATGTCACCTCACCTAAAGGGTTATACCCATTCACACAATCTCCACATGTGTTGTTTATACTACTGTGGGTCCAGTTGGTCCGGCCATATTTTTCTATGTGTTTTTATATAAGGGAGTCTCTACAATAATTGTTTTTCTCGGAGGATTTGTGATCTATAATGCATATTCAACCCAACCTCTGATGGATTTGACGTAAGCCTGTATTATATAAGTCTCGATTTTTTTTTTGTTGTTTTCGTCCTTTTCACAGAGCCTCAGCTCCGATTCCCATGTGGGAGTGAAAGGTGCTGTCCACCACAGCTGTGGTTGGTTATGCTTGAAATCAGACTGACTCCAAAATATGCATTCAGATCTGACAAGTGGTGAGCATGTGTTTGTCTTTACAAAATCTAAAAAAAAATAAAAAATAAAAAAATCAGGCTATTTCTGCTTTGTGATGTGATTTGTGATGCCCACTTAGGATCAAAATGTTGCTCTATTGAATTGCTGGAAGCTTTAATATAAGCAATGCTACGTGGATCTTTTGCACAAATTGCGCCTGTAATTTTAGATCCAGCAACTTGAGAAAGTGTTTGAGTGTGCATTTCCCCCACACCATGTGTGCTTTTGTTACACACAGAACAACAGCCAAGGTCAGGCTGCAGTGGTAGTACACTGGGAAAAGGTATGTGCACTTCAAAAGGTGTGTGTGCGTTGGAGTTTAAGAATGCTGAGGCCAGGGCCATGACTTGATTTCATGGACTCGGTGCAAGAAAGGCAAGGTCAACATGATGTCGTCCAGCTGGCACTGAGCAAAAAAATCAGAGGCACTGATCTGTTTTTGTGAGTGTGTGTGTGTGTGTGTGTGTGTGTGTGTGTGTGTGTGTGTGTGTGTGTGTGTGTGTGTATGTGTGTGTGTTTTTCTCCCATGTTGCTGATGTGGCTCCTCGCTGCTGGCTCCGGCTCACTGTTCCAGCAAGATCAGACACAGGAGGAGGAGGAGGAGGAGGAGGCTTCATGTTGCCTGAAAGCACCCCAGTGCTCCCTGGTGGACATGCGCACATGAACATGCAAACACACACACACACACACACACAGACACATGGACGCACACTGCTGCACACACAGACCAGACACACTGGGGTCCGCTCAGATTGGTAGCCACACTTGGCCCTACAGCGCATGCAGATATGACCGGGCACGTCCACATGTGCACGCTCAAGCACGACTGATATGGCGATGTCAGAGACAGTAGAGCATGGGGCATATTTGAGACATTTCAGTTCTGCACAGTTCTCACCTGGAAGGGGAATACACTGCAAAGAAGCAACCTGCCTGTTCCAGCAGCCTGCGTTGGCCTGGGTGACGGACCTTTGCAGAGAGCCAGGACACGCGGATGCAGCACAGCTCTGAGTGAAGGTCAGGGTCCCTCAGGTAACAGCAGACCCCTGACAAGCCATTATATGTACAAGGCAAATGGGGTCAGAAAGTGGATTAAAACGACCCTGTCAAAGGTCCTTGAATGTGTAATAGAAGGGAGAGAGCCGCAGGATACTGAAGGTACAGAGACCGGAATGGAGGATGATTGAAACAGTCCAGCTGAAAAATAATGTGAAAGCCATTAATACTTGTATGGAAATATTTATAATATCAGGACTGAGTGGATCCATTTAAAGATGATTATTGAATGAGCCAATAGCAATGGGTAGATCTTTGAATATACATGCAGAATGTGATCAGGGCTTCTTGCACGTCATAATAATAAACAGGCAACAAAATCCAGTTTCTTCTGCGCAAACAAGGCTGAAAGGCTCTGAGTTAGACAAAGTGGCTGAGCAACAAAGTTGGAACATTTTAATTTGAAATTGCTAAATGCAATCATGTTGCTGTGCCAATATGCGGTGTTGTTGGTGTCGGCTGTGCCGGCAGGTGTGAACGTAAGCTGGTACAGCCCAGGACTCCGTTCTACTAAAACATTCAGTGTTGTCAGACAGTGGCACGAAGAGAGGACAGCAGCTGCCTGCCAAAACCCACATTAAACAACCTGTTGTAATCACATTCTCAACAAGAAAACACATCTGCTTTCTTAAGTTGGACACCAACAACAGTTGGTTTACTCATAAATTGTTCCAGTGCATTCTGTGACCTGTGGGTATGTAATCCACACCGAAGGATATTCTCTCTTGCTTCCAAAGCTTTTATACCACTGCTGGCTGACAGCAGTGTACAGAGTACAGAGAGCGGTGTACTTTTTTGTTTGTTTGTTAGTTTGTTTTTATTTTTGGAATGAGTTCCTTTTTTGGAAATAAAAATCATCTGAATGAAATGACAAAATAAGCAGTGATGTTGGGATGTGGGAGTTGGAAAATCCAACGGTATGGTTCAAAGATGCATGATGTTGTAGAAGAATATCTAAAGGAGTGAATTTCGGTGCGATAGGACCAACAGCAACTTTAATCTACTTCTGCTGTTGTGCAAGGCAGGGAAAAAAGTTTAGCCCTATGCCTACAGATGTGCAGCAGAACCAAGATAACAACTTGATTTTGTCCCCTTACTTCACCCGATGTCTTCTTTTTCGACAGAAAAAGCTGAGCAGTGCAGTAACAACCTGGCTCAACATCGGTATTGAAATAAATAATAGTCAAGGCCGATAACGGCATTGTAATCTGGTCGGTTGGTTATTGGAAAACAACAAGGACACATCCTGACTTTATAAATAATGTTGACGCCACAGAGGCTCAAACAGGCACCAAATACAGTCCTACATTTCCCAACTTGATGAAACCTGACAGTCCAGCAAGTGTTGACATATCTCAGACTCCACACATACACACACAGACACAAGGACACAGTTAAAATCCCCTTTAAGACTTCTTTGTTGTGGTTTTATCTGTAAAACACGAAACAAAACAAAAACCTCAGTTATTCATACAGCCACTGATATGTTTGGAAGGTGGGCACATGTTCCTTTGCGTAACAAAGCCGGACTTTCAAACTTTCAAACGGATCAAACTTTTCCTCCGTGCTCCAGCCAAGAAGGTAAGCCATCCCGAGGCAGCAGGGGGCCCTCCCCGCTTCATATTCACTCCAAGCCATGACCGCTGAGCATGCTGGGTATCGTGCTCTGACACACACACACGCACAGGACCGGGTGCTACAGGGTAGCACTGACATGCTAGCCAGCCTTCACTTGGAAAGGTGAACGGAAGGGATGGGGAGGCGGGGGTATGGAGGTCTCGGGGGCTAAGCGGGTTCAACAAGAAAGCCCTCTTCCTTGGCCTTTCATGGCGAATCATATCCCATTAAGTGGGCTTTGTCCTGTGATGAGGATGCTGCTGGCACTCCTCAACAATCCCATTACAGATCATAAAGGGAGCAGGGGATGTGGCCTGAGAGCACTCAGGCCGCTCCTCAAAGGCAGTCCCGGCTTTGTGTGTGTACGGCGACACGTCGGTTAATGTCTTTTTAACTCCAGGTGAATGTCTGGGAGCTCTCCCTTCGATCCTCTGTGTTCCCATATGATGCCCCGCGCTCGTCCTCTTGTGTCGGGAGAGAGGGGGGGGTGGTTGGTTTGATTTAGCTCGAATGTGAGTTTGGCTTGAGATGTGTGAAAACCCAGGACCAATGTGACAAGAGAAGAAAGCTTAGTGGCGGCGCTCCGCTGGTCTAGAAATACAATGTGTGTTATGTCACCCTTAAAAATGCTTCCTACTTTGCACATCCTCTTTGCTTCCGATTCCCGTGCCACCATCTTTCTGAATATTGCGAGAAACCGGAGTCTGACAGTCCCCCTCAAAGCACCTCAGAGGAAATACAAGTCTTCTATCTGGATGTATATTTAATGCCAGAGTCATTAAAACTGCATTAATCAATATTTTTATGTCATACGCCATTAAATTGTGAAAGGGGTCACTGAGTGCTGAACCCAGATGAAATTAGCACCCAGCTTTTAAGTTCCTCGTCAGCCATGTCTGTCTGGTACCAAACAGGAGACAGACAGACAGTAGTAGACACCGCCTGCTCAACCTGCTTCTGTATAGCATGGAAGGATTCAGGTACTGTTCTTAGGATGTGCCCCGATAACTAAACAGAGACAGAGCAAAGACAGTGAGCAGTGGTTTTCCAATATCCATAGAAACAACAATTGTATCTGGGTGAAGGTTTTCTCTGAAGTTTTAAGCTTGTGCCCCCATCCATATATTCAATGCAGCACCGCAGTCTGATGAGACGCTGTTCCAGACAAGTGCCCTTTAAAAGTCAATATTTAGATTATCTGGCAAAAACTACTCCGATTGAGATCAAGTCAAGTCAAAGTCACATTATTATATGTCCAGATATATCTGCTTATGCAGGCAGTTTATATCTTAGTAATGCAATAAGAGAGGGCCATAGCCCTCAAAGATTAGGCTATCCTCTGCTGAAATGCACTGAAGAAATACCAAACTATATCCTCCATATTGGATGCACAGTGGACCACAGATCCTATTTTGCTTGTGGATGATATATTTCTCTCAGATACCCAGAATATCCAGAATACCCAAACATATCACTTTGCAAGTTAGAACAGCTTCAAATGAGGTGAAGAAATAACTAAATTGTTGAGCAAGCAAATAATTTTCTGTGGGATTTCATTATACAATAATTGAATTAGCACTTTTTTCAATTTACTCTCAACTTTAATTAAACTATATATGTGTGTGTGGAGGGATTATTTATTAAAACAGTAACACTTTCATGTTTTCTATTTACAGTATGCACTTTTCATTTTAACTGACTGGGAGGATCTGAGGCGACTTTTTCATCTTATCAACCTTCACCAGAATTACTTTGCTCAACAAAAGATGTGGGTTTGCTCTCTAAGGTTAATTAAAAAGTTAAATGTGGCTGGTGTGGCTTTGCGGCATGTAAATTGCCAAACACATACTCATAGAGCGAGCGACATTATTTGTTCCTCTCGCTATGGAAGTGGATCGTCTCTGGGAGTGAACTTCACATCGGGCAGCCGTTCAGCACGCATTCTCCTCCACACGTAGCTCCCAGCTAAACTCCTGCACCAAGGCCTCCTATAAGCATCACCATTAATCAAACGGGCAGCTTGCGGTTTTTTGAAAGAACAAGCAAGTGGCATAAATAACTAAAACATCAGGGAATCGGGGGAAAGAAGGGGAGCAGGAAGACAGTGCTGAATAAGAAGTGAGAGGGGAAATCACGGCCAAAGTCACCTTCAGTCCAGCTAATTTACAAAACAGTGACTCCGGCATTAACCACAATGAGAGTGATTAATATCATAAAAGGCATTAGCTGCTGTTTACATTGCAAAGGCGTTTATCCATAGCCGCCACTTTGGCACCCCTCACTTTTTCATATTTTATTTTAAGTATGGCCGGCTACAGGATAGGAACAGCTTGTCTCTTTGGGCAACAGATGTGCTCCCCGTGCTCCGGAGATAGAGCCAGCTAATGCAAGGGCCGTATATTTCACTTGCTCACACGAAAGATGGAGGAAGATGGTAATAATAATAAGAAGAAGATTCCTTGAGGGTGAACCTCATGAATGAATCTGAGAGGGGGGGGGGCACCGGAATGCGATGGCACAGAGAACGACCGTTTCCTTGGCTTGCAGCTTCAAGAAGGGAGGCCATTGCGTTTGCAGGACTTCACATAGCGAAATGTGTGTGGCTGCGGCTTTAACGATATCACTCCAGCGTGCTCTTGTTATCGGCATACTGAAAATGCCAAAAAAGCTCTGAGGTGTTTATGTTGCAGCATGTTTCATTATCCACATTTGTAAAAGAAGCTAAAATCAATATTTCGAGACGCTCCTGGTGAAAAAGCAAACGCGCTCATCGCTGACAGACTCCGGGTGTACAGGGCTGGAGATCTGATTTCCAGAATTGAATTGAATTCCTCACTGCCGTCAACACCGAGTCTGCTTTCTATCCCTCTGTCATGAAATCAAGCCTAGTTAGGGGCCGACATGAGACACTTGATCATGCTCTGCCTGACTGGCGGTATTGATCAGATGGGAAGCCCTTCCCCCCCTGGGGGGCCACCAGGGCATCATGACACGCGGCTGACTCTTTGAATGGATTGATCATAGAAATGCATAAATAATAAAGTGGCGCGTGTCATTCTGACTTCCGATTGATTTTCCCATTAGCGGCTGATTGATACAAGCTTTAAATGTCAGGAGTCCCATTGATTGGCACAAGAACACCCACCCGCTCCCCATGGCCGCTCCCCTTCCACCTGGATGAGCTGAATTAAAGGTCAACAGGTGCAACAGCACACACTGCAGAGTTTCTGCACGCCCAGCATCCCCACCTCCAGAATGGACAGCTACGAAATGCATGCCTTCATGGGATACAGGCCAGTATCGGCATGCAAGTGAAAAGGCTTATCGTGCCAGAGAGAGAGGTGATCAAACATCGCCTGGACTGCCAGCCAGGTAGCCCCATTGATTATTTAATTAGTTGACCACAGAAGATTTATCAGCACGGTATTGGTAATCAATTGCCGGTGAATTATGCAGTGGAAATTCCACAGTTTAGCAGGTTTCAGCTCTCCAGAGTGTGGATTTCCCAATTCTTAAGCCCTCTGGTATCATTTTGAGTTTAGATCAGTAGATCTCTCCCCATCATCAAGCAAGACCAGCCGTTAAAAAGAGTTTTCATGGAGCCATCACAGGTAACAAGGGAATACCTCATTTCAAGATGCTATTTTGGTAGAAGGCACCTGCTCACCACATACACACACACAAACACACACACACACACACACACACACACACACACACACACACACACACACACACACACACACACACACACACACACACACTCCATATTATCATGTCCCAGGTGAAGCCAGTGCGAGAGTACAATCAGGACAGGTCAGCAGTGTGTCACAGGTGTGACGCACACAGACTGACAACCACTCACAATCGCATTCAAACCTGCAGACAGGTTTGAACCTGAGCAGCATAATGATGTGTGTGGTGTGTGTGTGAGGTGACTGCGCACAGACCCCATTAGACTATCATAACAACCAACAACGGCGGTCCACGAGAGGGAGTGGAATGGTAAATAAGTACTCAAGGAGGGTAAAAATAAAATCCATCGATCCGTCCATTATCTTACCCACTTTGTGCACACACTGAATAAATAAACACTAAATCTGTCAGTTCAAAATGGTTCAGATCAACCCCAGCAGTGATAAACACAAAGTTAACCAATCCACCTACCAATCAGCTGCATTCCCAGATTTTTTTTCCCCTTTGATTAAAGCCACTACTTTCCAATTCAGATTCATCTTCACTGGCACTGAAAGCACAGGCAGAAATCCTGCGGTACACCATCCCTGTTAAACAGCACCATGCAACAAACAAACAACAAGATAAACTTTTCTACATTTTAGCCCCAGCCACCATTACTCTACTTGAGGCCAGCACGTCAATGTGTTTCACTGTGCTACTTTGTCAAGAGAAAAGAGGGAAGGAAAATGGAATGTGCATTCATCTTTCATGGAGAAACCTTTTGCAAAAAAAGAGCCACGAGCAACGCAGGATAAACAAAGTAGAGAGCGTGTAATCTAACTTTATAAATCCACCGCTGACTTTCTTTACGATTCCGCAAGAAATTATGATATTTGCCTCACAGCTGAAACATGCACAAACCAGGATTGGTTTTTAAGCCTCTCAAAGGAAAAAGCAGATTGAGGATGCTCAATACAAAATCACAAGTGTGTCTGTGTGTGTGTGTGTGTGTGCGTGCGTGTGTGCGTGCGTGTGTTTGCATGTGGGGCAGAGCTGAGGGGAAAACATGGGGAGAAAAGCCCAAACACACACGGTTGCTCCTCCACAAGATGATAGCAGCAAGCTTTTACCGCAAGCCTCCAGTCACTTCCTGTTAGGCGTGTTTACGTACACCCTACTTGCTAGCAGCGTGCCGAGGAACATGAACATCTTAAACAGCTCGGCATGAATTTGCGTGCAGGTTAATGAAGCAGGGGTCCCCGCTTCCTCGGGCTTCCAGTGCTGAGATCATTTAATGATTCTCTTGCAACCTATTTATGGCACCACTTGGTGAACATAACAGAGGTTAATAAAGTAGAGGTCAACTCTTTATCACACCTGCCCAGTGCTGTTTTCCCCCTCTAACACGCTATAGCTCATAGGAGCATTTCTCATTAATGATCTCCCCCATAGGGCCATAGTGTGTAAATGTACTGCACAGGGGTTTAATGCTTTGATTCCCATAGGCTCGTTCGCTTGATCGCCAAATTATTCCTAGTGCCATAGTTGGTATTTATTTCATGCTAATAGCCAGCATTATACCCGGGGCTCGAAAATAGAAAGAAAAAAAACAAGTGTAGCATGCACATTATGCAGAAGAAATGGCAAACACAGGGCAATCAGGGGTGTAAAAAAAAGCTGACAGAGCGAGACAATACAGACTGGAGCACTGAGTTGAGTCATTTTTGGGGGTGCGGGGGTGACAGGAGGCAGGAGCGTGTATTACAAATGTGGGTCTGTGTGTGTGTGTGTATGTGTGCGTGCGTGCGTGTGTGTGTGTGTGGGCTTGTGCATGAGTGGCATCTCAACACCGGTGCGACTTGTAGATCGTGCCTCACAACGCAATATTCTCTGGGGATGAGAAGTGTGACATTGCTAATGTGCAGCACAACAATCTGCTAAGCAGCATGCGAATCCACCTGTGGCGCGTGAAACTAAAACGTCGACTGTCTGTTGTGTCTCTGTTACTGTGTCGCTTCCCTGTCTGCCTGAGCTCCAGACAAAAGGGAGGCAAAATCTACATCTCGGCCCCAGACTTAGAATACCAATGCGTCTGTAACACTTTTAAAATAGTAACACTGCATACCCCAGTTGCAGCTGAGTACCCGGCACACACCTGTATCTCTCTCTCTCTCTCTCACACACACACACACACTTACACACGACACCACTGGTCATCACTCATACTGAGAGTTTCAGGAAATTTCACAGTCACAGGCAAGGGTGAAAGAAGCTGATTGGAGGAACGGTGTGAAGAAGTGAATGCAACATCGAGGCCAATCTAATTTCATGACAGAAGCAAGGCAAAGGCATGAAAAAGCTCATGGAAATATGATTTACAACTGCTTGTTATCACATGAAATTCTCATGATGTGGAAATTTAGCCATTTCCAACACAACTGTTTAAGCTAGTCAAGACAGAACATACTTGCTTGAGGCAGACTTGATGAATATGTCCACAATTTTCGACAATATCATGACATCACAGAAGCACATTAATATCCTGCTAACTGTCATATTAAATCTCTAAAAATATCTTGCCCCTGCCAGACTTTGGGCAATCAATCCAGGTATACAGTCTCCTGCATGCTGATGATGTCTGACAAGCATAACCTTCACCATTTTTAAAAAGTGAAAAACAGGAAGGCGCAACACCCACACCTCCCAATCCAGTGACGAGGAGGCATAAATACCCTAACAGGAGGCCAAGGATTGCAGGCAAGCAGCCCCTTTTTTCTGTCTTACTTGTCTCCCAATTTAAAACATTTTTCCCACGAAATGTCAAGCTAAGCTGAGTCTGAATTTGAACTGCGCCTAATAATGGTCACGGTGTAGCACAAGTAAAGTGGGGGTATTAACATGACTCAAGTCTGCCTATTAGTATAGTTTCCAACTTATAACATCCATGTTGCTCACACATATTATGTTTGGTGGTTATTGCAAGCTTTGTCATTGTGATTATATAAATAACACTGTTGTTTGTCCTCTCCTCGCCGCGCCTTGACAAAAAGTCACTGCAGTGATGCGGCTTCATCCTCCATCACGACGTCCAAATTAATGGATGCCCTCACAACGCATTTCACCCCCCCACCCAGCCTGAGGATTCCTCTAGGAAGTCATTCCTTGCTCCTCTGAGCAGTACATTTCCTGAATGATTCAAGGCATGATCCATTCCTGGATTATGTGGGGATGAAGGATGGTGTAGATGGGAGAGATGATCACGCTCGTAATAAACAATAGATGGCAGCCTGTTATTCAAACACAAGCGGCACACTTCACACACACTATCAGTACACGCATCCCAGAAAGCCTTAATGAATGAAGCTGTAGTAATATCTCATTGTTCTATGTCTTTGTTGCTCTCCTTCATTATGTTGAAGCCAAGGTTTGATCATTTAAAAGCATTCAGATTTATATTCAACTTCTTGAATTCCATCACATCTTAGTACATCATAACACTCTCTTCAAATCAGCAAAGAATATTCTTTGTTCAATGAGCAGAAAACTACTAACAGGTCCTCTAAATCAAACAACAGAACAAGATGTCTGTAGTAGTGCCTGTGTGATGTGCTCCCTATCAGCAGGGCTATGTCACTCGTGGCCCCTAAAACTGTTAGAAATTGCAACTGCAGAAATAAAACAGCTCTGATCAGACCACACCACACAAACCCGGTCCGCTGAGAACCTTCATCTGTGACCTGTTGTTTTGGCAATGCAATTCACAGAGCTCCTCTTAGCTTACAGAGCACACGCACGTCTGGCTCCACAATACCTTCCTGACATGCTGTCAGTTCACAGGCTCTTCCTTGTGCCTGGGGCATTTTCAAAGTGGGGTGAGCTGGCATGCAGCATTTACGTACATACAGCGTGGAAGAGACTGCTGCCGATCAAAGACCTCATCTAACACTATTCCTTATTTAAACAAAACCAGTCGCGGACCTTTGCCTTCAGTAAAGATTTATCTTGCACCAGTGCAAACAGATATAGACGGTTTGTACTTGCATGTGTTCATTTTCAATATGCATTTATGTCATATGCATGCATGTCTTCGCATTTAGGCGCATCATCTTGTTTGTTTTGTCTCCCTGTAACACACTGTCAGTTGTGCGCGTGGAGCCTCGTGTAAATATGTGTGTATCTATGCATGGGTGTTCTTGTAAATTAGGTATTTTCAGAGCTGATTTGTTTAGACTTTCTAATGTAGAGCACTAGGAGGCGCTTTTGAATGAGCTCTTCTGTGAATAAAATTGAACTGAACCGATCTTGCACAGCTATGCTTCGTTTAGACTCCATGGATATACCGTGAGCATGGTGAGCAGCTAGGTGGCTTAACGAATACACATGCCCACAATCAAATGTACAAGAGGATTAGGTACTGGAGATGCAGGCATAGGTTAACAACACGAGACAGAATAACATATCTGTCAAAGAGCAGTGAGGAGCAGAAGGTCCAGAGTAATTACAACTGACACAGTAACCACTACAAGTGAAGAAGCTCTTAAGAGCAAAACATTGGAGGTAACTTCCAGCTTGTAAAGGTTCTCCAGCCATGTTGAAATCCCAGCCCAGTGGGCGCATGTTCATCCAGAATGAGTTCAAAACCAAACAGCAAAGCATGGGTGTGGTATGTCATGTTCATGTTTCTGGTAATACTTCAATGAAAATCAATGAAACCGCCTCCAAATTTCCACAAACAACTGTTGCAACAATGCGTAACACGTTTGCAGAAGCCCAGCATGGTGCAGTTCTTTACCTCTGCATCTTACAACAACAATGGAGGCAAAGCTTTTTGTACTCCCCAAACCTTTTCTTCCATAAGTTAGTTTTCTTCCATTTCTCCCCAAATCTGCTTTATTTTTCTTTCCAAACAGCTTGCAAAGAGTTGTGGAGTCGTGCTTCGATTCTGAAAAAGCCTCTTGGATGAGAGACGAAACATCTTCAAGAATCTGCACGTCCGGTTGCCACGACTCTACAGCTCCTTGGATGGCGCTGACCTGCACTGACGAGAATCTGCACAGACACCTAGCCGCGCAGTAGCACGCGCTCACAGCTGGGTGCTGCTTGGTAGAGTCAGTCCAACCTTGCATCCGCTGAGCTCCGTCGGTACACTTTCAGGGATCAGTGCATCCCTAAAGAGCACCTCTGTGGCGGTGATGCGAGTGGGATGCCCTGGTCCTAATAAAACAGCTCCCAAACATGGCTCCATGCAACCCGTTCTCATCCCAACGCGTCAAATACCGACTATTTGTCACGCCCCTAAGCGTTGCATATGGACGCCAAGGGTACCCTTCCGCGTCTGTTTATTGACGCTCCGGGTTTTCCATTCACTCTCATGCAAACCCCAGCTCGGCAGGACGGGACGCTGAGAGCAGAGGCTCCAGCCAAAGCCCCTAAACGTCAAATAGAAACGCGGAGGGTAGAAATCCGCGTCCGGATTTGACGCTGCGAGTTCTGCATTGACTCTCATGCAGACCCTGGCTCGGCAGGACGGGACGCTGAGAGCAGAGGCTCCAGCCAAAGCCCCTAAACGTCAAATAGAAACGCGGAGGGTAGAAATCCGCGTCCGGATTTGACGCTGCGAGTTCTGCATTGACTCTCATGCAGACCCCGGCTCGGCAGGACGGGACGCTGAGAGCAGAGGCTCCAGCCAAAGCCCCTAAATGTCAAATAGAACCGCGGAGGGTAGAAATCCGCGTCCGGATTTGACGCTGCGAGTTCTGCATTGACTCTCATGCAGACCCCGGCTCAGCAGGACGGGACGCTGAGAGCAGAGGCTCCAGCCAAAGCCCCTAAACGTCAAATAGAACCGCGGAGGGTAGAAATCCGCGTCCGGATTTGACGCTGCGAGTTCTGCATTGACTCTCATGCAGACCCCGGCTCGGCAGGACGGGACGCTGAGAGCAGAGGCTCCAGCCAAAGCCCCTAAACGTCAAATAGAACCGTGGAGGGTAGAAATCCGCGTCCGGATTTGACGCTGCGAGTTCTGCATTGACTCTCATGCAGACCCCGGCTCGGCAGGACGGGACGCTGAGAGCAGAGGCTCCAGCCGTCCATTCACTCCCATAATAACCCGGTCACGCGAAGCATGACGCCGCTTACTACTGTCTCATTGAAGAACCGAGTATCCTCTGCCCGGAAGTGTTTTTCTCACTATTTTCTCACTATTTGTACACTTTGTCCCGAGAATATATCCACTGACACGTTAAACAAGGCCAAAATGTGAGATACCTGGCTAAATAACTACGTAAATAATGTGAATTTATACTAAAACAACAATGATAACAGTGGATAAATTGGATTTCAACAGACTGTTTACATTTACTTTGGACCCGCCCCCCTCACGTGTGCGGCGTGTTACCATGGAAACGAAAGGGTTGTTTCGCTTCGCATTTGTGCCGACATAATTCGCTTCCTTATAGTCTCCTTTTATTCCTTCAGTGAGTGGATATGATCTTTTGTTTGTTTGTTCTTACAAATAAACAAAAAAGCACAGGAAGTGGTTTTCAAACGTTGCTGAAGCAATTTTGACTTTGAATGCACCCTCTTCAGTCTGCGACACAAAGTGAGTGTTTACTATTTGCAGACTGAGGCAGGAATCGAAACTAAACTAATGAAGCGTCCGAGGTGTAGGGTTTCTTGAACTGCTCTTATGACTGCCAAAAACTCAGGAACCGAGACTATTGGAGAGGTAACCCCACAACTGTTTATTATGGTTTCCTACGTTTTCACTCTGACACAACTCCAACTCCCAGCAGCCACCACGCCGCACTTTTTCATGACGTCATAGCCGCGCCGCACATGATAAGCTGGCTATGCAGTGTCTACTAGTTCTACACTAGTTCTAATAAATGTAAATGTTTATGATTCATAATGTACTGTGTCACATTAAATAAATATATATGTTGTAGTTATATATATTTCTTAGAAAGAGGTTTTCTGAACCCCCTGAAGCCTTAACCAAAAATGAACTACATTGCAATACACACTCATGTGCTCCGCCATTTTGTTTGTAGTCCTAATGTGTCTGAGTCAAAAGGGAGGAGGGGAGAGAAAAATACCTTCCCCTTGGAATTTCCTCCTGGTTTTTGTTTATGTTACTTGTCAGAAGGTCTTGTATTAGGATCTGCTGCCTCCAAGTTAATAGCACCTTCCTAGAGCAACTTTGCGTCCCCAAGGGCCCCCAAGGGTCTATGGAGGCAGGGCTCGGAGGATCTGTTCCAGGTCCGCTATGGGGTCTGCAGACTGAGTTTCAGGCCATTTGGTGTATTTTTGAGACCGTGGCAAGTCCTCAAAGGTGGGAAATGGCGAACGTTCAAAGCCCCGCCCTTTGAAAAGTATGGCTCCAATCAGGACCAAACCAACACATATCATCTTGTCCAGGGGCCCCCTACAACATACTAAAATGTCAGATTCACAGCACCTTTAGAAAGAGATCTCCTCCAGATTGGCCTTCAGAATCTGATGGTCTAGTTTGCTATAGCTTTTAGACCCTCTCATTGTTCAATCAGGGACTCCACCTCAACACTTTGAGCTAAATGGCTGAAATTTTACTATGTTCAATAGTAGGTCAAGAGCATCCATCGTGCTGAGTTTCAGGCTCCTACTACCTCAGAAAGTGTCTGAGAGGGCCATACACAATTGAAGGACATGCCAAGGGTGACATGACAGCACCCCTCCAGCAGATGGCGCTCCATGTGACTGCCCATAACACTTATGGCAAGAACCAGCCCTCCATAGATTTTTTGAGCAATGAGGATGACATTTTAGAATGTTTATGGGGAGGTCAGAAGCAACACCGTTCAAGCAGGCCCCAAAATCTATAATAAGCTTCCAAGGTTCCTGACCACAATTTCTTCTTCTCATCAATCTTTCAATCTTCTCATCAGAGCTCAGAGATTCTCATATACCAAGTCAATATTCAAAGAAATATGTATAAACATGACATATTTCTGTCTCTCTCTGTCTGTCTCTCTCTGTGAGACGGAGAACGACCAAATAATAATAATAATAATAATCATAATCAATAATTTAATCCAGTCACTGCTGACAATGTGGATTGCACACAATTCTCTATTTGCATATTTCACTTTCAGTAGCTGCAATTAATTCGGTGACTTTTGTAGGTCTCATGGCATAGACTTTAGATGATAAAAAATCAAATAAAAATAATGTTTAGAAATTCCATTACAGTTTGAAAATTAAATGCATTTTAATTGACGTTTACTTTACAATAATTTAAAGTCTGTATACATTTTTTTGGGGAAACCCTGACGAGACTACCTGAAGCAACGCCGTCCTTTCGTTTCCATGGTAACAGGCCGCACACGTGAGGGGGGCGGGTCCAAAGTAAATGTAAACAGTCTGTTGAAATCCAATTTATCCACTGTTATCATTGTTGTTTTAGTATAAATTCACATTATTTACGTAGTTATTTAGCCAGGTATCTCACATTTTGGCCTTGTTTAACGTGTCAGTGGATATATTCTCGGGACAAAGTGTACAAATAGTGAGAAAATAGTGAGAAAAACACTTCCGGGCAGAGGATACTCGGTTCTTCAATGAGACAGTAGTAAGCGGCGTCATGCTTCGCGTGACCGGGTTATTATGGGAGTGAATGGACGGCTGGAGCCTCTGCTCGCAGCGTCCCGTCCTGCCGAGCCGGGGTCTGCATGAGAGTCAATGCAGAACTCGCAGCGCCAAATCCGGACGCGGATTTCTACCCTCCGCGGTTCTATTTGACGTTTAGGGGCTTTGGCTGGAGCCTCTGCTCTCAGCGTCCCGTCCTGCCGAGCCGGGGTCTGCATGAGAGTCAATGCAGAACTCGCAGCGTCAAATCCGGACGCGGATTTCTACCCTCCGCGGTTCTATTTGACGTTTAGGGGCTTTGGCTGGAGCCTCTGCTCTCAGCGTCCCGTCCTGCCGAGCCGGGGTCTGCATGAGAGTCAATGCAGAACTCGCAGCGTCAAATCCGGACGCGGATTTCTACCCTCCGCGGTTCTATTTGACGTTTAGGGGCTTTGGCTGGAGCCTCTGTCCCATCCTGCCGAGCCGGGGTCTGCATGAGAGTCAATGCAGAACTCGCAGCGTCAAATCCGGACGCGGATTTCTACCCTCCGCGTTTCTATTTGACGTTTAGGGGCTTTGGCTGGAGCCTCTGCTCTCAGCGTCCCGTCCTGCCGAGCTGGGGTTTGCATGAGAGTGAATGGAAAACCCGGAGCGTCAATAAACAGACGCGGAAGGGTACCCTTGGCGTCCATATGCAACGCTTAGGGGCGTGACAAATAGTCGGTATTTGACGCGTTGGGATGAGAACGGGTTGCTCCATGCCTTCGCGGGCTCCATGCCTGCAAACATGAGCAGCTGGGTTGTTTGGACGCCTGCTGAGAGCTGCAGGGGTAGTCCACTCAGACGCACCTCCAGCACAGTTACAGGTGTATGTGAGTGCATCTCAGACGCAACGTCTGACGCCACATTCAAAATACAAAGCAAGGCAGAATACGTACGATAGCGCATGCAGTCGTTGCGTTCTACATTTCTGTGTGTTGTGCACGTTTCCACCTGCACGCGTGGTAGCAGGGAGCTTCTTCCTTAGTCTATCATCTCCAGCCCAGCAGCTTCTGCCTCCTTTTGTTTGATAGGTTCAGTTGCATTTTTTTCCGGGCCAGCCTCCCTCATCAAAGTGATTAAGCAATTACACTGATTGTGCCGATGCTCAGAAGAACGAGGGAAGGGCCCTCGAGTATTGAGTGCTAAAGCTTTCTTGGAGATAACAGCTTAATTTGTTCCTAATCAAAATAAAGGCCGTTCTCTTAAATCCTCAGCCGTCCTTCTGAGCTGAGAAGGGAATTGAGAAGGTACTGGCGAGGAAGAAACCAGGAGTGGTGAGGGGGCCTTCCACCTATAGGCTTCTTAACCCTAACCCACATTAATTGTCAGGTAATGGGCCCACTCTGGGTCTCCAATTGGAATGATGGTTTAAAAATCAGGCCTTATAACATGAGACGCATCCAACTACGCTCCACAGAGCCAGAACTGATGCCAACGAGAAATAATCAAAGAGTTGGGACTTAAATCAACATGCAGTGCATCTCCCTGCACTGCTGTGGGCATCAATAATGAAAATGGTGTCTAGTGGGTCCTCTGGATCCCAGTTTCAGACCTCAATGCATGGATTCCTTAAGTCTGATCTCCCTGTGACACATATGCAAACGCTCCAGCCATCAATTCCCCATCAATCCACTGCAAACAGTCTCCGCTTTGTCTGTGTTCTGACATTTCTGTAGCTGCTCATTCCAGCTTGAAAGCATTAAAAATTAATCACAGCACAGCTCAAATCACAACCGTGACGGAGCGACATGAATTAGGCCTGCTGAGTGTGTGCAAGTGTGCGTGCGTGTGTAAGGGGGTGTGGGGGAACAGCATGCGGAGAAGATAGATGTCCATGAATGTTCTCAGCCATCTGGGTCATGATAGTCTTTATGTGCTAAAAATGAAGACAACTGGACTTCTGTCTGGATATTGTTTCACGTCTCATCCAAAAGGCTTCTTGAGTTCTGACTCTTGTGAGAGTCTACAAGTTTGTAGACCCTTGGTGACACATTGGGGTCATTCACATAATCTTGAGTCTCTGGAGTAACATGGATGAAGGTGTGCATTGGGGTAAACCTCTCTGGAGAGGCCAATCAATATTTGTTGGATCAGAAGCAAAGAAGACCTGTGAAGGTGGAGCTTCTTCAAGGGCCAACTCCTGTTGTCTTCACTCACAGCACTGACCAACATGGGAAGAAGAAGTTAGTGTGTGTGTGTGTGTGTGTGGGGGGGGGGGGGGGGGGGTTACTTACCCTGTGAGGAGATCTGAAAGAAGAGGCGGGGGTCTGCGGCGTATATGGCCGCGGCGTACCAATCCTCTACCCCGGGCACCTGCGCCTTCTTCTCGGGCATGAGGCGCACCCTGAGGCGGCCCCCCTCTGCGCCCAGCCACCACTCCAGGATGGTGGTCAGGTCCATCTCCAGGCTGAACACCGGGTCCTCCTCGTACACAGACATCCCCCCGCAGCCCGTCCTCACCATGTCCTCCCCTATCTCCACCACCACCTGGTTGGACTTGCCGCTGGCCCTCCTCACGCCCAGCTTCAGCACTTTGGCGGCGGGCCGCCGGTACAGGAAGGGCAGCTGTCCGTCCCGGTCCGCGGACGCGTTCCTCTCGGCAGAGTCCACGAAGGTGCCGATGGTTTTCTGCAGGGGGGCGCAGAGCAGGGTCAGGTTGGCTCTCACCGTGTAACATCCAGTGGAAGTTGTGCAGCCTCCGTCCAGGGGTCTCTTGATGAACTCCGCCAGGTAGTAGCGCAGAAGAGACGGCACCACGAAATCCACAGACAGGGTTTTCCTCTTCAGTCTGGAGTTGAGGGTTTGGTTCAGGTCTCTCTTGCCCCCGGTTTCCCCGCTGGTGCCACCAGCTGAAGCAGCTCCACCTGCCCCCCCTCCTCCACCGCTGATGTTCCCGGGGCTGGAGGGCTCCATCACCGGCGAGGCGCAGTGCAGCCCGGCCAGCAACGCCGCGCAGCAAGCAAGCACAAATACCACCTCGGCGTTCATTCTCACAGATGTCTTCTTCTCCTTCTTCTTCTTCTAAGTGGTTTTAGGAGAAGCTCCCCGCAGCCCCTGCAGCCTCCGCTCGCCTCTGGTCATGTACGCAGCGCAAAGTGCGGATCGATGATCCTGCGGTTCCTGATGCGCCTCTCCGCCGGTGCGCACCCGTGGCCAGACCAGGAGGGTGTTATTTATTTATTTCTTTTACATTTGTTTGCCTCAGACCGCTGCTGCTGCTGTCCTTCTTCAAACGAAAAAAGTGCCATGCCCCCCGCACACACACACACACACAGACGCACACACACACGCAGACACACACACACACACACTCGCACGCAGACAGACCGTCACCCACACAGACGCACCGCGGAGACAGTGACTCTCCTGGCCGCCTCGGTGCACCTCTCTCCCGGGGATCTGATTGGTATGCCGGGGGGGGGGGGACTGGGGAGGAGAGGGAGGGGGGCTCCGCTCCGGTACTTCTCAAAGCCTCTCTGTCTCAGATGTGACGGCGGCACAAGTGCTCTCTCTGTCAGCCTCTCTCTCTCTCTCTCTCTCTCTCTCTCTCTCTCTCTCTCTCTCTCTCTCTCTCTCTCGCTCTCTCTCTCTCTCCCTCCCTCGCTCTTTCTCCCCTACTCTCTCTCTCTACCTTCAGCACCAATGGCACCAATTCCGCACCAGGTCTTGGAGGCAGGGCATCCGATGCAAGTTTTAAATAATAAAAGCGTCTCCCCAGCCTCTGTTCAGTGTCGAAATCTCGGTGTCCCTGCAGGTTTGCGCGGATATTGTCGGATACCGACTTGCGGCAAAGTGCTCCGCACATCCATTTGACGTCAACAGGCGCAGGAACACGACTCCCCGGCGGAGGGACGCTCCGAGGAGCCCTCAGCGCAGCCCTAACGCCTCTTTACTGAAATGAGACAAATGCCAGGAGGTACGGCAACGCACAAGTGCACACTTTTTTCTCTCTCTCTCTCTCCTCGCCTTCTTCTTCTTTCTTCTTCAATGAATCACCGAGTCTCAGCGTGTCCGGAAATTGGATTGGATTAGTCACACTCTCCCGGTTATGTGGAAATGAAATAGTTTCATTGGGAGACCATTTGGTTGGGGGCCCATTTGGCTTTATTATGTCGTGCGCGAAGAGCCTGATATGTCCTTAAAACATCGGTCCGTGCCTGCCATCCTGGCAGTTCATCAGGAGCTCCTTAATTGTGAATCAAGGGGTCAGTGTCTGGGGGCAGGAGGGATGAGATGCCAGAAAAAAACGCCTCTCTGCCCCCGCCACCACCTACATAAAACACACACTCTCTCTCTAACACAGACACACACGCATGCACAGCATCCCTCTCCTCTGTCTCTCAGGTTTCAAGAAGTTGACTGGAAATGCCGGTCGCTAGATGGCGCCAGCACACACTTGTGAGATAATTCACACCGTTCCCTCTCACTGACAAATCCATTAATGCTCTTAATTGCTCGGGAATTTCCACACTGTCTCATTACAGCCTTATCTATAGGAGAGGATAAGGGCTTTATGTGAACACATTATATTAGGAGTCACAGAAGAATCCGTGGAATAAAGTCAGAATGAGGCCGAGCATATGGCCATAGCATTGTGTGTTAAAGAGGGGCATGTGCATTTTGTCGGGAGGGGATGAGGGCGGGAGGTAGTTTTTCATTAATATGAAAACTCCGTTAGACTGAGGTATGCAAATTGCTTTGCCGTTAACTTGTAGTTGTGGAATTTTGGTTCCTCCGCTTTAGTATGCCTGTGATGTAAATGTCTCATAGACTTGTCTCACACTGCATAAACAGATGCAGCACTTGAAAAATGCATACGTTTATGTTTATATTGAACAGACTATTTCAGTGTGGATGCTATGAATCCAATATGCCAGTCAGTGTGCATCAGCAGATTTATCAGGTATCCGCAATGATTCCATCAATCCGTTATAATCCCTTGTAAAGTCCTTGTAAAGTTTCATGTTTCCATAATTAGTTACATTCATTCAGTCCTGGCAGGCTGTTGGCACCATAGCAGTCCTTGGCCCTCATGTTTCCTCATATCAAAATGAGTCCAATGGGTTTCAGGCAAGCAATGCAATCTACCGACTGAACATTTTTTTTAGAAGGGGATCAGTACATGCTGTCAGCACATACCCTGAGATGGAGCATCCAAGCCAGAAGAAAGAACAATTGCTACAATCCTGGACACTTCACTCAATGTGTTTGCTGCCCTAAATGCCATAAAATTAGGTACTGAGGTATGTGGCATAGGTATATATACCCCAGTGAGCATTCTGTTCACTCTCCCAGCATTTGGGGTTGCAGCAGTGTGAAAAAGTGGACTGTTAAACGCCACTTGTCAAGCACATGTTTCTGCCATTGTATGTCTACATCTTGTTTAGTTTAGTTGTTTAAGTTAGCCAAGAGTCTCACATATTTTGTTGAGATGGTTATCACCGTTAAAATCTGGTTAAACAGTAATGACAATAAACATGGTTGATATTTCAGTTACTTTTATTCATATATTTCCAGCGGTTTTCCTAAGTTAAGTTTAAATGATTTCCTTTGTTCTGTCCCCCTTACCTGTGCAGTTAGCCATTGTGGGGGAAAGGGAGCTGCCCCTCAATTCCCAGTCTTTTGTGCAGTCGATTACATCATCGATGATGTCATGGGTGCTACTATACTGAAGGGGGTCATGTATTGGTGCTGTGACTTATATTATATGTAGCTCTCTGCTGACCAGTAGAGATGTTACATGGGGAAAGTTGTTAGGGCTTAGTTTCATATCGGAATTACTGGCAGTGAGTATTCTTTGTGTCCATTGTGTGGGGGAGTAGAATTGTTGAAAGGATTGACCCCCGTAGTTAATGGTATGGTCCAAGGGAGGTCTGCTGAGAGACAAGCAGGGGTTTAGTCGGAGGCCTTTGGGGAGCATGGGGGAGAGAAGACCATGTGCACAGCAGCGACC
The DNA here is from genome assembly GCA_029224185.1 of Karalla daura. Classification (NCBI taxonomy): domain Eukaryota; kingdom Metazoa; phylum Chordata; class Actinopteri; order Chaetodontiformes; family Leiognathidae; genus Karalla; species Karalla daura. Next base: position 4,568,853 of record CM055199.1, on the reverse strand, counting down.
AGGGCTTTTGCAGCCATTTTGAAGTTTTTGTAAGTTCATTGAGCCTCAATTACTTTTGTTAACACTTTGTTTGCGTTATTTTTCTTTTACCTGTTTTTCCATTTCGATATTGAATTTTGCACATTTCCTGGGAGCACTTAAAATAAAATGTCCACCAAAGGGACCTTTGCTCGAGCCCTTTGAGTCTGCCTCTTGCTTCCTTTATAACCCAAGGTGACGCTATCCTACAAGCAGGATGTCAGGAACATGCACATTTACTGTCCAAAGCGCAACATTTGGCTAACCTCTCTCCTCTGCTCTGCTCCAACTAACCATCGGAGCCTCCTGTCAACAGGTGTCTTTGCACAGCTAAAAGTGTGTGCGTAAATGAACATATGAACTCAAAAGCTAATATTAACATATGTTAACGACTTAGGACGTGATGGTGGCCAGCAGTGCACACAAGCCTCCAGTTTTGCTTTCCTTTTCTCTGAGAACAAATGCCGTGACTGTGCATTGCAGTCCGCCTTTATCCTCGCCATTCCACAGATATACAGCATTAGTGAGGGATGTTGTACAATATTCACCGTCGTATTTCCATTGCTGCCCGCCTGTTTGGCCAACATTAGTTGTGTGCCTCCATAAACACACAGATGAGGATGATTGATTATGAACGTAAAGAACTCGGCGGCTGTCGCTCTGCGCAGTCTGACCCCGCGTCCTTTCCGGCTAACGAAGGCAGCATTAATTGCCGTTTTGTTATCACCTTGAACTACTTTCTTCTTCCCTGTTTGAGGAGACAATCTGCTCCTTTTCCCAGGGGTTAATTGAGATGCACAGGTAGTGCTTGAATTATTAATATATTTATTATTGATTGATCACTGTCTTGTGTCTGGATAATTACTTTCCAATAATGGAACTGTCCTTCACAGAGTCTCGTCTTTGTATTTGTTATGCTTCGAGCTTGCTTACCATGCACTCTTTTACTACGATACAATGGGATTGGTTTGTGTTGGCGTTGTATGCACACACACACACACACACACACACACACACACACACACACACACACACACAAACATACATAAGTTATGTTCAACAGAGCTGAAATGCTTGGAGTTCGAAGGTGTGTGAACTATGACTGCATTATCATCAGTTTTCTCTCTGGTTTTATCTACTTTTATTTTCTGCTGTCGCACATATCTTGGCCTCATGCAGACTAGCACTTCTATAGGTGTAAGATGGAAAACAGTCCATCAGATGAGAGGGACCTGCAGTCGGTTTGCAAAACACATCCCAAACCTGTGGTGAGGCAATACAGCAGAGGGAAGAGAATCAAAGCTACCATCAGATACAACTTTGTTCCTATACCCACCATGCATTCACCCTAATATCTTCACCCATTTTTTATGATAAATTGTTTTCCTCACAGTGGAGGAACATGGCTGGTTATAAATGGTGTGGGAGGGTCCAATTAAAGCCTGTATGGAGTGGAAATGGGAGGGAGTAGCCGTGCTGGAGACACTCTGAGCTTCATTCAATATCTAATCTGCAACCCGTGCTGAACCGCAGGTGCAACGTTACATCAGCTGCTCCTTTCTCGCCGCAGATATTTCCCTGGAAAACTTCATGAACGGAGGTGAGCGTGCGTGTGGAACCAGAGTTTACTGCAAGCGTCTGGCGTGGCAACCCGCTAGTTCGATGATTTTGGCTGTGGAAGTGGCGGAGTGAAACATGACAGTATCTGCAGTTGTTAATAATAGATTAAACACACCACTAATGTTAGGCAAATTGATTTCAGCTCGCATGACCCAAAGTCAAGCATTATAAATGGGCTTCCGCTTTTGAGTTGATTTTGATGAACAGATATTTATGTGCGTAGCTGCGATCCGGATGAATTCATCAGGAGTAGAGAACCCAACGGCTGGGGGACGTATGGGCTGAGGTGAACCGCACTTTGTTACCAGCTGTTGCTCTACTCTTGGTAATTGGCGTGCACTTTGAAAGCCAACTACCAGATCGCCCAGGCGGACTTAATTACTTTCTGATTGATCACTCATTTCCACTTTTCCGTCCTTAAGGCCCTTTTCAGACAAGACGTGACAAAGGCAGCGCTGCACGCCGAAAGTCATTACCCCCCCCCCCACCACCACCACCACCACCACCATCACACACACACACACACCTCTGCTGTGCTGAGGAAAGTAGCGCGTGCAGCTCAGATTGCATTGCGTCTGAAAGGGTCCGTTGTGGAGTAAAAAAAAAGAAAAGAAAAAAGGAACGAAAGCCATTACCTACAATACCACGATAGCCCCGAGCACACTTACCAGCCCGTAGTGTCCATTCTGTCTGAACCACGTTTGGTATCCAGCTCACAGGTCAGTGTGCGGCAAAAGGTCGGCAGAGGAGTGCTGTGATAAATTACAGACAGATAAGTTCTTACAAATAACCCCCCCCCACCCACCCCCCCACATGCCTCCCCTTGAGCACTACTTTTCATGGTGCCTAGTAAAGCTCATAAATCAGCGGAGGAGTCTCCGCAGCCGGTGACCCTTTCAGGAAGCCTCATCGTACTTCACGGCCCGGCTCCGGCCGCTCTCCACACAGCTCGGGACCTGCTCGCTGCAAGGCAGAGACAGATGTTTGATCACACACACACACACACACACGAGTCACACAAAGAGTCTCCATTCCCTCCTCTCGAGTTGTCAGTTCACCTCTCTTCCTCTTTTCTCACGGCATCGCATCCATTTTTATCTTTTGTCTGTTTTTGCTTTCGTGCATGCACGGCGTGCGTCGGCGGCGGTCGAGGAAGGAGCCGCTGAGTTCTGCGCACCCCAGCCATGAATTTTACAGCACCCGGGTGACGGTCCCCCTTCTTTTGGCATTCCCACCTCATGACATTTCTCCCTCAGTTCCATAAATCAAACCCGTGGACCTGCCGAGTTGAAGAAAAGAAATACGGCTTTTGAAGAAAATAGACCAAAAAATGGGGCTTTAGCACCGAGAGTGTTCACCATTTGGAAAGTTTCCTGTTGACAGCTATAATAAGACTTTGGGTCGCTCATCTTTTATGGCGCACGCTCACAGGTGCAGGGGATAAACTTTTGATAAGTGGCAATTCCCTGGGTAGTGGACTTGAAAAATGTCAGCCTTTTAGCTGCGGTCCACTGAGCCCTCTGCATGACCAGCACTCACATTAATCACTGCACTGCAAGGCCTTACTCTGAATTTTAGCCAGGTAGTTAGCATGTCACCAGCACGGGCTGATTCACACAAGTGCTTTCCATGTCCCCAAAGCACAACTCTTATTCGGATTTAATTCACACACACACACACACACACACAAAAACATGCATAAAAACCCATTTTGAGCAGTTTGAGACGCCGTGCTAATTCAAATGATGGGACAAATGACTGCACTCCTGCCAAAATGCCAATTTAGGACTTCCACGATTTCCCTCGTAACAGGGAATTTAATTGGGGCAACTCTCAAAAGTGGCTACAGTTAGTCAGCCTAATGGCACACATTAGTCTTTATAAAAGTTGAGTTGGTGTGTCAGCTTCTACTGGACGAGGTGTGAAAAACTGCCACAACTAATCACATTGATGCAAAACAGTTTGTCTGTTGGGGAAAAAAAAAAGTTGCATGGCCACATGTGGGTGTGGGTTGTTTGCTCTGCCGTGACTCTTCTCTGACCTCACAAGTTCTGCAGAGAGAGAGTTTCGTCTGAATCAGAGGAAGATCTTTTCTTCTTTTGTTTTTGCATGACGGACTGATGTTTGGCAAAACTCCATCTTCAAACCCACCAACTACACAGACTGCTGCTCTCCAAGCATATGGTGATGCAGGTATACCTGCTGCTCTCTCGTCAGTTCTAATTTCAGAGGCACGGAGACCGTTTCAAACTTTACTTACAGAAATGGAAATGAGATCATATTTATTTATTAAGAAAGGCTCGGCCGTGCATGTAAGCGTGCAGTTGGCCTTAACATGGCGACTGTGAGCTCTATTAAGCATGTGCAAACAGTTGGGTGACGTCTGCTGCACCTCCAGGGGCCTGTCCAGCCTGAGTGACATCCCGTAATTAATCTTGCTGTGAGAGAAGAGACTACAAATTTCCCACTGCATGTTCTGTACGCTGTGTACACTGTGCTGAAACTAATGCTGTCTAATACAACAGACTCATCCTGCCCTCATGAAGGTTAAAGATGCCACTGTATTTCAGGAGTCACAGTATAGACCAGCATTGATCCATCTGTATGATCAATCCTGAGGTGTACTTTGTTCTGATGTTGAATCGGGCAGCATATCGCCTTTGGCCTATAGATTTCCTCACCCCATTAACCCACTGTTGAGTCCATCACACCCACCAATAATAATAAATAACAAGTACCTCTTTGTGTAACAAGGCTAGATTTTTCCCTGTGCATTAAATCATCATCATCGACATGTGAATATTCTATCCTTTATTTAAGAGTGGAGTGTGTGTTCTCCTGTTGTGTGTGTGTGTGTGTGTGTGTGGGTGGGTGTTCTCCGGACACTCAGTCCAAAACCATGCATGTTTAGGCCAATGACTCTAAATTGCCTCTGGGTGTGAGTGGAAGAGTGAATGGTGTATGTGTGTGCGTGTGTGTGTGCGTGTGTGTGTGTGTGTGTGTGTGTGTGTGAGTGTGTGCTGTAGGTAGACTCCAACACAAAATTTTAAGTGCAAAGTGGGTAAGATATGAATTAATGAATGTCTTACTGACAAAATGGATGCATGTGCTGAGCTTCATGTAGACCCGACTTTGAGGTGACATTGAAAACATCTTGGAGATGTATTTGATTAATTTTGGGACATACTGTAAGAGATGTGGGTTTAATCTTATCTCATTATACACTACTCGTGTTGTATAGCATTGATCCACCATGGAATTAATACATTTTTACACAAATCTGAACTGATTTATTTTGGGAGTTGAGGACGCATGAAACACTTATTTTTTTTAAACATCGGAGTTGTAGATTCTGCGATGGAAATTGCAGTGCTGGGTGTTTTATTGGCAGATATCAGAATTTTTAGACTTAGTATGCAGGAATATCACTACGTGTACAAAAAAAAAATCTATCTCCAGCCTCTGGTATTTTTTTTTTCTAAATTAATTTCTCCGAGCTTCAAACTGTAAACTAGCTGCTAACTGTGCGGATTTGTCAATGGGTGTTAGGCAGACAGTGTGCAGCATGGTCGTGGCCCTGTCAGAGTTGTCGCTGCTAGGTTTAAACCTGCATGCACTGCTGCTTCTCTCTGATCAGCCAGCATTTTCAAATGTGGTCAAGCAAGAGGATCTAAGTTGTAAAATCTGGAATTATAATACAGATTAAAAAAAAAAAAAAAAATATATATATATATGTATATATTTAGTTACCAAGAAGAACCCCAGTTTGAAAACCTTTCTGTGCTGATTTTGCATGTTCTCCCTGTGTGTGGAGGTTTCCTCTAGGTATTCCTTTTTCCTCCCACACTTCCAAAACAGGCATGTTTAATATTCAAGAGAGTGAATGGTGTTTGTGTGTGATCTACCATCTACCATTGGGTTCGCAATAATGGGAGGCAAAAGCTGGGTAAAATGCACTCCTGATCCATCAGTTTCCCAGTCTCCCAGCCTTCGGAGGGGGCAGTACTTTCCAGTGCACAAACACGCCATCATCGTCCACAGTAATTTACAAGTGAGTCATGCACACAAAAATATATTTAATGGAACGCATTATACTCCCTGAGAGGACTAATTTCATTTAAACATCCCAAATTTTTAATCAGAAGTTTTGTGCAGTTGATGTGCTTCTGCGACACAATTTCATTAATCTCCATCACCGCAAATGACTGGATTGTTCGCTAAATTAGAAATGATATGGTTGAGATTTTTATCTCCTCCGCTTCATTCGGCATTTCTTTCCACAAACCATCCACTTTCAGCTCAGAGGGAGGGGGAAGCAGAGGGAATATGTTTGTGTTTGCCTTATCACTTTATCCTGTTGGCTGGGCACCTCATAATGAATTCATTGCCTTGGTTCGTTCCACTACATTCGCGGCTTTATCGCAAAATGTTTAAAAATTGACAAGCTGACCACTTCCAAAGAAATTCATCTTTCCCAGAAAATGAATTTCTACAACCACAGGCCTCCGAAGTAATGAGAAGAATGTAGGTTAAAATGGGAAATCAGGCTGGGCACTCGGAGGTTCATACAGACACACAAACAATACCTTGGGTGCTTATCATCAGGCATGGGATTAAATTTCCTCGGTTTTATGTGCTCAAAGCTTCCAAACGCGACTTTCTTCATGTCAAGACTTATCCCTCCATCTCTAAAAGCACATTTTTCAAAGGCGCTCTGCCGTACTGTCCCGCCGTACATTCGGCTCAAGGATCATTCATCACCCTCTTCGAAAACACATGGCTGATGTGAGGTGGTGCACGCCTAGAGCACACCTGACGCCCTCTGAGCTTCCGCGAGACAAGTGTTTCCTTTGCTCGCCCCTACCCTGCATAAATGAATCCACAGAAGACACATCCCACCACTTCATTACATCAGATTCTGGTCCGGTCGATGCATCAGTCATCTGGGCCGATCAAGGTGGCTCCGGTAGACGCTGGGATTTTGACTGATCATCCAGTCAACGTTATGGATCGGATAAATGGGCAAAGAAGTCACTAGAGCTCTCCTCAATTAGTTAACCATCGACCTGCCAGGGCCTAATGGGCCATCGGCGGTCCACTCCAACGCCACATCTGATGAATTCCCACTCCGGAACCGGAGACGGGGCAATTGGGCGGCTCGATGGCGAGCACCAATTCAATCTCCTTCACGGATCAAGCTTCTCAGGAGGGAGGGTGGGGAGTTGATGGGGAGTGGGTGAGAGGAGAGGGCGCCATCGGAGCCATGGGACAATTTTTCACCCGACCTCTTGTCAATATGAGCCAGTCCTGTGCTCCTGGACATCAGGGCTGAAAGTGATGGATCGGCTGAACGGAGCATGCGACGGGCCGCGGCCACCGTTTGACTCTGTGACATACATCAAAGTGGAGAGGTTAGAGGTGAATTAATAGTGAATTATCTGGTGTCAGTGGAGCAGTGGGAGTGTCAGAGGAGAGGATGGATACACCCGAAGAGGAGGTGAGCGGCAAACACAATCTGCTCATTTGTTGTTCCTTTAGAGAGAACAAATCCTGTATCAATGACTCAAGATTTTTTTTTTTTTTTTTAAAGGAGAATCTGAGAGAGGGTGGGATTTGGGGTGACGTGGTGGAGGGGGGGGGGGGGGCAAGAGCCAAAAATAGACTGCAGCAATGCTACTCGACTGTGTATCTTCAATGCACAGTCGTCTTTTCACTTCTTGGGAGAAGCATCAATTTATTTTCTCCCCTTCGTTCTATCTCACCCCTGTTTCCTGGTAACAGATGTATGTGTGTGTGTGTGTGTGTTTGCGATGAGCCCTGTTTGTCCATAGGAATATAAATCACAGCGTTTGTTTAGTATGCATATCTGAGAGTTTTCATTTCTCCCTCCTCCTGCTAAAAAAAACAACTGCAGAGGCAGACGCAGCAGGAATATATCGGCAGGACGTCAAGTCCTATGAGTGCCGCTATGGTTATTCTCACAAAGGAAGGATGGAAGGAAGGAAGGGTGGGAGGAAGGGAGGAAGGAAGGAAGGAAGGAAGGAAGACAGGCAAGCAGACAAAGAGACAGGCAGGCAGGCCGGCTGGTGTGGGAGTTACACGTGTTGACCATTGAGAAAAGAATGCGCTGGCAGAAAAGAAATTGCCCTCATTTCAGTATCTTGTTTTCTCCAAATTGCTACCAGTAAAAGCAGATGTGGCCCCCAAATCAACCGGCCTTGTGGCCCAATGTTTCAATTTCTTTTAGGTTTGTTTATTACTATGTTGGCTCCAAAGACTATCGCTGGCTCTGTTTTCCTCCCTATACCTCTGTGTGGGTGGGGGTGTGTGTGTTTTGCCTGCTGCTGTACAGTAGGTGTTTGTCTTACTTTCCAAATTCTGAACTATGTGCAGGAACTGTACGCAGATAAGCACAAACTATTGACAATTACACTTTCCGTCACAGATTTGGAGGTGATGGAGATCAGCGCAATAACCTTCATTTTAACATTTTCCACACAACATGAAATACATACACCTTGCATCTGTTCTATGCTAGGCTTGACATATCTGTGTACTAAAAAGAGCATCGGTAACACGTCGTATGTTGCCAAGCAGCTCCGGAGTTGGACACAGCTGCAGGAATTTAAATTGAAATCCATTTAAATGGGCTCCTGCGTGAAGTCTGGATGAGGGATTGTTCTGACAGGGAAAACCTTTTCCCCAGCTTCGCCTGAAGCTGACCACCTGGCTGGCATTTAGCATTACTTGTCAGTCCTTTCACTTCTCTGTGCATAACTGTGCGCATTTGCGGGTGTCTGTGTCTATGCATGCACCCACAAATTCCCTCTGCATAGCATATCATGTATATGCATTTATTTGCAATGTGCCACGTCAAAATGCGCTCACAACCTCAAGCATGTTAACAGATATTACAGGAAAACAAATAACCGATCAGAAAATCCCTTAGGGGTGAGTGTGCCTGGGATAGAGTACACATATGTTCCAATCCTTTTTAAAACTCAACCCTTAGCCTCACCTGAAGGTATTGTTGTTGCAATTGTTGGAGCGCTTAAATGCGGCTGGATCACTTTTGAATTAACAATGCATCTCATAATGGGGCCTGTTTGTATCGCTCGTAGCAGTGTTGCATAGCCCTATTGACTTTGTGCAGCATGCTTTTATGCTTTTTTTTTTCTCTTGTTCCAGTTTTGTCTCTTGGCAGCAGCCAAACTAAAGATGGCTCCAATAAACAACATCGTTTTTATGATTTATACTTATACAAAGACAGATATGGCAGTATGTCACAACACTGCACTGACATTGTTTCCACTTGCCACATGAGGTCAAAAAAAAGGTTACAATAAAATTAATTATTTTATGATTTATGTACTTGTAGTACGGTACTTGGAATGTAAGCACACACATGAAAATCCCTTTCTATTGTACCCATGGGTTACAAGACAAAGGCTGCACAACATTGACTCTATACATATGCAAATAGACCAAGGGTAAAAATACACACATACATGTTAATATGCATGTACCATATGCACATGAACATCTTAAACTTCTCTCAGAGGGAAGGTCACAATTCTGCTGCATCTTTGGAATGCCAATATTTTCTACCTTTGCCCCTTGTTCTCTGGCACCCTGCTGTCTGGCTGTCATCTGACCTGAATAGATTACATCCCTGCAAAAATCACCCACTCTCTTCGAGATAACATGAGGGCTCCTCCAGCAAACAGCAAACAGATTTCTGTGACCTAAAGATGCTCCGCATCTATGATAAATGAAGCAGAGAACCGATACTGTGGTTTTGATGGTGGTCGGGATCAGATGTTAGACCACCATTGGATAATTACAGTAAATAGAATGAATCGTTAACTATATTAACCACGATAGGTCAAAAATCTCTGACTCGACATGTAGATCCATCCGTCCTTCCATCCATCCATTCACGCATCTAGTCACCTATTTCCTACCACATTTTGTATCCACTGCAGGGAGGTGGAGGTCACGCTGCAGTCTGTTTTCAGTCTTCCTCCGGGTCACCATCACACGTTTAAAAACACCCATTCACACTCCTTGCTTCAGGCAGTGTATACCCTGCTTCCCAACTCATCACCATTCCACCCACATACACGTTTTACTCAGTATATATTTAATTTAAATTAAGCACATTTGATTGTGTGCAGCGTGTACTAATTCGAATCCAGCATATAGTAATCACCGTGCTCAACAGAGGGCGTCACTTGAGCTTCTTGAGCTGTGTTGACAGCTCAGTGCGCAAAGTGCACATGGCTGTAGTCAGCAAACACATGCAGGTGTGAAACACTTGTGAAACACCTCTCGGTTCTTTCTTTCTTTTTAAATCTACTGACTAAATGTTTTCAACGTGTACGCATGCTCTTTCAGTCCATGCATTCATCCATCATCTTACAGTACCTGTATTGTACCTTTGTGATGCTTGAGAGCAGAAAATACACCCTGGACAGGTCACCAGTCCATCACAGGTCACACACACACCCACACAAACACACACACTCACACACACACACCATTTACTCTCACAGTCCTTCAGTCTCACAAGTACTAGTCACTCCACTCCTTTTTTGAAATGTACCCATTCTGGGAAGAATAATGGCATATTCTGTTCCATTTTCCATATAAATCTTGTTTATAGAAAAGCATCTAATCATCCAATGATCTAATGCAGTGTTATATAAGAGATAACAACATTTACCACCATTTAAGCAGGAGCAATAACATTTAACCTAAAAACTAAACCTGAATCAAAAGGTTAAAAAAGCCAGGGGTTGTGCAACAATTTAATTCACTGGTGTTAACAGATACGTTCCCATTTTGCCGATGGTATGTCTTTAATTATGTATTTAATAAACAAAATATAAATCTAAATAGAGCTCCTATTTAGGTGCCCCACAGACTTTGAATTATATCCACTTAAAAACAAACTTTTCTTTCTTTTATATTTCTCTTTTTCTTTTTAGCTGTATTTTCCTTCAGCATGCCAGCATGCCAAACCCAATGGGAACTCATGACCAGCAGTGCTCAATAGCTCTACTAATGATTAAAAACTCACAGACTTTCTTCGGCTAAATAATTTATCAGTGATTTGATTTCTGCTACCACTGAACAGCCAGAGATGGATAGCGATAGGAAAGGGAAGTGCAGTGTGTTTATCTTGTGCATAATGAAAATAGAGAGAAAAGTGAAATGTACCAGATGATAATTCAGGTTATGGAAGACAATGAGATATCAGGACAGTGAGCCTGCAGACTCCGAGGAGCAGGAGAAGGAGAAGCATCTTCCCTCACTTTTGGAATTAGGGGCGCTGTTATTTGATCTCTTGACGGTGAAGCAAGGGGGTGGGGATGCAATGCAACGGAGGTCCAAGGCCAGATTCAAGGGCATTGTGCTTACATGGCATATATCTGCCCAGATATACACAGTGCTCCCCTCCAACCAGCGCTCCTCCCACACTCACACCCACACGCTCGCACATCCAGAGAGAAATTGCCTCATAAAACTGCCACCACACGTACCACAACACAACCACAGCATAAATACCACTGCGGGGGCTATCTACAAGTTCAGCCGCTGCATGGGAACGTGTAACTCCAGCTCCAGCTCTGGAAAGCTTGTGAGTAAAGCGCCCCGGCTGCTTTACTAATTGCCCCCTCCAATACACCCCCCCACCCCCCACCCCAGCCCCCCCCCCCAACTCCTGTCCTCGCCTCGCCTTTCCTGGCATGCTCAACCTAATGAAGCTTTCCAGTCGGGAGATAAAGTGGATAAAGCGTCCCGCGCTCCTTGTTAGTTCCTGCGGTGCAGCGAACACTCACTCATCAGACAGGGTGGGTACTGCTCCCTCCTCCACCTTCCCTCCTTCACCCCTCTCCATCTCCCCTGCTCTCCCCTGTGCACTTGGAAGTCGCGTACAGAAGTAAATCACAAGGGGGCAGGCATGAGATTCAAATGAGCTGATTAATCCCTGTGCTAATAATCACTCTATTAAGGATGGTGGAGCAATGATTAAAGCTGGTGGAGGGCACTGCGCGCCCATGCTTTCCTCATACCGGCTCTCAAGTATAGATAACACACCCCTGGGAGCTTGTGGTAAAATATACATTGAAAAAAAAAGACTATTTTATGAGGAAAAGGGTTTCACAAAAGAAAAGCTGCATATAATACGATGGCCTTTTTTTTCCCAGACAAAAAAAGTGAGTAAGGAAGATTTAGTTTCTCGTGGTTGTGGGACAACTTTTTCACCCAGAGGGAGTTGATTCATCTTTGTTAGCAGTGATATATCCCTCAATGATATTCATTTGCCTGAGGGGTTTGTTTCATAATCCCCCCCCCCCCCCCCCCCCCCCCCCCCCCCCTGTCTTTCTCCCACTAATGTGACTCATTGCTTGTATTTGTACTTCCTCTCTCTCTCTCTCTCTCTCTCTCTGCATCTGTCCCACCACCGTCATCCTCGCTTTGCCTGGCCCTGCATGGAAAATCACCTCATTCATGCAGTCAGGTTTGTTTCCTTTAATGCTCCCTTAAGTCAAGTCAGGGAAGGTCAGAGCTCCCCATAACATTTCATTTACTCCTGCTGCTTCCCCATTAATTCCACCGCTTGGTCGTGGAGCGCTTCTTCTAAAGCTGCCTGACACAACAATGCTCCTGTGGAGAACCGAAAGGGGTTACGGACTCCATTAGAGCCTCTTACATAATTTGGTTATGTCGCCACTGAATCACATTTACATGCTACTTTGGAATGTGACGGCGGAGAATTTGGCAGTTTGACTCGCCTGCGTCCTTCATGGCAAAAGCTAAACATGCAAAGTTGGGCCGTGTTGTGCGGCGCTCCCACCTTGTTTGCTTTTTTTTTTTTTTATTGCTCTTGAATGAGTCACGCAAAGTGGTAGAGACTGGGAAGTGGCTGTTGGGTGCCTTTCACCGTATGTTTTAGATTTATTGGGCTTTTAAATCTTAATAGCGACTCGGAGCGTGTCCTTGGTTGCACATTAAATTCAAGTGATTTATTAATAGCTTGCTAATATTTTCACTTCTTTGAAATTAAAAAAAAATCTGCCTTGTGCATTGGACCTAAGTAAGGGCAGATGGGGTGATAACAAGTGAGCCAGCACAAAGGGGAGTTTATCCAAGAGTTTGTAGTTCTCAAGTGGACCAGGTTTAATTGAGCAGGGAGACTCTGACGCTGGAATTTACAGCAGTGGGAGGAATATTTACTTTCTTGACTTGGAAGGACGCTGTGAAGATTTTAAAGTTTGCTCCAGAACTTTTATTTGACCTATTTTAATGTAAAGACCGACTGATGTTTAACAACCAATATATTTGCAGAACACATTCCGAAAGAATTGCAACATATATAGCACATTCTGTTATAAAATTCTGTCCATTTTTCCAAGAAGATGAAACCTGATGACCTCGTGGCCTCCTTTACATATTCAACAATACCACCATGAGGTCCTAATTATTGCACAATTGTCACCTGAGTTTGTGACATTCCCATCCCATTGGGGCAAATACTCAAACTATCAGTGTAGAGCCAGGAGCAAAGTTTAAGTCCACAGTTCCTTTCCTTGGCAGCTACTTGATGGATCAGAGGAAATCACAAAAAAACACCTTGCAATTTGACATTTGGAGAGTGCGCAGAGAGAGAATGGATGTGCTTGAAAGCAAGCGGGGAAAGACTTGGCAGTGTCCTCCGCTGCCTGGGTCCAGATAGTAAATACAAGCAATCAGACTGTTACTCCATCATCAACAAGGTTGTTAAATTGTCTCTTACAGCGCTTCTCAGCAGTGATTCTCAGAGATTCTCTGCTGTCAGCACAATAACAAAACAAATGCAGATGTCATCTGCCTCTCTCGGCCCTGGCGCACGTAGCACCTGATAAAGATGATGCAGAGCCAGCTGTTGACCTCGGAATGGATACAACTAGTTAGACGTTAAACCGGCTCTTCATCATCTACCATATGAAAGAAGCTGTAGGGGAGGAGGCAAGACAGGTGAAGGAGTAGCTGAGCAGCTGACTGAAACGTTTTCTACAACTCTGATTAAGATCACACTGACATTACGCTGTCAGTGCGTTTTAAAGGGGACCAAGAACGGCTGAATAGAGTATTTATCCATGTTCTCCGGTGCGCAACATGGAAGCTATGGATCACTGGTTACATTGGATGAATTCCTCACCTGCTATTTTACAAGTCCCTTTACAATCCTATTTTTAGTCTGGGAATATTATTGTCCATTTCTGCTCCTGTTTTTTTTCCCACAGATTTGTTCCATGCTAATCTAGCAAAGACAAACGCCGATTGGCTGTCTCAGCTGCCACTCGCATGAGTGAGCACGTCCTTACAGTCATAACTTAACAACAAATCTTGGCATCTTTATCCCTAAACTAAAGGTTAATTGGAGTGATACAGCTGTAGAGTGCGTACACATCCTGCTTTTTGTGTTTGAGTCAGAATCAGATGAGGAATCAGAGACTGAGGATGACTCACTGACATTTCATTGGAAACTGCATGGAAGCAGGTAATTTAATTTAATTTATTAATTAAATTCCTCCGGGATAAATAAAGTATCTCTCTATCAATCTATTTATTTACTTACAAACTGTTATGGAGATGGGACATGTCACACTTGAATTTCATATCATATCATGTCTATGCCATAATTATACATAATAATTATGCCAGGAGTTTGAACCTGCTGTACATTTTTGATTGCTATTATTCAATAAAGCCAAGTTAAAAGGTTTTTTTTTTCACTCTGGCTCATCTTTAACAAGCTTTCCAGTCAAGATGGGGCTGATTTCAGTGACTTTCACAGCACAGGGTGGTAGTAAATGTAAATGGCAAAAATGCATCACATTTTACAAGCTGACTGCGCTGTGTTTTGGATGGAAGATTTCAATCTAAAAGAGCTCGTACCCTCCAACTACATTCACAAACATATAACATTGCTCTCAGGGATATGGAGGTAGTGTAGGTTTAAACTGGCATCAAATGGAAAATTCAAGCACTTTATCATGCATTCTGTGCTTAAGCAGAAACTTGCCACCAAGCGGAAATATGCAATGTTTTCATTTTATGTCCAGATGCAATGCATGCATCTCTCGGCTCTCATGCTATCAGTTACAATCCTGTTCTCACATATCTGCATGCTTTCTCTTGAGCATTGAGAATGCAGAAATAGCCTAATGTGGCTGCATTTATGCAATTTCTGAAGCAATTACCAGCAGCCCCGCTAATGTAAATGGGTTTAATATCTAGGGGAACAGTGTTTTCAGCCATCGCCATTACTGCATGCCATTTGTCGATTTGATTAATTGCTTAAAGAGAGCCAAAGCAGAAGCTCCCACCACAGCAGAGCTGCACGTCCTGAGTGCCTCTCTGCAGCCAGAGCAGGGACTCGTGTCATACGCTTTTGCTCTGGTTGAAAGTGGGCGTCATTCATTCAGACCATTAAGCTATACTTTGTACACAAACTCACCACTTAAATTTAATGGATCCACGGAAGAAAACTGCAGCACAGCAGCACGGTGGAGCATGCAGGACACCTTTTGTAAAGGGCAAGGTTTTTTTTTTTTCATTCCAATCCATTTCGTTTTCAGTCCAGATTCTACCTGGATGTACCCTGACACGTCATTTCTCTTTCGCTTATTAATTAATATCGCCTAATGTGTTGCGCACAAAGAGGCGTGTTGTGACATCGTGTTGTTGCCCATCTCAAAGGACAGCCTGGTAACATGCATTCATACGGACACAATGACTGAATGTTGACTGTCTAGACTTGATTTGACCCTTTGTCCCATCGGGGCTGCAGAGTTTTACAGTTGGACAGGAATCCATTCATGTTAGGGGGTTGACAGCAACAATGTCATTAATGCTTTCCAGTGGATACAGTAGCTCTCTCGGCTGTAAACCTTTTGTTGTTCCCTCAGGGTCCTCCACTTAAGCTCCACCAGGGGTTGCATTATGCCGCCCTGTTCCTACAAGCAAAAACCTGCAGACTTTACAAGGCGCCGACGCTGATTCTGCACTTCTCCCCCCCGGATTTAAGGGTTTTAAACTATAGCACAGTCACATCCAAGCATGATCCCTCCTTAGCCCCTCCAACAGCTCAGCCAGCTCTTATTTCACACACCACACTCACACATGCACACACACACACACACACACTCCGCCCCTTCACCCCCCATTGGGTGACTGTAAACAAGCCTTCAGCGTCACTCCTACCCAACAACGCGCTTCCTGACAGAGAGAGAGTCAGCCGCGAGACAGACACCACACTCCGCCAGGCGAAAGGGAAAACAGTGGAGACCCGAGAAGTACAGCCCCACCAGCGTTCCTTCAGAAGCAGCCTTTTGTACAGTGCTGATAAGAGGTTTTGCATGCACAGGGTTGACACACGCGTGGAATCTACGTGCAGGCATTGAAGGCATGCCTCTTGCGGCTTGGAGATGCAAAGTGAAAAAGGAACTTGTTTGATCCAATTTATGTAACATCCTCGTTTTGAAGACAGTCTCGCAGATTTGCTGGAGAGTGTGCACTGAAATTGTCAAGTTGTCCTGTTCCCACAGAAACACATGAGATCAAATTAAAGAATGAAATAAGGAAGCACGGTGGCCACAACAGAATTCTTTCAAATCTGCCTCAAAAACAGTACTCGGCACTTAAAGTTTGTATTTTGAACTTACAAGGATTCCAGCTATCAGCTTTGCAGGTGATGGAGGACTCCTGGGTGTATTTCTTTTTCTTTTTTGTTTCTTTTTTCTTGATCTATATAATCTCACTTTCTCTCGCAGACACATACAGTACAAACTCTTTCGACTCAATCTCAGTGGTCTACTCAGCCCAGTCCTCCCTAGCCACATTAACTTGCTCTCCATGACTTGCTCTAAATCTTCAAAGTTTATAAAATGTGAGGGACTCTAAAAGCTAACCTCTGCTGTTACTCAAGAAGTCCAAAAAGCCTTTTTGGCACAAATTGGGCCTGCTTTCTGTTTCTCTGTACTTTTCAGTCGCTCCATTTACTCTGCCGTTCTTTACAGGCTTTGAGATATTGACAGTGGCTGGTTCAACAAATCTTTACAACGTATTAATTGCGACAAAAGCTTTGCAGGAAATGCTTTACATTACATTTATTGTGCCCATTGATGAACAGGCAACCTGTCCAGAGGATATTCCCTGCCACTGCTCTACATGTGCTGGGGATAGGTACTAGCAGATGCCCGCAGCACTGTTGGATACAGTGGTAGTGGTAAGTAGGAAAAATGATGTATAGACATTTGATTGATACACTGTTGTAACAGTTGTGGGGAGAGCAAAGGGAAAACCTGGTGGTACATCTCGGTATTCAAAGATTTTCCTTGTTCTGCTCCCCACCTGCTGGGTGACACACACACACGCACACAGAAATTCATTCAAAGCAATGTGTCACAAGTATCCTCTTTTCTAAGACAATAGATTGAAGTCGCTCTGGGATCGTACCATCTGTGGAGCCAAACCGGATGTTTACAGAGCTCTCAGCGGCTTCCAACCAAACAGGCAAGTGCTCAGTGCTCAGAGTAAGCTCACCCTGCTTACTATTATGTTAATTAAATTGAAATTGTTTTGTTTAAAATTTTTTTCAAAAAGTTGCGACTCAGTGTACGTTTTAGAGGCGCTGTCGCCCGCCTGACAGCTATGGGAGAATGACAACGGAGAAACGCTCCCACGTCCTCCCCGTGGGAACGTACGTGCATGCGCTCAGCGGAGAGGGCGCGTCCCGCTGAGCAGAGAGCAGGGAGTTGTCTTTGGTGTTTGACTAATATTGGTGTTGCATTGGTTGCGCATGCAGAGCGCTCCACTTCATCAGAAAACACCAGCGGCAAGCTATAGTTGATGGTTCTGCAGGAAACGGCGCTCTCCATATGCACTGCACAGGCGTTTATTAACGTAATGAGTTGATGAGCTTAATTAACACCGCGCAGCAGAGTCATCTCTAAGTGCAGCTGAGATCTAAATGAGGCCTGTGGTTTGCCCCATGAATATGCCGAGTGTTCACCTAGTAATGCTATGTTGACTGGGTACTCCTGCTTCAGACCATCATCCTGTTTGTCTCATCCCCAGATATTCTGGGCTCTCTTATCAATAATGTCGGGATGATAGTGTTAGCATTGGATGAGGTGAGGCGTGTGATGAAATCTTGAGCGATGTGTGACCACACTGAGCTGCTTATGGCCACAGGGGCCAAGCAGACGAGAAGTTTATTTGAAGCCTTGTTGCAGGCAAAGACAAGGCAGGCACAGAGACACTTCATCCTTTTGGGTCTATCAGAGCACACAGAATCAGGAACTTACAAGGCATTTCTGGTACCATCCCTGAGTCAGACTGGATCTGCTGGGCTAAGCAGACTTGATTTTAATACAACCTGGGCAATAAATCTGACATTAATCAGAAAGAAAAAAGAAAAGTTATCTTGGGTGCAGGAGTGCATTTGACAATCTTGACATAGGATAGGTTTTTGTGGTCTGTCCATGCAGTAAAGGGGAATGAGGATCCCTCCAGTTGGGTAATAACATTATTCAAAGCCAACTTAACTGCCAGGCGACCACCGCTACCAGTGTAATTTCTCTCTGCTGATGACAGCTTTCAGGAGTGGAAAGAGAGTTTGAACATAGGGAGAGGGCTTTGATACTATACAGCTATTATCCCAGTTTGAGAGACTTCCACTTGCAGGAATAACAGGAGAGAAAATAAATGGACAAAGTGGTTCCTTGAAAAGTGGTAGAGTGATCATGCTGGACTGTTTTTTTGATGGGGAAAACACAAAAATATTGAAGCAACAGATGTTTGTAATTCACAGAATATAACTATATAAGTCCATGAAAATCTCTGCATTGCTGCAGTTAAAGACAACACTGGTTTGAAGTAAAGACAACTAAGAATAACAGCACCCAAGCAGGTAATGACACTGTTAGCCGATGAGATAGAAGCAACAGGGTGTGGTGTTTACTAAACGCTGGAGCCAGGTCCACAGATGGTCACCAGATGGATTTGCTGAGAACTCCGGAGGTGAAAGGGATGGTGCTCATCTCTAGCCAGCCATTTCTGAAGGATGACGGCTGGCAGTAGAGAGCTGGGGACTGGTGCTGAGTCCTGGCAGTGAGAGGTCACAGGAGCAGGTCCAGAGGAACATCCAGGAGGAGCAGTTGGGCTCAGAGCAAAGTACCAGGGCTGGGAACACACTCCCCAGTGTCTGTGGAGGAAACAGATAGATAGACTAGAGTGTGTAGAACAGAGAATTAACATCAAAAACTAAGGAGTACGGTTCCCCAAACATTACAAGACTTTTGAAACACCACAGTCTCGCACCTCCTCACATCAAAAGACAAATAGACTTTTTTTGTCACAGCTTCTGCGCTTTGTGGAACCCGCAGGATCACAATTTACAAGACTGCAAATAAATTACCGCACAAATAGTTGTTGACAGTATCATGTCACCATGTGCATGAGCCAAGATGTAAAGTCTTGTACATAACACACATTTCTGGCCTAGTGGTAATGGTAAAAATCATTAATTATAAGCTTTTGATTTTAAGCTGAGACTGACAGTTTACACTACATCAAGATAATGGAGTTGTGGTGCAACACTGAGGTGAATAAGGTGACGTGAAGGCAGCATAAATATAGCCAATGACGAACAAAAGAGACTCTAAACATAACACTTATGACAACTGGTTGCCGTCTCAAGTCTATGTTCAGGCAGTTCGGGATGTTCAAATCCCTTTTCTATAATCATCATAGAGGATATGATGTTCAGAAAGAAATGGCGACATGACTTGAAGCTATCCTGGACATTCAAGGTGGTTTAACACTACAGCAAGACGCTGACTGCGATTTCACCCTATTTCAGGTCTGTTGAGCAGTAATTAACCTGCATGTTATTATCCCCACAGTATCTTTGGGACAAGGTCTGACAATATGCAGCGTCATCAGCATTGCTGTCCTGTGCTCACTCTGTAAAACTAAAGCTGTTCGGTGCTGTCTGACAGGGAGGCTGATTAGAATGTACTGCAGCTGTTAATAGCTGGAGCTGCGAGATGATTCCTGTTTAACTTGGATCTGTTTACCTGTTTGAGGCCATGGACGCGGGGGCACACTGGTTGAGTGGGAGAAAGTGTGCTTGGATTTTTCATTATTGCTTCTCTGTTGTAGTGACTCCACTCACAATAAAGATCTTGTCTATTACTTCTCTATTTGTGAAGAAAAGAAAAAACGAAAAAAAAAATCCCCAGTTCAAACATCTCCCCGGTCGAGACGTGCGCAGAAAGATGAAAACTGAAAAGTTCAATACAAATGTTGTCTGCGCTTGTGGATTTCAGCTCCATGTCAGTCATTGTTGTTTCTGTAAAGTCACTACTGATTTGTTTGTACAATGTAAAAATTGAAAATTAAATAAGAAAAATGAGAACATCTAGATTTCTCTGAGAACTATGTGAATTTTGATGTGCTTTTTTTCCCACCCCAATGAAGAATGTCAAACTCAATATTTAGCAGTCATAAACAGACAAGCCAGAGGAACAAAGTCTCCACCTATTGAAGAAGCATCCAGGCATACATTGCCTCTTTGCTAGGGCTCAAGCAGCAGAGTTGCATGACCCGCGAACAGGGTCCCCTCAAAGTTGGATGACTCGCCATGAAACAGGAAGTTACACTGAACTTGGCCAAACTGCATGAAACTTTACAGTATCGTTAACCGCACACATCCATATGTCATTATTTATTAAATTGCTGTAGTGCTACCTACTGAAAACGGGAAATGTCTTGTTTTATACTGTGCTGTTACTAGCTTGGCTTAGGCTTGACAAAAATCAGTGCACTTCATCATACATTATGAAATGTAGAATGAAGAACAATGAACCTTGCCCAGGTGCCAAGGTTCATTGTTTTGCCATTGCACAGTATGACCTAAGATCTGCATTAACACCGTGGTTGCCAGTACCCCGACAGGTGCAGAGTGTGAGGGCCCATTCAACAACTGCTTGCAGATTTAATTATTGATAAATGGGGGCATAGTCATGACATACAGCTCTCCTCATGTACACCTAAAAACATGACAGTGTGGTATATGGAGTGGAGATGAGTGTGGCAAAGGAAAGACGATGAGAATAACACTGCATTCTGATGCTGCTGGGTCGTTAATTTGGGTTGAAAAGAGACTGATCATTATGTCCCTCTGATGTTTGATAAGAGCATAAACAAGAGTTACATCAGTTACATCAGAGTTTGAGCACAGCGATGGAAAACAAGTTTTCGTTGGGTGGCACTGCCACACAATTTTTTTTATTTGTTTGTTTTTAAGACGTTGAATCTATTCTATTACATTTTCTGTCCTTACATGACATGGCTGTTTGTCAGCAGTGCAGAAAGTGCTTTGACACTTCGTGCCGCATTTCAAGGCTCTAGACTGTTTGTGTTGAGGGACGGTGGATTTTCTCCCCACAGAGTGAGACTTCCACATCGCTCCCCAATGTTGCATCCGTGAAGACTGAAATGTGTGATGTCGTTCTCTCGAGGGGAACCCTTATTGTCAGTACATATAGTGTCCCAGCATGTCTAAGTCTGACTGCAGGGACACCTCCTGTGTAAAACTGGACTGAAGTGCAAATTCTGAATCACACCCTGATGTTCCCAATCACTCCTACCATTCACTATAATGCTGTGCAACAGGTGAGGCGACCATTGCCCCTCCAGCTGTTCATACACTTCTTTGCATACATAAACAGCATATTTTACTCAAGGCAATTTTGGCTCATCTGTTCCTCCTTATTTCACTTATTTATTACAGTTTTGTGTGTGCACGCAATATTAATTGCACAACCGTGATCCCCTAAAAAGAGACTGCAAATCCATCCAACCATCACCTAACCCATTTTTTACCTTTACCCTAACCAATCCAGTGAACAGGTTTCAGTCCAACCAGCATTCGAACTGGGGAATGTTGATTGCACTGCTGCCATACAGCTTTCAGAGCCTGGTGCTGACATGCATGAAAAATACATACATGAGCTCTATGACAATTAACTAATACCTCACATTCCGCACACAATGGCTTTACAGTTTATCTGCTGACCACTGACAGGTCCACAGTCGACCTCATCCTATACTATGTGAGAAAATAAGAGGAATGTACAGGAATAAAATGCTCCTCCCCATTCTCCTTTCTGGGAAGCACACAGAGGCATCATCCTCTGCCACAGAGGCTGCACCAATTCTGTCACCATAGTTGCATAATGGACATTTTTAGATTTTTTTTAGACTGCGAGTTTTAGACTTGAAATTGCTTTATTAGTCATGCAAGATCACATTTTACCCCACTCTTATTAGAGGCACACATATAGCAATATCTGGAGCAGTTTTCCATTCACTTATTTAACCTTTGTTTGATATCTTTTGCAAGAGAAACATGGACAGAAATGGCAGCCTGTGTAGTGGCCTGTCTATGTCCATGCCTTACACTGGAACCTACTGCACTAATTATTACTCTAACATATTCCACCAGAGATTCAGATATTTCTTGATGAAAATCAGAATTCTTCCTATCACCTCTTAATCAAGATGTCCATTACTCCTGCTCACATCTGTTGACCTGAGCTGGCAGATAGCCAGTATCAGTTCAGACCAGAGCATAACAACATGTTATGTTTACAGCAATAACATTTACAAAACTGAATCATTGCAGATGTACTAAGATCCCATATTTGGCAGGCACACCTTACCTATTTTAGACCCACTGGGGTTATGGGGGTCTGCTGGGACCTGCACCACCTATAAGGGGAGGCATGGAGTACACCCTGGACAAGTCCCCATTTCATAGAAAGACACATGCACCGTCCATACTCTGATCCACACCTTGGGGAGGTTTAAAGTCTCACCCTTAATGCTTGAAGATGCCATGTTTTGATAATATTAAGACAAGACACATTAGTGAATGACAAAATCCTGACAGTTAAAAGGAACTCAGCGTTGAGTGTAAAGTGCAGCTCAGTGGGCAATGAACAGGTGACTGGAATTGCAGATTAGGAACCAGAGTCACTGCAGGTATGTGAAATAAAAAGGAAAATGTAGAATTCCTAACCCTAACCCTACTTCTGAAAAAAAAAAACAGGTGCAGGAGTGCAGCTGTCACACACAGCCACTTCACACAGGTGACTCCGTCTTATAACTGGCTCAAAATTTGCTGTACAAATCCACTTGTGCTGCTGTGTTCCAATATCAACAAAGATATTTCTGTCATTATGCCTTTGTGTCACCAAGCTGTAATTATAGCAGACATCTCACCGCAACAGGTTGCACCTGCCCCTCAGACATACTGAATCTTGTTGCAGTTGCAACAAGATATACTATGTTCCTGGATTTGCTGACAGGCTTGATGAGGCATAGCATATACCCATTTGGAAGTTCACCTCCCATTATTTTGTCTGCACTAGATTTGTGTGTGGTGTGACTTTACACTTTTTTAGTCATGCAACTCTTTAGTAAACCAGCCCCAGTATGTATACTGAATCTTAGCTAGAAAATAACAGATCCCTGGCAGGGACCACTTGAAGCACCATGAATAGAATATGGTCTTTAATCCAGCACTCTCACCACAGCTGTTAGCTCTCGTAATTGTTTTCTCCACGCCAAAGAAAATAAGCATTGTGGGGGTTGACTGTTGATATTAGGTGTGCAGGCTTGATATCTATGTACTCGTAGATACCAGACTCAGCCACACTGGGCAGTGCTCTGTAAGCAGTTGTGCCCACATCTAGGGAGCATCTGTTGACACTTGTAGCAAGTTCACAGACTTCAGTATGACCCTCTCAGAAAGGCTAGAGCTGGCTGAGTGTAAGCACTCTAAAACCCTGATTCTGGGGAAAAAACAAACAAACAAACAAAAAAAAACAACCACTAACTCTCCTGGATGAGTGATGGATTGATGATAAATCTTTCAAGTGAGGATTTATTACTCGTGAAAATGTGAGGAAGTGTCTGTTGCTGAAATTTGTATGTGCGGCGTCAAGCCTCAGCATTGTGAGGGTAGCATGTGTCTGTGTGAAAGAAACCGTAAAATGTTGAAGTCAGAGCATAAACAGACAGACAGAGATAAAGCAGGCAAGAGGAAATGCTCTAGAGAGGAAATAGGTTGGCACTGCAAAGAGCTGCTGTGTTTCCTTGTCGCAGCTGTGTCGGTTTGGAGCAAATGCATGCTGAGCTCTGGATCTAAGAGCTACAGCCACAAGTGGAGGGGGCACTGTGTGCCAGAGCAAGCAGCTCAGCAATTCTGATAGGACTGAGGCGGGCCTGGTACGTAAGATGTCAGGATCTGTAAGGGACCCTGTGATCTGGGAGAACAATTCTACTGGACAATAGTATGTGGCAAGAGATGTGGATATTTGTCAGTTTAAAATGCAGTTGGGATGAACTTAAATGTCAGTAGTTATACTACATACTCTGCAAATAGTTTTCCACAAACACCTTAATTTAATCTGAGCCAGGAACATGAACATGTCTGCACTAGAATGGATTTACTTATTCATTTGATGAGTCGGATCAGGTGCTGTAGGAATATACCAGATCGACCTGAAGGGCCTGGTCAGGTTGATCTACGGCTCCCATCTTCGGCAAAGCCCTGACTGCATCCTTGGGGTGGTGGGGGTTAACAAATCTTAATGGTCCATGTTCTGTGCTGCCATTGTTGAGGCTGTGGCATGGAACTGTGGTGCTATGACTGCTGGTGCTGGTCATAACCTTTGAATCTGCTGGTAGACAACAGACAACAGGAACAAAGGCTATCAGGCTGAAGGAGTCCTATAGGGCATGGTTGGCCTGTGGGGGTCCACAGCAAACTGACAAATACTGGCTGGTAAAGTGATGTGCGGTTTTACCGGTTGAGGAGGCAAAGACCCAATCATGAGAAGACCATGGAAGAAAACTTTCAGTCACACTGAACTGTTCAGTGTCTCAGCTGTCTATGGGGTGGATGGAGGGAGTAGTCGGATTACTTCAAGGATTTCTTCAATCCCACTGACAACTTTTCCAATGAGGAAACAGAGCTGCAGGACTTGGAGGTGGGTTCATTCATCATTCATCCATGTACCTTCAGGCTTTGGAAGATATAGGAGAGTCATGGCTGACACATCTCTGTAATTAACTACAGTGCAGGTACAATGCCTCTGGATGACAGACTGAGGTGGTGGTCACCTTTCTCAAAAAGGGATACCAGAGAGAGTGATCCAGCCACAGAGGGATCCAGCTGTTACTTGTTTGTTGATTTCCAAGAGTGTTTGATGGAATGGGAGATAGACAGGCAGATCGGGAAGGCATCCATAGGGTGTCTCTCCCGGTCAATTTATCATTCTGTCTGTATTCCAACCCTCACCTATGGTCATGAACTGTGGGTAATGACCAAAAGAATGCGATTGCGAAAACAAGCAGGTGAAATTAGTTTTCTCTGCAGGGTGGCAGGAGTCATCTGAGGTTCTTCAGGCATCTGTATAAAGGTCCTCTGGATGCCATGCCAGGGAGGTGTTCAGAGTCACGTCCATCTGGACAGAGATACGGAGGCAGACCCAGGACAGATTAAAACCCTCAGCTACCTGGGAACTTTCTGGGATCCCCACAGAGAGATGGCTTGGAATTAGCCAAGAGTGTCTAGGCTTCACTGCTGAAACTGCTCCCCTCTTGACTGGGGTGTATATTTAGAAATAATATTAGTTATTAGTTCAAAGATTTTATCCACCTCCAACAAGAGTATAGATTTTTCTACAGTGCATCAGAGCCTTTTTGATATATGGTGAAGCTCGACTGTTGAGGTCTTTGTAAGAGAGAGTTATTTTACATTTGAATCTGTATCTTACTTTGTACTAGCGCAGAAAAATTAATACAGGAGAAATATAATCAAATTTTTTGGCAGAACATAGCCTGCGATGATCTGGATCAGCTGGAGAATCTTAAGTAACTTATTAAGCCAGTCTGAAAGCCCAAACCTGCAGTGACATAACCAGTAGTTAATCATAAAGTATTAACTGCTGTGAGCTGAAGGCTTTAATAGAAGAGTTAGACGGAGAAGATATATCACAACCCAAACTTTCCGTTTGTCCCAGTTTAGCACCAAGAAATACATTGTTTTATTGATACATGGATTGATTCATTCATGGATGGATAAATATAACCAGTTACTGTCTGTTTTGCAGTGTTCACTGATAAAATTGCCCTGAAAAGCATATGAAAAGGTTTGTTCTAAACACACAACCTTAAGGACATTCGAGGCGATGGACTATTTTTTTTAACAAATTGACCAATGTTGCACAATGTTGAAGACCACACCAGTGATTTGTCCCTCAGATCTACCAACTCTGCGTCTCCAACACACAGCACAGATGTTTCAAACTGTATTGATCGACGCTATACAAATTTGGCTGTTTACTTTCTGAACAGCATCTGCTACTTCAAGCTCATTCAAAGCCAGTTTCCACAAAATCCATTCACTCATTCATTCATTCACTCACTCATTCATTTTCAAATTCCAGTTTATCCTAGCCAATGTCACAGGGGGGCGATTGGAGGCCCTCATCACAGCACTCAGGGCAAGAGGCCTGCAATATAGCCAGAACAGCTCAACAGTCAATGGTGGGACACACACACACACACACACACACACACACACACACACACACACACACACACACACACTAAGCTCCACACAGAAAGGCCCCCAAGCTTCTATTCTGCAGCTTGGAGAGCCTCTTGCTGTGAGGTGGCAGTTTTGCCCACTGACCCAATACCTACAACATGTTGTTCAGCAGATTACAATAACACTAATTAAAACAGGCTTTTGTGAGATTTTCCCTACCTATCCAGATTCACTTCAGATTTACAGACACGTCGATGATTTTCTGCTGAGGTTAAGAGGATTAAGTTCTATAAATTCCTCATTATTTTGTGATAAAATTTCAAATATATTTTTGCTGACAACAAATCCAAATATGGTAAGATGAAATCGACATGAAAGACTACTCATGTTACTGCCATATTTCCACTTGGATGGGAACAGAAGTCTCATGGTGTTATCACTCTGATGTCAACAGAGCCACCGTTAACCCACCTTACACTCACTTACTTAACCAGGGGTACGGGGGTGCTTTCAGGCACCCCAGCACCAATAGTATAGTGCATTAGTGCATTGTGGTGCAATATCTGACGGGAAAACTTCCACTTTCTTCTGAGCGCCACAAAACAACCTTGCAGACGCAATGCAAAAATGTAAAAGGATTCAAGGTGCAGACCTGAAGGTGACAGATCTAAAGAGCTTCTCGCATTCTTGTGATAATCTTCAAATGAATGAAGATGAATGAAACTGGATACTACGCCATCTTATAAATTAAATGAAGGTTGTGAAACATTTTTAGCCAAGAGATAAAGTACAATTAAAAATAGCAGTACGTGGCCTTGATTTATTGCATTGGTTGTCAAATCTGGAAAACATACAGAGTGGAAGTTGTTTGTGTCAAGCTGTTTGGTGAACATCCCTATATGCAGGTCTAACCTATTTGCACCTCCGGCTCATATCCATTCGATCTTTATTTGAATATTTAAGGGAATTATGCATTAAATCACTTTTACATGCAAAGCACATGAGATATCAGTGGACATAATGTATATTTATTTGAAAATCTCCAGACATTTCATGTCCTTGTCCCTGCTCCTACAGCTTTAGCTAAAACAGGGTTAGGCCACTTGTCGTTGATATGAATACTGCAGAACTCAGGGGCAGCACTGTCACAGTGACCTGCACTTCTTAAGCGAGACATCTCTGATCCAATAATGCCTAAACCGCCTGATACTTCCAGCAAAAACATTCACATAATGGCATTCATTCTGTGGTCCAGAAAATGTCTGACAATGAACGTGCCCATCCAGGTCAAAGGTGCTGTTTTTGTGTTTTTTTTTAGCATTCATCATTCATTGTCATTCTCTCCCAAAGGGTCTCATCGTCTGCCTATGAGACAAGACAAAGAGTGACTACATTTTTTTTAAACTGTTCACCTCTGGAAATGCTACTGGAGAGACGATATTTACTATGATAATCTGATTATTGTTAGTTATGAATCCACAAATGAGTCGTCCTCCACAAGCTGCCGGCTTTGTTGAGCTTAGACAATTCAGTGCCAGGGGGCATCATAAGCAGCAGGGTTATTCAATTAGCCTGACATTAAAAGAAACCAGGCATTCAGTTAAGAATTATGTTAAAAGTTTTTTTTTTCACACTAAGAGATCACAGTTGGCATGGCAATGAGAGACTGTATAACAGTTTATTTCTGAAAGGGAAATCAACACGATCACAGGCCCACACCATGATGCCGCAGTGCAAGTCTCCAGTATTCTCTCATGTTTCTCGTCTTTATTCATATCAGTTTTTCCATCAAAAAAAAAAAAACGAAAAGAGAAACACGAAGACACATCATAGCACAAGCCTCCACAACAAACAACGACTGTAACTGCCGCGTACAGTGGGAGAGCAATCGGGATGTATGGCAGACACAGACATATGCTGCGTGTTATGATACATGCATGTCGGCCGATTTGGATGCAGCACTGACGGCCAGAAAGACAGAGTCATAGCTTGAAGCCGTCAATCAAGTTGCTCTCTGTTGCTCTCTGTGTGCCGGTCTGCATCACCCTGAGCAGACAGCTCACCTGTCAGACATGTGTCACATCAATGCTGCACAGATCACAAACTGGGAGAGTGAAATGCAAATCACATATCACTCTGAAATGTACCTTCAGGGTGTGTGTCTGAGTCTGTGTCTGTCCTCATGTGAATGTGTGTGTGCTCATGCCCTATGGCAAACCTCTGAACCACCTGCACATCATAATAAATAATAAAGGATACGTCATTTTTCCCATCGACCCTTGGGGATGGTTCATCTTTTGGGGAAGTTGCCTATGGTGGTTCACGGTGCTGCAGCTGCTTTGCTCAGGGGCACATCAGCCAGGCTGGGATTCAAACCTGCAACCTCAGGATGCAGGTTGAGATAGTTTGCTACAGGGCCACAGCTCATCCCTCTGTTCTTCTGCACCCTGTGTTCCCATCTCAGGCATGAACACGATTGTTCATGCCTGAGATGGATTGGTTCGAGCCTTCCTGATGCTCGAACCAAACACGAGCCACAGCAGTGGCGCACCAAGAAAAATGTCAGACCAATCATTGGCGTAAATGCCATTTGTAATCATCTGAAATGGCTGTTGAACACCTTTCGTCAGTGTCATCTTGACAGCAGTTGCTGAGATTGGGATGCAGCAAAAGGGATTTGCTGTTTTCGACTGAAATATCAAATGTGATCTTTATGAGTAGTAGTAAGTAGCTCATGAAAGAGCGGAGAGAGGCATAGAACTAAAATGAAGTTTAGCTGTTGGCTTGAGCTGCCTCCTCTACCCAGACTTCTCTTCCTCCTCCGACTGAGGAAGATTTATTTTCTCCTTGAGCCTGAAACTTCCTCATGGACACTCTCGCTCTGTGTGATGCGATCGACCTGAGTTAAGCTGGACTTGGCCTCTGTGTAGACCAGGAGTTTTTGGGTTGTTTTTTGTTTTTAAAAGGTTTAATCTAGACTAACCTACAAGATAGGTTATATGTAAATTAATTCCCATTAAATATCTGCCATGTCAAATCTTAATTAGGAGCTCTGGGACTGCATCCAATCCAATTTTCTATGAGAAACCTTCTTGAGATTTTTATAATGGAGAAGTAAAGAACTTAAGTGATTTAGGATAAACGAATCCCAAGTGTGCATGCGCGTGTGTTTTTCTTTTTCTGCCAATGATGAGCTTGCTTTTCATGCTGTCTATCAGCTCTTTATTGCAGTGTACACTCCTTGTCTGTGTTGGAGAGCTGCCAGCTAAGGTTATGCCTGTATCAGCATCATCCCTCTCACTTTTATGCAGCAGTGACTTTCACCTGCCCACCTGCTCCGTCAGCGTCTCAGCTGGGCTTCAATTCCTGGTTTTCTTACCTGGTGTTGTTATCGAGGTTGCTATTTCGATCAAACAGAGTTTGGATCATATGGATCTTCAAGCGATAGCTTGACATTTAGTAAAACAGATTTATTTGCTTTCATGCTGATACGTGAGATTATGATAGGCGCTGTGCTCGTCTATGGCCTCTGCAGTGAGTTCATTATCTTAGCACAGCATAAAGACCTGTCAGAGGAAGAGATGGCTGATTTGTCTTTTGTAATATTTCAGTTGCCAGGATACTTCATAAAATGCCCAGAAATGTGTCTGAAATATCACATGACCAATACAAGGAAATATTTTCACACATCCACCTGTTACTATGCTGAATACACATTCTTTCTATCAGACTGATGGAGATGTTGAAGGTCTCTTCAGACACGTCATCCTCTTCATCTGAGCGCGCAGCACTCAGTTGTTTGACTTCACACTGCAAAGCGCTGAATCAAACTTAACCTATTTTTACGCTAGCGTGGATGTGACACACATTGCATTTAAACACACTCAAAATGCCAGCATGAGCACTCATGATGCGTGTCATGCAGGGTCAATTCAAATGTTGACAGAAGAAACAACATGCTTGCGGCTAATTGGCCAATTTGCTGGCTTAGTTACCACAAATGAGGAGAAACAAGCCATAACATTTCACAAAAAGTCATATCCACTAAGCTAGATGAACAAACAATAATTTTCTATGAGGAAGGATCACATACTGCAGAGGAAAATGTCCTCTGCAGACAGTCAAACTGGGTGGAGCTTCACGATCAAACAAGGATCAAACCATAGACTGTATATCAAATACCTGATACCTCGATCAAATACCTGACAGTTTCCCAATAAAATATGAAGTAGGTCTAATTTGGGGGGGGGGGGGGGGGGGGGGGGGGGGGGGTGCAGCATTCTGTACTAAAATGTACAATACTAAAAAGTCATTATCACATGAGGCTGAAATTTTCCAAAATGAATACAGCAATAACAGATATAAAAGCTTAAATTTGGTAATGAATGAATGTCATAATTTAGAGGTCTCTTTACCACATTTTTTAAGAAAAAAAGTTTATCCTTGAGAAACATTATTTGGTTTGAAACCTAGCTGGGAAATCCACCCATATGCTCAGTTTGCAGCTGATTTAAGCATTTCCTTCATGCTTCAGTTAAAATATTTCCAGATTCATTTATGTGATTATTATTTAAATGAAATTGTCAAAGATACAGAAGCCTGGTGCACATCATTGATTCTAATGAAAAGAAAAAGCTGTGCTATCTATATGAATTCCCTTAAATATGCTGACTGAAGAATTTGTCATCAATCAAGGGCAACTCATCTGTGCCCCAGAGACAGTGATATCAGTGATGGATCACACCGATTTCTATCAAGAGACAAGCCCTAATCAATAGGGTTAAACACACTGTAGCGGCAGCGGGGCTTAATTTGTGATGGAGCCTGGCAGAAAGTGATTTAAGGCCTCCTAGAACGAATGAACCAGACCCACTGAGAGTTTTTCCTCTTGTGAACCAATCAAAAAACAATCAAGGTTGTCTCTGGAGGGGCACATGGCGTGAGCTGCCCATTAGCAGGGTAGGTGAACCTCTCAGACTACCTGTTCACTGAGCACCACCCACTGAGCTCACAAGCTATAAATGGCCTTGAACTGCTCGCGCTTCATCCTGTTGACGTAGATATGAATGGAAGAGGGAAACGGGCTGATGATTGGACATCAGCCTTGCGTTTCTATCCTCATCTCATTTGGTGCATGACTAGTTATGCTGCACACTTGGGAAGACTTGTCTCATCAAGGCTATCAACTCTGTTGATTCACTGCGTGGGTGTGTGTGTCGCTGTGTTTGAGGTCCAGGGTTATTGTCATAGAAACAGGTTATTCTGATTGAGCCATCACATCAAATGAATAGAATAATACGATTGCCTCAGACAGTTGACTATAGATACTGAAACAGCCACTTCTTACGAGCCCTGCAACACAATTAAACCAGCCATTCATCACCCTGTAACAAAGGATTCCACAACAAAATGTGAGCTGTTTTCCCTTTATGCAACGCACAAAACAACAATTACTTTGAATGAATGAAGGAATGAAATGAGCATGTCAAAGTTTTAAAATGATACTGAACAGGATGACTGCCTGAGGGAGGAAGATGCTCAGTGCTGCCGCAGCATATTGTCTCTATTGTTTAGACACCAGCACAGTAAACAGTCGCTTGGGGTGGGCATTGTCTTTCAGCGTCTTTGGGGCTTTTCACAGGGATCTTACCTCAGTGATATCACTGACGACTAGTACCAAACACAGGCAGAACGGTTCATCCGCTGCACGCCTCCCTGATCCTGGGTCCAGCTCGTTGCACACCGAACTGTAACATCGCAGACGCTTAGAACAAAGATTCTTGAACAAATGTAAGCGTGTCTTCAAATCCAGTCTCTCTGAATGGAGCTCATGTTGAGACACCCATGATACGGTTGGGTAGAAAGGAGATAAGATGATGGATGGTCTGATATTTTGTGAACAAGCATAATGGAGGGAAACACATTATAGTTACTAACATTAGATAACGTTCAGTGTCTGTAGACCACTGTTTTTGATATGGCTAAGAGTCTAAAACTCACTTTTAAGCCTTTTGATGATGTTTCCTGCATACCATGGCGCATATGGTGAATGTCTTTGCATATTATTCCTGAAATTACTAACACTGAGTTTTGTTTTTGGCCACAGGGTATCAGATGTTCTGCCTTTGCTTTCTGCTTCAGACGCTTTTTCCAAAACTAAAATATACTATTTCAAAATCCATTTCGAGGCAAGTTCACACCAAAGTGATGCAAATTAATAGCAGGTTGAGATCACAGAAAACGTCAATGCAAATGCTGAGCATCAAGAGTTTACATTTTATCCTTTTCAGGGTTTTCTATTGCTCACCCATGAACCTGCCTGCAGCAGTGGTGTATGCAATTTGTCTCACTCATCTGCAGAGTAGAGGAGGCGTTAGCTAATGCCTTACGTACAGGAATTGGCTGTTGGAGATAAATATCACGAAACAAATATGATCAGAAGCCTGTTATGTCATTCACCCCAAACATAGAAGAGGATCAGAAGCTGAATCTTACATACTTAATGTGATGCTAAGATTCACAGGGGTGGAAGTTACTTTAAATTCTTGCCAGTCTTATTACCAAAACATTGTGTCCTTCATCTCTCCACGCTTCATCGTGTGCTGTGGAGGTTTTGTGTTGACAGACTTTGTTGCGCAGTGATAATACCTGGACATCCTTTGAGTTTTTCATTTTGAGCTACAACCATTCATTTTTGCTTTTGAACTGTTCATATTGTTCCGTTGCCCGTACAGGGTGATAAGGGGTAGGCCGACCATCACTCGTGCTTCTTTCTCAGGTTTCATTTTCCTGGCATTGCGTGCCTCCTCACTCTGACCCTCAGTTTGCTCCCCTGTCTTCTTCCCTTGATGCTGGTTTTATGATTTTCTGTTGCGAATTTTCATCTTCACTATCCCTGTCTTTTCTTTTAGAACAAACACTTTTTTTTCTCTGAGCATATTTTTACTCTTTTGATTTGGTAAATATTCTTCAGATTTAACTCACATGGCAGCACCGGACCCAGCCATAAGATATCTGGAATAAGTTCATGAGCTTTCATTTTGTTCATCCTGTCCTAGTGTTTTTTGACGTCTGCGGTCTGATTGTGGGAAAATTAAACGTTGCACGTCCCCAAAAGCTTCGGTCCCTCACCGCTGTGAGTCGGTAGCAGACTCGCATACGCAATTCCTCTCGAGTGCAAGGCTCCATGGACCAAAACATGGCACTGGTGGTTTAGAAGATAAGCAGAAAGAGAAGAAGACAATTTAAAAACAATCCAAGTAGTATTTCAGATGCATATTGTATCGGCTTACTCTCACCACTGAAAATTCATTAAGCGAAAAATCAGACTAGACCATTCTGTTTTTGCTGGCTCGCAACAACAAAAAGGCGTTATACAATGTGCTCAGTTTCTTCATGATCAGAGGGTGTGTTGTTGTTATATCTTTGTCCTGCGTCTAAACAAAGAAATGAACAACTGGCAGGTGTTTCATCATTCTCACTGTGTCTGCACATCTTTTGAGTCATGTCCTCTGCACCTCCATTGCAATCTTCAAATGAGAACTCAAAAGCACCACGCAGCTTCTGCGCCTTGTTGTCCTTGTTTTCCACGAATTTGCGATTAGCCTATGTTTGCCATGAGATCACACCAATCCAGCTATCTGCTATCTGCTTTCTGTCAGGGTGCACGTACAGGCTGTGATTTATCCAGCACCTGTAAGAATGTGTGTCCTCCGCCCAGACTCTGGACAGTGTGCAGTGTGCAGTGCTTGTGTGTGCGTGTGTGTGTGCGTAACTGCTGCCTCCCACTTAGCAGCTGATATGAGTGCTACCTATGGTT
Source organism: Karalla daura (assembly GCA_029224185.1). Taxonomy (NCBI): domain Eukaryota; kingdom Metazoa; phylum Chordata; class Actinopteri; order Chaetodontiformes; family Leiognathidae; genus Karalla; species Karalla daura. The sequence goes on along the minus strand of CM055199.1, from coordinate 4,534,714 downwards.
CTGCGTGTGTGTGTTGAATCTCATCTCCCAAGTAGCAACTTCATTTGACAGTTAGATTCACAGAAGCTGGCACTGGCCAATGTCCCATCTGGCCTATTCAAAACATATGAGCCTGGAATATGTGTCCAACTGTGTTTTTTTCCCCTGCCTTGTACACTTTAACTCATTATCATGTAACACATTCTCCGGGATTCTGTGAGGGTGTTATATGTGTGGCTTGTTGGATCCACCCAGTGGCAATTAGCAGTAATGCAGTCTGCAAACAGGAAGTATGTTTCGGCACTTCACACAATGGTAGACGCATCATCGTCAGTGAAACTAGTCAAATCTACTACTTGAGGCAATTTGTTTATTAGTAAGGCACTTATGTAGACAAAAAAAAACAATTTTTAAAATGTTGTCCCAAATGTTTTTTCTTGCCATATTGCTGCAGCTAATCTAACATGCTAGCGATAGTATCCTAGCTAGCCATCTGCTACTTGTGTGATTTCCCTTTTGCATGATTCCTGTATTAGCTCATACTAACTGAATGCAATTTCAAAATATTGGTTGGTATTTGCCTCAGTTTTTCAAAATAAAGAGCTTTTTTTCTCCCAAGGCGATTTTGAAATGATTAGGCTCTCGGATTGCCCGCCATGGGATTTCAAGTATTCATGAGTGCTTCAAGTAAAGACCCTGTAGCAATGTAGTAGACACTGTCGGTGGATAAATCTTCCCCTATCCATGTTTCTAAAGTCCATTTAGATCTTCAAAAGCCAGTCCGAGATACTAACAGCTGAAATTGCTCATTATCAGAGGTCACCCAAGGAGGAGGATCACAGATGAGATACTTCCCCTGGTCCTTGGGTGGACTTTGCACTGCTGCCAGAGGGTCTCAAAAAATCCCGTTAACCCGGAAGTTGTACAATGGGTGCCCTTGGTAACAAGGTCTCCAGTGAGCTTAGAGTCACTGAAAGTAAGAATATTTCCTGGAATACTATGAATCCAAGACCAACTCCAAACTGCCCGCATCCCTCTGCAGTCAAATAGAGCTAAACAGATCTGTCTCCATGAATGACAGCTCCATGGATGAAGCTTCCTTGAGATGTCCACTGTCAGCATCACACACCTGGTTTGTATTAACCTGGATCAGTCTTTCATCTATTACACACTCATGAACTGTCACATACAGTAGATTAAATGGGTGTTGTCCACAGGTGCATGTGACCACCCAGCAGATCCAACTTCTCCCTCGGGAAATCCAGTTAAAGACCAAACACCAAAGTCTGTGCCAACGATCAGGTTATATGATTCCACCCATATAAGCTCCAATAGAAGCTCCCATATATGAAGGAATCAAAGTGTGAGATGCATAAAGCATCCAGAGATAGACCTGTGCTCCTTAATGCTCCATTCAAAAAAGCCAGAGCAGACCCGCAATATACTGAGGGTCAGAAAGGGACCTGTAGTCAAATCAAGCATGTTTCACTGCTTTGTGCTGAACAAAGACCACACAGGCTCGGCTGTAATTCCTGTGGCATTTTACCAACAACCTCGACAGTGACACTGTGGACTGTTGTTGGCATTTACAGCCTGCAGAGAGCAGCAAGGGAGGAAGAGGGGGATTTCATGAGGGATGTGAGATGGTTCGCTGAGTGGAGGTAAAATCATTTGTTATCACTATACTTACTCTACTCACTATACTTACTTAGGTTTATATATTTTCTTATTCTATTCCGTGACAGTGTAACGGACGCTGGGGAGGGGGTCCTCTGAGTGATACAAGATGAGGTGCTGAATCAAAGAGGATGCCCTGTGAATATGAATGTTCATGTTATGCAGAATATGAGCCAGCGTGATTTAAGGTGGATTATCAATAAGTCAATGCAGTTATGACATTGCTTGCATACCCCCGAGGCTCCATGGTAACTGCCAATTTCGTTTCTCCTTGAGGATCAATAAAGTTTTTTGTAATCTAAATATTAGGTATATATATATATATATATATATATATATATATATATATATATATATATATATATATATATATATATATATATATATATATATATATATATACACAACGCGGTACTGTATTTATAACTACCAACCTACCAGTGAGTCCATCCACATATTGACCATTAGTTGTTGAGGTCACTCTTTACAAAGGAATCACATGAGCAGACTTGCAGATAATGATAACCAGAACAACAAGACAAGAAATAAATATGAGAGCAAGTCAACACAGGGCACAACCAAAAGACAGGAGTCAAAGTAAAAAAAAACAACACAGTAACCAAGAAACCCAGCTAATGAAACACAGGTGGAGAACCATGCAAAGAAAGGAAGTAAAACTGTATTATGCACAGGGATAGCCATTTTCAAAATAAAATTCTTGCTTTGAAAGGGTTCCTCTGCATCAACAAAGCCGACTTATTTCCTTGCCAGACCAAACTCAGGTCTGTTTTGTTCTGGCTTGAATGTGATGACCGATTTTATCAGTGAGATTATAGTGTTCAGCTCTGTATGGCCTCGATTGATAATTAACACAAAGGCATATGAGTCATCCCGGAATCAGAAAGAATGTAAATCTGTCTGCAAACCACATTTATATTTTTCTCTCAAATTATAGTAATATCATCATATAACAATGTAGACCCATGCATAATGCCCGAACCCGTCCGGAATGATAAACTAGTAATGCACTTGGACGTCATTCCTTATTAAGTTAAATGAGGCTATCATCTATGGAGACAGTTTAGTCATAAGATAATGAGACAGTCGTGATTAATGCAAGACTTTGTAAACCAATGCTCTATTTAAACACCCCCACATCAGTGTGAGAAGGAGCTTCGACTTATTATAATGGAAAAAAAACCCTCTGGTAATCTCTCACCCGTGATGGATTTTAAGTACTGTAGCAGAACCGGAGCAGCACATCCACGTGTTATGATTAAATCCCAACCCGCTGCAAACTACTTTATCGTGTTCCATACAAACCCTGAGTGCTGATAAAATATGCAAGCGCTATCTTTTGTCCTTCCGCAAAAGATTTATTAGCTGTAACTCTTTGTGTATATACAATGGCTGCATCAGACAGCCTGAGCCTATGCATTTCTTAATTTCTACTCCACCCCTTTTCTTTTGCTCTGCCAGCATCAGTGTGTGGCAGTCTTTGCATTATTAAAATGTATTGCAGATTATAAAACACACACACACATCAAACGGGTGATCACAACTAGTGCTTGATATTGTAAATGGCATCTAATTTGATGAGGCAGCAGTTTGTCCCTCTGAGCTGTATCACTATTTCTGAAAGGATGAGTGTTTGTGTGTGTGTGTGTGTGTGTGTATGAGTGTGTTGGGGGAGTGGGGGGGGTAGAGAAATGAGAGGTAAACTTTGAGCTTCTGAGGGTGAGATTCAACTCTTCAAGGACAACAGCGGGGGGAAAAAAATCTTGCTGCTGCAGTTCTTTCAACTTTAATGACTGTGGCTCATACTGCTTCAGAGTAAGGACAGGACCAGAGGGGCTAAAGATAACACACTTTCCTTTGTCTACTAACTTAAAATGAAAACCAATGTACCTTATCAGGCCTTCCCCCTTTTTTGATTTTTTTTTTTTTTTGCCTGAATAGGCCTGGAGCCACACAACAACATTCTTTATTCAGGTAGCGCTCCGCCTTTGGCCCACTTGTTATATATTTAGATATTATTTGCAAATCTCCAGTGGACCTCTATGATGACACCAGCAGACACGGCCAGGAGATTTGCGACGCCAGCGTCGGGCTTCTATTAGTGATGAATATGGCAGGAGCCCCAACTCTCTACCTCCCAGACTGTTCCTGCCCCCCCCCCCCATGAAATGAAGGCTTGGAAGATGATGAATACGTCTTTGTAATTCAGTGATTTACTGAACATTTACTGCTGGGATCTTTTTTATGACATAGTTCAGTCTAAAATAAAAACTCTGAATGGGTATATCACGCCTCTAAAATGGCTGTCATTCAGGCAATATCGCAGCTTGCGGCATAGTATTTCTCAATTTATCACGCTGAGCGCTCTTCTCTTGGACAAATCAAAGAAGACCTCACTGTACGCTGATCATCTTTTATTTTTGCTCATAATGCTCCCCAGGACGTCCCCATATGCCAGGAGAATGTTATTCTTTTGACGCCACGACCCAAATATCTCCCTTCTTCCAGAAGAGTGGAAGCAGAGGAGAGAGATAGATAGAGAGAGAGAAAGAGAGAGAGAGAGACAGAGAGGAGATGTGAAAATAGAAACAATGTTCAGAAATGCGGAGTCGATTTGACACATAAGTCTGGCAAGTAACAGCCATGGCACCAGATCAGAGACTTCTTTTTTCAGACGAATCAAGCATTAGATAGACGCTACGCTGCTGTGACATATTTCAGACTATAATCTATATGCAAATATTCAACATATATTGTGGCCTTTATGGGTCAGTGTGAATGTTAGAGAAGGACAGATCTAACATTTTCCACAGGGGTGAGTTTGTCGCCCTTCACGTGTTTAATGCCAGTCTCCTTTGCCAGGTTTTTGAGAGCTAAATCATCCCTGCTGCAGGCTGTATTTTCATCAGACATGCTCAAAGTTCTCTCTGGGTTTCTTTAAACACACGGTAATGGATGTAGCGGCAGACTGCAGGAGTACATGGCTCTTTTTTCTGAAATGTAATACCACAAAGCTTTAATCCTGTGAAGACAAAGGCGCCCGGAATCGATGTGTCAAATGAAGTTGCCTCGTTATGTCAGGGTCGACAATATCAGAGTCACATCAGGACTTTCGCCTCTGGTAATCCTCTCTTGGAAACGTAAATGTTTGATGAGAGCCACTTGTGGGGGGGCTTCATTTTCACAGCAATTGCACATTAAACATCTGACTGTTTCCCAGGGTGTTCAAAACATTTCTGTGTGTGTGTGTGTGTGTGTGTGTGTGTGTGAGTGTGTGTGCGTGTGTGTGTGTGTGTGAAGCTGTGGGTGTACAGAGAACCAGCCAGTGAGTGAGTGCTCACGCTGACAGGACTCAGAATTTAACAGTGTTAATGATTCATGGTGTACAAGTTGAATTTTTTGTCGAAATTCTGAACGAGTGCAGCCAAAAAAAAAATGAGCCCAACAAAACGAAGGCAATACTAAAAAATACACCACAAAGGAAAGAGCAAGCTTCCATTGTGGCAGGAAGTACAGATACTGCAGAGGAAAAGAATGGGAGAGTCATAGTAAAGTGGGGAGGAGTGAGGAGATATTTATATAAAATTAAACTAATTGTACAGTTGGTTCTAACATTGCTTTGAGGTTTACCACCAACCAGATCATTGTGAATCAGTGTTCCTACTCAGTCATACTCAGTTACTATGTCTTAAGTTGAAAAGTCATTTCCTCAAAATAATATAAATATCAAACTGTTTGTATCAGTCACACCTTGCAGAGCGAGGTAAGATCTTGAAAGTGAATTAAATATCAAATGATCATCTAATTCTGTTTAGAGTAAATGTGCAGTGATGATGACATCTGATTCTATTATATGCTTTTGGGAATGATGTTCCTCCTGTGCAGATTCTATGAGACAGAGACCATTCAAAACAACACGACAGCTTTGTTTGTTTTAATTTGTGTGGAATTTATTAAAATGTGATCTTATTATATCCACTAGGGTGGAAAATTGTCACCAAGATGTAAAAGCAGCGCAAGAGCATGCACCACATGAGGCAACAAGATAACATATTGACTGCACTTCAGACAAATGGCTGCTTAAGCTACTCTACAGTCTGCAGCTCCTAGACTCTCACAGGCAGGAATTAATACCTACACGGTTCACTTGGCTTCATCTGGGGGTTTCCATGGTATTTTCTGGCAGTCAAGCTGCTACACAAAACTCAATTTCATTTTTTTATGGATTCTATTGTTGTACTTTGCATTTGTTTATTCATGTTTTTTTATACTTTACAAGGATTTGTAGAGTCGTGGCAAGTGGATTTGTGAAGATGTTTCACCTTCATCCAGGTCTTGAGGCTTCCCAGGAAAGGGCTGAACAGCACTGAGTTTATTTATGTATGAGTAAAACTATCAAATAGATGTCAGTTGATCTATACTGAGGAACAAGGTAGCAGATGACCTGTGAGTCCTATCAAGATCTCTCTGCATACATGTGGTCCATAGCAATACCAGTACTGCTACCAATACCCTGCTCTGGAACAGAAACGCACTCTACAACTAAACACAACAGAACTCAGCTCTGGTCAACAAATAGCACAGAAGGTATTAGCAGAGACCCAGGCAATCGGGCTGGGAGTGCTGAAGTAAAATAAAATTAGATTAAATAAAAAGATCTGCTTAAAAAACATAGCAAAGTCACAACCAATTGCAAGTGAGTGTGAGAGCCCCACACACCAGCAATCAGTGAAACCTTTTTTAATAATCAAACTTTTAATGGTTTCCTGGTGACCCATCATTTTAATACGAATGACGATAATAATCGTTTAAGTGGGCTGCGGCTTGAAGTACTTTAATATCGCTTTTAATGTTTAACCACCTGAATGAAAAATGTCTGCATTATTGCTTGTTTTCTTTCCCCGTAAGACAAAAGAAACAACTGTCCAATCAAATCAAAATGACAGTGTTTTTTTCCTGTAACCTGCTCGTGAATTCCCTTGTTAGAAAGGAAATGTGCATTTGATTGGAACACAGCACAGTAATGACCACAATGAGACGGGGCTCATTGAAAAGCGGGGAGACGGCGTAATTTCCTCTGTTGCCGTGAACACGGTGAGGCACGTCATCAAATTACCTCCAGCACATCTAGGCCTCAACGCATATCAATACTCTCCGCTTTGACTTCTGCAATTCCTCCTCTGTGTACTCCCTCTACATCGCTTGTTCACCCTGTGCCTTCCAACTCTGTCAAGGAAGTCTAACTGACGTTTAGTGTTGTGTTAATTTGTATCTTCATTATGTCCCAGTCATTGCTAAAGTGCACTTCTATGACACACTGGGTAATTTCAGCAGGATATTAACAGGCCAGTTTCAGAACCATATTATGTAACACTGAGTCTCTCCTGAGAGAAATGAGAAATGAGTGGTGGTAAATGCGTTGAAGCCAAACGCCACTGTGATCAAGGGGAAGGAAGAAAGGTGAGTAGTCGTGGGTCTGAAACCACCACAAAATCTAATCTGGACTTCTCATGCTTTTCCAAAGTGTTTGGAATTAGGTATCCGATGTGCAGCACCGGCCCTTGCGCTTATGTGACACATATTGTGCTTCAGTCCTCCGTCTCCACGGTGCAGTTTCCACTGATTCCCCTCCGTCATCGGGCCTCTGCTTTCAGCTGTCACTCTCTCGCTGAAAGCAGAAACGGGAAAGCCAACTTGGACCAATCATGGCAGATAATGCGCTTAAATCAGCCAGTGGGTGTGAAAGCCGACCACTTGGGTTTCAGCTCCTCACTTCAAAGCCTCCAAATTTGCCTGACTCCCCTCATTAGCTCTGAAGTATATACTACAAATACCGCTTTCAGCGGTTAATCAATCGCATAATGAAAGTCTTTAATGCCTTCTTATGCCTTTAGGCAGTTTGGTTCTTGTTTGTTGTAGGGCCTGGGGGGGGGGGGGGGGGGGGGCATCCAAAACCGAAATTTCACAAAATGCAAAGATGCTTCTCTGTTCAGTCTGAAACCAGATAATGGCACATCTTCTCCAGATATTCATACTAGGTGCAGCCACAGCTGCTTTCTCATCTTTTCAAATTGCTGCATGAGATTGGAAAAAACGTCATGCATCCAGAGCAGTTTTTATAATTTCATCTCTCGCTTCTGAAATGCAACATTTTTTCAACAGTTATATTTGACATGACATTTCAGTTGAACACAAACAACACAGTGAATAACACTGTTATTCACTCTAAAAGGGCCATGGTTAATATTCCATTCAGACTGGAGGCTTTTCTGTGTCTGCGTGTGCATTTTCCCAGGGTTTGAAAAAATGAAATAAAATAAATACTTTCCCGAAGGATAATAGTGAAGACATCATTGGAAAGGTCTTGACCTAGAGAGTATGAATAATGTGAGCAACTTGTGCTCCACAGGGGTGACCTTTCAACCTTGATAGTGAGACACTTTTGAAGGCTTACAGCGCGGGACTCGCACTGCTGGATATTTGTAGGATCATGCAAAAAAAGAAGTGAAAAAAAGAGAAAGTACTCTTTCTTATTTAAAGAGAAGACATGGATATTAATATTAAACCAGTGATTCTGTATATTTTTCCATCATCTGTGGACATTTGGAAATCGACAAATGCAAAAAGAATCTACATGCATCTATTTAACGATGTTTGCCATGTGTCATTACACATTTTATTTATTGTATATTGTATGATTTACCATATTTTTGATTTACTCAATTTTTGCTTCTTCATCATATGTCCACCTTTAGATGTTCTCAATATAGGTTTGAGGAAAAAAATGTAATGTAAAATGCACTCAATAAGATCTGCATCTGCTGATACCATTGAATCAGCCATATGGGTGATAATGGCCTCTTCTACCTCCGAGTTGGGACTGTAGAACCCTACTAGCCTATTTCTATGGGATGATGGCATCATGCCACAATGCTATTACAATGATAACCGTCAATGACAAAGCAATAAAAGTATCCATAAAACCACATTACAAACAACCAATATTAAAACCAAATACATTTAAAAATCAAACATCAAATCAAAAATCAAGTCACACAAATCATTTCAAGTTCATAATGAGGGGAGTTATTGGTATGCAAAAAGTAACAACGTTTTTAGATGTTTCCTATCCTCCATTTTGCAAAGCTTCTCTTGGCAAGTCAATAGCGAGGGAGGGGTGGAGTGTGTCAAGGAAGATGATATTTAAGATGAAATGTTTATAGAGGTTAATCTATTAGCCGGTCTACTGACAGAGTGTGTGTGTTGTCTGGACAAAGATCAAGATTCTGGTGATTGGGGAGGATTTTAGCTGGTGAGTATGACCTCAGTTTTGATGCTGTTTAGCTGGAGAAAGGTTTTAGTCATCTATACCTTTATCTTCTCCAGGCAGGCGGTGAGGGCTGTTGGTATGGTTGGAGGGGGTTGGATTTACCTTGAGGTAGAGCTATCACCAGCATACCAATGGAATGAAATTCTGTGTTTGCTGATAATGTGGCCCAGGGGGAGCATGCAGATGGTAAACAAGGTCAGTCCGAAGAGCAATCCCCGAGGGACCCCACAGGTGACATACCGGGACCTTGATTTAGCTTCCACCAGTGTCACATACTGTACTCAGCTCTTCTTGTGAGAGGATCTAAGGATGGTTCCAGAGAGCCTGGTATGGAGCTGTAATTGGTTGAGGGGGATGTTATGATCTACTGTATAAAACGCAGTTGAGCGTTTCAGGGAGTTGATACAGAAACCAGGCTGAAATTTCTCAAAGACAGAATTTCTTGCTGAAAGTTTTAAGATGTTTCCTGCCACTTTTTTCTCTGAAGGGTCAGTGATCCAGGGCGGCATACATGACAGAATTCAGGGGCAACATCCTTTGAAGGCCATAGGTGTTGAACCCTGGGGCCTCACCTCTGCATCATGAAACCCCATCGCCAGCATCGTCTGGCCACCTGGACAGCTGGAGCTGGCACTCAATGACTGGTCATATCTCTTAATGTGGTCTGCTCAAAGTCATTGATGTGAATGTGAATTGGAACGAATGTGGATCTAGTGTGAATGAAATAGATGATGTATTTAATGATGATATAACTCTAATTCATTCACTTTCAATTTATTTTTCTGACAGGCCTTGGAGGTTGTGAAGAAAGTCTTTTCATTCTCACTCTGGTCCCCTCTCTCTGATCTCATATCTTCCGTTTCAAGAGAAAGAAGCACTCTCTCCCTCTCTGTCTCTTCTCTCATGCCTTCAACTGGCAGGCTTTCCTCCTGCTGGTCACGCATTGCTGTGCAGTTGGTGACTGTGATATTACCTCCAGAATTGGCATAATAGAGAGAGCAAAACAAAGCATGCATAGCACTTAAGTCAACTGTATGAGGCAAACCTAGGAAAAGGTGGATGAACCCACGTAGCAGGATAAGAAACACAAAATCCTGCAGAAATCATTTCCCTTTGAATCCTTATTTGAAGTCACAAAATAAAAGAGTCACCGGAATTCACATGAATCAACATGACAAAAAATACAGGCGAACAAATGTTCTTTTTTTCCCAGTTATGTCTCATCATCATGGTCTATGTGCAGGATGAGAGCTGACTCGTGGTAAGGTGAATACTTTGCAAAGAGGCTGTTGTTTGCTTACCTTCATGTTACACTGGCAGAAGCTGTGCACCCAGGGGAGAGCTGAGACATTCAATTCCCCCAATTTAATAAAGAGAGTGCTGCTTCCCGAAACAAAGTGAAATGTAACGTAACAGTAAGTTATGCCTCACACCATGAAGAAAAAGCAGACAAAAAAAGCCAAATAACCAAGTTTGGATGCAATTTGAATGCGATCTATAACTGGACTTTTGAATCATTTGAAAGTATAAAGGTTAGGTTTGAGGCCATTAACAAATTGTCTGTGGCACCATCACCCACCTCACTAAACTAAAGCTATCACCTTAATAAACATGTTATACAACTTTTGGATATCATAACAATTATATCACTGGTTTTTTCTGTGAGTGGAATCTAATTCATTTCAAAGGAATGGCATATCATAACAACAAATCACAAGGTGTATCAATGGTACAGATAAGCTCCCATTTTAGAAGGTCTGGAAAAATGTCCAATAATGCACAATGTCATTAGCATAACAAATCTTTGCACGTAATGTTATTATTATTTTTGTCTTTACAAATTGGAGTCTTTAAAAATTCCTTTACTCAATGAGGTGACAGCAGCGTATTATATTATTTAGGGTATGTTTGTAGATTTTTCATTTATTAACGAGTCTGAATGTGACCCGAGGTGGAAAATAAAAGCGCAAGCTCAACTGCACCTCTCTCTACTAGAGCTACAGTTGTTTGCCTCGTTATGTGTGGCACCAGGGGGATTCCCTACTGTTCTACAGTACACCAATTTGTTAGCATTAAGGATTGTCATTTAAAATGTAAATTGGGTTCATAGCTGAGGTTATGTTGCTTTAGAGGATGAATTAATGATGAGTTTGCACGTTAAAGATGAGTCCTACAGCGTATACAGGATGTAGTGCAGCAAAGCTGTTTGATTTTTTTCTCTTACTATAACAACTGCGACAAGTGAAACCCATTTTAGTGAAAGAAGATCCTTTTTTTTCTCCCCCCCAGTTGATGAAATTTTCATGAATAGCAACAAAAATTGAGCCCCTTGCCAACGGAGGAAACATTTTGGCCCAGAATCAAAAGGCACCATCTGCCCGAGAGCCTTGTGTCAGCAGTTTAGCCGTATCACACTATCTACCACATCTCTGTGATCAAGACATGGCTGCAGCTCAAACGCTCACCCGGAATGACGGCCGGGGACAGAAACAGTGGGTGGAGAGAGATGCAATCTCGGCTCGCCGAGCTCTTTGATGTGAGCCGCGGCGTCCGTCGATTACAGCCGCCCCGTCCCTTTCTGACCGAGGCCCTTTCCCTCCCTCGGGAGATACACCCCACAGAAACCCCGCTCCTGTGCAAAAACCCTGCCTCTTTTGTGTTGGCAGTATGGAAACAAATATCAGACCATAAATGGGTTCGATGTGATTGTGTTTGTGTGTGTGTGTGCGAACGTACACCGTGGAGCCGGTGGCCGTCGGCACCAGCGCCTGCTGTCTCTGGGAGGAAACTGTCGGCTGTCAACCATTATCACCGCCAGTATCATTACTCTGCAAGGGCGTAATGACAGATTTGCATACGCGCACATCATTATTATTCATAAATAAGACGAATCACGCTTTTATTTTTAACTCCGACTCTCCGGAGGTGTCCTGTTGTCTCGTCGCGGGAGCCCCGATGACAGAGGACTCGACGGCGCCAGGAGGAAACCACGTTACAGGCGAACTTCATATTTACCACCAGTGGTGACAGCACCGCCCCGGGACGCGTTCGTCCTCGGCCCAAATAGCGTCGCCTGGAAAAACAACAGCGACATGGGGCACGTTATTACATTTTCGTTCCGAGGCAAACACACGATGCAGACAGAGACGGTCCCGTTTTTCGCCCGCAGCTAGAAACGGTCCCGACTGAACATAAATAACACTTCTGAATCAGTGACTTACTGCTGTGTGTTCTCCAGCTTTCAACACCCCAACCAAGGCAATTACGGCACAATCGCGGGGCATGCGCGCAGGAGCGTGTGCATGTGTGTGTGTGTGTGTGTGTGTGTGTGTGTGGAGGGGTGGCTTTGCACTGAATTCCTCAGGGAAAAACCTTAAATCGTCGCGGTTAATCCTGTCAGAGGCATTTAGGATAAGCACATTATATTTCATTTCAATACGTGAAAAGAGATGCCACACTGCCTTCACATCTCCATATCTACTCCAGCGCATGTTCAATTTAATTCAACTTCATTAATCCCCATGGAGGAAATTGATTTAAAGGCAAGAGGAGTGCCTCAGACAACAAGATAAGGGACATAAAAACTGAGTCACGGCAGGGGGGAGAGATGGAGGGGAGGGGGTTGGGGGGGCCTAGCAAGTGTATTTTACAAAACTAACTCTGTGTGAAGAGCAGAGTGAAGTCTTCATTGTCTGCCTCTGTTTTCACAGGCTTTCAAAACCCATATACATATATATATATATATATATATATATATATATATATATAAAGAGAGAGAGAGAGAGAGAGAGAGAGAGAGAGAGCGAGAGGAAATTAAGTTTCTCTGGTAAGCATTTTTTTGAGTGCTGTCCGATGTATACATAACTAACTAAGTCATAATGTCCATGAAGAATAGAAGAGGAGCCACTGAATGCTTCTCTTATGTAATCAATAATACTCATTATACCATGAGCGGTATTCATCTTTCACAATACAACACGCTTACTGTATTACACAGGGATTGTGCCTGATATTGAGCCACGGTGATAATTTAGGCCTTTTGTGTAATCCCGATCTTGAGGCTTTGAAATCTGTCTGTCATTCACTGATCGTTTTAATTATCTATATCTACTCTGAGACTAACACAACGAGAGAAATCATTTCGAGATAACGGCTCCTAAGCGCTCTGTAGAGAAACAAAGATATAAAGGGATAACAAGCATAAGAATAATAGGAACGATGATTTCTTAGTGGGGTTGTATTGAGCTGCATCGGTGGATTATCCAGAATAACAAGGACAAAGCTTCTGTGAAAAATGAAAAAAAAAATCGCTTTGAGCAACAGCTCTATTGTATTGGAGCGGCAGTACAAATTGTACACACAGATATTTCGAAACCTTGACAAAAACCAGAACCATCTGGACACAACAAGGATGAGTCAGGAAAGCTTCTTCTTCTCCTCTTTTTTGAATCATAAACCCTTAAAAGCTGGGCTAAATAACATTTCAATATGTGCAACGGTTCAAATGGGACCGTGTTTATGCAAGACGAGTGGCTGGTGTGATGAACTCTCTGAGCGCCATCGTCCAACCGCTTGAAGCTCCGGAGCCGCTCTCAACTTCACAGAGCATTTGCATGCATCAGCTCAGTCTGGGTGAGAGAGCCCATGCGGCAGACAGCTGTTTTTATAGCTTAAAAAGGGTGAAGCACTTTGCACCTGCCCGCTCACGAAATTGCTGAAAGTAATAACAAGATAGTGGAGCGGCTGGCGGCTGAAAAGCCCGATGGTTCCCTCAGGAGTCGGTGCGGAGCAAAACAAAAACCTCAAAGCAAAGTGAGAGCGATGTTCGTATTTATCAGCTGCTGCCACGGGTGCACAGTGATGCCGTGCAGCACAGCGGTTGTAGCAACTGAACGTTAGAATTTGTCAATTTGTCTTGTCGAGGAGTCCGGACACTGAAGAGAGAAAGAAGAGAAAGAAGAAAGAACGAGAATGGTTGAGTAGTCCTTGTTCTCCAGCGTTCACATGTGAACATCAAAACACTGATTCAAGCAGAAGCGCTTCAGATGCTGTTTTACGATCCTTTTTTGAATCCATTGAGGTGTTGAAATATTATGGTGGTGGTGGGCACATTATTCAATTTTTTTTGAAGCGGAGTGCGAGAAGGCTTGTGTCGCACTCACATTTCGCGTCACATTCTGCCTTGTTTCTGAAATTCAACTTTTATACATGAATTACACTGTGGTGTTTTTTTTGGAGTTGGGTCTTTGGCCTTGGCACATATTCTTGTTATTCAACAAAGCCAAGGTAAAAGCGTTTTTTCATGCTGGGCCCTCTTCAAAGCGCTACATTTTTCAATTGATTTCATTTCATAAACATCTCAGTGCTCTCTTGTGGTGTTGACACTGTATCTGACAATTTTACACTTCCAGCTACTTTTTTTTGTCTAATCTAACACTGGCCAGTAACACCTCGACAGAAATTTATCAGTCGGGGTCTTTTCTCTTCCAAAGCTCTTTTTTTTTCCTCCTTCCATCTGTTATCTGAAGCTCGTGGAACTACTTCAATGCCGTCACTGTACAAATACACAGGCGGATACAAGAGATTCACACAATCACTATTACAAGCTACCATGCTGGATATTTTCCACCAAGGGGCCGCTCACTTCTCGACCTCAAGCAATTCAATGCCCATCATTTACATTTATGAGCATGTTATTGTACTTATATTGAGGTGGCAACTGAATGATCCGATCATATAAATTCCCATCTTTTATAAAGGGGGCTGAACTTTTACCGACAATGCGACAGGCGCCTTGAGTGGAAGATTAAGGGTTTTAATTAGAGTGTAATTATCTGTTTTCCTAACGTGATAAACCGCATATGAGTGTACTCTCTCTGCGCTTGTTGATTGTTGCGACCATCCTCCAGCACAGTTTTAACATCCAAATTAGCTGCTTTTCTATATAGGTCACACAGCTCCTGGGAGCTTTGCTCAACCAGCGCTACCAGCATTGTGACATTTTTGCAAGCCACGAGGGAGCTGCGCTGAAGGAGCCGGGCGTCCTTATCCAGCCCAGCGTCCGACCACCAGCACAATTCTGAACAAGGACCATCCAGAGATCAATGATTCATCACAGCTTATTTCCAATATGCATTACTCATGACCCTGGGGCTTCATTAGGGCCCTTATAAACTTTTAGATCGCGCACATAGACGATCCACAAATAGTTCCTCATGAAAGCATTATGGGGTGTCAAATGGGAGTGATCTATTTCAGTTCTGTAAGCAGCAGATGCAGCACTTATTTAGAGAACTCGGAGGGAAGTGCGGCTGCGCTGATAACTCACGACATAAAAGAGGATTCACAATCGTTATTTGAACAAAAACTACGTCCCATGGCATCATATCACATTCTATTCAATTTCTTAATTATTTTTTTAAATTTAGTATTTGGCATTTGGCAGACCATCTTACCCAAAGTGACTGACATAGGGGAAAAAAACATGTAGTGTCAAACAGTAATGACAGATCAAAACAATAAATAATGATTTTTAGACTTCCAAAGGATGAGTGTGATACAAATACAAGAGCTAAGATTAAGAAGTTTAAAAGGAGCGATGAGATGGAGAAATAAGGGCCGCGTGGTTACAAATGCTCTCAGAATAGTTGGAACCTCAAGACCAAGAGCTTATACTACACTTCACTACATTGGAAGACTTAAATCATCTAAACGATTTACAAACAGTATACAACATTCAACAAGTGTAACATGAACAGAATTAGAACCAAGTAATTATTAATCTACAGTCCACCACAACAGGTGACAGGAAAACACACGAAATTGCATGATAATGTGTTATCTATTAAATAATGGTAAACAAGTAAACCTAGTGTTACCTTCTTATGCCTCTGACCTCGCAACTACAGTCTGTGCTGCTGAACTAAGACATCAAAAGCAGGTCACTCCTTTGTGCTAATTAAAAGCTAAAAGTTGCTGATGAAGAATAACACCCTGCACGCAATGATTTATCATTACAGCGACCTAATGGATTGTTTGTGATCCAGATTGTCAAAAGAAATGACAAGCAGTTCCAAGAAGTAACGCTCTGCATGGAGGTGAAAATGATGCTCACTTCAAGGGTCAACCAGGATTTCACATTCGGAGTGAATCCTCAAACGGAAAACAAAGTGAGAAAGACATAGAGTAAGATAGAGACGGTGCTGTCGCGGGTGCACAAACAGTGTGCATGTGAACTCCATCACAAACAGAATTATAATTTCAAATGCTTCTTGCCCCATTGAATGCTCAGTGGTGGCGCCGCACACTCAACTCCAGGCAATTGCTCTCGCGAGTGCTTAATAAACACTGGGAATAATGATGCTCAACCGCAGGAAAATAAGACCCAAGTCGTAATAAATTAGACCCGAGAACAAAATGATCTCTTTGAGTGACTACGTGTCAAAACGACACTGTGCCCTCCCTGCTCCCTGAGCTGACGCCCAACGTATACGATGCAGCATTTAACTGATTTATTAACCGGAGCCTGGAGCCAATGACAGCAAATTGAACTTTCCGCCTGCGGGAGTGACACGCGGGCCGCATCGGGGGCCTGCGCATGACGCAGTGGCGGCCGCCTGGTATTTAGCTCTCTGACCTATTGGCTCCCTCTGGGCGCCCGCTGTCTCTCCTTTTATGTGACTTCATCAATCCTCGCAGTTAAGTCCGGAGCTGTGGCCGCTCTCGCAACCTCGGCCTGGTCAACGGGACCTGCGGGATGATTTGTTGATTTTCATCACGGAGAGTGTCTGCCGAGTCTCAGCCGGCCCAGGACGCACCGGCGGCAGGGCGTCCGGGATTAAAAAGCCCCGGACTCCTCCGCTGACACTCGCCCCTCTTTGCCCCTCACACACCGGTCTCGGCCCCTAATGGAGGGTTTCATGCTCGCCGTTTGGGAAACTGAATTACTGCCTGTTGTTCATTGCAACTTGTGGACGCCGTCCTAGATAAAAAAGCACACAACACGATTGCACAGGCCGATCCCGCTCCGCTGCGTACCTCCTGGGTAGACATAGAGACTGAGACCGCGTCCCACTTCAGGGAGCTCCTAATTTAAAAACACAGAGGGCTAGCAGGCTGAACCCACATCTCTTCTTCAGATCACCCACTAAATGAATGATCTGGGAGATACAGGTGCAACTACTTCAGCTGTTATGAATTCTCTATATTTTGTATCTCAGAAGAGCCTCAGTAATTGATTATTGACTTGTGTTTTAATACCTGGAGTTATTGTGGCGAGGCAGCCGCCATGGTTTGCACTGCTTGATTGCTCAGAATGGAAAATGCCCACCATTTAAAATGGATTTGACATTATTTCATACCAAATTTCAGAGCCTTGGGGTCGGAGTAAAAACTGAACAAAAATGCCTAACCCTTTTTTTTTTGTTTTTGGAGAAATAGTGGTGAGCTCTACACCTATCACCGACTGGCAGATGGTGGGGGCAGATCTCCTTTTGCACATGGCTCTGCAGTTTAGTTTGGGAGGACTGAGCTGCCTCATGCATATTCAATATCACCTGTTTGCATCGCAGCCGTCCGCAGTGACTGATACGGGATGATGATCCGCTGTGGCACAGCAAAGTGCCAAAGGCATCATATATCGTCTATCAAACTGGAATCACTTCTCTCCTCAAATGCCTTGAAATTAAGAACTTTTTTTTTCAAGAAACTATATCTGGTGGAACTCTCTCCATGTCTTATGACATGGGGATGGTGATACATCCCTCTATGCTTTATTTTGCCCGCTTTGTACCCAATGGATTTGCAGTCGTCCAGCTGTTCTAAAGAAAAAGCACAAAGGAGAATAACTGGACCCCAGTAGTGAGGGTGCTAGCTCAGGCTGCCAATCGAATTCCTTTGATCCGGTGAATATTTGCATTGTGTTGGGGGATGTCAGGTGATGTGACGTCTTGTGAGTGCCCTTTAGAACTGGCAGCATAAAACCATCAGCTGCTGTCCACAATAAATACAAATAAACATATGCAACAAGAGTTGCAGTTGCACTACTGGTTAATAATAGACTTAAATAAGTAATTAGGTGTTCAGCCTTGGAACACATGTTAGCAGCCCATCGTCTTTCATGTTGTAAGTACTGAATGAATGCTGCTTCAAGTGGCACCCTCTAAAGACTCTAAGACTGCACTCACTTACCCTGTGTTGCCTCAATACATCAATGTCAATGTTAGTGTAAGAGACACATTCATTGCCTCGGCCATTTCACTCTTATGACAATATCAAATGAAGGTCACCAGAGTGTAATCAAGTTAGTGTGCGGTTTGCGGGTTAAGGATCCTGGCAAACACTGACAAAACTTTGCGAGACGTTAAAAATAGTTGGCTGCAATTCAACCTCCATGACGATTTCTGCCTCCGGAGGTACATTTTGCGGCACAAATGCGGGGTAGTACCCACTGCTGATCTCCGTATCAGCTACTTCATGTCATATTTGCTGTCGCTGCTATCCAGAAGGTTGCGGGCGGTGAAAGGAGGATGAGGCTTATTGCTGCTCCTGCTGCTCGACATGGGAGCTTGTCAAACTTGGTTTACAGGCTCGGCGCTGAGGTTAGCTCGCTGCTAAAGCCAATAAAGTAGCCGTAAAACCTTCATGAATATATAATTCACCATTTAACTCCCGGTGCCTAAACTCATCTCTACTTGTTTGGTTAAATGAGAACTTTTATTGTTCATTTAATAGTCTGACTTATCAACTGCAGCACAGAGATGCCTCCAGCTAAAGCAAACGTGGCAGTTCAGAGCTGCTCCTCATTTGGCAAATGTGGCAAAATTCTGACCCAAAGGTTGATGCTATTATACTGAAATGCAATGCCTTTTCCACAAGTCCCAGACAGTCTTGCCCTTGTATAAACACAAGCATATCAGGGCGAATGTGGCTCAGGGGGAGTGTGGTCGTTTGTATCGGAAGGTTGGAGGTTTGACCTCCGCTCAGTACAGCCTACATGCTCTGGTGTCTAGGGGTAGATAGATACTAAACCCCAGATTGCCTCTGGTGTGAGTGGGTAAAGCAGACGGACCACGCAGGCTCGCCTCTGCCACCAATGTGTGAATGGATGAATATGACACAGTCTGTAAAGCACTCTGAGTGGTCATGAGCACTAGAAAAGCGCTATATAAGAACCAGCCCATTTACCATATCTGCACCCAGGCCCTCTCCTTCTGCTCCCACGCTGGAGCCACACTCCATCATCCTCTCATCTCAGATGAATTAAACAGTAATTAAATTATTGGATGGCTCAGCATGTAATCCCAGCCAAATGGCAACTTTTATCTTGGCCCTGATGTTAACTGTGACAAAGACTCTCCTTTCCATCCAGTCCCTACTTACTATCCGGAGACAAACCTGCACCTCATACCTTGCAAGAAAGCAGCCGAGCTTTAAATGACACAATCCATTTATTTTGTACACTGTGATTAACATAAGGTATATAGCACAGCTTGGGCTATCTCTTGTTTTCAGATGCTGGAAAGGTTTATCTAACCATTAATCATCAGGGTCATTGCCGGATAAAATGTTCCTTTCAGAATGCTCAAAATCTATGGCCGATGATAAGACAACCAGTTAGACAACAGAACAGGATGTTTTGAAAAGCAAAAGCAGCATTAAATCTATATTTACATCAAACAAAGCCAGAGCAGATGAGAATTTGCTGCTTTTATCACGACTTATGTGATCCATTGAGAATCTTTCAGTCCCCTTGTGTGCAGCAACAGCTTTGATCTGTGCTGTGATGTCCTGACACTTAATAGATAGAACAGTTTAGAAATTAGCCTGAAAGTTAATCAATACCGAAAACAATTGTTATGGATCAACAGTCATGATGTGTTTTTTCTGTGCTAAATGCTTTCTGACACATTTGGTTTTAAATGCTACACTCTTGGAATCTGTTTTTTTTGTTGTTGTTTTTTTTAAAGCACGCTCATCAAACCATTTGGTGACACACTCTGCGGCGAGGCATTTGCATTCTGAGCTCACTTATTCAGATTTGCCTTTTAATTTGCACGAGCATGGGTTTACTTGGACAATGATGTGTCTGCACTCTGTCGCACTGTCACTCGGAGCCACAATGAACATAAACGCTGTTAAAACCAATACAGACCTGCCACAGATATCACAAGCATTGCTAATTTTTTGTGCACTCAGGCTGAATGTATTGATTCATCTAATCATAAGTATGTCAGACCAAGATGCTACAGCACTGATGCAACCGCCCCCCCCCCCTCAACACACACACACACACACACACACGCACACAAGCTGGGGCGTGATGGCTTCAAGCAACTCTCCTCAGAAGTAATTTCGTTTGAACTAATGAGCGAGGAGAGGGGAGTCGCCTCTGCGTTTGCTTTTAAACGCCTTTGATGAATGACTCCTGTCCCAATGGCTCGTGCTGTCATTAGCTTGACACCAGATAGAAGTGAAGTCCTAAAAGAAAATGGAAAATTGATTTACCTCAATTTTCATCTGGAGCAAATAGTTCATCCCCGTAATCCCACGCGACAGTGCACAGAGCGATTACAAAACTGCCGGCGTGTGCTTCCTGTCGCGCTCATGTGGAAAGACAGCGTTCTAATCAGCAGCTACGCCAGCCTTTCACCGCGCTACGCCACCATTAATGTGATATGAAAGACAGTCACCAAAGCCAGAGACTAATTTGGGCGACGTTTCAATGGGACTTATTTGGGAAGCCGGACCCACTCTAATTGTATTGGATATGAGCACATGTTCTGGGCTTAAGTGAAAGAAAAGGTTGGGGATTATTGAAAAAAAAAAACTGAATATTTGATTTCCTGTGTCTGAACAAAGTGGCTCGTGTGACTGCATGACTATATTTGTCATCGGTCGCGGGATGTTATTAATCACGACATACTGTGACGCTGCTTCCTGAGCCTGTGTAAAAGGCTGCTGGGGGAAAATAGGATTTATGGTGTGGGGTTTCATTTCACTCTTTGGAGTGAGTTTGGAGTTTGTCGCATGAGTAAAAGTGGCGAAGTGTTAAGGCTTGCTAAGGTGACAAAAAACACACAGCAATGATAGAAAGAAGCATGCGTGATGGGACACAATCAGACGTTTCCGTCAACACAATCATCTGTTGGTTTTTTTTTCTGTAGAAAATGTCTACTGGCTGATCTAATGACATAAGATATAAAATAAAAGAGAGAATTTGATGTCACTTAACAAATCGATTACTGTGGACGAAAACAGGATTTTCTTAGGGGATATATTGTGCAAAACTCACTTTTTGTTGCTTTAGTACGTATGTTTGCGTATCTGGAGTACCTACTGACCCCTCAAAGGTACATTTTTGATTTTTGTGTCCTTGTAAATGACTATACCTCAGCTGACAGTGTGAGGATCCATCAATACCTCGTCTTTACTTCACTTGGATGTGACAGCCTCTCAGCTGCAACCCATGAACAGGAGAATCAGTTCGAATCCCACTGCATGCTTTTTTTTTTCCTAACCGACCTATGCAGCAGTAAATAAATGAATGCACGTCCATATCAGTGTAATCCATACGTATGTACATAAACACAGTGCAGAGGTAATGAGCCTCCACACACGGAGAGAACTTCAGCCTGAACACCGCTCACCTTCTGATGTTTCTGTTGTGTTGACGTGAATTAAAAGTGATTTCAGGCTGGCGGGGCAAGCAGGAGCTCATTAGTGCATGCACCAAAAACAAGCCTTCAGAGGGCTTTACAGAGGGCTTTGACACTGGTCTGCAGATCTTTCAGTTTTTCCGGCTAAAGCATGTTACTGACATTGCTTTTAGACATCAAGGAACCATCCCAAAGAGGGAAAAGTGAACATAATATGTCACCTTTAAAGAAAAATGTATCTGTTTGTCAGCCTGTCAATCCTATGCTTAGGGCTTGGTTATGCCCATGCCCTGAACTAAGATAAACTCTAAGGTCTAATAAGTTTAGAGTTAGAGTTATATAGAGTTGTATGGAGTTAGAAGAGTACCTTTGTCTTCTCACCATGCAAAGATGCCTTTGCATGAGAGTTTTGTTGCCTTTAAAAGAAAACAAGGTCAGCAGTTGAGTAACATTTTAGTATCTTGAGCCTAACAATGATAACATTGTTATCATGGATTAATCAGGGTGAAACCTTTTGCTCCCGACAGAATTTACATATTGATTGTAATTATGTATGTAGATATGCATTGGGAAAGTTGTCAAAAGTTCTGGGCCTTAAACCGCTGGATGTGGACAGCCAGGCCATTGGTGGAAAGCTGAGGGAAAGAAGAGGAAAAAGGGAGCTGGAACAATCAGATCCAACCCAGCTATGGACCATCACTGTATTCTCCATTGTTTTCATTTCAAATGGCAGCGTTCACCATCTGTTTCCTCCTCTCTGCTTTGACTCTATGGATGCTGGTTATTTCTGCCTGAGGCATGTTGCCATTTAACTGCAGACATCCCATCAAAAGCAATGTGAGTTTCAAGGTGCAAATATGACCAAGGGAGGGAGAGGGAGGCGGGACTAAATATACCCTCATACTGCTCATGGTGTGAAGTGTGCACTGTTGCTTCCAGGAGTGAAGCGGCATTTATTAATAGTGTGCGCGGCTCAAACACCAGTGTGACTTTTATTACACCTCTTTGGGCTGAGTCCACTCGCCGCACTGACAACACCCTCAACCAACAAGACCAGATTCACATTTGGCAGCCGGAAAGAGCTTTGGGCAAAATGTTTCAACTCTCCAAAAGAAAATGGCTGATCTGCTGGCAAAGTGGACCGGCGTTCACGTTTGCATCTTTTTAGGCTTCAGCTGTAAGGTAAGTAAGTGGCACGACCCCCATGTGTGGAGTTTGCATGTGCGTGACTGCAGAAATAGAAATGCTGCACAACAGCCATGGCGAGTTGTGTAATGAAGCTCAGCTGTAGTTCACCAGGAGGGTAACTTCATTTACCCTCTCACCTTCCTCCTCTATTTTTCGACTCATTATTACCGACGCCCCAGGCTACTTTTCCTCTTCCTGTTTTCCCTTATTACACACTTAGTCAACTCCTCATTGGATTGAATTATACAGCCAAACCTAATTTTTCCCTCATGTTTGAGAGATCCAATCATGAACTTGTGTGTTGATTATAATCCAGTGATCACCTTCCTGCTGCCTCCAGCCTCCGTGCCTGTTGTGTTCATTGTCATAATATATTTTTAGTTATGTGACTCAGAACTCTGAAGACTGCTCTGTCAATCATCTATCAAATTAAACAGATGGTTCATTGGTCTTGTCTCCAGGTAACTGGTAATCCAAAGTGGAATTTCCACCATTAAAATGGTTCCATTTTTGTTTTGATTTAACAAGGTTAAGAGGCAGAGCTGGCCTTTCATACCCAACCATAACAGACCACTGTGTTAAGTGCTAACTTTCTGTCAGACTTCACAGCAGCGACATCAGATTTGTTCACTGAGTCCACCCAATTAATTGAAATGAAAAGCCAAGTTAATCTGATGATTAGGCTCCTGTAGGTAGCAAAATTTATACCTCAGAATGCACTCGCATGCATCGCACCTACAAGAAATGATTGTAAAGTGAGTCAGTTAAGTGAAAAAAATAAACATGTGACAAAAAATAGATGAATAAATACATTTGTCTCAAAATAATGACACAATAAAACAGTGCATGTTCTTAAGTATTTCTTTCTCAGTGGTAGTCAAAAAATGTATTTCTCTACCCCAAAAAGTTCAACTGGAGAGAACTAGACAGTTTTCAACAGAGAAATGGTAGTTATGTCCACTCCAGTTCCACAAGACAAAACTCACACCACCTGTGGAGATACTGTCTCTCTCTCCCTCTCTCTCCCTCTCTCTCTTTACACAAATACACACACAGACACACACAGATGCATGCATGTCTCTGTGTGATTTATTTCATCCTCCTGTCCTCTGCTTCTTTTCTCCTGTGGGCGGTGAGGAGAACATCAAGCAGACCGGACTCAGATGCTAAGATGCCAGATCTATGAGGATTACAAAGACACCCATCAAACACACCAACATGCACACACGGAATACCGCTCTGCTTCAAATGTCTTTTATATATTCTCAGGCTAATTCCTAGTCAGCCTAGTTAGCCCTCTAGCCCCTGTTTTTGAGAGACAAGCTGCAGCTCATGGGTATGCATAATCACCTCACATACAGAGTCTAGGTTTACTCTACCAACCACCCACAGTGTGAGGTCAGAGAAGTGTGTCTCAGACATGGTGATCTGCAGAACAGGGAACACCTCAGGGGTCGGTCTTGGCTCCTTTTCCATTCATCCTGTACCACATGCACAGTTCAGACAACTGCAGAGAAGATCTGAAAAGTCTTTACAACAATGAGCCAGTGATTATGTACATTCACTGAGTGAATATTCAGAAGATAAAATGTATACTCAAAATGCATTCTCATGCTGATATTACCTTAAAATATTGACTTTTACACTAAAAATTACAGAAATGCCCGCCATGTTTTTAGCTCTCACAGTAGGAGGCTAAAGAGTCCCACGACTTGGACGCCGAAAAGCCAGGGAGGAAAAATATAGCTAGTGTGACACCAACCAAGACACCAACATGTATACCACCTACGCATTGTGAATTATACCAACATATCCATGGTATGTTTTTCAATGATGATGAAGTAGATTTCTCAAAAAAAAAAAGGAAAATAGAGGTTCCTTACTAAGTTGACAAAGGGGGACAAATGCAGGTGCAGTGATCTATTGCCAGTTGAAACTGTGCAGAGTAAGGTCACCACAGCTTTAGTACGTTTAAGACCATCTCCAGTGTAGGGAATCTCTAGTCATGTTATGTCTATCGTCTGGTGTGTTTAAGAAACTGGTGGGATGAAACATAGCTTGCTGATGAACTGGAGGATTTTGCCTTTTGGCAGAAACGGACCAATGACAGACTCTGATGAACGGAAGAGATCATCAAAAAGAGATTTTTCTTTTTTTTAAATGTAATTCTGATGAATGAAGATGAGCCTCTAGGAGTTCAAGCGATACCAGAGGATGAACTGTAACTAATTCTATTGTCAGAAAACTCCCGGCCTGTGTCTGCGCTGACATCTGTTCTTTGTTTCCAGTTGGTCGTCCGGCTGGCACCTGTTCTGGAGCCGCAGCTGTCTCCTGTCTCTGCCGGGCTGTGGGGCAGCATCACTTTCCTGTGGCTGTGTGTCTCTGTAGCCTCCTGTCTCCTCTGTCTCTCTGGCTACAATGCAGCCACCCAGTCCCAGTCCTGCTACCCTGTGACCGGTTCCCGAGGTCCAGAGGACTTGTTGCGGCTCCTCAGATCTAGAGCCGGATCCCATTGGGATCACCCCACTGACCACTGGCCTCCTACCGGATATTTGGAGAGTCCTACCTAAACCAGTGGTCTTGCACCTCGTCTCAACCTCCACAACATCCTGCAGACCTGCTCCATCCTTTACTTCTGTCCGTCCCCACCTACTCATTGCAGCTTGAAGCTCTTCAGACTTATTTTCAAAGGAACATCTGGAAGCTGTTCTTTGAAGGAGACCCACTGTTATTCCCTGTTTTATCTTGAAAGTCATTCTCCTCATGTCTCATGCCTTTGTGTGTTTTCCCGCTTGTTTTCAGTGTCATCTGTGCTTCACTAATGAATAAGCCTCCTGTGAATTCAGTCCATGTGTTTTCCCTCACTCTGTAGCCAGATCGTCTGCTTTAGTCGCCTGCCGCATGATGCTGTCATTCCAGTTCGCGCTTCCATTCAGATTTTTTGTATTTCACACGATTTTCTTGTCTGCTCGCTTATGTTTCATTGCCTGCTTTTTTTGTTGATTACAATGACTTTTGTTTCAGTAAAACTGTTTAGGTAAGTGAACTCAGACTGGAGCTGATGGAGCATAACCCTCACCAAATTCAATAAAGATCAGGACAGAGACTCTGACTCGAAGATTTATCTAATGTCTGTAATAGCACACGACAAAATAATGTAGTTACTTGATGATGGCCTCCTTGGGTTGGCAGGTAAAGCTTGGATACAAATGTGGGTAGTAAGTCATCTTGACATGCAAACAATTGCAATTTCTTTTCTTTTTTTTTTCTTTTTTACATCAGAACACCATGCACCAACAGCCTTAAATGCAGATAACTGCTCTAAGTCCACATAGACATGGCTTAAGCCTGCCGTGCCTGGTTACAGTTGCTAAGCAAGGATTTAAGAGTCTGTGCTCTGGACAGAGGGTTGGTCTGTCCACAGCACATGGCAGCCGCTAGTTAAATACCACAGGGCTAAAAATAAATAGAACTATTACTCTAATGGACCAATTGTTCAATAAGATACAATGAAAATGTTTTTAAAAAAGTCACGAGTGAATGAATGCAGATGTTAAGTCACTTCAGCCTGCACTGCTCATTTATCACTGTAATTATTTTTCCATTACTGTGCCAAAGTGATGATACTGAAATCTCTTATTTCCTCTAACAAGCGACACAGGTTTATCACCCCCATCTGTCTGGCTCTGTGTACTCTACTCAAATATTTTGGCTTGATTGTACGACACGAAAGCACAACGAAACACAGTAAATTGATTCTCTGAGCCTCGCAAAAGCAAATCCAGCGCCATCAACCGGCACCACAGCCGCTGATATTTAAACAGCTCTGCAATGGACTGGTGACCTGTTCAGGGTATACTCTGATGGATGGATGGACAGATGGATGGATGATGGATAGATGGATGGATGAATTCTGTACATATTTAGTGACCCTCTGGCCTGGCCCTCGATGCCACTGACACAACAAGCTCATCTATCCCCGTATAAATGCTTTCACCTTCCTTGATGCATTATCCTCCTGACTGCTACCTGAGGAGATCGAGCTCATGGTTAACTCATGGCGTTCGTCATGTTTAAATGGCAATGCAAAAAAATACGGAGTTAAGGGCAGTGCAGCAAGGAGCTGGTGATCACAATCACAATCAGCATGCAGCTGTGACCAGGTCTAGACCATGAGCTGGACCAATAGAAAGCCACAGCAAGAGCTCGCAAGGTTATTGAAAACCCCGGCACACCCACCAAGACACGCACACACACACACACACACACACACACACACACACACACACACACACACACACACACACACACACACACACACACACACACACACACACACACACACACACACACACACACACACACACACACACAAGCTCGAGGAGAGTAATCTTTTCATTCTGGTCACTTCTTAACTTGACCTTCTGCATTAAGGCAGCCAGTCTTATTCGGAAGGAAATGGCCTTTGCTATTGTCGTGTGACCGTCACATAGTGCTGCACACAACTCCGACTTTACCCACAATGTTATTTATTTAAACTCTACTACTGGGTTGCAATCCCACAGATTTTTTTTAAAAAACTGAACAATATTGACATCTAGTGGTTCCAAATTAATGAATCTGCGGAGTAATAGCCCTATGATGATTTAGACAGCTCCACACCTTGGTGTAAGCCTGTCATAAAACAAATTTATACCCAAACTTCCTCCAACAACACAATACAATGGAAAACTGCTACTACATATTTGGCACGCGCATCGGGTGAATCCTTCGTAATCAAGGCAATACATTCTTAGAAGCCGGAACCTTTAAATATTGTGGTTCCTTTCTTTTTATTGGATGACTCACTTTTGAAATTACACCATTGCAAATCAAATCCTTGTGTCATTTTGAGCAGCCTCTCCATCCAGCGAGCAGGTAAAAAAGCAGCCACTGTTGGCAGTCTGACATCAGGATGGCTCTGTATATGAAGTAAACTGGACTAAATGACACATCAGTGCTTACAATTCAAACAGATGAATGCATTGTATGCTAATAAAAGAAGTTTCATTCCAGAATGAGATGTCACAGAGTATAGATGGTATTGCAAGTAGTGGGCACATTTCAGGTTATTTAATAACTTTAAGTGAACAGTACTGAGAAAGGGTGCCTCATGGAGGGGGAGAATGACAGAGATTGCCCAAGGCTGTACCACACAAAGGCCCTTTGAAAAGTGTGAAAAGCTTGTTTTTGTCGTTTTCAAAATAATTTAGTCACACAACTGCATATACCATGGTTGAATCAGAGTGAACCTTGTGCAGAAGAAAATACAGAGGGTTCTCCAAGGCCCCCTATTACCTTTTACAAAATGGTTCAGTCTGGCTCGGACTGTGTGTCCTCTCTACAGGCAGCTCATCAGCCAAGTTACTGCTGCTGCCCAAGCACCAGTGTGCAACATGAGTCATATCTATCCCTGAGAGAGGATGAAGAGAAAGAAAATTGATAAAAATGGTGTTAAAAAACATCATCAGACTCATTTCTTAGAAAACATGCATGCGGCCAAACAAAGCGAAAAGAATGGTACAACGCTAATAAAAACAGACTGAGCAAGGTCAATTTAAGGGATTTTGTGAGGCGTAAATAAATTGGCATTCACACACTCACGTTTTCCTCTGGGCTGACTTGAGCAGGAGTTTACTCCTTTAAACAGCCAAGTTCATGAAGTAGGTCCAAAAGGTTGCCTCAAGCAGTCACAGTGCACACACACACACACTGACACACATCAAGGGGACAGCCCCTAACCCTAACCCTAATCCTAATCCTAACCTAGGCACAATTCAGTCTCCAACTGACCATACATGGTTTATTGTTATTGGACCATGGGAGGAAATTGGAGTGCTGGAGAAAATCCACTCAGTTACAGGGAGAACATGCAAACTTGCAAAAAAAAAGAAAAGAAAAAAACAGACAAGGCAAATTTAAAAAATGTGTTTCATCAGTTTAACAGGAAGTCACGGAAGACAACAGCCAAGTTTCTGACTGCACAAATCAGAATCAGAATCACATTTATTGCCTGGTAGTGACACTGGTAGTTACACAAGGAATTTGTCTTGGTAATTTGTGATTTGGTGAACAATCAAGGTGTTTGACATAAATCAAATATACAAATGTCTGCATTATGTACATTTTTGAAGTTGCTCAAGCTAGTGCTAAAATGAGCTTTGTGATTGTGTGAACAAAAAACTAAACACACACATACACAGACATATTTTAACATAATTACAACCTGAGCTGTTTTTGAAATAACCTGACAAGATACACACAATTTACTATGAGACGCAGAGCTAACTTTCTGTTCTGTCTGAGCCAAAAACATCACTTAGGTCTGCTGGAAACCGATTTATTCATCTGTCACTTGGCAGCATGTTTCTCTATGCTGTCGACTCGCGTGTACTTGCGGTGCATTTGTGTAACCGGTTGTGCTGTGAGTAATTGCAACACATGCTGTCAGATTCACTGAAGCAGTTTTCCTAATTTGCTTGTGGGTTCTCCATTTGCATGTTTTCCTACAACGCCTGAAATGTTTTTACTGACTTTTTTTTTTTTTTTTTTTACACCTAGATTGCAAAAAATTATTTTCCAGAAATGTGTCTGCAGTCTGCAGTTGGATTTGTGGCTTCTTCAAACATGACATTTCATTTTAATAGCGTGTCCTTGTTAATAGAGCTTTTCTTTTCACGTTTGAACCAAAATAAATTCTGATCTGATCTTTTCCAAAAGAAAAGACACATAAAAAAAAGTGCATGGCTTAATACCAAGGGGTGATATAATATTGGTTTTATCAGCAATTTACAAAGCCTGTGCACAGTACAGGCTGACACTTGTTAAGAATAGTTTAAACTGATGTAAGTTTGGAGGAGACAGTCAGGATGGGAACAGTTGTTTTTGTGGTACATAAATGAACCAGGCCAATGCAGATTCTTGGTGAACAGCACCGCAGCAAAAAGGTCTGAATCCCACTCTGACCGAAGGCCTTGCCCTATAAAACTAAGCTTCTGTATTCTTAGCTCTGTGAGTTCATGATGATACACGAGACCTGCTGAAGTATGCTGAGAAAAGGAGGCTTAGGTATTTTGAAATGTGGCATGAATCCATTAGCGAAAGCCTTAAAAGCTGCTAATATACCAGTATGTGTAGAGATGTGTAGGGATCTTGTGAGCAACGCTGGTACTGAGCAAAAGACATCGGCTAACGTTTCTATTTCTGTGTTTCTGAAACTTTTCAGACCTTGTCTGAGTGCTCAAATGGCAACAGCAGACACTTAAAGAGGGAGCGCAGCCACAGAGGGAGCGCGGAATCAATGCAATTTTTGTGTCACAGAGATGGCCTGACTTCAAATGTCAAGTTTAACATGGACCGGCCCGCTGTATGCGCAACAACCAACACGCCTGAAAGCTTTCCGAAGTAGCACTTGCAATTGCAGGGAAATGGAGATAGAGAGAGAGAGAGAGAGAGAGATAGATAGAGAAGGGGGAGAGAGAGAGAGAGAGAGAGAGAGAGAGAGAGAGAGAGATAGATAGAGAAGGGGGAGAGAGAGATAGAGAGAGAGAGAGAGAGAGAGAGAGAGAGATAGATAGATAGAGAGAGAGAGAGAGAGAGAGATAGATAGAGAGAGAGAGAGAGAGAGAGAGAGAGAGAGAGAGAGAGAGAGAGATAGAGATAGAGATAGAGATAGAGATAGAGATAGAGATAGAGATAGAGATAGAGATAGAGATAGAGATAGAGATAGAGAGAGAGAGAGAGAGAGAGAGAGAGAGAGATAGAGATAGAGATAGAGATAGAGATAGAGATAGAGATAGAGATAGAGATAGAGATAGAGATAGAGATAGAGATAGAGATAGAGATAGAGATAGAGAGAGAGAGAGATAGAGATAGAGATAGAGATAGAGATAGAGATAGAGAGAGAGAGAGAGAGAGAGAGAGAGAGAGAGAGAGAGAGAGAGAGAGAGAGAGAGAGAGAGAGAGAGAGAGAGAGAGAGAGAGAGAGAGAGAGAGAGAGAGAGAGAGAGGGGAAAAAAGCAAAAGTAATTTCCTGCGGCTTTAGAGCCGTTACTGAAACTGTTAAAGTGTTTGTATGCGCTTTTGGACAGAAATGCAACAAACTGTTGAATTAAATAAGAAACCCCTACTCACCTTTCTGCTTATGTAGTGTGACATCGATAATAAGCTGATGCTCAGTTTTGGAGCTGGGAATAAATAATGTCAAACCTCCCCTATTTATGCCACTTGATGTCGGCACTTACTGCACTCCCTGAGAAATGTGATAAAATATGGACGACGCACTGTATGTCAAAATGTCTTCAAGCACCAGATGAGATAAATTTCCCCGCCAGCAGGAAGCTGTTCTTTCTCATGTCATGCATAATTCTCCACGGACAGGGATTGGAGCTACGTTTGCTGCAGCCACCGTCACTTGTCAAGACGTTCAAGAGGCTATTTGTTATTCCTCGTCTGTGAGAGCGACTGACATTTCCCACTGGCAGTTGAAGCACATCTCTCCGTGGCCTCTGCCCCCGTCATCTCCTGTGGTTTGCTCAGCTGAAATGGGACAAAGCTCACAGGGGCTTATGGAAATTCACCAAGGGGAGTTTTTCTGAGGCCCCGACCAAGCTTTTTTTTTCCTTGACGGATGTGGCATGGAACTGCAGGACTTTCATCACTGCCATAAATTTGTACAGAAAATAGAAGCCTGGAGATAATATTAGAGTGAGGTACGACTTGTTATGCACAGGTACAAACTGGAGAACTGGAATATTACACAGGCTGCTCACAGAGGTACATGAGGGTCTGCATTTCTCTTATTTACTATGGGTTAGGACAAATGTTCTCCCGGTGATCTGCCTCCTCTCATTAGTGCCGTTTCCATTGTAATACTGAAGAAGAAGAAGAGGAAGAAGAGGAAGAAGAAGAGGGAGAAGAAGAAGAATTACCTGCCATTATTCACTCTCACACCTGGGGGCAATTTAGACTCTTCAAATGGAGAAAAACTGTATGTATTTGCACTGGGAGGAAACTGGAGTAGGAGCCTTCTAGCCAAGAGGAAACAGCACTATACACTTAGCAAAAAGTCCTGTATGAAGACTGTGTTTGAAAAACCTCGAGCTGTCTATGTACTATCTACTTTCTACTATCTACTTTCAAGGTGTCATCAGGAAGCTGCGATTCTTGTGATTAGATTGGAACAAACAGCGGGTACAATAAGCGGCATCCACAACAAACTTGTATCGTAATCCTACAATCAATACCACTCCAATTACAAGAGCTTGTTTACACTGGCAAAGGTCTGAGCGACCCATCCTTTCAAATATTTAGTCCTGATGCATATTTAGTCCTTAATAGGCCACAGCAAGCTGCAGATTGCCCTAGGACTTGCTCATCGTCTATAATTTCTCAATTTTAACTGCAGGAAGTAAGCTATTCAAACAATTACTTGTGAGAAAGTGAAAGCTACGATCAATTTGAGGACATGGTGAACAAAAGCTAAAAAAAGACAAAAAGTAGTATTACGGGAGTATGGACTTGAAGAGAATAAAGGGCATCTTTGTTTGGCTACCTGACCCTCTTTATGTCCTCATCTGAGCAGTTTTTTTTCCCTTTCCGCTGCCTCCATTTCATAAATTGCTTCACCCGCAGTGATGGGAAGGGGTAAAAAGAGATATGTCATTGAGGAACACGGGCAAATTAAAAGGGGCTGCGAGTTCACCCGCAGCGCCGGGACAGTTCAATACCGTCCTCGTTCCACGGGTCACTGCACACTTGAGTTTTTCTGAGGTTGGATGACTTAAAAAGAGGCAATGGAAAGACTACTCAAGGTGAGACAGAAGGAGCACGAGTAAAACTCAAAGCAGGACGCTCTCCACAGAGCTACAGGACGTAGAGTATCTCCACACATCGGACAGTCCAAAAATAGCACCCATGTGGATCACGTTTTTGGAAATGTGAAATTCTGACTCGATTTTTCATGGATCGAATCCTCGTTGCAACAGCACACAACACTCGTAGAGATTGAATCGACATGAGGCAGCGTGAAAAAGTCAAACACGCGCTCTCTTTTAATTAGCGAAGTTCTACGTAAAAGCGGAGCAGCTCAGTCCTGAGCTGGGGATAAGGCAATGGTCAATCTGGCCGCTGCCACTGTGTATTGTAATTTACTAATTATCATGAACAACCTATGACCTAACACCGAGATAACTCCAGATATTTCAAAGGATCTCATTCACATGAGGGAGGCGGCCCACTGAGGAAGATGCACGTGGCGCGGTCTGCCACACACTTACTCATGAAGAGCAAGCAAAAAAAAAAAAAAAAAAACTTCTGATGAAATAAGCGAGACACTAAAAGATATGTTGGCAATAATCTAATGATGCAATCATAAGCAACATGACCAGAACGTGCGTCGCCCAAAGTAATAAATCAAGCATCTTGCAGGGAGTCAGAGATCATCTCTGGGCTTTTGTTACAAGTTTTGCTCCAGTTAATTAGATCCAGTGGCTGTATTCCTTCTAAAACTTGCAAACATCCAGCCAGCCCTATATCAACCGATCTCCAGATCATCATGTTTCTCTCACTCACTCACTCAGGATGTTCAGCGTCATACAGTAATCTTTGTTTACCTCTTACTTCCCCCTTGCTCTGATGGACTGACTGGGAGTTAATTCTAATTCTACAGACGTGCGTGCGCTCAGTGGATCAACTCAAGTGCTGGGCCGACCTCAGCTGCAGACTTGTTGGGGGGGGGTTGCTGGATGGTGCGTGGCGGCAGGCGGGCGGACGCTTTTCCTCGCCGATTTCACGAGGACGTTTGAGTGGAACGCGGGTCTCGCCGCGGAGAGCGGTGACTGCGGGTCAGCTCTCAGAGAGCCGCTAAAAGTCCGTGGGCGCACCTCTGCTCCCGCCCTGCGACAAGGTGCGATGGCAAAATGAGCCCCGTCTGCGTTTTGTCATGCCTCAGAATGATGTAGGGCTAAAAAGATTGAACTGTTGTGGCCGTGCGCT
This sequence comes from Karalla daura, assembly GCA_029224185.1. Lineage (NCBI taxonomy): Eukaryota > Metazoa > Chordata > Actinopteri > Chaetodontiformes > Leiognathidae > Karalla > Karalla daura. Next base: position 4,500,832 of record CM055199.1, on the reverse strand, counting down.
GAATTATGCATCGCCCCCGATTATGCACGTGCACTCGTAAATGCATTATTCAATGCGCAAAAAAAGCCGAGTGTTCTTTCACACAATTACAGCTTGGGTGGAACGCGGAGATCTTTTCCGCCGGCGCCCGTCGGCGGAAAAGATTGTAACCGGCTAGACAGCAACGCTGGTGGCTGCAGGTGACCGGGCGCCGGCAGTCATTTGGGAAACGACACGGTTCGCCCTCCCTCTCGGATGAACTCGTCTGACCACAGTCGCACCAGAGCTGTGGTAACGAGCCAGGCCGCTCTCCGGCATTTACTGTCTGGAGGGGAGAGCAGTGGGATCAATCAATAGAGCAGACAGCTCCCCCTCGTTCTATTCTCGCCTCCGATTTCCACAAAATAACCGCCGCTGATGACGGTCACCGTGTCAATACGGGCGGGTTTCAGACTCTCCGCTCCATTGTGCTCTCTTGCCGAGAGGATACCACCCATTCCCGTCGCCCGTCTCCGCGCAACCATAGGCCTCCCGTCCCGCCTATCCATCAAGCGTTCACCTTTTTTTGCTTTTGCCAGGATGCTGTCACCGCATCCACGCTGCAGTGACAGCTGGTGTCCGACCACGGTGGCCATGGTTCCGAATGCTCTAACGAGCGCGGGATGATCATGGCGACGCAGGCTACATGGGACAATTTGTCAAAGACGAGCCAGACGGGGCCCGGCACGAGCCCGAGCCGATGACGCCGACGGAAGGGAGCAAGATGATGGAGGGGATGACGGTCATTTTTCCAACGCGGTGCCTTTGTTTACCTTACCGATTTGACAAATGTGTCCGTTTGAAAGGACAGCGTGTAGAAGTTACCCCCATCAGGCGGTTAAATCGTGTTGCGTTCGGATGAAAGGTGCACTCTAGCACCTCCCTGTTCCAATCACCAAATGTAAAATGCTTCATTTACCAGAATGTGCCACATTACTCATTCATTGTTCAGGTCGTACTACACTAATCATAACCTATATGCAAATGCTGCTGGCATGTGAATGGCAGCTGACTCGCGTTCAAGGCCCAGCATTAGGGAGGAGCAATGGAGCGCAACGCTTTTTAAGTTGCCAGGCTGTGACACTGACCGCTAGGGCCGTTTCCAAGGTAACCTGGTCGACTTAAACACTCGACAGAGAATTTCCTGAAAATGATCAATTAAGCGGAAGTGTGTTTTCACAGGCGTTTGCTGTAGGAGGCAAGAGAGCCCGTCATTCATCCGAGGAGCTTCTTGGGTTTAGGCTGCTCAGAGCTACGGCGGCCCCACCGAGGGAGCACTCAACTTCAGACAGTCGCTTCTCTTTAGGTCCCACATTCACTTCCCACAGCTGGTATGCAGTCCAGTCCTGTCCGGATCGGAGCCGAGGTGGCTGGGCGTGATGGGCAGTCGCGTCGGCGTGCAGGAACGTCCACATCAGACCCAACTCCTCAGTCTGAATCACAAAGTTGGTGCTGCGGTACCTTTTATCTCCTCCCCCTGCCTCACCCCACTCTGACATTAGAAATTTGTTCCATTTTCCAAATTAAACCAATACTTCACGTGAACACCGGCAGGCAGGTGCACGCAGGGGTTAAAATGATGTCAATAGCAGGAGCAAACATGGACCAAGCCAGTGAAAACAAAGCCAAACACATTGGCAACGTCTACATCCGCAGTCACCTTCAAACACCAACTCTGAGCCCTTGATTATACATGTACACCTATTGCTTAACCACAAATACCAAGAGTTTATTAAAATGGATTGATGAATGCTTTTTTGGGGAAAAAGATGTCAGTTACACAAGATAATCGAGGTTATTTATGGACCAAACTTAAGATGTACTGTGTAATTTGGTGTGGGTCTGGTTTCGATTCTAATTTGTTACGATCACAAAACACTGTATTTTCACCAACCGGTCTAACCTTAAGTATTGCGCAATGGTTTCCTGGACAGGCTAGAATGACGCATTTCTAAAATGCTCCCAGCACATTTCTCAAGCGCGCTCTCCGGAGGAAAAAAAAATTGGGTTTCGCATATCCAACCTATAAATCAGTCATCCCCAACGCTGTGACGAGTGGAGAAAGCTCAGGAAGAGCTAATGGCGCCAACGACGGCTCAGCATGGACTGCGCAACAAGCTGCAGGCGGATGCTGCAGGTGCCCTCGTCAAAACGTCTCCCAGCGGAGAGGGAAGAGCGACACCCGGTCCCAGTCATTAAGCCGCCACTTCTCACGTCGCCGCCGCTCCTCCTTTTGGGGTCGACTCCAGGAAACGACCCACGCGGAAGCCACGCGATTGTGTTCCATGTCATCGGCCCATGAAGAGGCGAGACGAAGACGGTGATGCCGATTGGCTGGGGTTTTGCCACGTCCAGCGGCTTCCGAAGGAAAAAGTGAGGGGGGGGGGGGGGGGGGGCGGCTGAGCGCCCCCATCCAAGAAAGGCGAAGGATGACCTGTGAAGGCTTCGTCACGCCAAAAATCGTCCCGTCTGGATCCATTTCGTTTACTCATTGGTTAGTCAATTACGTCGCCACGTCCTTGTCCAGTGGCGCTCCCCCTCACCGGTAAAGTGGGGGGGGGGGGGGGGGGGATTTACACTCATCTGGGTCGAGGAGAAACACTGAAGACGGAGCCGGGGACGGGCCCCCAACGGCCTCCGACGCCCGCCACATGTTTACAGCTCACTATGAAGCCGCTGCCCACGATGAGGACGCACGCGTCGACGCGCCTCAAAGCGCTTCAATTACGGAGCCAAGGTGGAACTCGGTTGATGCAGTTTAATCAACATTAGAAATTCGACTGTCAGCGTGTACATAAAAATAGCGCAACACAGGCCGGGAGATTGTGGAATCACATCGCTGGCCTGCCAACGGCCACGAAATGCACCTTCACTCGCACAAGTCTGGGCTGATTTTTTTTTTTTTACTTTTTTCATAGAATTATCCAGCAATGTTTTCGCTACGGTGCCCCGTATTGCGTATATTTCATTATTCAGATGCCGTTAAGGTTCCCCACCACTCCCCCTACCACCCCCCAAACCCGATTGAGCAAAAGTTCACGCTTCCTTTTCACACTTTCGCCGGATCGGGGCACATTGAGAAACTGGATCCGTAGAACGGGGAACGGCGACCGGGATGAACCTGGAAACAAACAACGGCATACAGGAGGCTTTACGGGAATTTGTTTAATCCCAAGTATTGGTGGGTGCGGGGGGAGGGTGGAGGGGGGGGGGGGCTGGGTTGGAGGAACTTGCCGTTAAGGGAGGAGCTCATACAAACACTTCAGCGTACATACAGATTTACATGGTGTGTGTGTGTGTGGGGAATTGGATGACGATGTGCGGGCCCTGGCTCTGGACTGAGCAGTATTCTGTACAGCAAACGTCTCCAGGCCTGCACTGGATCTGCATTGCTGCACGTTCCAGAGCGCCCACAGAGTTCGGCTGAGAACGGACAGGTCACCTAGTTACCTGGTCGTTAAAGGAAAAAAAAAAAAAAAAAAAAAGAACAAAAGAATGATGACTATCAACTCGGGGTGGGGGGGGGGGGGCAAAATTTGGAATGCGGACTGCAGTGGAGGTGAACCGGAACGCCACTCGTTTTTCTGTCGCGTTTCCAAGCGCAACATGTCTGCACACTGAACAGACAGCGGGATGGAGAGGGGGGCCGGGGGGGGGGGGGGGGGGGGGGGGGGGCTCTGATCGCGTTCATGTTTACAGAATGGTTCGCCTTTCCGAAACATAGTAACTGTTCTTCTGGCCAGGGATGGGAGGGCGGGGTATGGTGGGACCTGGCCACCCTGGAAGCTAAAACGTGTTGTCGCCAGGCAGTGGGTGTGTGTGTGTATGTGTTTTGGGAGGGGAGGGGAGGGGGGGGGGGGGCAGGGCTGCCCGAGCAGCGACAACATGTGCCCCTTGATCTTGTAAAACCACTTTGTTCTGATGATAAAACCGAAGGCATGGAAATAAAATCAACAGTATATATAACTCTCAGGTCCATTTAACGTATGATCTGCTCTCCTCATTCCTCCTCGCTCTCATTTTCATGCTCCATGTCTTCGTCTCCATTAGCTTTGGAATCTGTTCTGCTGTCTGGATCCTCCTCCTCCTCCTCCTCTTCCTCGTCCTCAGCTCCTTTGTCCTTATCTGCCTCCATCTCCTCCTCGTCCCAATTCTAACAAGGATATAAAAAAAAATAAGTGTGAACTAAGAGAGGACCTTACAAGATGTCTGTACCTTGTAAAATCGAGTCATTTGCAGCGGGGGGGACATTACTGGCGCTTCCAATCTACTGGACGGGCCAGTTACTCACTACTTACATCAGAATCGTCATTAGGAAGGCCCTCGTCACCGGAGGCCTCGTCTTCGTCGGAGGACTCTGAAAAGGGCACACAAAGGAAAGACCTCAGCATGCGGCGGAAGACTCTTTGCACCACATCGACGCGCATCGGCCTCAAAGCCCGCCCCACCCGGGGAATGGAGGAGGACGGAGCTCCCCGCTGGTTTACACACTTTTCTGCCGCGTTTCAGAAGCAGTCATCTGGTGGCGGAGGGAGGGACGAATGCAGAGCTCTGGGCCCTGCAGGTCAGCCCCCACCCCAACCCACCCACCCACAACCCCCGGGCGGACCGACACACACCACCAAACATTCAATGATGCGAGCGTCTGGGGGGGACGGGGGGGGGGGGGGGGGGGGGTTACATCTTCTCACGCTGTGAAACAGGAAAAGGAGGCGCGGCTGATCGCAGAGAGAGGAGTGACACTGGGAGACTGGAACATGATGCAACGCCTGGCTAGAGACGACACGGGCCACAGGGGGCCGCACGGGCTGACTAGCGTGAAAGAGATCCTTAAATGGGGGGGGGGGGGGGGGGGACCAAGTTTGATCCATCGTCCGAACATCTACCCACAGATTTCGAGTCGGTGCAGAGTGGTTTCTGAAGGGTCTGGCGCAACTCCTCCTCCCCCCCCAGTCTCGGTGGAGCCCGGGGAGCGCGGCGCCGAGCGTCCTGCGGCCCTTTCTACAGCGAGGTGATGAGAAAGGAGAGGGAACAGAGTGGGGCTTGTTGCTCTGCTCTGGAGGGAGGATCTGAACGCCGCCGGTCAGGGTTGCCAGGCAACAGGAGCGCCATGTTTGCGTGTGGTGCATCGGCGAGGGCGGCTGCACGGTGGCCAGCGCTCGCCTTCACACACACACACGCACGCACACACACACACACAGAGAGGCCGGGGCCTTGGAGCAGGGTGCCCCCGGTGACTCCCGGCGAGAGAGCGCCTGCGCAATGAAAGTCGGTCGGGACTGTGAGAGACGGCGGCACGAGCGGCCGGTCAGTCGTGACAGTGGGCGGCTGATGGCCGCTGGCCGGGCCCAGATCGCTTCATTTCACGGCAGACGCCGCTCGCCAGACCGGATCGCCGCCTGGGCTGATTTGGAGCGAGAGTGTGAGTGTGTGTGTGTGTGTGTGTGTGTGTGTGTGTGTGTGTGTGTGTGTGTGTGTGTGTGTGTGTGTGTGCGGCGAAGCCACTGTGGAAACAAGGTTACGGAAACGGAGGGGGGGGACGAACGTCGAGGAGGATGAAAGGCGAGCGCAGACACTCACCCTCTTCATACACGAGCTTGGCCGTGTGGTCCACATCCTGCACTGCGTTGCCGCCGTCGCTTGTCGCCACCTAGTGGCGAGAGGGAGGAAGAGCATTAGACGTCCATTTGATCCCCTTTCTTACGCGCACATACACACGCGTGCTCTTCTCAGCCCGTTTATTACATGCACGTTCAGTTTAAAATCACGTGATGTTTCGCCCTGAAAATGGCACCTCGCCTTTGAGAAGCTGGTGAGAGCGGCCCCGGGTTCCCTTCGCTGCAGCTGTGACACACCTGATGCAGTCTAGCAGCCCGAGCCGTCCGTGGCACTCCCGCATTCATTCAAGTGGGCCAGAAACACCGGCGTGCGCTCTTGGCGATGGGATGAATTAAGATCCCCTGCCACAGACACCCCCCCGCCGCGACTTCATTTGGTAAAATAAGAGGCAATTTTCCAAGACTCGCTGTCAGCGTGAGGCGTCGCGTTCACAACGCGGCCCGGTTTAAAGCAGCATGTTGATTATCCTGAAATTGTACTGGGAACGGTGTACACCTGGGTCTTAATGACTTTGCCCGGGTGATGCCGGCCCTACAAAACGGCAATAGCACAATCTCCTAATCCGTGAGGGTTGTAGCTGCCTTGGAGGGCCTGTGGAGGGATGGCTGGGGGATGGATTCCAACCGGGTCTACATCCACGCGTCACCTACCTGTGTAATCAGGAGAAACAGCTTCCCGTGCAGCTTCGTGAGCTTGTGGAACATCTTCACTCTGTTCTCAATCAAGTGATAGAGCACGCCCAGCTGACTAACCAGGTCTGGCAGCTGGTGAACACACACACATATATATATTGAAGGTCAAAACATTTTAGCAGCACAGACCCAACGTATGACACCACTCGGGGTCCAACTAGCCAGCGCTTTCTTAACCAGTCCAGGTAGAGGTTAGGCAGTGCACTAACTCACATTTCATAAGGTCACCATTACCAAGTTACAATGACAACACAAGTGGATCGACACTAACACAGGGGCAGTCGCTGCAGTAGGCTGGAGGATTAGATTACATGTCTGCGTTGACAAAGGCAAGCAATGTGCACTGGAGGATGTCGTGGTATGTGTGTGTGTGTTTGTGTGTGAGGAGTGTGCAGTCTTAAGTGCGCATCCATGAGAGGGGCTTGATGTCAAGTGGACTCACCGATGCCAGGTATGATGTATGGTGCATGATTACAGCCTTGAGCCACCGTACCATTAAAAATGCCCTGCGGGGAGGAAGGAGCAAGCACAGGTGCCGTCAACTCGTCTGCTTTCAAACATCCACATTATAGTAATAGGCATCTGCAAATGGGCATTTTCAAACGGTTGTATGGCCTCGTGTTACCGGAGAACGTGGCCTTCAGCTTGAGCTTTTCAGGCCCACTAGCTCCATCCACTTTTACACAATCTGCTAGTAACCAATGCCTTATGTGGACAAACACTGAAACGAATAAGCGCTTCAAGCTCATCTGCCAAACGCCCACTCACGTAAAAGGATGCCCTTGGAGTCTTTTCGTGAGCTGCGAAGAAAAAAAAACATGAAGGACAGATTAAAAACTGCAGGGTAACAGAGCAAACAAAACTTGAGAAATGTCAGGGACGGATGCACGGACTCCCAACAAAGGTCACAGCAACGGGGGGGCGGCCTGTACGTTGCCACTCACCTCTTCCATCAATGGTAAGACGGCAGGCAGGGGTAACCGAGCAACAGTCTTCTTTATCACCATGTCTTTGCGAGTCTGAAAAACTTGCTGGATGAGGGGGGAAAGAGGGAGGAAAAGTGTTGGTCGACTATGACAAATTCACACACAAATCCCAAACGAGTATTTGGGTTCCTGTCCAAGCAGAGTGAGTGGATCTGTTATTTCAGAGCCCGGGGTCGGGGGGTGCTACTCACATTTAGGATGCTAGGATCCCTGCTCTCCAGGCCCTGCACCAGCAACACAGCAAAATTGTCTGTCTGTAAGGAGGCTGTCCCCTTCGGAGCTCCCTTCTCCGTGGAGACAGAGGACAGATCAATCTCGCCCAGTCGCTCTGCTATCGACATCTACGAGGGGGGGGGTGAAAAAAAACTGACATGAAGATCTGTGGGACGTAGGAATGCCACATCTCAGACTTTGAATTACTGCCTCTGCCAAGCAGTCTGTCCAGACTCATGCATCATAGTTCAGACAGAAATGCATTCCTGGCCAGGACAGAAAACAGAATGCTGAATACTTTTCAGTAAATACGGAGCCTTGTGTCATAAACGGATCATCACCAGTCTGATGGGGCTACAATAGCTCAAATACAGACGCTACTAGAAATGGACGACTCTAAAATCTCCACGACCACTTCATCCTCTCGTCATGAGACCTACCTCTGTGGTGTCGGCGCCTTTTTTCCTCTTTTCAGACTCCTTGGGGGTCCCTTTGACTGGGGCTTGGTGGCCAGGCAGCCCCGGGACCAGCACTTTACTCTTGGCATTGACAACCGGAGTTTTCACCTGACACGGGGAACGCATCACAAGTTTTTAGATCGACACCTTTTTTCCCCCTTCCCCGCATTGATAGAAAACAAAGGGGCGGCGGATTGTTACCTTGGAAACTGTGGTTTCCATGGAAAGGGACAAAGTGGTGCGAACATCCCGGGTCAAGCAGATGTGTCTCTCTGCCGTGTTTAACTCCTGCACGGACGAGTGGAAGAGGCGCACGGGGGTTAGACCAAACTGACAGTCTCCAGGCCAGGCGCGAGACACACACACACACACAGTTCACAGCACTGCTGTGCCAGGAGCAAAAGGCAATGCGGAACCTATCGTGTAGAAAGGGCTGCAGACAAGCAAGACTGAGGCCGGTAGCGTTTTGAGAAGGAAGTGGTTGCATCCGATCGGCATGCGATCTTGTCTCATCGCAGGCTCCTGGCGCAAATCAATATGGTATTTTGGTAGGTGCGTGTATAAAAACTTGGTAGTACAGTAAGTTAGCTTCACCCCCACCCACCCACCCCCCACCAGTGTACGCACCACTTGCTCGATGACGGGCTGCAGGTGGTTGCCGTAGGCCAGCAGCACTGACTGCGTGTCGGCCCTGAGGGCTGCAGCCAGCAGCGGGATGGGCATGGGGGAGTCCTTGGTGTCGGACATCTGCACCGTACATGAGGGCGACATGGGCTTCTTGCAGGGCCTGCGGGGGACATGCGTTTACACGGGCCGTGAGCATGGCGTCGAACCCCAACGTGCCAGTAGGGGGCGGACAGTCAGACACTGAGCGACGCTTCCTGGCGATGCTGCCGACTGGCTTTTTGTTTGGCTTTAGCGAAACAAGTTGTGCATCATAAAAAACAGTGGTTTGTAGTTCATGCAGATGGAACACGGCGTGCATTTTGTCGAAGTCTTACCCATTCAAAAAGTGCTCAAAGAGGTGCAGCTGTCCGTCCTTGCACACCACTGCCAGCCTCACCGCCTGGGTAAAGCAGAGATGCCGCACATAGGTACAACAGGAAAGCGCTCTGAGAGTCCACATGATGATGCGGTGTGCATGTTCCTTGGCACTGTTCAGCCAGAGGCCGTTACTTAACATGTTGTCAAAACAATGCTTCAGCTGGTCACTGTTGTGACGACTCCTGAAGATTCGTTGATCAACATTTGAGCCAGATTTATGGCTTAAATCCTACACTAGAATATGCTAGCATACCCTTGAACAGGTCAGGATTTTAACTGATGGTCACTCCGTCTCCAATGGCTAAAAGTTCTTGAAGTAAAAGTAGGCTCAACAACATGTTGCGATAAACATTTAGTACGAACGCATGCACCATCGCTCTCAACACGAACCTGCTCCTTGCTGTTGGACGCCACCAGGTCGATGTGCTGCGGCTCGTCCGTCAATGTGAAAGACACCACCGAATTCTTGTCCTTTCCGTCCTCCCGTACTTGCCTGCACAGAGACAACATCGTGCCGGGCTCAGAACAGGCGGGGGGGGGGGGGGGGGGGGGGGAGAAATCGACGGCCCACGAGACGGACGGAGGACGTCCTCACCAAACGCTGAGCAGCCGGTCGTGTGCGGCGCCCGACAGGAAGTAGAGGCCGTTGCTGTCGGGGGGCCGCGTGGTGGCAAAGCCCAGGGTCGTCACAGCTGTCGAGTGCCCTGTGAACTTCTGCGTGGGGGCGAGGACGGAGGACAGGACGGGTGAGTCCACGGTGAGCCAAAGCTCTGCCGAGTCGCGCGTGAGAGCAGGCGCCTGGTTCGCCTCAAACACCTGAAGCTCTGTATCGCTTCTTTCACAGAGTTCGGTAATAATGGGAGTTTCACTGTGGACCCGTACAGGCGGTCTGCGATCTGACCGCAGACGTTGCGAGTTCTGCCATGTTTGCTGTTAGAAATCAAATCTGAGAAGACTGGCCATTTAAGTGTGCATTCATTACCGAGTGTGTGATTGTTTTTTTTTAACTATTCTCACTCTTTTGTTGCAGTCTTCCGTAAACATCTTGCACTAAATGTGCTATACAAATAAAGTCTGGTTGATGATCGATGGCAATTGTTCTGGCTGTTGTGTTCATCACAAAGCCGCAGCGTGGCAGCAATTGACATTACAAAGAGAAAATAATTAAATGTACATCTATGTGCGAGAAAGGCTAAGGCCTTCATTTGGCTAGCTGCACCTTGATTGGCTCCCGGTAAATGGCTTGCTCAGCCTCGATGCGTTCACTCGCTTAACAGAGGCTCACTGGAAATGAGAGCACGTCCAGTGCAGGTAAGATCAGATTCCAGACTGGGTTTTTTTAGGGAGACTTTGTAGAGATGGTGATACTGAAAAGAAACTTGAGTAGATGGGAACAACAAATGTACTAATGTAGAAATGAGCACAATGTGGCCGTTTTAATATCAGACTGTCATTCACGTGGAAACCCGGACAGAGCAAACCGAGGCGCCGTAAACTGGGTGGTCACTCACCCTATAGACATCCTTGGTGTCCAAGTCCCACATCTTGATTGTCTGACCAGCCGAGAGCAGCAGCTTGCCATCGGGGCTGATGCACAGACTGGTCACTGCTGCACGGTCTGCCTTCCACTTGCTGTGTGTGACAAAGGGGGCGTAATGTGATTATTGCACACATCGATACATGTCATTCTCTAAAGCGGCCTTAAGAGATCCAACAGGTTCTGTTGGGTGGCTGCCATTTGTGTTTGATGTGGAGTATGGAGAGTTCTGTGTTGCATAACAAAAGTAAGAAAAGCAGACTACAATCGACAAGCATATCAGATCGACCAGACGCGCTAGACAGTGAAAACCTAAACCATGCTGAGGAAGACACACTGGCTCAGTGGGCAGCAAATCACAACTGATAAAGAGAACTGTTGCAAAACAGCACGCAACCTCTGGGTTACCGCTAAAGAGACTCCAAGTGTTAAAAATCAACTTGGAAAGAATGCTAATGGAACAAGCTTCAATGCTTGGACTTGTTGATACATTTCAGGACTTGTGTGATAGGTTTCAGACTGGGAACAGCCTATAAGAAATTCTCAGCGTTTTCATCTACTGATCTTTTTTAAATTGGGGTTGTACTCAGTTATACAATTTTTTTTCTTTTACGGTAAAAATAAAAATTCCTGTTATTCTGGTCTGCAGCTGAGGGAGAGTTGTACAACACCATCCACAAGACTGCTCAGGATTTCACTTGATTCATCTACTTTGATCACTACTGTGATCAGATTCACTCTATGCAACCATAATTCCATATCGGGACCAACACTGAATCCGCTACGTTCTAGTAGACAATAATGAATGAATGGCAACAAATTCACATGTCAATTTCTCCTGGTGGAACTGTTGGCTGACTGAAATACAACAGAGGCAGATGCCCACAAGACAGACTTGCATCAGGTTTTAAGTTTGATGTGTTCAACGCAGTCCACTCGTTTTCTTCTAGATCCAAGTACACTACATCCTACAGGCTTGGTTTGATGTGACTGTCATTTCTCTGGTCAGTTCCAAAAGTTGGTCATAACGGACCACCCAGATCTCAGGCAGCACTCATTGACACATTCATTCTTCCACTGAACTGTTCAGACCAGACACTAACCTTCTCATCTTGCCTGTCTGCAGGTCCCACTCGACTATGTTTGAATCATCGGAGCCACTGTATAATAAGCTGTCATCGGGATGCCACTGGACGCAGTTCACTCCTCCACTGTGGCCCCCATCCTGGCATAAACAGAAGATGATGGTCAGCAAAGGTAAGTTACACCTATTAACATGAAATGGGTGGGAATGTGAGAGTAAAACATCACAAGCCATAATGTTTAATTGAAATAAAAATGTTCAGGTTACAGACATGACAACTGGCGACCCGTTGACTCGACTGCACCTTAACCTTCCATTTTGTTCCGAGGTGATCAGTACGTTGCGTCCGATGAATTTCTGAGCCGTCTTACGTGATGCGAACATACTGTCTGTGTCTAGATTCGGTCACTCACCAGGGTACACTGGAGCGCTCCCTTGGCTGTACTGTAGATGAGCACAGTGCCCGCGGCTGTGCCCATCGCCAGCAGGTCTGCCTTGCCCTCCGCCTGCCCCACCTCCGATTTCCTCTTCTTCCTCTGAGGACCCTCCTGAAACAGAGCACAGTCGTCACGGTAAACAATGCTCGGTACACTCAAAGGACAGAAAAGACAGAAACTTTGTCTTGCTGGGGGAGGCCTCTTCCAGAAATATCAGACTCTGGGTTACGACACCTTATGTTGGAGAATTTAAAAATAAAAAATAATGAAAATAAGGGTGATGGAATTATCCAGGGTGAATAACTAATGTTCGCTTGTGCACTCCCACGCTGCCTTACTTTCCATCCCCCGTAGATGTTTGTGCTATTTTTTTTAAACATGTGAGTTTTTCAACTTCTAGCGTTTGGTCCACTCCCAGGGATCATAAAAATGCGTTGAGATAAGCACGCGCTTGCATTTGCTAACAGAGAGCCGGACTCGTGAGAAAATACGTTAATATTAATTACATTTTGTGAACGTCCTCCTCTAGGGGAGTCATGGAGGCACACGCTGCTGTGGCTGAGACGGGCAAGCTTTACTTTATATAGTTAGTTTGATATCAGTATGTCAGCCCGACGATCACAAGAATATACTTTGTTGAATTGGCAGAGCTGTGGCAAAAAAGTCTTTTGAGTTTTTTCGCCCGGCGACCAAGAAGTGAGAGATTTCTGGTAATTTCTTGACTACCATGTGGGTCTAACATGTGCGTCCTGCGCAGCTGTTCTGGGCTAGCTAGCTGCTAACGTGGCTCCACTGCTAACCACCTCATATATAGCGAAGCGTAAGCATTACCACTGAGCCAACTGGCTCTGGGTTTTCGAGCTCTTTTCCCTGAGAATAATGTCACTTTCACAGTTTTACTGGGTGCGTGTCAGAATGAAGCGTCCAGACAGGGCTATGGCTAAGGCCTCGTTAGCAACAAGCAGCCACACGTACCTTGACTGTCCGGCATGGTCCCCAGGCTATGCAGAGACAAGTAGCACTCAAATGAGCTGAAGGCACGTATTCTTGCTGAAGTGTTTTGCTATCTGTGTTCCAAATGCGGAGTCTGCCATCTTGGGCACACACCGCTAAGTACTGTCGTGATTTAGGTGAAAAAACGCAGGGAAGCTGCAGCGAAGATCTCCCACCGTCGGCCGCCATTTCTCAACCTCAGCCTGAGTCTGCGTGCGTGGTTTACACAAACCACGTGGGACGGCCAAGGGACATGCGCAATAGCGGCTGAAGGAGCTCCGCCCTCCCATTGGCTGCTCACAACAGCGACGTCTGGCTCGTGCTGCCTTCAAGTTCCCTCGTATCTTTGAATTGTTTTTGTTTGTAGATAGGGAATAATCAAAACCACCAGAGGGGTGTGCTTTGGTGATTGTAACACAAAAAGACAGTTAGTTATCAGCGCAAGAGACGTGTGTATATGGTCATTCAAAATATATAAACAATAGAAATTACACAGTGAAAGTGCTTCTGTTGCACATTCACAGATACACCATGTCTTGGGTGTATTGTATTCCCTTCCTCGTCCAATGTACTGCGGACAAGCCAACAGCTTGCTTGACTGCAGTCAGTGTGAGCAGGGAATTTTCATCTGACCAGCGGTGTGAAGCAGATAACAGAAGGGAAAAGGGGGGCCACATTCAGGACAGACTCTCCCCTATATTATCAGAGGATCTGTCAGTTATCAAATTTTGTCAGCAATTTGAGCAGAGAAGCCCATACACTCTTCTCCTCAACTACTTTCACTGACTCCTCTAGGAAGATCCCAACACTTTCCTTGGCTAATAGAGAGACATAATCTTTCCAGTGAACATCTCTCCGGGTGAATATCTGGGTAATATTCCTACCTCTGTTCTCTGTCTCAAGGCTCACCTTGAGCAGGAGAAGAAGGGACTGTGGGACCAAACTGAAATTGCTTCAGGAGGAGAAAAGGGAATTTGAGGAGAAGGAACAGAGCTGGACACAGGAGTGAAGCAGCTTGAGGATGAGAAAAAGAATTTGGTGGAAAAGAAGCTGATGGATAAAAAACAGATCTCAGACGCATCAGCAAACCAGCTCAGGGAGGAGAAAATGAATCTGGAGGAGGAAAAACAGAATAGAATGATAACAGTGAAACAGCTCCAGAAGGAGAACAAGAAATTGAAGGAGAAAAATAACAACTTTGAAATGACAGTGGCAGTACTAGAGGAGGAGAATGAGGAAATGGTGAAAAGACAACAGAGGGTAGAGACTAAGCTTAAGGAGGAGAAAAAACACCGGAGGAGACTGAACAGGGCTGGGTGAAAAGAGTGAAGCAGCTTGAACAGGAGAAGAAAAACCAGTGCTCAGAAACAAAATTGAAATTGCTTCAAGAGGAGAACCAGGAGCTCGAGGAGAGGGAATAGAGCTGGGACACGAGAGTGAAGCAGCTTGAGGAGGAGAAAAAAATACAGGTGGAAAAGGAAGAGAGCAGTGAGATGAAAATCACTCAGCTTGAGAAGGAACTGGGGGATCTGAAAATGGTGGAAAAGCAGAAGAAGAGACGCTTCCTACCCTTCAGGAGAGGCATAAAAATGGAGAATACCAGGCAAAAAGACGTAGTAGAAGAGCATGTGGTGACAGAACTATGTGAGGACGAAATGGAAATAATTGAGGAAATTAAAGAGGGCAAATAGGAGAAGAAGGAAAGAATAAAGCGTGAAAAGGAGGAGAAAAGGGAAAAGAAAAAAGGAGAGGGAGAAAAAAGAAAAGAAAAAGAAAGATGAGGAGGAGAGAAAAGAAAAGAAAAAGAAAGACAAACAGGAGAAAGGCTCCTGGAGCTGGACATTCAGGAAGAAAAACAGGGAAGTAGAGGAGCAGAGAAGGAAAAAAGTTAGAGAGGGAGGAAAGGAGAGGAGCATGACCAGGAGAAGAGGGACAGAGGGAACTAGTCTTATCCAACCCCCGTCGAACAACCAGCAGCCTCCTACACCACTCTGTCACTGTCACTCTATTTTTACCCCTTCTTTCCACCCATCCTCTAAACCTTCTTCCTTAATCTCTTTTTTGTCTTTACACCATTCTGTTACCTTTAAATCCATTCCCCCAACACTTCTTTTACTTCACCTTTTTCCCTCCTCTCCCTCCCTCAGTCTCTACCTTTCCCCACCTCCACCCACCAACTGTTCTTATAGCTTTACCCCTACTCCTCCCTTATCCCTCCTCTCCCAACTCCTCCTTTACCTTTCCCCACCTCCACCCACCAACTCTTCCTATAGCTTTCCCCCACCCCACCATTTTCCCTCATCTCCCAACTCCTACACCTTTCACCCACTCCACCTATCTTCTTCCCTCATCCTCTCTCTCCATCCATCCTCTACCGTCCTCTTCTTCTTCCTACATCGGTTCTCTGTCTTCACATTGCTCCTCTACCTTTGACCCCTTCCTTCTCCTTGCCACCCTTTTCCCTCCCCACCATGGCCCCTCTTCTCCTCCTCCCCCCCCCCCCCCCCCCATCACCCCCGGCTACCCACCAGCCACCCCCTCCATCCCACTTCATTCCTTCATCTGCTATCTTACCTGTATTGTACCATCATGGTGGTCATGGGGTTCTGCTTCATCACAGGGCACACACACACATGCCAGACTCCTTTAAGGTGGTTTCGGCTTTCAATTGACTCCAGTTTCTACCCATTCAATGGTTTGATCATTTTTGGCTTCTGTACACAGCCAAACAGAGTGAAAATGGTTTTGATGTCACTACTGTGACTTGGTCTGATATTAAAACCAGTGAGGTTAACTGAAAAACGTGGGGAGTCAGAGGCAACAGGTGTGGCTCCCCCCCAAAAAAACAGCAAGGCCCCCACTCACAACTGAAGGTAACTCACATTCATCTCCAATCAAACTAAACAGAGTATGTGCATAAGGCATACTTGCCTTAAATGCTGTAAGTTATTGAGCTCATGTCTATGTTCTCTTGCTATACAAACAAGCCTGAATATCCTAGGTATGTGTACTAGCATTTTGCATTATCATTAGGAGCTAGAGACTGTGTAATAGAGATAAAGGTAGGAGTGGCAGCATTAAGCTCCCATTCATAGAGCTTGTCAACACAATCATGTCATCAAATCAGTTACCAATCATGGTATAAAAACCTGCTTGTCAGAGTGTCAAATAAGTAAAACTACATGACATAATGTAAATGTATCTGTATAGAGTAGTAGCAACAACTACAAGTTCATTACATTTTGTCATGTAGACAGAGTCTCTCCAGAGGTGCTGGGTCTACCTCTGGTTTTCCTCCAACCTCCCTCTGGCTCTCCCAATTTGTGGCAGACAAGGGATGGCTGTGCATTAAAAAAGGTGTTCTGCATCAAGATCTATATTTGACCACATAATGACAACACTTTCTTATAACTTATAACAGCTCTGTAACTGTAAGCTTTGCCTAACAGGTATGCTCTGCCAGACTTGGTTCAAAGTCCATCAATCTGGCCTGCTTTTGTCCCCATGGTGTCGCGTTCTGCTGGAGCCTGTCTAACATAAGATGTATCTAGTGCATCACAGGGCCGACACACACCTTTCAGTCACAGGGGTAATTGTGGAGCAACATGTCTTTGAATGATCATTGCCCTGTGTCTCCATTAACCCATGGCTGTGTCCATGCAGCTGCAGCTGCAGAAGTATTTCTCTTCTCACATAACCCCACCTCTCAGTCAGTTTTGTCTTGGATTTATAATATTCTATAAACAATATTGTGTTAACACTGAGCTCTAGGCTGTAGGCACAGTGGTGCCACTGTTATAATTAGTGTGCAGTGTGAAGCTGTGGAGCATCATGGTCACACACCCCTTCTGGAGCATTCCTGAAATATTCTGATTTTCATTCAGCTGCAAATAAAGGCCCATGTGGATTACATATCACAGCGTTTTCTTATTTGGTTCCCTTTTCTGACTGATGCTTCGGACTCGAACTAGCCCCTTTCCTGCTGTAACAACAGTGGACTTGCCAAGTGGTCTTACAGCCTCACAGCCCAGCTTTCTACATGAGTGGAAAGTAACAGAGCTGAATAATCCTGTGAGCTCCAGACTCGGCATGTGAGTTACAATTCTCTCATCATTATACAGACAAGGAGACACAGGACATATGGAATTACAGATGAAAATTCAGACATAAACATTTTCTGATTCCAGTTTTCAACATTCATCTATGTGGACACTGTAGATTGCACTGTGAACTTATGTCCAGGAGATGGCGACTGTTACTACCAAGCACCTTAACACTGCACTGTGAGCATGGCCGGAGAGGCTTTGTCCAAGATTACGAGTATTTTCATATTTTTGTTTGTTTGTTTGTTTTAATTTCCAGAGATACCAGAGAAATGATACGGTCATTGCCTCGGCAATGGAGACCCTTTAATTTCTTCTGTTTTGTTGCTGACAAGCCTTTCAGTTCTGCACTATTGCAAACAGGTCATCTACCGAGTCGTTTAAGCCCTGGTTTGAAAGTAATTAAATGTTAATCGACCTCTTTCTCCTCTTTTCTTTAGTCACCAACTCAAGTTCGTTTATCCAAAGAGGGACGCGACAACGTAAGAATGTGACGTGGAACGTACGCCGGTGAGTGACGTAGGACGTAAGACCCGGAAACAGGGGTGAAACAGCAAGCTGTCCCAGCATGGGAACCGTGTTGGATATTACCTCTTGTGCGGCGCTCACATAAAGATGTTCTGAACCTCGTAAACCGAGTAAGTCATTTTAGTGCAATGCACCCTGTGTTTTATAACTGTCCACGTTATATATATTTAACAAATACCACGTTTATGTCTCAGGTATCATCTGCTGTAAAGTCACTGGAAGGGATTTCAGGTCATAACCTTTAAAAAGTCATGGCTATGCCAAAGACCTACGCTGGACTCGTGTTTTTGCATAGCCTGTTGAGGATTAACACATCCAGACAAATACACGTCTGCAACAAGGACATCCGAACAAAACTCCACAAATGTAGAAATGAGATGAGAACTTTTTCAACGTGCTCTGTGAAATGTAATGAGAGTGAGAGAGACCCCAGACTGCTCACCAGGCAGGCTCTGCTGTCCAGAAGGAAGCGACCCCTATCCCCACTTGAGAGGATCAGCGGCTTGTTGCCCCAGGACACCCTGAGCCCAGAGGTGATGCAGCTGAGGGATCAGAACCAACAGGATGCAGGAGAAGAGACACACTCTCAGGTGGGGGCTGTAGACTGTACACAGGAGGACAGTGGGCAGAAGCGAACTCCTGATCAGGAAGAATCGGAGAGTCCACAGGAATCAGAGGCAGCTGGGGAACCACACTCTCCAGATGCTCTTCCTGGGGAGACGCTGCTGGCATATGGTGAGCTGCTTGTGGCTGAGTACCGCAGAAAGCCACGGGTGCACTTCAAGAAGATGTTCCAGCTCCAGCAAGGGGCGCAGCTTCAGAGCAGCTGGGGGATCATCCCTCACGAATGCATGGCTGGCAAGCCTGCAGGGTGCTTCCTAAAGACAGGCAGGGGGATTCCCATCTTCATCCGCAGGGCCAGCCTGGAGGAGTATACGGTATACATGAAGAGAGCACCGACCATCGCCTACCCCAAGGTACAGAATTATAATGTGAGCTGGGTTCTATACATGTGTTTCGTTTTGGACATACTGTAATGCATGATACGGCCCTTCCTCTGTTCCACCAGGATGTTGCGACCATGCTCATGATGATGGACGTGTCGGAGGGAGATTGTGTGTTGGAGTCAGGCTCCGGCTCAGGGGCCATGTCTCTGTTCTTGTCCAGAACAGGTCTGCACCCATTATACTGCCAATGTCTCCCACTGAGTGTGTGCGTGCGTGTTCATGCATTTCTGAGAAACCGTGATATTGATCATAAAATGGTTTTGTGTAACTTTTTGATTTATTTCTCAATGTAAGAGTTTCCATGCTTCTAACATTTCCTTATTAGTTTAAAATGTTTTTTACCCACTCCAGTGTGGAATTTATAGCCTTGAAAAGGCATAGAAATGAATAACAACATATCTATAACACAATATTATTTTTAGCTAATAATAATGGCACGTAAATTAAAGGGTCTTGTGCGTCCTCTTTATTTTTGCCAAAATGAGAAGAAAGACGAGGTGAAAGCCACAAATATTTGTAAATATAACAAAGCATCTACCCGAAGGTAACCTGACCTCCTTCTGTGTGTTTCTATTTCTGCCAGTGGGCTCTAAGGGCAGCGTGTTGAGTGTGGAGGTCAGGGAGGACCACCTCAAGAGAGCCGTGGCAAACTACCAGCGCTGGAGGACATCGTGGAGGCTGAGGCGAGGGCAGGAGTGGCCTGACAATGTGCACTTTCACAAAGCTGACCTGGCCACGGCCTCCGCGCTCCTGGCTGGGCGGGGATTCCACGCGGTCAGTGGTTCAGCCTCAGAGTTTGACGTAAGCACGGCTAAGCCCTGCTTACTCATCGTCTGGATTCTGTCCGCCGCAGGTTGCTCTGGACATGATCAGCCCACACCTGGTGCTGCCCACTGTTCTTCCACATCTGCACCCTGGAGCCGTCTGTGCCGTCTACCTTGCCAAGTGCGTCTCTCCACTGTTGCACATTCACCTTTTTAAACCAGTGGAGGCCGGATGACATTTTTGTAACCGTCAGTTTGGATAGGGCAGGGAGAGCTGGTCCCACCTGTTAGCAGTCTGTACTCCAGGTTAAGCTAACCAGCTGTTGCTCGATCTTCAGAGGAAACGCTTACCAATCTGTTGCAAGGAAAGGTCCTCGACTCAAATTCTGTTTACCACAATATATTAACAAAATGCAGTACAGCTTCATTGCAATTTCTTTATGCTTAATATAGCATGATTTCTAACATTACTCCAAATGTTATAAGTAACTTTTAAGTATATGTGATTTCAATGAGGTAAAAATGCTTCGATTCCCTTGGAATAGTCACACACAATGTCAATGTCAGTTGAAATTTCAAGTTGGTACCCAATGTTTGTAAATAAAGCACTGGAGTAAATCCAACGACCTAATTGTTATGACTATTGTCTCTCAGTGGATACAAAGTGAGTACCACATACATCCTGTCTAATATTAAATTTACAGCTCCCTTTCATAAGAAACAAAAAATGATTTTGAAATTTCAAGACATTTCATCTCATTTTACTTGCAAAGCGCTCACACTGACACTATGCTTTAGGTTGCTGTCCGAGATGATCTTTGTTTCACAGTCATACTGCTGACACCGAACTGACTATCTCTATGCCGACAGCATCACACAGGTGATGGACCTGCTGGAAGGAATGCGATGTTTGGCACTGCCTCTCATGTGTGAACGCATCATTGAGGTTCCTGTCCGTGATTGGCTAGTGGAGCCGGCCCTCCAGAAAGACGGCAGCTTCTGTACCAGGAAGCCTCCAACTCTAGATGAAGATGAAAAACTGGAGGAGGAGGAGGAATGGGAGGAGATTGACAATGGTGAGTGCAGCTTGTGTGATGAATTGCTCCTGTTCTTCAGCCTCCCCTTATGCTGTAGTTTTGTTCTTTTTATGTGTATTTCAGAAGTACCCACCACAGATAAACACCCAGCCTTTGGGACTGTTCCTTACATTGCCCGTCCTCACCCTGAACAGATGAGCCACACAGGTCAGATATACAACCACAGCTTGGAACAGACATTGCATGATGTCCTCTAATCAAAGGAATAACCACTGTCCAACATTTCCATTTTCAGCATTCCTGGTTAAACTGAGGAAGTTTGTGCAGTAGCTGGATTTACCTGCGAGAACTCTGGACAAAATGATTGACAAATCATCTCTGTATTGTACATCATCTTCAAATAAATGGTCATTTGGATGTATTTCTGACTGTGATTAGTATACAATAGATGGTGCATGTTAAGGTTTGTGATATAAAGATTCTCAACATTGATGCATAAAGGTACATCATTCCTATAGTTTAAATGAGCATGAAAGCAGTCAAAGATTTTGAACATCACAAGGGTGTTTTTATTGAAAACTGTTTTACACAGGCACATCAGCAACAACACTACAGCACAGGCTGTAGAAATGAAGGATCTGAAAGGTGATGTTAAGTTTGCAACTGCATTTTCTGACAATTCAGTTGGTTTCAGTGTCAGTCCAACAATCCCATATGTGCTTCTGTACATAAATAAAAAGACATTGAGAACGGAGTGCAAGCAAAATAGAGGAAATAGTCTTTAGAGTCTCCATCAGACTGTGATATATGGTATAAACACTGAAGCGTATCCTTACAGAACCTTGTAGTTATTCAACTGAACTTCCTGACCAATCTCGAGCCGCAGCATATTTGAATCAGAGGGGGAGGGGGGCGCACAGCCCACGGAAGGAGACAGTGACCTTGCCCTCAGAGAAAAACGTCGTGGGGGGGGGGGGGGTGACAGGAAAACACAGAACTACGGCTCGCTCAGCACAAATGGGATGAAACTGCTGAGGTGGTGCGACACCCTACTCCTCACAGATCCAGTCCATGGATGCGTCGTACGAGGACCCAGAGGAAGACTCCCCCCCTACCAAACACAAAAAAAAAACACCAGTGAAGTACAAGCGGGCGATTTTGTTCGAGGGGAGACGGAGGTTAACATTCACTTATCAAATGTATTGGCTGCAGGAACCTTGTGAGAGAGATGACAGTCAGAAAAAGAGCCACGTTGTCTGTATTGTCTATATCCCAGAGAGGATGGCTTTGCAGAAAGACGTGCAGTATGATAAAAGTGGATTACTAGGAGGAGTCGGGGCGCTAAAATAAATCCCTTCCGGAAACCTAAAACTCCTGCCTATCTTCAAACTGAAGTAGGTATCACGGGGATTTAAGCGGCATCTCTTCCAGTTTCACTTTCCATTTCTGCTTTGCTAAACATCTCACCGGTGTAATCCAGCTAAATCACATCCACGCACCATGCAGACACAAAGCGGGATTAATGCAGCGGCAGCTGCTGCTGCTCCGGGCGCCTGTTGCTTTCATATTCTATTCAACCTGAAAACGAATATGCAGGATTCATCGACGGCATAGCCCCTCTATTGGCTGTTACAACTGCACTGAAAAGTGCAGGTTTATACGACACATGCTTGCGGCGAATAGCCAGGGTTGAGGAGGAGGCATATGTGTGCTACTGATACGTACTGGGGGGTTTCCCAGCACCGAGGCAACACTTCTTAGCCTTCACTTGAATCCTGGGAGCCCTGGGTGGGGTGGTCTTCAAGCGCAGGGCGTCGGCGCATGGGCGTGGACAGTCGGGCTTTCTGTTATTGGCAGACGGGTGAGAGGAGGAGCGCGGGGCCCTGGCGGACCTGGTGCCCCGGCCGCAGACGACGCAGGAGAGCAGGGCGGCCGAGGGCTCGCGGGGCACTCGAACCTGCCCCTGGTCGCCGTAGCGCCGCTGGGCGCCGCTGTGAGGCGCCGTGCGCTCTCGCCGCCACACAGGGTGGGAGGGCGCGATGGCCATCACCTGCAGGCGAGAGGGGCGGGAGACGAGTTCGGCCTCAGACCGAGGTAAATAAAAAGTGGCCCCAGTGCCAGAGATGTCACTTATCAGTCCCCTCAGGCAATGACATTCGGGTTACCTCCTCGCAGCAGCGCTTGCTGACCGCAGCCCGGTACTCGATGCGAGCCCACAGCTCGTCTCGTTGCTTGAGGAAGTGGGGGAACTGCTTCCTCCAGGTCTTGCCCAGTGCCCATGGGAATATGTCATACTTGCCCTCCTCCTCGTCCTCCTCCATGGTGTTGGCAAGATATCTAAAGATTGAGCGCAAAAGACAGATTTAAGTGGGAAATGGACTGAGTTTTTTTAACATTTTTTTAAACATAAATAGTGTTTTTTTTAATGTTTTTCTAGTGAATACGTGGAGAAAATCACAAAAGAAGGGTATAAGAGCAGTTTTAAATGTACAAAATCTAAAAATACTCACAGCGCAATGAAAAAATTCCTCTTAGTGTATTCAGCAATAGTGAAGCAGGCTCTTTTGAAGTAGATGAAGGTCATGGCAAGAAGATACTAATGATGAAAAGTTGGAGTGAGTTCATTTTCTAGCGTTACACGTCAACTTTAATGCAGAACAGGTAATGCTGATGAGGTAGCATGCGATCAGATCAGGTGAACCAGCTTACCTTGTCGGTCAGTTTATAGCAGCTGTCTTTATACAAAAAGTCCTGCGTCAGGTCGTCATCTGTAAACAATCAAACACAATCTAAGATGAAAGCCCATATTTTTCAAGTTGATGAATTGAGTGTGTTGATGCTACTGAATTCAAAGCCCTTCTAAAGGCCAACGCATTCACCAAAAAGTTCGAAGAACGCTGCCATTTCCTGCGACTGGATGACAATATTGGGGTGTGCGGCAGCTTTGAAATGACATTTCTGGCTCTTTCTCGGTGTGGCCCTGGGGAGCTGGCTGTTGGCTCTTTGGATGCGGAGGCCTCTTCGAATCTGGAGTGACTGCGAAGCGCCGGGTCTGACCCGGACAGTCATTGAGGGGGGAGTCTGGCACCACCTGTGCTTCATTGTGCTTCAGGTTAGATCATCTGAAATGGGGACTTCTCGGTGTGGACATGGACAGGAGGCACAGTACAAGGTTAAAAACAACAAACTCACCGATTGGCCTCTACCACGACAGCGCCCTTGTTGCGGTCCTTTACGGAATGCGTTTTTTCCCCCCACTGCTTATCAATATTACAACATCAATAAACATTCGTCCTTTCATCTGCAATGTTTGTTGTGAAATTGCTGCCGCAAGGCTTCACTGGGATGGGTGAATTCAAACATTTGATCCATCCATCCAATAAAAATAAAGGCCTTAATGTACCCGAAATATAACTTTTCCTAGAGATAAAATATCGCAGCGTTAAAATATCTTTGTATTCCTACATGGTGTGATTACTTTAAAGGTTCCATTACGGACGTCTTTTCTTCATTTCTTTCCTTTTTAGAGGCGTTTGACTTAGTAAAAAAAAAAGTGAAAAAAAAGTAAAAAATTCGCTTTTCATCAGCACGTTCTGGGTTCTTGGTTGGTCTCTGATTGGTTGATATGGGAACTCTTCTCCCATGACACAGCCCGGGCCATTTCGATGGGCGTCTCATTTTAACTCTAATAGCTAAACTCGGGTAATACCTGGAGGCATTTCACCAGATACTGGGCTAATGTCAACTATCAGCTACACTCACTGGCTCGAATAAAGCTGCTTTTCGAGTGACGGTGACATATTGATAACTGTCTTAGTAAGACGTAGTTTACCAACGAGAAAATCTTCAAATTTTCCTCACCTCCTCACAGAGACAGAGCCTAGCACCTGCTGGCGTGACACAGAGGCCGTGACAGCTCAACAGATGAGGTGATGACAAGCGAGCTACCTTGGTCTAAGTGTGACAAGGAGTGCTGTCGACTCACAAACCGAACTGAGATGTGCGTACTCACATTGGCTAAAGGAAGAGAAACGGAGAGGAAAAAAAAATCATCGTCTGCGCCCGAGACCGACGGTCTGACCAATCACACTGCATCTGGCTCTTAAAGGGGCAGTAAAGCACTTCGGCTTTTTTAATCCAAGGATGTACGACAGGTAAATATACATATATGGATAAAAACAACAGAAAAAACAATAGTAATAACAATAGTAATAATAATAATACAGATCCACAACATGTAATCAATAAAAGAGAAAATCAAAAATATTAAAAACAATAAAGACATAAAGGAACATAAACATGAAACAGATAATAATGATGATTGTAATGAAACTAATAATTCACACGGCAAAAGGAGGGCCACACAGAGGCACAGTGGTCTGTGTTGTTGCCGCATGTTAAGGGTTCAGGTCCCAGCCATTGCTGCGTGCAGCATGCTCTCTCCATGTTGTCTCAAGGTTTACCCAACAGTCCAAAAACTTGCATTAAAAACTGGCCCTCAGAATTGGCCCTCAGAGTTAACTGGAGAGTGAATGGTGGATGCTGTGCAATTCATCCCCTGAGTGCTGCAAATAGGCAGCGCACACAGGTTGTCTGATCATGGAAGCCTCTTCACGCAATGACAGGTAATTTTAAAATTGATCTTGAACTGAACTGGAAGATACTCTAATGAAAAATGGTTGTGATGTATGACATCCTGCTGGATTCCTCCTGGACTATTTGTAGACAGTTCAGAGAGGCTCTGCTCAGACAGGTGAACAGAGAATTACAGTAATCTTGGCAGGAAGACACACAAGCATGAATAATCATCCTCAGCTCGGTTTTTGGCACAACAGGCCTTAGCTTTGTGCAATATTCTTTAGCTATAAAAAACATCTGTCTCAGTGATTTAACCTGCTTCTTAAAGCATATCAGTTAGCTTGATTAGATTACATTTAAATATGTTATTTTCAGGGAATGATAATGTTGATCTTGTATATCTGATCTGTGTTCTAAGTAAGCACATATCACTGTATATCACTGGTAATGCTGTAGAGGGTTAAATTGGGTTGAGCCCTGTGATGGACTGGACACCCATCAAACGTGTATTCTCTACCCAATATCACATATTAAAATCCATAATCAAGTCCACTTGACTTTTCTTCACAGTCAGGTGACTGTAATCCATGGAGAATGTGGTTGTCTATGGATCAGTGCTCTTGGGCAAGGTGCTGAACCGCAAATTGCCTCTGATGTTGTTTCATCACGTGGGTGTGTGTGTGTGAATGATTAAAAAACCTACTGGTTAAACCAGGGAAGCCTCTGCCACCAGTCTGAATGGCTGGGTGTGACTTGTGACACAGTTTGTAAAACACTTTGAGTAGTCATGTAGACCAGAAAAGCACTATGTAAGATCCAGTCCATTTACCATTTATGCACAGTAGTGCTGGAGTACACACCAGTTAGGGTGATGGATGAATATATGTTTTGAGCAAACCTTGGTATCAGGTTGAGCAGCCAACTAGAGCAGCAGAAATCACAACCACTGTTGTTGTACTGCACTTGACAGATGGTACTATTTTATTTCCTTCCCAAGGAATGGATTCTTGAAAGCAAGCTCTGGAAGAGAGACATTTTAGACATTAACTGTTTAAAAGAGTATGGTTTAAGACCAAGCTGAGGTTAAGGGCAGGGAATCTACTTAAATGATTTTTGGCAAGTCCAGGCTACATCGCAAGCATAATTAATAATTCTTGAGCTCTCTCTCTTGTTCTCTCCCTATATATAATTGTCTGTTATTTGTTAATTGAATCACGTTGTCTCCTTTATCTAGTAATTTGATGTAATAATATAAGTATAAGCCATTGGAATAAGGGCACTGTAAATAAAAACGTTATTTTAAGGTTTGCCTCACTGTTCCAGAGAACTGTTGCTGAAAATAGAGGTAAGAAGATCAAGATATGACCAAAATAACTTCAAAATGCCTGACAAAGGTTTTTAAGTCTGTTTTTAATTATCTCAATGAGAACACAGTAAAAAAAAAAAGTTCATATTACTCTCATCAGTATAACAAGAGATATATAAATATGAACATTTTATTTGCTGGTAGCTTCAAAGCAATATTTTTGCAATCACAATGAAAACGCACTTTTGTTTTTTATTTTACTTTTCTCTCTTTCAATTTTGTCCCTATTTTCAGTAGAAATATAAACAGATCTGAATAGGGAGTTATTGTTTTGCAGGCTATAAAAAGCCACCTGAGGCCAACCCGCATTACCCAAATGAGCTTATGGTCTTACGAGTAGGTGAGTTTTATATGCTTTAACGTGACATATGTTCATGCTGAGGAGTTCACTAAAAGCCCCACTAATCCTCTCAGCTGCTTGTCCTTTGTAAGGTACGGGAGGATGTGCGTTGAGGACCGCTACAAGGAATTTTTCATCGATATCTGCATTAATTTTGCCTATTTATGACACCCGGGGGAGATCTATAAGATGGATTTATCAATATTTTGCTTTGGCTGCATCCTTGTAGAACCGGATCTCATTAGACTAAACAACCTCAGCCATCTGATATTGATAGATACAGCGGGTGGCTAAGGACCTTTCCAGTTCTGCATATTTTTGCCCCGTTGTGTTTGTGTGTTTCCCCAGGAAGACACAAAAATCAGCTCTATTTGTAAACATACGAAATGGGCTGCTCACCTTCGAAGGGCAACAATTTTGGGACTCTGGGTCCCATGAGGAGGGGAAGACTGCTCCCCCCTCCCCCTCAAGAGAGTACCAGAGATCCCTGTTTTGAAGATGGAGAGAATCATAGCTCACCTGCAGCAACAGAAGGGGATATAAAAGACAGGACACCAGCTGGACAAAACCAGGTATTTCTGAAAGAGTCTCACATGACACCAGAGAAAAAAAGAACTGTGACTGAGTTAGCACCTGAAGCAGTAAAGATGGATAAACTGGGAAATCAAGGAATGGGAAACAATACAGCTTCACAGAGGAAAGAGAAAAATGCTGACAAGCAGGATGTGACAGAAAAAAAGCCTGGAAGAAAAACAAAGAAAAATACCAGAGGTGTTAAGGTGCCAAAAAAGAAAGACAAGGACAAAGATATACTGCCTACAGAACAGAAAGTGGACTTCCCAGAACCATTGGTAAAAGCTCACCAAGCTGCTTATGCCTTTTTGAATCCTAGCATAAACAAATATGACGTTCTACTCGGTCTCCTAGAACAAGCAGCCCAAACACAGATTTCTGTGCAGCCTATGGTTGCTTTCATGTCTCTCCGCTATGAGGAAATAATTCAGGGACTGGAAGAAATGGCAGATGAGGGAGAGAAGGTTTTAAAGGAAAATGGTGAACATCTTGCTTGGCCAAGTCAGATGAAAAACCTCTCATCTTCCACACCTCCAAAGTCTAGCCCTACTACTCTAGAACCCCCACCGGATTTGTTGCAGCAGCTACTACAGTACACCACACAGAGAATGAGAAATGTGAGCCAGACTGTTGGTGGTATTGGAGACTGTGCTTTGGAGGAGGCAGTTGAGTATTTTGCCTCTGTCTCTGAACTTTTGGAGGAGAAACTAAAAGTTAAACGTGCAGTAGAGATGAGGCTAATGCATCTCTTATCTCGCATTGAAATGGCCTCTGTGCGCAAGCCGGGGCCTGAGGACTGTGCTCTCTTCAGTGAAGACAGTGGAATTGGGGCTGAAAGTGAATCCCTTGCTGGATCTGAAAGACGCCATAGACGAGAAAGTTGTGGGTCTAATGGAACAAATAGAACTACTTCCGTGAGTCCTATGGGATACAGCTCCATGAGTATTAGGCAAGGGATGTTGAGGCAAAAGCTTGCAAACAAAATAAGTCCAAGTGTTTCTCTCACCTCGCTCAACTCATTAGGATCTGCATGTACCATCATGGCTAATGATCAAAGAGATTCATTATTGGGATCAGTCTCCTTAGATGATGGTGAAGATGATGACGATGATGATGAGAAGATTGATAGAAGCATGAGGGTTATGCAAGTAGGGTTTGTAAAACGATCAAATTCTTCACCTGTGGACTTTGAACAATGCCCACGTCGTCTACACCCAAAGCGAATAGAGAATCCACAAAATGTAGAAATGACTCTCAAAATGAAAAATGCTATAAACGGTAGAATGGCTTTGGCTCAATCACAGAGCTCAAAAGCCAAAACAAAGGTAGATGGCAGCCCCAAAACAAGTAGACGGCAGTGGACAGATGATGAAGAACAGACTCCTAAGAGGTCACAAACAACAGCATCCACTCGAAAGGCAGTGGTAAAAAAGACACCAGTGGCGAGGGAGCGACGTTCCCGGTCTGCAGATTCCCTCCAGACCAAAGGTGAAGATTATGTGCTTGGGAAAGATCGAACCCAAAAGGATTTAAACCAAAGGGTGCAGAGTAAAAGCAAAGCAGGTGGAGACATGAAAACAGCTTCTTCTAGACAAAGCCAAGGAACTTCACCGGCACAATCTCCAGCAATAAATCGCAAACATCCTGGAATCGAGAAGAGCAAAATTTCCCAAGCACTCAAGGACAAAACATCCCCTAGAAGGAGCAACAATAAAAAACCCGAGGTGACCAGTGATGTTGAAGAAGATCAAATTAAGGACAATAAAGTTTTAAAGGGTCCCATCAAAGTCATCCCACCGCCTAGCCCTCCATTATCACCACGACCATCTGCAGGTCTTTGCAGAGGCCGGAATTCTGTGAAAAAACTGATAGATACCTTCAGTCAAGGGATAGAGGAAACTGATGCTCCTGAAGTTTTGGGACCTCTCAGAGGTGTACGGAAGTGTGGCGTTCCTGTGTTTGCTGGTTTAGGAAATGTAGAAGCTGTGCTTAGCACTGGTATAAGCAGCTGTAAACCTGACTCTTCCTCGTCTGAGAAAACAGAGTATTTTGATCTGGAAAGTCTTCCTCCGCCTCCGCTGGAAGTATTAATGGACAATTCCTTTGAAAGTGCCCAGAATCTACCAACTGGTGGGACAGATGAAGGGGCCACAAAAGTTGGAAAATCACCTGTGTTAAAAAGGGCTGCAGTGTTGCAAAGACTGAGGGCCTCGGGTCAATCAGTCACAGTGCTGCCAAGCAAAGGAGCCCCGCCACAGGCTCCCAAGGTTAATTCCTTTCCCAGGGCAGGTCAAAAGGACACATCTGCTTCATCAAAGGTGAGCTCACTAGATGTTCAACAGGAGCAAGGCCCAGAGGAGGAAAATGATTCCTCGAACCAGCAAGCCAGAAAGATCATACACCTGAGACACTCTTCAGACTCAGTGAGACCTCCAAGTGATGTAAGAACAAATACATCAGCCACTGGAGATGAGTCAACAGACACACAAAGCGGTAGTGACCGTTCAGTGCCTGGACCTAATACTACAGTATCTGCAGTGCCTCCCTCTCCAGTAGGCAGTAGCCAACCACCTGCCACCCCACCGATGTCTAGAGGGCGGATGCTACCACCCACACCATCGACACCCAGCAGTGTGCATAGAAGACTTCCCAGTCCCCACTCCCTCAAAAGGCAACCATCTCCGACATCTTCAGCTACTCCCACTGTTAACAGGTCACTCCCCACCCCACCAGCAGCTCAGAGGAGGCTCCCCAGTCCACAAATTGCAAAACAGAACAATTCAAAGTCACCCTTGTCCTTCTCTTTCAAAGCGCCATCTCCACCAGCCTCACCAAAAGTCCAAAGATGGTCGAGGGAGAGTAGCAGTGAAGACTCAGCGAGTGCTCGGATGATGAGTAATGCACGTTCAGTCTTCTGCCCTGCATCGCCATCCCTATTTGAAGCCCAGCCTTGTCCAGTCCCTCGACCTCCTGAAGCATGGACCTCTACAGGGGTTTCATTTCTCTCACGTCCTTGGGGTAGTCGTGGGAGGTTTCCTGTATCAATTCATGGACCTCGACCCTTCATCCGGCGTAGCCATTCAGACCGAAGACCAAGTCTAACTCTGCCACCAAGATCACCTGGCATCTCAGTGGCTGAGATTTGTGGGAGTGAACCAGCCATAAATTCACAGGGGTAAGCATTTGCCATGTTGCTGTGTTATACATGCTATTTGGCTTTTCATTCAGTGTTTCATGGTATTCTATGGTATGGTGTATGTTTGAGTTAATTCTTAGAAAATTCCCACCTGTTTCAGGTTAGGCAATAATATTGACAAGAAAAATTACATGCATTTGTAGTCCATTTAATAAGTGCTTACGATAGATTTGCTTCATGTCAAGCATTTCTTACATTTACAATAGCAGGAAATGTAAGGCAATGTTTGCAATAGTTGAAAAGATTGCTTAAAGGGTTATACTGGTAATTTATTACGTATGCTGTGTCAAACAGGTTCTATATTCTTTAGCTCAGAGATTCAGAACCAAGCAATCAATTCCTGAGTTTATATAACTGTTTAATTTAAATTTATATGCTGGCCAGTTTTTTAACCATGCCCAAAAATCTTTATATCCTTTTTCAGGTAACAATGGAAAAACATTACAGAATTTTTGAAGTGAAATCAGATGTTAATTAACAGACAATTACCAGCTTACTATTACTGGCATCCCTCAAAAAAGTCTAATGTAGATATTGTTTTGTTGTTTTTAGACTTGCATGTGATTAAAAAGCCATTGTCAAAGCAGAAATGCTTAGATCTCACCAGAGTTACATTCACTGCAACAAGGACATTGCCACCTCAAATACCCCTTCTTGATCTAACTAATGTGACCCCAATGACATGTTAAAAATGATGTGCTTGAAATATTGAAGGGGAGAACATTGAAGATCAAAGATAATGTCTGAACCAGAGGGACTAGCTATAGAGTGTTACCTACAGTATGAGATATAAACCAACTGTTGGACATTTCAAAGTTCCACAATTCTCTCTACTCTAAAACATCTTGACATTGTCAGAAAAAAAATATTTTTAAGGCCTGTTTGTCGCAATGTTAACCAGTCCTGATGCATACACTTCAAAAAGAGTGAATGTTTAATTCTAAGGGACCTTTTACCTTGATTTATCTATTTTTTTATTTATCATCATCATCATCATCATCATCATCAACATCAGTGAACATCTTACGTCAGCCCTACTCACTTGCTGCACCACTCCTGTTTGACCATAGCCTGCCTGTCCCACTTTCATAATTGCTAATGACAATATTCTGCCTTCCTTTCTATAGGCTGGATGATGAACCAACCAGGGACGATACATTATGGGGCAGCCAATCAGACCTGAGAGCTACACCACGCTCTGCATCACAACCGGACCTGTGTGTTGTTGGACAGGCCTTGCAGAGATACTAAAGGGGCCAGTGAAGGGCCAGTGGGATTATGGATTAGAAGGCCTTACTGAGGATTTAACCCAAGTTTATTTATTCCTCTGGGAAGAGGGGAAGAGGTAATTCTACCCACTTCTTCACCGTAACACAGCTCCACAAGGAAAAGCATTCGTCATGTTTATATTTGAATGCATGCGTCTATGTACGTGAGTGCATGCATTATACATCGAGAAATACACCCAATGACACAATTTCATGTTTACAATATATGGAACTCTCCTCAAGTGTGAGTTGCATAATGGCCTGCAGAACATTAATTTCAGTCAGTTCTTCATGTATTCTTCATGTTGCTGTTAGGGACCTAAAAGAGAAGAGGAATCAACATACGTATATTGAAATGTGTAAATAATGGAATAGCATCACTTCATATTTTATCTTGTGCTACACAGTCAAAAGAATGTCACTCTTTTTTATTGTTCTTGTTTTTCTTGTCTTTCCTTTTTACGATTTCTGAATAAAAACACATTTTTATTGTATTTGCTTTTTTAACACCTGGTCCTTTATTAACATAAAAAGTGTGTTTAGTGTGCTTCAGTAAATAACTTCAGATGACAGGGGCTGAAATTTAATTTTCAGTCCTTCCACTCTACCAAGCTGAAATACTGGGTATCTTTGCTTTTTCAAAGATTTCAGGTCACAGCTGAATGTTAAGCCAAATCAAACCAAAACCCTAATCTGTCTTATTTTCTCATTTCATTCACAGCTTTATAATATATCATACAACCACCTGACAAGCTCAGTTATATAGGAAAAGTGATTAAACATGAAAAATAGCTGAAAGACTATTTTAAGGTAATGTCCAAGTGGAACCAGACTTTAGGAAAATATGTCCAAACATCTCTTGATGTGCATTTACTTACTAACAAGTGCAACAAGCCATCAAGACCTGGTGGTGCTGAGAATGTTATGCATTCAAGCAGTTACAACAGTAACTGAAAATGACTGTTTTGCAAGTAAGAAAAGTGCCTTAAAAAACCCTAAGCCACATAAAGACTTATAGTGTAATCAAAAAACACACTTCTACTATTTTTGTTTGGAGGTCACTTGGTATTAGCGCCGCTTTTTATCACTCCCGATGTTTTGCTCATGTTGCAGTAAATTAGCCTATTGTTCAAATTTATTTCACACATTTTATTTTTTTCACAGCCGTATTTTCAAATTACGGACCATGGTGGGCAAATGCTTAGAGCGGCTGATCTTGTGAAGTGGAACAACTGGAGGAAGAGACAGAGCAGTGAGCCCTTTAACAACTAACCGTTTCACTCACTGTGCCAGAGGATGGGAAAAGTGAAGGGTCACCTAATTATACAGAGAGAGGCAATAATTGTGATGTAAAAGTCCACTGCACAGCGATAATTGTGCTCATCTGAAATACCAGATGTGGGTAAACCATGCAAGAGTCTGTGAAGAGGGTTTGTTAGACGATGTCACAGGGAGATGAGACGTTGTTGTAATTTTCCCCTCGTCGTCCAACATTAAAATGTCCAGCACTTTCAAATCAAGTGGTAGTCTGTCAGCACATTATTTCAAGATCATCTCTAATCCCGAGTAAACATTGTCATCAACTCCTTTCAAGAGGTAGATCCCACACAGACACTCATTTCACAGCATTTTACAAATGCAAAGTAGTTCTCATGATATTATTGAAAGTAGATAAGAATAATGTCTGTGCCTTGTTTCAGATGGATGGAGCATCTTGGAGTTGAATTATTAGCTGTCCAGCATTGTGACGGGTATAAGGCTGCTTACATTTCTCCTGGGAATTAATGCACCACAATGGAACCACAAGAGTGGACTAACTATCTGTCATCCTAAGTGTCCATTTGTTTGATTATTGTTGTTATATTATTTCTTTTATTATTTTCAGTACTCTCAGTACTTTCAGTACTCCAATACTTTGGAGTTGATCTTTTCAAATGCTTGGGGGCTGAACTGAGTCTTCCAAGTTTATTCTGCTGAATAAATGCCACAAACAACAAACAAACAAAAGAAAGAAAAAAACAATTTTCACCCACCTAAACTTAACATTTAACTTAACTTAATCACCTGATGTGTAAAGCGTAACGCTATAGTAAATTTGTAAAACACTATAGCAAAGCATCAACTCTCCATTAGTTTTGTCAAAACACACATGGAGATAGGATTGATTATTGCAGCAAAAGCCAGAAAAGGGGTCTGCCACCCGATCATTATCAAACACAACAACACAGAATCTTTTCCCTGCACACACATCCATTATATTAATTTACATGAAAATGACAGTGTCTACGTAATTTTTCTTGCTTTCTCCTGACTAAAGCAGCCCTCTGAGGTGACGAGCTGTTGTAATCCGACTGATGGATTAGCTGCAATCCATCGTCAGGTTAGTTCATCTGGTGAGGGCACGCCACAGGCAGCCACGCCTGCGATTCAGTCTGTTCTCCACCAGAGGAGTATCTCGCCACACAATCCATCTCCCATCATCCCTCTGCAGTCAGACAAAACCTGATTAGGATGCACAGGCACAGATGGAATGCAAATGCAATGCAAATGCAATGCAGCGTAATCTCACTTTATTATCCTCAAACAAACATATACCATTATCAGTAAATGCTGCAATGTGCCTGGTAATACATTGAACGATATGTGCTACATCTGAGATACAATTTCCAAGAAAATATAAGGCTTATTTATGCCTGATAATATCTTACGCTGGAATGTAATTCTGTTAGGTCTGAACTCTCTCCAGAGGGATGTGAGTACAAATGTGTGGATCATGCCAAAGGAAATAGGCAGAATAAAATAATCATCATGTTGATGAGAGAGTGTTGACATAAGAATAGCTAATTTATTAATGATGGTGTTGGTTATGGTCTCTTTTGTCTTCATTTGTTCTGTCTTTCAGTGTTCCCCCAGTCAGAGCTGGGGTTTTAATGTGGTATTGCTACTCTGTTAAATAAAATGAAACCCGATTAGACGTAGCTGAAATATCAGCTAAAGTAAAGACAAAAGAACTATGTTCTACATACACACGTTAATGAAGCCTTAAGAGTTTAACTGATGTTTGACAGCTCAGTAGATTCATACATTGTACGTCAGTGAATAATTTAGGTCATCAAAGACAGACAGTCTTTCCTCTTGAGGACTGATAAGACATCAGTTCACATTTACATTCATAGAAATAATTCATTTTGTTGGGTATAAGTTTATTTTTAGAAATAAAGTAATCCATCTGCAAGCGTGATGTATAAAATATGAAAGCACACGAAGAACATGTCCCCATAAAACATCAGGGAATTTTGAAAATCCATCTTAATATAATTTTTCTGCCTCTGAATTTTCGTGAATATGGTCTCACATTTATAGTTTCTTCGCTTGCAAGTCTCAGGGGCCACACAATGGGCAGTATTATTATCAAACCACCTCAATGGCCTTCATTGATTGCCTTGCTGAGGGCAAATGGAATAAAAAGTGGTGCGGGAATAACAACTACTTCACCACCTGTGTGTTTAATTCAACCTTTTTGAATTGCATGTTTTCATTACATGCACAGCCTTTGGGATCAATTAGTGGGTCCTTCCATATGAAAAATAAACACACAGAGGATGCAGCACAGATCTGCCCAAAAACAGAGTGCAGTTCCATGCACATAGAAAATGTAAGATGTTTGTCAATAAATAAATAAATAAATGTCAATTTTTGAGATATCCATTCATTATTTTTTAAAACGTCAAATCAGAGGATCACTGTTGGCAATGTGAATGTCTGAACCAAAGTTCAAAGCAATACATCTGGTTGCTGTTCAGACACTTCCCTGCAAGTCTCAGTTGTCAGGGAAGTCAGTAAGGTTCATCATCAGAATGATGAATGTCAAAAGGTCACATCTAACAGCTGATAAGACATTTCTGTCTGGCCAAAAAGAGGTGGGCTGATCTGACCAACCAGTTTCATTTGCCGCTAGGTTCTCCTGTGAGACCCATAGCTGGATTGAATTACCGCAGAGCCCCAGGGCAAATACAAGATGCTGGACTCCCTGTAACCCTGCTGGAAGTGGCTTTGTATAGTGTATTCACGCTGGAACAGTACCTTTCCCCATGTTTGTTCTTTGGCAATTTCATTAAAAACAAATGAATTTAGTCACACTGGCAGACAGAGCCCCAAGATAAACTAATTAAGCAGAACCCTCTCAAAGGCCACGATCATTTCAGCAGAAACTGAGCTTTAATGTTAATGAAAACATATTTCCAAATGGAATTTCAGCTAAATTAAATCAGCTGACAAACACCGTGGCTGGAGCTACC
Organism: Karalla daura; assembly: GCA_029224185.1. Taxonomy (NCBI): domain Eukaryota; kingdom Metazoa; phylum Chordata; class Actinopteri; order Chaetodontiformes; family Leiognathidae; genus Karalla; species Karalla daura. The sequence goes on along the minus strand of CM055199.1, from coordinate 4,464,693 downwards.
TGAACACCAGAGTCACTCGACTTTTGCTAAAGCTCAGCTGAGGCATCCGCAGTGCACGATTTCCAACATTTTACTGGCTCCACATGTCAGACACAATTTCCATTAACATATCTGAAGACTGTCTTCCAGTGTAGAACAGAACTTCACGGTGGGCTGAAACAACTGCCACAGAACATCAAGTTAAACCACTCCCATGCACAGACATGAGTCTGTAGCAGACTACAACACTTCTCACATATCAAAACCTTAACTTCAGCTTTCTATAAAGTTTGAGCAACACTCCAGCTCTTGCTGAGCTGCCGTACCTTAGCTAGAATATCTTAGCTAACATTTCTCTACCACTATCTACACTACAGTGAATGTCATTATTGTATACAATTTAAAGATAATCTTAATAAAATTTGGAGTAACATCCAACTACAAAGCATGTTCCTCATCATTGACCTCACCATCTAAACTTTACTACTGAGCTAACAGCGTTAGCCACCAAAGGTTACTGGTTACACCAAACCAAGAGAGGGACCAGACCCTTTGATTTTGCAGAGACAGCAGCTATAGACGATTTTGTGTCAGTTCAGGGAACCAAGGAAACTACCATGACTTCTACAAATCCTGTGTTTAGCAATGTTGAGTTTTAAAAAATAAGAAACCAGTAAGTTCTCCACTTGTAGTAACCAATTAAAGGCATGTAGTGCTCGGCGAGATCGATAATCTGTGGCGCTTTGGTAGAAGCATTCTTGTCCTTACTTTATACATGTACCAGGGAAGGATTCTCATTAGTATTGCTGTTGGGTGCGCATTTTGTCCAACTGCTGCTGCTTTGGATGACTGCAGGCCAGGTGCGATTGTCATTCTGACAGAAATAAAGGGAAAATGCGTCAACAGCGTGGAGAAAGCACAAAACATGCTGTGAAAGCAGTATGACAGGATAAGAACTACGTCTCGTCTCCTCCTGGGAGAGATAATATTCTTCATGTCCTCTGCTATTAACAAAATGGAAACAGTTTTCATCCGAAACACAGCAATCAAAGGACATTTTTGACCCCAGCGTGGCGTCAATGGTAGGAATTTTGTACAGACTTTGTACGCCACCAAAACAAAATAATACAAAACGGGCACCTTTCTACTAGCATTTTTTTTAATCACAGTTTTGTTACTTTAGACAATAGAACTATTTGGATAGATAAAAGATCATGGATACAACTTGATGGTTGAAAGGCTCTATCATGCCTTTTTCTTGGCTAAACAATAACAAGATTGGTAATTTTCACTGACGTTTTACATTGACAAAGTCCTGTAACGAGAATGAAATGATGTGATTATTTCACATGAAAAAATGACATGAAAACAAATGTGGGAGCACCCTCTAGATTTGTAGCTCTTGTTTCTGGGGCTGATGTACAAAGTATACAGTGCAATTACTGTCACATCTAGACTTCCTTCAATATCAAATGTGGCACATGGCATGCTAATCATTGGCAGTAAATGATGAGTGAAATGATGCGTTCATGTTGTTCATTATTTTGGTGTATTTCTCTGTTAATGAGTTGGAGCTAAAGTCGTATTTACTGAATGAGTTCCTCTCATAATTGCCTGGACTACACATTGTTATTCTATGTTTGCACAGCCTGTCAGCAGGTGAGATCAACATTTGTCTTGCTCTCCAGCTCTTCAAAGCGTGATGCCGTTCCAACAATTGCATTTGCTGTCTGGATCTCACTTGTTCTCGTCAGTTCACATTGAGCCAACATTTCACTAGCAAAATACATGCTTGGAGTAGACATAGAAAATGACAGGTACAAATTGAAAACACTAGAATTTAACTCTTGTGCTCATAGATATTAAAACATACTTATGTTACAGAGACCATTTATGTAAAAATGTATTGTATTGTAAACTGCATGATTTCCTTGCCTGTGAGTGGTGATGGAATGGCTCTCCGTCTAGAGTGTATTCCTTGCCCTTGCCCTATGTGTGCTGAAAAGAGGCTACAGCAGGCCCCTGCAACACCTTTAAGGTACAAATGGTTATTTCTTTTTCCACTTCTTGGAACTGTTATAGACTACCACATTCTTACATTCCTACTGATTGCCGAAAGTAAATTTAAAAAAGTTGATTGGTGAATGATGTGTATAAATAGCCAATATTGTACCATGCTTTTATGCAGTTACATGACTAAGGCCATCACACAAACAGACCATGCAAACTAAATGATTAAAAGAAATTATTAAAAGCTCAGCTTTTCTACCCAAATCTTTATGAAAACTCTATCAAAATGGTTTTAAACATTTTCAATCATGCAATCCACAATCATTTTTAATGTTTCCTGTTTCACCACCTGTGCTATCCAGTTTTGAGATTAGGTCTCTAAATTGACCGATCCAAGGCCATAAATACAGGATGGGTCATAAGTTTCCATACATAGGAGAATGTATATACATTCTTTTACTTTTCAGACACCCAAGACGATGCAACAACTTGAAATTATTCTGATGGCCGGATCGGGAAGCAGATCAACCACAAGATCAATGTGGCCACCAATGAAGACATAACAGCTACGATACTTGCAGCGATTACACGAATGAAAACTTGTTCAATATAGATTGTTTATTTTACCTGTGTGTGGAAACTTATGGCCCACCCTGTAGATTGTGGTCATAGAACTCAAAGTCAACGGTTGTAGGAAAGGATGCTCTGATGTCAGAGCTGGAAGCTCTTGCTGCAACTTTACCAAATTCTACTGACAAAAGGCCAGCCAGTTGGCCTGCTGTGGATGACTGGGCTGGATCTGGGCTCTGCCCAATCTGGCAACACTTTGTGTGCTTTTTTTGCACTGCCCTCCCATATTGTCTTACTCTCTGTGGAACCAATGCAACTCAGGGAAGTGGGATTAGGTGAATTTGGTATGTTTTGGTCAATGTTGACCAAAGGAACCAGACTGCAAGCATACTAGATTAACAGCTAGTTGGTGAACATGTGGAGCAAGTGGACAAGTGGAGCATTTATTGGCCATGTATTTCCCTTGGGAAATAATTGGTGGAGAGCAAACTAAACATAAAAGGCTGGAGTAGTGGACTGAACATTGAATTTCATAATTCAATATTCAGTCCGATATTCCAGCCTTATGTTGCGCAAGATTAGCAAATTATTCATGATTTATTTTTTTGTTTTTATTTTGCAAATCTAATTGCCTTAAACACATGTCACTGAGGAAATGTCATTTGAAGGAAAACTTTACATCACACAACAAATGTTGTCTATTCGCTCACCTCACCTTGTATAAGCTGGGGCATCCCCCCCACCCCTCCGACACCACTGAGTACAAAGAAGGTAAGAGGATAATGGATAGATGGATTTTTTTTTAGGTATGCAAACAGCATCAAAGTAAAATGCTATTTGGCAAACCTGCTTCGCTAAAACAGTGGGACGAATGAAGAAAAAAAAAATCACAACTGGACATTAGCCAGGAACCACGTCTGTTTCACATTCCAAAGTAACACTATCTAAAACTCCCTCCATCTTGTTGAGCTGGCCCCGATTCCATTCATTACACAAAATCCAAGACCAAAGCAAATACATAAGTCCACAGTGTTTCTCTCTATCCTATTTACACAGCCCGAATCCTCTGACTGGCTTACAGCTACTGAACTCTCTGGTCCAATGGGGCTGAGCAAAAACATGACCCACCAGCTGCCACCGATGCCTCTTATCAGGCCCAGTGTGTGCCCAGTGCCGCTGCGAACATGTCAGCTCCCAGATAATACTATCTGATAACTGTCTGTGTCAAATGGCCCCAACCTGAAAGTGAGCTCCAGCTGGGCTGCACCGATGCAGATGCAGAGATGTCGAGAACATGGCCAAATGGGAGGGTTGTGCACAATGGACATTCAGGAGGTTTTAGGGAAGGCGGCTCACTGAAACATTTCATATGCATATTGGCATTACTGATAAAGTTTCTGATTGAGTTAAAAAAAACACTTTTGTCTCATACACTATGAAAAGTTGCGGAACAGTTGCTACCTTTCATGGGGAAATGTTCCCATAGCCATATGTATTAAAACATATGGTGAGATATTGTGATTCACCTTTATTCCACCCGTAGTAACAGTGATCATAGCAACAGTGCATGTTTGCACAGGCTGTCACATTATCATGAGTTTATGGACAATTTGTTTATGGATTTGACTGTTGCCATACTGATACAATGTACAATGTTTTTGCTTTTCAAAAACAGAAATTAGATTCCAAGGAGACAAGTGAAATAAAATTATTCTGTGTGGGTTTTCTCCCAGTACATTAGTACTCTGCAGAGGGGATGATGAAAGATGAGATAAGAGAGTTCAGTGACCATGCTCAGGCCTCTGAATCTCTGACATGTTTGTTAAAGAAAAAGTACAAGGTAAACTCTGACAATAGACAATATTTTAAAAAAAGGCAAGTGAACCCAGCTCCTAATATAATGGTTTATGAATACGGGTGGTTGTGGTAATGCTAGGTGACCAGGATCAAGTTTGAAAAAGAGTTTATTAGTCTGTCATCCTGTTGCTGTGGAGTCATGACAATGGTGTGTGTCTGCAAGTAAACAACACTTTTTCGTCTCGTCAAACCTTGCAGCAAATTGTGATGAAAAATATCTGTATCCATGGTAACTGCACAAAACACAAAAATGATGACCGCTCTGATCTCAAACTCTGGTAAGAGGACAAATAAAAATAAAAAATGAGGCTGAAGCTGAACTAAAACTGGTCTAACGGGAGAGAAATTGCTCAAGGGTCAGATGTGATTATAGGAAATACGAATTCACAAAACCAACAGCCCTAACAACGCAAGAGGGAGCAACTGAAAAGCTACTCACTAAAATTCACAACCATGTTAAACTAGATTTAATTAGACACTGGATTTATACAAAGCACCATAAATTGTGCTAACATCTTTAATATATCATTAATTGCTGAAGACGATCCATGCAGCTTTTTCATTCACAAATAGTGCAGAATAGGGAGGAAGTGAGATGCTCTTACATCTTTGAACCACAGACTGTGCCATGTAAGCCATGCAAACAATATGATACACTAATGGGAATAATAATACATATCAATTTTGACCCAGTGTGTCTGTCCTGTGCTTTCTCTATGTTAATAAGCCATATGTGTGTGAATTCACAAGAGAAATCTTCTAGCTACTTGCACACACCACTGCCTTTCATCTGCTGTGGCTCTGCTTCTTCTTGTTTTGTTATCTGTAAGCCCATGAGCCATCACTCTTTCATCTCTTAACAATGTTGTTCACACTGAATCTGCTCTCGTAATGTTTCGCTGATTGCTTGCTTGGGAACATGCAAACTGTTACCCAGTGTGTTGATATTTATGTAAATTTCTTGATTATTAGATTGTTTTCTTGCAGGCATAGTTATCAGAGGCAGGGAGGGGTGATGACAGTTTTCGTGTTGTAAGGGACTGTACAGATACTGGGGGTGGTACTTTAACTAAACAAAAGATAACAGACAAGGGTCTTTTGATTATTTCTTATCAGACCTCTTGTAGAGTCAGCAGTGTGTTTGGAAATTGAACTTGTAAGACAAGACAAAAAATCCAATGTATAAACCTTGAGGTTTAGAGTGAGAGCCTTTGGGCTCTCACTCCATTTAAAAAAATAAAAAATAAAAAAATGTGTTTAAAAAAAAGGGAGATAGCTAGCATTCAATATCGCCTCCTCACAACAATGATTTTGCATGATCCATTCATTATTAACATTCCCCTACTCCTCTCAGTTACGTACAAAATCCTTCAACCTTTATTTAGAAACTAAAGGCTGGAATATTAAGCTGCACTCTTTTAATGTCTGTTTGGATGGAACACATAACTGCTGCATGAGATTCAATCACGTGACAACTCTCATGTTGACATGCTATATGTACAGTATGTGCACACAGGCAGCCTTGGGAATCATAAGGCCCTGAGCTTTCAGTGGGTAGGCACTTGTGAACACATGCACACAAACATCCACCCCCAGTCACAAAACAACAATTGTGTTGAGCAGATTTGGTCTGAAAATTGTTATCACAGTGATACAAGGACTGAGTGAACGCAAATAAATAAATGAATGATAACATAACCCAGGTTGCTTCTTTATAACTTACTATGAATGCGATTTTTTTTTTAAGAGATGATGCAGTCACCAAGTTCATTGGTACAGTGTTGACAACAAAACTCTGCTGTACACTGGGCCACTGTTGAATTTCACCAGTCATTTGCATATAGATAGTGCTATCAAAGATCTGTGAAGGCATGACAGTTAGAATTTTTCGATTGTTTAAGTGTCAGAGTGGTGAGTGGATGAGAACTAGTGATTATCTAGAGCAAGTTCAATCAATTCTGTGTCTGATAACAAGCAATAATGAAAATAAATATCAAAGAAGGGAGAGGGAAGGGCAAATGGGTCAGTGTGATCAGTATTCAGAAGAGCAAGAGAGAGAGAGAGAGAAAGGGAGATAGAGGGATAGACCCATGAATCAGCATATAAGGTACAGACCTCGATGCTGAAAGATGCCCTAACATCTTAAGAGACAAATTGTGTGTTCATGTTGTGTAGGCTATTAGTTCTGCGCTTGTGCATACATCTCTGGGCTTTGTAGTCGTTCAAGGCATGAAAGCTGAGGAGGTCCCAGTACAGCACTGGCATGCACTGCATCTCAATAATCCCATTAGCATTCAAGGTCTGTCAACTCAAGTGGACCAAGAACACTGGCAAACTAAGACTGAGCTTGATAAGACAAATGCAGCTCAATGCTGTTAACTTGAACATGCCGTTCTTTGAAATATTCTTCCAGTCAGCGTTATGCAGAATGAATAAAGTGGCCGAGCATTGGCTCTGGCATTGCTTACACTGTTTTTGCGATTGTCATGATGGAACTGAACAGTGGTATTACTTTGCGGGAGAATGGGTGTAAAGCCCTGCATTTCCACTGGGTGGCAGTGTTACAAAAGGGATCCTAATTGTGGTTTCTCACTTCATGTGTCGGTGATCATTTCCAGGAAAGTACAATTGTAATGTTTGCTCACTTGTGTTTTGCTGCAATAAGAGGTACATATTAACCTGGCCTTTATGTGGACATAAGACGTAAAGTGGAGGTTTTCACAGGTGTCCAGGACATGATAATTAAACAGTTAACGCTACTTCTTCTACAACACTTCTACTACTTCATCAATCACGCGGTGCAAGACAGTCAGCAGGAGGTAAGTGAAACACATACCAGCATGTCACATGATTATGTCTTCCAAGTAACAACCTGAGTTCTTGTTTAAGAAATTACTTTGCCATAGCTGAGACCAACCCTGCGATTCTTCTGACACAGTGTTGTGGAAGGCTTTATGAAAGGTCAGGTAAGCAGCTGTGACATTGTTCTACTCAGCAAATGTCACAATGTCCCAGGGGTCGGTGTGACTGACAGGGGACCTTATCTGGTGGGATAATACCACTTCTGGTGGAGGACCAAGCAAGGGTCACTACTGGTGGAGTGAAAGATAGCCAGTGCTGGAGTGGTTCATGGCCCTCAGTTTTGTGGCACACTTCAATTCAATTGTGTTTTTTTCAATGCTGTTAAGATGAAATTTTGTATTCTCATCACTTTGTGTGTGTGTGTGTCGGAGTGGGCGTTTAAAGATATGGAGGCATTGTGAATTTGTCTTTCTTTTTTTCAATTTTTAATAGAAGATAAAACTGTGGACACACTGGGGCCGTCGGGGGGAATTTTACCATGGCAGCGCTTCAGCTGACATCAGAGAGATTGATTATCAACTTCAATTGTGTGCAGCAAACTGGAGATCCAAATTATGATGAAAGGCAGTCTTCATCACGTCCCATCCAGCCCAAATTGTTGAGTCTTTCCCTGGGATTGCAGAAACAGAGCAAGTTCACCCATTCACCATACACTGGTGGCACAGCATCACCACACACAGTTTGGGTTCCAGCGTCTTGGCATGTGGAGATGCAGGGAGCTGGGATGGAACCACCGACATCCAATCTGTGGAAGGAAAGTCATGACCTACAGTCAATGCACTTGCATAAACAAATTGTCATACATTTGGAAGTCAGACCAAAGAATGAACATCTTTATTGGATAATAGTCTTACAGTCTGAAAGACATTCTGCATAGTTAGAATATATGGATGGAAAGGGCAGCAGGCATTCCTATTCATTTCCACACTTACAGCTCTACAGGTTCAGATAGAATTAAGAGGAATTAGCAAATAATTAATTAGAAAAAAGTTCTTACATCAGCAATTTTACATAGATACTAGTTTTTAAAAGACGCTAGTCTTGGATACTGAGTTAAGGTCACAGTTAAATAAATTTTTCCAGCTATATTTCAGCTGTCAAAACTGTAATTAAAACTCCTCAAACAGTGACTTTTTATTGCATGTGGAATAAACCAAAAAGTTCATCCTTAAGGAACTATTTTTACAGGCATTTGATGTATTTCATTCATTGCCAGTGTATGAGTAAGAGACAGTTGAAAGTAAAAATAACCAGGCAAAGGCATCAGAAATGAAAGTTAAATATGTTCTTGGTTGACGCATGAAAAGATAACCTCATATATATATATATATATATATATATATATATATATATATATATATATATATGGGAAAGCCAATGAATGGGAAAAAATATAATTTAAAAGACATAAAAAACATGGGAAGTATGTGAAATTGGCTTTTAAGTGATAATAAGAGTTGACAGATGAATTGATTGATTCTATCTGCACAATGCTACACTTGAATCTGTGTATACAACTTAAAATACTACAGGGACCAAGGGAATGCATGACTGAGTAAATCAGTGCTTGTCATAGCAGCTAAACAGCTTAAAAAAAACCAAAAAGACAAAACCCAGCAGGTATGGCATGTGAGGCCTTTTTATCCAGTGGGGGATCAGATCAACAGGAAGGTGTCCAAATGCCTGTGAGGGGAGTGTAAGAGACAACACTCAGGCAGACAGATGCAATACCAAGAATGCTAAGACAAGCGTAAGCGTATCTGGGCATGAGCAAAGGTGGAATGAATGATACATATCCTACTGGGCTAATGGTGTCAAGGGAAGCGGTGTGCAGGTGGGAGGGAGAAGACAAATATTTGGGAACACACTGATTGTAAAAGGGAAAAACAACAAAGTGTAAACATTTGAGATGAGGAATAGTTTGAGACTGTGGCAGTAGTATGACAGTAGTTTCAAAAGAAACAGTAGTTTCAGGTGTCATAGTTACAATAAACTGTATCTGAATCAAACATTTGAGGTTTCAAATATGAATAAAAACATAGATTTTCTCATTGGAAAAAACAATGGAAGAAAATGAGTAGACAATAGGTGATCAGCTTGTTGGAGTTCTTTAATATCTACCTTTGAAGGGGTCAGTGTGAAGTCACACAGAGAGAAATTGCAGAATGACTTCCAACGAAGGATGTGCATACATTTTAAAGTAAAAGGCAGAGAAGGAGTCAAAATCAGAGATGTGAGTTCAAGGACAAGAAATGGCTGTGCAGGTGTGTGTGTTCAGTGGTTCAGTGGTGCAGACCGAATACGGCACATCCATTTGATTCCTATCAGCATAGATATGTGGACAGGCTGTCATACAGGATATCTGAGGTCATACAAAGTGCATCCTATAATTTTCTATTATGGTACATACAGAGGGAGTAAAATGGACAAAGCCATTGTGATGCTCAGGGATGGTGGTGGCAGCCATGCAGCCACATGGAGGTTTATAAAGACTGACTTCTAGCCATCTATACGAAGCGACCACTCAAAAAAACTGGCCATTACCATTTATTGTCCTACCACTGAATACAGTCCTATTCTACTCAATGACAGGTAAAAAAAACTAATTTTAGACCCTCTCCTCTGCTCATCCATCTGTTTAATCTCAACAGAAAATACAATTCCCCCAAATCACAAATTGGTGGTTCCTACTCAGCGTGCTCTTTCGCTGTGTTGCGTTCCACCTGGAGTGGCTTGGCTTGAGACAGTCTCACTCGACATCATCTCTAGACACCAAATTCACATTTGCCAATAAACCAACATGTTGGCTGCTCTATACTCTCAATGCCAAACTCAGGCTCCTTTTCAGTGCAATGCCCCCCCCCCCCCCCCCCCCCCCCCCGATTCTCACTCATTAATACTTTGCACTCCTTTGGTAATACTCCTATCGCCTGTGAAATGAGCGATGATTAGACTACAATCACAGGCCCATTTCGTGTCCTTTTTTCTCTAAAGTTCTGCAGAACACTCACTTAGCTCATGATCTGATGCTCTTGGAGATGACATCAAACTGGTCAATGAAAATTTGGGAGACATGAGTAAATATGGAGGTCATACAATGTCCTTTGCACTGAGTTGAAATGAGTCCAACTATTTATTCAATGAGGTTATATTTTGTATGTCCTCATGGACAGACCGCCGGCAATGTTATTGATGTATACAGTTTACGTAGAGATGTGACTCTCAAGTGATGGAAAAAGAAGCTGGTTCTCAACTGTTGAATTCGAACTTCGAACCAGTACCAGGGCCAGCCCAGAACCAGCACTGGAACTGTGCTGGTGGTAATGTGGTAACTGCACTCTTACCAGCATGTCCTTGACCCTGAAGCGACAGACATGTAGGAATGGCAAAGAGTGGCAAAGCCTTCCACAAATTTCCACTTCGTACAAGGTACACACATCGTAAATGTACTGTAAGTTTTGAAGACTCCAAGCTTCAGCCAGTCTTTTGTAAATAGACTGACTTGCACTGATCTGCAGTTTTGTCAAATGCATGGCTGGAAGATATGACTGTTCTCTGTTTTTTTTTTTTGTTAATTGAGAGATATTACTGCTGTTGTTGAAGCGCGTTTAAAGAAAATGGTGACTCCTGAACAAAGACTGCTTTACATCTGCTGTGAAAAAATAAATCAACTCATGAATGAGCCCCTGGAGAGTTACACTTCAAATTAAAGTGCAAATGAGAACAAATATGATTATCATCTAATTGAATCAGTATTTTAACCCTCATTGTTTTCAGTATGTAGCATTACGGAATGACTTTAGGTCACAAAACCAAATGAGCACTGTCAACAATGTCACTTTCACATAGTTAAGAACAATACCTTTCAGTAGCATCTCCAGCTGTGCTTGAAACATTCTTGGGCAGTCATGCCTTGATTTGTTTATTAAATTATCAAGCTGGGTACAGCTGCACTGACTTCAGCTTTATGCCACTCATATTGGGCTTTGGGGAGATCAGCAGCATTTCACACAGAGAGCCCAGTCTCAGGTGTCAGATAATCCCACAGCAAAGATGGACTGTATTAGTTACAGATATCATGCTTCATTTCTCTCTTTGGCGCCGCATCCCAAAAGCTGAGAAAAGAACTGGCGAGCTTGGATGGCAGGAGCTGCCAAAATGACTCCCCATGTGACCTCACTATGCGAGACAGACGACTGCTGCCAAACCCAGAGGTAGGGTCCTCAAGAAGATGAGGGGAGGCAGCAACAGAGGAGTCTGCCTGTACAGACAAACAACAGATTTTCAAATATTTCCTGTACACAGAACACTGTGTGCTGAAACTTTTTCTTTTTTTTTTTCAGAAGTCACATACAAACATTTTTGATGCTGGACTAAACAGAATCGGCTGCCATGTCACAAATGATGAGGACAGATGATGTTAACATAGAAAGTCAGGGTGGCTGAATGGGCCGACGAAACGCAGTCATCCACTGCCTCCATACTTCCTCAACCTCAATCAATTTGGTAGCACTATGATGCTGATAGTAAGGGTGGCATCACTTAATCACTAATAAGATTTACAAAATTTCCACCTTCACCAACCAGAAATATCCCCTTTCATTTCTCACCATTGTCATTGTCTCATCATTTGCTCAGTGGTGTAGAAGGTTAAATAACTGTTCAATGCATAGCAATGTCTGTACTTACAAAACAACCCCCCTTCATAACAAGTAGTACAAGTACTATGGTAGTGAAGCCACAATTTATCTTTACAAGCATCCATAAACTTGATTTCCTTATCTCAGAAAAAAGCTGTTTTTTTGAAAATAACTTGGTGGCCTGTAAATAGCCTGCAGCCAAGTTCCTAATTCAACCATCTTTCAACAGCTGGGTCGGGAATACAGAGTGCACCTTCGAAGATTTCTCCTCTTCGACTTCTCTTTTTTTTATTTGAAAAGGTGTTTTTGAGTGTCCAGCTTAAGTGACTTCTCTCTGTAGCTCTGTTTAGCAATTCCTGTGAACTGACATAAATGCAGACCCAGTAGTACCTGTAATAAAAGCCTGAAGAGAATTATACTGGTGACCTGAGGCATCAGAGGTGCTGGCTTTTCTCCAATGTCATGAATTGGGACAAACAAGCAGCAGAATCACTGGTAACAGTGGTGATATTCTGTGATGCATGACAAGGACAGATGTGATCCACACGAGATGTGATTGCAGCGTTCTGGTCTACTATAAGCAGGCTCAGGAGTCAACAGGGAGTCTACTCCCCTCTGTATCTCCACAGCCTCCTCAAGCTCATGGCCAGCAGCAGACTAATGAACAACGAGCAAGGCAGAAGGCCAGATATTCCTCATGGCCTGACAAGTTGTGCAGCCTTGTAGCTGGATCATAAAATTCTGAGAGTTCCTTCTGAGAAACATTACTGAAGTCTAGGAGAGGAGTGGTAGTGTTTACATCAAAGTTAACAACGTTATAGGAGCAAGTTATACATACCCACTACATCTTCTCAGTCCAGGAGGAATTGTTTCACCTCTTCGTTGCTCAGAACCAGTCATGTCGCTTCTTTGCAGTTCGGGGGATACAAGGATATGCATGTGTGAGAGTGGTGTCATCCAATCCAGACATATCTGATAAGATAATGTCATCAACATAATGGCACTGGTGATCTGATAAGTCAAGACTTCAATCTGAACCCTTTCCGGTGCTCTAGAAAAATATTGGGAGAGAGTGATCGCAGATATAATTTACCAGAATAAACTGCCATCCCTACTTCAGCTGTGCCTAACAGGGTGAGGTGTAACCCAGATCTTGGATAGAGTCATCCTTCAGGCTGCTGCCACTGAGGCCAAAACAGGAGAAAAACTTTTTGAACCAAGAGTTAGACCTCCCAGGAAATGGTGTGTTACTTCACTTGAATAAACTCCTCCATCTTATCCATATGCCCTGTTGGACTCAGCAGGCTCAGGAATTGAACCAGTGACCTGTCAGCTACCAAGACAATATCACCAGTGAACTGAAAGGTATGTCCATACACTGTGGGTTTATACAAGATGGTGGAATCAAACAAACAAAAACAACAAAGAGCTCTTCCATATGTCCCTATACTCCACTTTTTTCTGTGGGGCTCAAAAACAGAGACTTTGCTGATTCACAGTGTGCTTCAAAAGACACCTTCATTACTCTGACTTGTGTGTATTGTTTTCTCTTTTGCTTTGCATCCAAGTTACCACTTCAGTGATGTCAGGATTTGCAAGCATAACATTTTCCCTGTGCCTGTTCATTCCCTTCCCTGTTCTAATTTCATAAATCCACTCCTATTGTTTGTCTAAATGACCAGATAAATGCATTTGCTGGCTGCTGTGTTTATTAGTGTGCAAAAAGAAGCAGCACAACTGGACTCCATTCAATAATAAAGCTGCTCAAAGAATCTGGCACCACTATCATAGCCTTCTAGTCTAAGCACTGACTATGTATCTTCCAGTTAGAGAATGAACTGCCTACATTACATGTATAAGGAATAAGTAGGCCCATTTGAGAAAGTCTAAATGTCCTCACATTTTGAGATTTCTGAGATTCTGAAATGTGAATGTGTGGTGGTATAAGCTCAGGCTGAAGCTCTTGTGAAATATAAATTGTACCAGAAGTTCAGGTGCGTTGCTATTTGAAATGCCAATAGAATCAGCACCTCTGAATGAATTTAAAATGCAGTAAAAGGGGTGTTCAAGAATTGTCGTTCGTGTTTTGAGAAATTGAATTATGAGAGCAAATAAGTGCTGAATGAAGTCTCCCTGTTGGCTAAAGTTGAAGTAATGAACAAAGGGAGTTAAATAGTGTATATAGTAGTAGTAAAAGTAATAGTAAAATGTATCCAATGACCTAGTGTATATCTAGCGGAAGTGTACGTATATGTGAAAAAAAAATTATCCTTGAGTGAAAGAGTTCATTGCAAATGTAATATTAGTTTAGGTTAAGGTGTAAAAGTTAAGTGAGAGCAGATTAGCAGTAACGAGGGAAAAGGAATATAAGTGTCCGAAAAGAGATGCGTTATTGAAGTGTCTGAATAGGCCTGAATGCTTAATGGATGGAGTGTAAGCACTCAAGCTGAGCAGGAGTTGAAATAGTGGATGACTGTAAATACCAAAAGCAGCTCAAGTAGCAGCTGAGATATGAACACTTTAAAGGAGTCGAATGGCTGCTTATCTTGCTATTTCAAGGATGTGGGTGGGCCTTTCTAAAACACATACTGCCCCTTGTTGACAAATCCTACACCGATGAGGTATGTACCTGTTACATACGATAGGACCATAATGTTGACCTCGGAGGTCAGGTTTACACTTGTATTCGTCCCAGCTCATTTGTGATTTTATCACCAGAGTTGCATGTTAAAAGCAGGTGTTAACAGTGAGATAGTAAAAGTCTTTTCATCACGAGCTCTTAGCCTGTGAAAGTATGTTCCTTTAATTCTGAGGCACCAGCCTCTTCAAGTTTAATTAACTAAGCACACCATAAAAGCTGCGATAACAGTGACATACTACAGAAAAAAAGTGTGTGTGAATATGTGTGTGTGTGAGAGAGAGAGTGAGTATGAAGCTTTGCGGACACTTTGACTGCAACCTGGATTTAGAAGATTGTCACTTGATGGGGCCCCTTAATGAGAGAAGGGCACATCAGTATTAGGCATCAGTGGTAGACAACCTGGGGGTGAAGCGGCCCCACAGGGTCAGGAGATAAATCCAGGGGGGGATTTAAGAAGAGTCAAGCCAGGGGTGGAAAGACAGATCACATTCTGCTCAAGTAAATTATCAGGTATCAGCTTTGATTCTTTTTTTTCAGGAGACGTACTGGATCATTGGAGCCCCCAGGTCTCTGATAATTAATCAAATGAGCCATCTGTAAGAGGGTGAATTACTGCTCACCACTTGTGGGTCTTTTCAGCCTGTCATGTGAGGTCATGGGTGGGGAATTGCTTCATTTTAACGAGTCAGAGGGGTTGATTGCCTGTTAAATAACACAACCAAAGACCGCACTTTCTGGCCTTGGAACATTAATTTTGCTTCAGGTAGTTCAGAGCTCTGCAGCTGGACACAGACTGCATAAACTCAGTTTGTATTTATGATTATATTATAGTGTAGCCGAGGCATTAGCTGTATATTTCTGTTATCCTTGGGTCTTTTGTGCTTTTCAACACACACATCAGTGATTAGGGGAGAACGAGACTCAGGTGTGACACGAGGGAAGGGCAAGTGACTTGACACAAGGAGGGTTACAGAGTTTCAAAATAAAACAAGAAATGACAAGACATAACACTCAGACAGGACAAACCTCATCACGGTGTGACATAAACATGTTTTAGAATATTTGCAGCCCAATAACAATATGTCAATGTGGAGAGGAGCAGTGACTGCAGGAACCATTTTCCTATTCTTTGGTGTCTTCCTGCCAAGATGACAAAAAAATAAGGCTAGTTCATGTTCAGAGCAGAAAAAAATTATCTCTGCAGGAAAATATGAGAAAGTGAGACTGATCCCATAATTGGGGGAAAACATTGGTTTCACAGAAGTCTCCATGCCGGTGACAAATAGAGCTCCACCTCAGAAAATCACATTTTAAAGCAACAACCTTTGCCAGATTATCTGCAATTTACATATCCATGTCCATTTTACAAAGATTTTCTGAAATTTGACCATGAAATAACAGGTAAAAGTAGACGTGGAAAACTGGAGACAGGGGATTTTAATTCATGATAAGCAACCACTAAACTATAAATATCCATATCTGTGTTTTTATTTGATGATGTCTGCAATTTTCTTGTAGCACCATCATCTAGTGAAAAACACACTATTTCTTTGGATAAACCAAAAACCAGAAAAACAACTTTCTTGTCCTCTATGTTCGCACCTAATTCTAATGTCTATAAACTCTCAATCTTCTTAAAATAAAGTTGCTTCTCATAACCTCTCATAAGATTTTGCTATGATCAGAGCAAAGTAGAGTCAATTAAAAATTTTCCTGGTGACCAGAATCAACTACAAAAACTTGCTGACAATTGTAGCCCTCATCCTGACTGATTTTCATGTTGAGGCTAATTGCTACTTGTAAAGCAGGTTATAGCTGGATCTGTATTTTTATACGAAGGCTGAAGGCAAATGAGTCAAATGTGGTGCCTCCACAGAAACTTTAGTGTTGCCGCAACTTCCAAGTGCAGGTGAGAAGAAGAGCTTCATGACTCACCTACAGCCACTTCATTATTTTGGAACATTTTTAGAAATCACAAAGGTCATGTCTTACTTGAGTTTGCCAGAAGCTCAGATCCTGACATAAAGACTGCATGCAGAGTCTGTCTTCCTATTTTTTGCCTCTGCTCTGTATTCTAAAAGTCATTTTTACATGTTTCCAAGGTGTTTCAGGGGAGGACGTCGGAAACACTGACTGATGTCGCACCATCCTCATTTATTCCCGTGCCATCAAAACACAGCTTGCCTCTCCCTGCTTTACAGTGCACAGAGGCTCATGGTTAGACAAAAGGGCGGGAAGGGGGTAATTCAGATCTTTGTCCAAAAATTGTAAAACACTTGTTTCATCATAAACTGCCTTGGAGTGCTGTGTGGCTCACGACTCACCCTCGCTGTGCTTATCTGCCATTATGTGGGTAGAGAGCTCTCCCACTTCACAGACTTTTGAAATGTTTGTTTGTTGCTGCAGACACAGCACCTGTCTGCCAGTTAACACTGTCTTTTATATATATGTATATATATATATATATATATATATGTGTGTGTATGTGTGTGTGTGTGTGTGTGTGTGTGTGTGTATATATATATATATATATATATGTATATATATATATGGCTTAACGGTGCTCAAATATCTGATCTAGGAGAGGTGCTGAAAACATTTATTGTATGTACTGAGTTCTTTCATTCAATCCACTCAGTGCTGAACCACTCTGGTATGTACAAGTGGTCCAAGTGGGTGATTTGATCATCTATATATGATGACATATATCACTTTTGCAATCCACCAGTACTAATCAGTGCTTCATGATTTCACTCGATTGCTTTTCCTACAATGAACAATGACATCTGCAACATCACTGGCCATTTTTTATGACCTTTATGAAAAGGTTTCGTGGTAACTGTGGGGCTCTGTGGGATTAAGCGTAACCTATCTTATTATCATATAAGCTTGTGAGTGTTTGAATGAGGGACGATAGGAGCCATCGCACTGCTGGCCACACATACGACCGCACTTAGGGAGCAGTGGGTTGCAGGGTTGATTTGGGTAGCATAGTATGAGGAGTATGAGTTCATCTGTGATCCTTTGCTCTTAACCCTACCCTAACCCCTCTGGGTGTAGTAAACCTCAGCAATGGAGGAAGTGAAGATTTGAAAGAAAATCTGAATCTAATCAGATTTCAATCGATGGAAATCACAATGAAATAATGAATAAATCATTAAAAATTATTTGAAACGTTTACAGCTATTACAGCTCCTTCTTCCAGTGTGTGTGTGTGTGTGTGTGGACGTAACTTACCACCTGGCACTGGGCTTTTCTCTGTTTTTATCATCTGCTGTATGCGAGATATATTACAGATACATATTAGTAATGGCTTTAATAAGCCTGTCCAGCACTTGTGTTTTGTATTACATTAATATTTGTGTTGTGTTTTTGAAAGATATTTTACTCACTCAGAACCATTCATAAACAGTAGTGGCCCTGAAGTCTAATAAAACGTTAGGACTTATTCACAGAGTGAGGATATTAAGAAGTAGCCAATTGAAAAATACCCATTAACATTCAGATGGTGGACTATACCAAACACTTGCATATGAATATCATTTGGCAGGATGGGACTGCTGCTCATCTGTCTGCCATGGCTGTTCTATCTGAATGTGTTGGGATTTTCAACTCTCCTGGTTTCATGCGAAAACAGCAGTGCGGCCTGAAGAAGCAACCAGAGGAGTTCACGACAGAAAACTGCCTCAGTGACTCGATTTCTCTCTGTCAGCTAGACTCTGACAAACTAGCTCCAGAATCAGCCTCTTTCATTGCCTCTCCTCAGCAGCGCACTCTTGCTGATAAAAAAAACAAACAAAAAAAACTGTGCCACAACTCTGACAGCATGATAAAATGCAAAATAATTCATGCTGGACTTTGACAATATAGTAGCATGTCATTCTAGGTTGCCCTTTGAAATTCGTGTAGGAGGACAAATTCAGCAGTATGGGCTTGGCAAAAACATCATGTTGTAATGCTCGTGCAGTCTGTGTGGATGCAGGAACACACACACACACAGAGACCCAGTGACCCCTGCTTTCAGGCATGACGGATGGCAGTGAAGAGATGGCACCAAAACAAATACCTTTTTCTCCTGCCACGAAGGGTCGTGTGGACAGGGTCTTGAAAACAACCTTATTTTTCCGTCACATATAGACTGTGCCAATCTCTCTGGCCATATGCTTCTCTGAGTTTCTATGTCTGAACTGGTCAGGTCATGTGACCGGGCACGTGAGCTCACTTTGATTTGAACCCTTGGATCAAATACTTAAGATTTCATCCCTGAAGATGAAGGACTGGTACTGCTCATGATAATGTTGTAATTGGTTTTCCTGACAAGTTGGATTGGTGGCAAAATGACTGAATATTTTATTGACAAGTGAATAACTTCCAAATGTTAAAGCTGGAGGTTGGTTGTTTATCTCTACTAGGCAATCAAGGCAGCGCTCAGAGCAGTGCCAAGTATCCTCCTCCCTCCAAATGCTCCTCCACAACTATACAAACTATTCAAGTGAGTGACTTTCTTTTTGGCTCCTCTGCTTTTTTGTTTCACCCATTTCTTTTTGGCCCTTTTTGGTTTTACTTTGTGTAACAATTGAGTCCTCCATCCATTTTTGATAGTAAAAAGCACCAGCCTTTAATTTCAAGCAACGAGCAAGACCAGGTACTATTACCCTTTACTTTGTTGTTTGTAAAAGGAATAATCTACTATTTTTGTATGTATCAGCCAGATCTCCAGCTTCCCGAGTCTGCTGCCTGTCCCTGGACACGGCGGGGGGGAACACACACTGTTTTCCTGCTGTGTGGCCTCGGCTCGTCTGAGACAGGCTTCATCCTCCTCGGCTGTTCAGCGAACCCACGGCGGCTCTCGCCTCGTCTGGCTGTCGCCCTGGCAACCCGTGGATCACAGTCTGCTTCACTGTGCTCAGCGCCTCCCTACATCCAACCGCCTCACCACAGAAACATCCTCCATGCATTCTGTTGAATATGAGTTTTGACTCCATTGCAGCATTTTTGTTTATTTTGTTGACTCGAATGCATTTAATTGTCGCAGTCATCTAATTGTATGTTTGTATAGACGCTTCATGATACTACTCATTTATGTTGCTTTAATAAGTCACTTTGTGACTTTCCACTCGGAATTGTATAGAAGTTGTTGCAATCCTTTATAGAGATTAGAGCCTTGCCATGTAAGGCTGATTTATTATTTGATAATGTTCATTTCACTCGTGATTAATTGTTCAATTAATCGATGGAATGGGTGTCCAATGTCATTGCATGAGTGTTTAATATTAATTCCCAAGTGATGTAACCCTTATAGCTGAGAAGTAATGACATTGACCCTCTTGCGTCACACTCACTCTCGGTTTCTTGCCATCTGCCAACATCAAAATACATCAGGGCATGACAGATGATAACTCATGTTCACATCATCCTTTTCTCTCCTGAAAGACATTAAGTCTCTTTGTAGCACCCTGAAACTCTGCAAAGACTTGTGATAAACTCCGGTCCTTATTTAAATTCAGCTTTTACTCTTTCCTGCCCCGTGTGACGCAGAGCATGGGCTTGTCAGTTGGAGTTTACCACTTAAAAACACTGACGTCTGTAAATATAGAATGCTGGGATCTCTGCCAACTCTCAGCGGGGATTTCAGCTTATTGCTGCGTTGCTACAAGGCCCTAGCAGGCACTGCATGCAAGAGTGGATATACTGTCTTTATGAGGTCTGCTGGGGGCGCTTGGTCAGTTAGGGTGAAAAATTGATGGTTGATGTTTCTTGCTAAACTGGCAACATTTTATCTAACCTTGAGCGTTGTGTGTTCATGTTCAATGCACTAAGAGGGATTCACCATGGGGCAGAGGCAAAAATATGAAAGACACAGAGCCTGAATTACGGTGTAATTGTTCACTTTTTCTTTATGAGAAACAACCAGGCTGTAGAAATCTTCTCCCAGCCTTATATGACTTACAGTTGAATAGATGGACACTATTATCCATTATATAATGTTTTGCTTCCTAATCTGTCATCTCTTGCGATTTGAACAATGCATTTAAAATGAGGCAGCTTTGTATCTCTCTGCTATATCAGTCTGAAGGCTCTTGTATTACTTTTTTACCTTCTCAAACTTAATATTTGTCAATTTCTGCAAACATCATTTGCTAGGTAGTCAGCTTATCATTAGCAGAGTATATTTGTGTTACATCAGTTGCTCAAAATAGCCCAAAATATTTCAAAAGTCTCCTTTTCATGCATCTCAGCTTCACCTTTGTCTGCTTTTGTCTGGATGTGTTGACCCCTGCCAAAGTCATGGTCATTTTGTAATTCATTCTTCCTGTGTGTTAACCATGTTCTCTTGACCTTGTGACATTAATAACCACTTTCAATATTTACCTATTGTTTTAAGATGTGCAGGTTGAAGGGGAGTTAGGAATGGATGACAAATTGAGGAGTGAGTGGTGTACTAAAACACAATAACAATCCCTAATATGGGTAAAATCCCCTACTAAGACACCATGGCAACACCTAATATGGACTATCGCCTGAGGACATAGACCACGGGAGACCGAGGTGATGCTGAGGGACAGGTGACACAGGATGTGCTGCCTCTGTCTCCCAGTTTCAATTTCAGGTTTTCGGGAGGTGACATAAGGCCTAGGCTGATGGAGGATGGAGTCATGAGGTAAAGGCGAGCTGACCAATCAGAGAGCTCGTAGATGGCATAGACACAGCATGGACGAGACATGTGCCAGTCAGAAGAAAACAACACCCCGGGCGAAGAACAGATTTTTGAATCTCAATAATCTTCTCCTGTCTGCTCCATTAGAAGAACACACAGAGACGCGAACACACAAAAATATATACCGCCAAAGTCACTTGTGACCCTAACGTGACCCCAAGAGGACTACAGGTTCCGGTGTGCTGAGGATCTGTTCCCTTTCATCTCGTCGCCTGCACGTGCAAGTCACATCTGCTTCTTGTTGCTTGTTTTCAGCTGTCATTGGCAGCCTTGCGGTCCTACTGATCACAGCTGCAGACGCATCGTTCGCCCCCTCCAAGGGGCCGTGAAACACCCACGGCTGTGGGTGTTTAACACTGGGAAAAAAGACAGAGAGAAAGGGCAGGAAAAGAGACGCAGAGGTAAACGAAAGCCGTGCGGCTGGGAGCAGTGTTCACGCTCGCGCCAGCCGCACGGCATTGTGTTTGGGGCACAGCTGAGGCTGTGGCCTTTCGTTTACGTTTCACCAGCTGTGGCGCTCACGCTGCTGGGTGATATTATCTGTCGCAGCTAAGGCTGCAGTTTTACTAGCCAGCTGTGCTGCTCGCATTTGTGAGCAAAGGTATTTCTTGCAGCTCAAGTTTTTCGTTACTTACGTACAGTACAGCCGTGGTGCTTACGCAGATGAGTAACAGAACTGTCGTAGATCAGAATGTGTTTTTCTTTTTTTTTGGTTTATTCATTACCGGCCATGGTGCTCACGCTGCTAAGTGGTGTTATCGGTTGCAGCTAAGGCTAGATTTTTTCGTTCGGGCCAGTGGTTACCAGCTGCGGCGCTTACGCTGTTGAGTAATAGGAGATGTGACATGGCACGCTGTAGCCTGTCTGCCGTCGCTGAGTGCTGCCTGTCTTTGGTTCAGCCTCTGCTGAACTGAAGCTGTAGCGCTCATGCCACGGAGTACACTTGCTTTCTCAGAAGTGGCAGTACGTTGTGTTCAGTAGC
This sequence comes from Karalla daura, assembly GCA_029224185.1. Classification (NCBI taxonomy): domain Eukaryota; kingdom Metazoa; phylum Chordata; class Actinopteri; order Chaetodontiformes; family Leiognathidae; genus Karalla; species Karalla daura. The sequence continues at coordinate 4,442,434 of CM055199.1, read as the reverse complement.
ATTCACACTCACGCTAACATCTGTTTGGAGATGAACTCCCAGTGAAGGCAGTGCATGCCGGAGGGTCCTCCTCTCGGTGCCAGTGGAGATATTCGGCCTGCTGCCCTTGAGGCCCTGGAGCGTACTGAGCAGTACGCAGCACGGATGATGCAACAGCAGCTTGCTGGGCTACAGAGGAACATGCCAGGTTACACTGTGGCTGAACGCTACGGTCCTTCCAAATGGACTGCACAACAAACCTTGCCTTGCGGTGCCGTGGGGGAGGACAGGTATGTATGGTTTCCCCAAAGACAGGGACATAATTCAAACAATGCATTAGCACTTTTGGTCACTTTAAAATACCACACCATTGGGAGGTTTAAGATTCAAAGTTCAAAACACAGAATAGGAAAAAACCAAGGGACATTAAATTGCAAACTAAAGGGGGAAAGAGGGATAATGACAGGAAAAAAACAACACTTAAATACTGGACGAGGCAGAGAGTGATACACAGCTGAGCACACAGACAACAACACAGCAACAATGAAAAAAATTTTACTGTACCTCCTAAAAGAAAGTCCCACTTTTTTAAAAATCTCTCTGCTTCTGTGACTGTACTCTGCCCTCCCACTGTAACCTGGGAGTGCTGAGTGCTATCTAGTGCAGGAACTACAAGGCAGAAGGACCTCATACAACCCCACAAAAACGTATCGCTTTCAGTCATGGAGATTCACCTTCTCTAATCATCAAAATGTTCAGTCAGGAGTGATAATGGAGTGACATTAATTCTGGCCGTAAAGGAAGAGATTCTGTCAAGTGGACCCAGGTTCACTCAAGACTGCCTTGAAAATACATTCAGCCGTGTGCGATCTAAAAAGCCTGTACCAACTGTAGTGGAATTGGAGGATGACAGCAGCTTTTTGGCAGGCTTCCTGAACAGATTGAGGCAAAATGTCACTCTGTCAGTTATTAGAACAACAGCAGCACCTGGCCTAACAAAGACCGAAAATTATATACTCGTCTAGAATCAGTGTCTTATATATATTATAAAAATATGAAAATTGATATTTAATTGCAATTACACTCCCTACACATTAACCTCACTACTAGTATAAATTGACATATTGACACATTTTTTTTTAAGAGAACAGAATTATCCACTGTGCTGGCCTAACCTTTTGTCTCTTAATATTGTCTGTGTATGTGAACAATCCACCAATATACTAAATTACTCATGTTGATTTGATTCCGATGCATTTTCACTGATGTGAAAATGCAATTGAAAATCAAACGTAATTAAGTTCAAAGATCTAATAACTTCAAACATTTCAGGTAAAACAGCTTCTTTTTTTTTAATGTAATTTAATATGACCCATTTAATTTGTCAAACTTGTGAGGCTCCTCCCACAGTCCAAAAACATGCATGTTTACGTTGATGGAGGCGCTCTAGACCTGGGTGTGAGTGAGGGTCAGGAGTGATAGAGACCTGGTGTAACCCAGGTGTAATCCCAGCAGAGCACCACTGGGTACAAAGCAGGTAAGATAGTGGATGGATGGAAATCCTGATACATGCATGGCGCACAAAGGTTAATTTCATAATCGCATATCCAAAGTGCCACAGAGGCCTTGCTTATCACATCTGCGCATTGCTGCTCTGCTTTCAGAAAGAAATGATGGTATTGATTCCATCTTTCCCCGGCAGAATAGAGGGATTTTTGCAGGCTTTTGACACTCAAATTATTATTTGCAGCAGGTGTTGGGATCAGGAAACCTTTGACCCTCCCCTCCCAGTTGCACTTCTTAATCGATCCCTTAAAATGAGCTAATCACTCCAGAACAGATTAGTGTCATTATTATTCTTTTTACAATCTAAATGAGATGTGAACTAACCCTAAGGTTCCCAAGGGAAAATGAGCATTGGCAGCAACCATATGTATTGCTCCAGCAGTGTCCTCCTCTGCAAAGAGAATGTGTAATCATATTTTGTGCGAAAACAACACAACAAGCCATTCCAGACATATGCAGTCAGACTGCAGAGTTCAAAGTCACATTGCCCTACAATTTTCTCTTAGCACTCAACTGCAGTGTAAGTAAAGAAAAAAGCACCAAGGAGGGAAAATAAGAGTTACCAGAAGAGCAGAAGGGATTAAAGTAAGGTGAGTGAGGGGTGGAGGGATGGTACTTGTTGATGAGAGGATCCTTCACCTTCAATAGACAAGATGCACTGACACCACCGTTCTGACTTGAGAGGGGGGTTGGTGCACCTTGGGGTAGCCATTGTGTCTTAGAATAGAGACCAAATGAAGATAGTTATGCAGGGAGGAGGGGCATGGTCAAATCATGTCAAAAAATGAGTGCAGGAATAAAAAGTGACACGAGATACAGTTGCATAGTTATCACACATTATTGTTGTACCTCTGAGTTTCCTACCAACACTCGCCTTTGTCTGTGTACCTCCATGATGCAGTACAGCAATTACACACAAGATGACTGGTGGGCTGATGCCACACATTGTGAGAATGCTTTGTCATGAATGTAAATAATTAATCTGTATCATTATTTTGACTGTGATAAACAATGGACATTGATTCTACCCCATCCAGCATTTAGTGGCATGCAGTATATGCAGTGCAATATGCATGTTGTGGGAGTCACTGGTGCAAATAATCCATTACAAGCAGAAGCCCATCCATCCTTCAGTCCATCTATGCATCCATATATTCATCCATCCATTCTTTGTGTTCAATGTAATTGTGGGTGGTCTGCTGGAGCCTATCTGGAGTACATATGCCTTAGGCAGGGAATACACCCTGGAGAGGCGGAAAGTCCATTGCAGGGCGGACACCATTCACCGCACTCACACTCACATATACAGGCAATATAAAGTCTCAAATCAGCCTTAAAGGAGGCTATGCTCATTTCTCCTTCTTGGACAAGGTTCTCTGATGTCTAAAAGTGATGTTAGTAACATGCTTTGGTCAGACAAAAGATTGAATACAGCTGGCTTTTCTACACACCAGATTGACAGCCCTGCTCTGAACACTCGGTTTTAGTGCCTTTCCCTTTAAAGCTCTGCATGCCCCGCTCACCTCTTCCTGCCATGCAAAAGAAGAGAGGATGGCATGTAACCATGGCAATGGTTGAATGTGGAGAGAAATGGCTGCTGGTCAACAAACTGCAACGCAACCAAGCATGTGTGTGCCGGAGTCACAAGGAAATGTAAGGATCCCCGAACCCGACTACAGAGCAACAGTGCTTGGCTTTTGCAGTATTGTAACAGTGCTGCTGTCACACACAAAACGAAGATGAGGAAATTCTCGCTCTGATCGCTGAGGTACAAGGAGCGAGGGTGAGACTATGCAAATTGACCTACCTAAGGAGACTTAAATCAATATGGCTTGTTTAGAGACACATTTTCTGACTATTACAGTTTGCACATTGTTAGGAGGTCAGGAAGCACTCTAGTTATGCAAATATATATACGTAAGCAATTAAACAATGAATTTTGGATAATGTGTCTGATAGTATGTGATGATATGCAAGTAACAGCCATGTGTTATTGAATATGTGTGTTTAATCATTGAATTACATCTTTATTCAAACCTACTAATATAATACCTGGTTGCTTACAGTCATCTGCCATCACTGTCATCCTGTTGACAGACCACAGAGACAGACGGGTGCTTTTGTGAGTCTTCTCGGGCCTGAGCCACTGCTGCGGATCCATGTACAGAGGACTTTTCAGGAGGCTCACAAATGCTCTGTGATCCATGGTCTCAGTGGACTCCTGACTCCCTGGCAGGGAGTGGATTTGAAACAAAGTTAAATGACAGCTCATTTTTATCTCCTTCCTGTCGCCACAACAGCACAAATTGGGATGAATTCATTCTTTACTCATGAAATGGACCACTTACTGCTATGAGCTCATCCAGAGAGCTGACAGGGCTCTCAGGTCTTTAAGGCTTGGTGCCAGTTACCAGCCACTATTCCCTCAGGGTTGACAGGATCAAAACATATGTCAAATGCTTCTTCCTTAATGTTTTAACCATTTGAGCATAACAGATTTTTATTGCATTGTGTTACTTACTAGCTGGTCCCCACAGCTTATCCCCAGGGGATGTCTTGAGTAGCAATAGGTAAGTATACAGCCAAGGCCCTCGATGTATATTGCTTCTGAAACAGACCCCGGGGTGACTTTGGATACCCTGTTTATAGAACACAGAGTCATGAGAGCGATTAAGTACATCATGGTGTGAAGACTGACACAACCTCAGTGAGATCAGCTGTAGCTGAAGCACATCTGTAATCCTGTCAGAAGAGGAGCTTTGGAGTCTGAGGCGACCTTTAATGCAGAGGCTGAAGGGTCACACCTTGAAGAACACACCACAATCAATAAATGAGTTTAACTCTGATGGGCTGGAGGAAGCTATAAAGGGGGAGATGCACTAATACCGTTATCCTGCATATAGCCTGATGCTGATCAATTAAATGTATTATTTCCCCTGTGATTCCCTGATTTTTCAGTTCCTATCAGTTCCTTTCTCTCTAAGTCCTGTATGTGACTTAGTTTGCTGCTTTTACTGCCTGCATTTATTCATGGTATTACTGATAAAAGTCCTCATTATGGAGGCAGGATGTCACTGATCCTGAGTTCATGAAATAATTAATCCTATTCAATAATTGCCATGTTGATGCCATAGCAGGTTGGGGTGAAGCTGAGGTAACGTTTTTTTTTTAAATATTTTGACTCATTCAAAGTTGGTACATAGGAAGACATTGTACTTTATAATGTCAGTGTATGGATATACTTAACTTAAGGCATTGTCACCATCTCCACTGTTGCCTGTAGCCGCTTGGATTCGGTCATCAAGTCACCTACATTTACTGCTTAAAGACACACACACACACACACACACACACACACACACACACACACACACACACACACACACACACACACACACACATATGCGCACCCATGTTCCTTATCCATGTTCCGATACATTCCCTTAAAGCAATGCTCCGGGTGAAACTGGTGGACTTAAGTGTCATCCTTTTCAACAGGCTGTGGCTTGTATAGCCTGATGGCAGCAGAGATGGACAGTGAGAGATGTGAGATGTGAAGGTGCAAATCCTTAAACTGTCTCATACACCACCACTGGGATTTAGCATTGAGAAGCCACAGGCCATCAGTGTGGAGGCAGTATGAAGAGGAGAGTGAGATAAGATAATCTATGGAGGAAGATGGCAGGGTAGCCTGCAAAGGTCTCACTGAGCCTTTGGGTCAATGTTTCAGCAGGCAGTTGCACTTGAAGATGACTAAAGCCAGAGTCAATATTTTAGTTTGACTAAGACTTTCTCAGTTTGCCTTGTATGAATTGTATTTTATATGCTTTCTGGTAGATATCACTTTTAGCACATTAAAAGACATGTTAAGAAAAGCTGGCATAAACGTTTGGGGGGGGGGGGGTACTGGCTTGAGATGACTGTTGAGGATAGATACGATCCAAATTAATGAAAGTACAGATTTGGGGCGCTAGTGAAACCGCTACGCTGACGCTTACCCCAGCTTTTGATGAAACAATTCTTTCTACCTTAAGCTTAGGGAGGATTTGCGCTAAATCCCATTCCATGTCAATAGAATAATTTACCACCCCACCATGGTGACAGTAGAGAATAGGAAACACCATCATCAATAAGACTCCCAAACGGGCAGCACCATTCACGATTCACCTTCTGTCAATGTTACAAGGCCGGGGGAATCCAAGGGTGACACAGGGGTCCTCACAGATGTTTTATTGAGTTGGACCCATGGTTCAAGCAGTGATTTCTGGCACTACACACAGTGACAGCAGAGTGTAAAATACAGTGGGGCAGTTCAAAGCCGGGGCTGATGGAGAGGCTCTCGTGATATTGACAGAGCTGACCGAAGGGAGCTTGTTTCAGAGAGAGTGGAGTCATATGATATGCGGATAGAAGCTGGGTTGTGAAAGAACCACAGGTCCAAAATGGATTGTTTATTCCCTTGGGAGCAGCTGATCTGAGGATGCATTGATGGTTCGCCATCAGCCACTGGAAAGAGTTTTGGTGCTTGATACTGAGAGTCAGCTGTTTGAGCAGATAAACAACAATGGTCTGCAGAGGGATGGAGCAGATGGGCCTGTTTAACTAGCTCAAACATCTCATATTTGATGCTGAATTAATTGATTTATTTGGTCACTTTGGGGCAACAGAACAATCTGATATCACAACAATGACATATGCACCTTGTTAGTGTACGGGCAAACAGTTGCTTACGTACACCAATTTAACAGTTTCTTCTTATACGTCAACAGATTTCGGGTACCATTCATTCAGCACACTTTATGATATGGAGGTTAGTATTCAGTTTTGTCACGCTTTTCACCAATTCTTGGACGAAATATCTGTCTCTTTTCCCAATAAATGTTCCACTGTATTCATCAGATAGCTGCTGACTTTGTATTCTGTTTTGTGCTGGGCAGGCAGTGTACAATTGATTTGAAAACTAGACTGTAAAACCAAAACAAGAGCAAAATAAAATGAAATTCAGAGTTTGTGAGAAACAGGAGACTGAGATGATATTATTAGAGGGTTTGAAACTGCCAGGGACCGTTTCCATGTAACACAGTAATTTTTCCTTCATTAATGGAAAAAATATTGATAATCTCCGGCTCTAGGTTCTAACAGCTCTCCCATTCATTTCAATGATTGAGCGTGTCAGCACATTAGGGCCAGTGGAACAACAGCTCCTGCAAATCACTGCCGTTTTAAAGAATTATAAAGTTACACTTGCTTAAGATTTCACAGCAGCACGTTGCAAAAATCATCAAGCAATACACTCAGCCCATCAGAAAAAAGATACAGCTCTTTGTAGATTCACCCTAAACAGGAGTTAGTGTCTGGCACTATGGACACAGCAGAAGTCTGTGAGAACAAATGTGCAAGCATGGGAAAAAGAGCAGCAGAAGAATGAGGCATGTAGTTAGATGAAGCGGTCAATATATAAATACATTGATAAGACCAGTAACTGCTGCTAAGTGTTTTCTATTCATGTTTGTTTGTATTAATTTGTTAAACACAAGGGACAATGTGGCGCTGTTGAAATTCAGGGGGCAGCAGCTTTTTAAACGAGGTTAGATAAAAGGCAGCACACATTTTAGCAGCAGATTTCATGGGCCGGGAGAAGGAACTTGGAGTGCCATCCACCTTCCTCTCAAAGCGAGACAAAGTGAGACACAGAGGGTGGAGTGGGAATGGACTGATGAGCAGGTGAGACAGAAGATGGAAAGATGGTAACCAGAGAGAGGGAGAGTGAGAGAGGCTAGCAGACTGGCTGGGCCGATTCCACTCTTGGCTGTTTTCAAGACTGAGAGTCCAGTTCTCCAAGTTCCACACTCTTGGGGCGGGCATTGCATGCAGGCAGGGACAGATGGAGAGCTCTGTAGAACAGACTGCTGGGCCCTGTGGTATGAAGCTCGCCAGTCAGGGAGGGTCATTAACCACGGGACTGGAGAAGGAAATAAGGTGCAAGAAGAAACCTGAAAGGCTTCCAGCACTAACAGCAGCAATTTAAACCTTCTGCTAAACCCGAATGCACATTTGTATTAAACCTAGACACGCTCTGATCAGTGGATGCCTGGCAAAGAGCACATTTCTCATTTTGGTTATTCCATTTTTTTGTATGTTGGTTTAATAGCTGTTTTCCACATATATTAATTTGTTTTTACCCAGAAAAAAAAAAATCTTTTCTTTTGATTGTTCTCTTTCCCTTCTCTAGGAAGTGAGTAATTACTTCAGTTTGTGAATTGCTTCATGATTGTTTGGGGGAAATTAAATGTTCCATGTTTGCAAGGAATTCAATATGATGAAGGCTTTTTCCTATTAATTTCTCGCATTGACAATTGTAATTAAGGCAGCGTAAGAAAGTAACATGATGCTCTATGGAACACAAACTTTAACATCATTACAGATCTGAGAACATATTTATTAAACATTTCAGAATCACTGTTATGTATTAATCTGAAGATTAAATTAGCACCATGGCCCACATTATAACTTTCAGCAAGGAGGACTGGGAAAGAATGTAAGAAATAGTGGAAAGTGGAAACATTCAAGATGCTGAAAGTAACAACCATTGTAAATAGACTTAAAAACTTATCAAGGCTATGTCAGCCAAAATGTATCTCATTCAAATATGCATTGACGTTATTCAGACCCCTACTTAGTAAAAATCCCAATACCACTGTTTGAAAATACACAGCAAGTGAAGGGCCTGCATTCAAAACATGGTAACAAAGCTATAAAATGCATATACAAGGTGAAATACATTTGCAAAATAATTTTTTAAACATCGCAAACTCATAAACATCAACCATCCAAGGTAGTGCCACACAAACTTCAGTAAATCCACCTTATTCGATAACAGAAAACGTTTCATTATTTGCTTTTATTGTGAGTAAACCTGCTGACACACACTCCTACAGACCTCTGCAAAAGCCACTTGGTACAAAACAGGTAAGATCAGTGACGTGCGGTGAGGTTCATGGCTGATGAGGCACTGACGTCATCACGATGAGATTTTCCAGCATATGAACCCCACAGAGTAGCCTATTCGCCATTTGATTTGCAGCATTTAGTGGATTGTTTAAAATCTCATATCAGCATTATTCATACATACAAACCATATCTCTGTCTTACCTTTACTTATAATCGATAGGAGTAAATAACGGATGGCTGTATTTGACATCACTTGTCATTGCTACTTGTTCTGCAGTCGAGCCGAGTAGTAGCAAGAAGAATCCCTGGGATCACTAGCGCCCCCCTACCCTGAGGCAGGAGAACTGCCTGCCTCACCCAGTGCCCCTTCACTGCCGTTGTAAGATCGCTAAGCACACGAATTCGGCTCCACACAAACATTACCAACAACAGCCAAACAATGGAAAGTCAAGAGGGCATGTATTAAAAGTGTTTGAAACATTTGATTGGCAACATACAGGAAGAGACAGTGGCACGCAGCCATTTCATGGCAGAGCACAGTTTGGGAGAGATTGCGCAATTCGATGTGAGGCTCAGTTTGCTGCTGCCTCACCCTGCGTCTCTTCCCAGCGTTTTAACGGTAATGTGAAAATTCAGCCATTTTTAATTTAAAAACAGTCAAATTGATCAATTTAAATGGGAAATTTGTTCATAATTCAAACCGCTTGATAAATATAGCTATTTCATTTATTTGTTTAGTATATATTTTATTTTTTCCATGATGACAGGTGAGGCTCTGCCTCCCCTGCCTCTCCTGACCGCACGTCACTGGGTAAGATGATGGATGAATGGATGTCACTCTACATGGTTAGTTCCTAACACTGCAACAATTCAGTTACTGAATTACTGTATGTTTTTGCCACAAATGTTAAATGAGGTCAGCTCAATGTCCTCAAAGAATCCAAAACATTCAAAATGTGGACACATCTGGAGATTTTCTTTGTATTAGTAAAGAACAGTTTTTTCAACTTGAGTTACAGCAGCACCAAAAATGTAACACCATGTAACTCAAGTTAGAAAAAACTCTCCTCGGTGCTGTGGAGGCAATGTTTCTGATTTAAAAAAAGCTTGAAGTTCAACACTCAGCAGCAATGAGGATGGTAATGGTTAATCTACTTAGATTGTGCATGTGTTTCTGGAAGGTGATATCAGCCACACAAGTGTTCAGTGTGATGTATAGGAAAGGTAACTGTAAAAAGACATCCAAAACCTCCCACAATCAGAGCTGAAACCTCTGTGAATATTCAACCAGGGAATATTCAGCGGCGACCTTTTATTTCTGCCAGAGTGCTTCCTTGTTGTGACTGAAAGTTTCAATAAAAGACAGGAGCGATTTCAACGCACTACCAATGGATCACTGCTGTGACAAGATGAAGAAATCCCACTACAAAAGTGTTGAATTATGCGCGTGCTGTAGATTTTGAACACTGCTCTCCTCAACTCTTGAGCCCCACCGTAGCACGCCCGTGACAGATTCAGTCGCAATGCAATAAGCCCCTGAGGTGGGACGGCTGGACGGCGGGGCTGGCGGGAGGTGGGGGGCTGTGGGAAGACGTGGGGAGCTTACAGGGAGGCGAGGCGGCGACTATTAGCTGGCAGATACATTGCTGAATCACAGCGAGGGTTTTGCAGTGGATGTGGGATGATGTGTGAGGGAATTACATGGTGTTTAACCCTTCTTTAACCATGATCTATCCGTTTCTCAAGCCGTGGAGTAAAGAAGGCGACGTATACATCACGATGTTGCTGTTGGCCCTGTCGGGAATGCTCTTGAAATATTCCTTCCTGGCTCAAAACTCTCCCTCTGTGTGTGGCTGTTTGTGTCTGAAGTGCTGGGAAATGTGCTTTTCTGTGTCTCTGTGTATATGTGTGTGTGTCCTTTGGTGTGAGTCTACAGTGGCATCATGGAATACCAATGGCAAACTTGTCCTCACACACATACACACACACTCTCTGTACCCTGCTGCCTACCTGCTTCTGAAGTACCACGCTACTTCCCTCCACACCCGCTGGCATTACCACTTCTCCTGCCCTGGGGGCTTGAAGGAGTCACCAGAGGGGAACCATGAGCTCAGTTCCCTATTTCCTCTGCTACTTTTCTCCCCTGCTGCTGCCCCACGCTGCCTGCAAGAAGCCACTAAGGAAGGTGTGGAGGGGAGGACGTGAGAAAAATCCCATTCGCTACTTCATTGTTTCTCCCACGTGCTAACCTGTGCTCGGACAAATATTCCAATCTGTTTCCCGTGTGCGGCTCTCACCCTTCATCTTTCAGTGTCCCCAAGTATGGCATGTCAGCACAGAGTGTTTGGCTTTGCAACAAAGGCAAAATAAATACCTGAGGCTGGCTGAACTGTTTGTAGACCGGCAGCTGCAGGTGGTTGCAGTCGCAGGGGGGCTGCAGAGATGGATGGATGCGCAGGTGCCAGACAGGTGTCGCAGAGCTTGGGAGGAAACAGCAGGATTTTTTTTATTTTTTTTATAGCCGACCCTTCTGTTGTGAAATATGAAGGAGCAGCCCCGTGGAAATAATGCAGAAAAATGTCTGGTGAATAAAAACGCAGCCAGGGGTCCGAAAACAGAGGAAATGTGTTGCCGTCTCATTTTTGAGCTTTTGTGTTTACTCTGATGGGAAAAAGTGGGGTCTCAGGAGATGCTATAAAGCCATGTGCTGCTGTTTCTTGGCCATGCTATTGCTGCATTTCTTTGGAGGACAGTGTTGGCCAGTCTGTCAGTCCAGACCAACATCTCTAAGCAGCTTTGGATAGATTCCCATGAATTGTTTCTACGGATGAGTATGGTCTCCAGAAAATCGCACCGGACTTCATGTAAACTGGAAAAGTCCTGATTTTACCACCAGTGTACCTGAGTAAGAATTTGTATCTTGTACAACACTTTATGTTCACATAGTGTTATGCTGAAATGGAAAACATTTAAGTCAATGCAGTCTATAACCAATGAAGAGAAGGATGAAAAGTGATTACTCATTTTACTTTACTTTACTCAAGCAGAATGTAAAAAAATCCCTGATTAGATCCTCGAGAATAATTGTGTTAAAACAGTTCCATACCAAGATCTGTGCTGTGAATGTGATTAAAGAAGAAAATAAATCAACGCAGGAGGATTCCTGCAGGTTTTCTCAGGGGAAGTGTATTTTTACCATCACACCTGGCTGATTCTTGCATCTACCCGTGTTACTTATCACACTGATTGTTCAATTTGAATGTTTGTGAATGCTGTGATCAGAAGCAGGCAGGCATCTAATTATCGAGAACTATTTAAAAAGTCAAATCCACTGTCATTTATTAACATGAAAACCCTTGTAATCCTTTTTATCATCTTGGAGAGGATGCTAGAGACAGGACAGGCAAGAGTAAGCATACTCTTACTCTCAAGCAGAGCAAGACAACAGGACAGCACCTTTCACCTTGAGCTTGTTTTTTTTTTCATCCCACAACAAGGAGAGTACATTATGGTCTATTGGTTGTTGCCATAGTGATGGAGTCACTATGCCCCAATGTCAAACCTTGCAACACCATGTAATTGTCAATATATCAACAGACCCTCAAAAGCTGTTTAATAAGAATTTTCAAGACTTTGAAAACAATGCTGTAAATATGTACACAAAGCTATACAAAATGATAATTACTGAAAACAAATAACAAGTGGCGATGTGAGATAAGTGTCCAGATGGAGGGAGCCCTCGTTGCACACTGAGATCATTATTTCTGTCAGAAACAACAAGTTGTTTCATCCAAGAAATTATCAGCATGAAAGTGTAAAAAAAAAAAAAAAAAAAGGAAAAATCTGGTAATTGCAATTATGCCATCATCAGAGAGACTGTTCAATCAGAATGAGCGGAGCCCTGAGTGGACTGCTCAAGTCCATCAACAACAGCGGCTTAATGAGCCAGAGGTTCCACTGACGAAGCACATCTGCCAACTTGCTCCGGGCCAGACAAAGAGGAAGTGGCACACTGGAGAGACAGCAGAGAAGAGTTTTTAGTGAAGCACATCTCTTACACACAGCTGCTGCATCGGCTGAGATATAAACATGCAGGGCCGGACAGAGAGGGAGAAACGTCTTAAATTCACTGACCATCAATCGAGTGTAATGGGAGAAAGCCTATATTCACAAAGTGGACTCTGCTGCTGCTCACAGGCATATCTTACACAGGTCACACTGATATACGCTAACTAGCAAGAATGAGAAGCAAACTTCCCTCACTCCAGACATTCACACCAAAGGAAGAACTCTAACGCTAGGAGTCTGACAGGCACTATATGTACATCTTAATTTTGGTTTTCCCCATCAAGCCTAAGGTTATAGCAGTCAGTGTGTTAAAACACTGACCTGTCTGTGGCTCTTAAAAAGTTAGAAGTCCTGGTGGGGTTGAGCAATAGAAAGAGAGAGATCTAATATGGAAGGAAAATTTTGCAAGGCTGCTAGAATGAAGCTGGCACGTTGACGCAGACCAGGCGAACTAGTTCTCTGCCATAGACTCAGATGAATAATGTGGGCATTAATTGTTACATGTGCTTTTGTTCAATACTATTCCCACCTCCCTGATTGATTTTTCTTCACTGTTATGCTTTGCTCTTAACGGTGGCTTGCTTTGTGCAGTGAGCAGATCGATTGCGCCACATACACTGTAATACATTTCAGAGATGCATGAATACTGCCTATTAAGAAATAAACCTGCTGCAGCTCAGCACGTATTGCAGCCTCTGCGTTTGAAAAGGTGCAGATGATAAAATGTGTGCTTTAGTTATTAGTTCAGGAACATCTTCTATTCACAAGTGAGTCAATGGGCTCCTGTATAGCATAAAAGAATAAAGTTTGAATGGGAATGTGAATATAAAGAAGCCAAGACATGTCAAAACCATCAGCTGGACATTGCAGTCAGAGAAACAAGTACCTTGAATACAGTAACATTTGAATCCTGGGGATATTGCGATAAACCAATCAAACCAAGACAGTGCATCTATAAGACACGTTGCAGCTGTGTGGGCCATTTCTTCAAGAGATAAGCAGTTTCCTTCAAAAAGAAAAAGTGCCAAAATATTTTCCATGTGTTGAGTCTGAAGGAAATAAAACTTGAGCCAGTGCATGAGTGCAGTTTATGTGGCAAAAGGAAATAACTGAAAATCAGCATATCACGGGCCTAACAGGCTATATACTGCACTGCACCTACTGACGGCTACCAGACACAGACGATAGAAGTATCCAGAAAATCAGCCTTTGCTCTCTGAGCAGAGAAGCCCTCTGTGCTGCTGGCGTCTTCAGACAACGGCATCAGAGTCAAGAGAGATTGATCTGACTGTGAAGTCGACAGGAATCAGCCCGGTGAGCACAGCTAGAGGTGCCAAATGCCACCAGGCAGTGACAGAACAGAGACAAGTGGAGAGGGTTATGCAGATGACATAAACTGCACATGAACTGGGTTGCAGCATAAGATTCTGTTGTATACGTCCTGTGAATTGTTAACTGTACGTTTAGTGTCTCTGTGTCTGCCTCCACCAGGGAGAGATTGTCTTTATCCTAAGTGTTAAGTTAGTTCTCTGTGAAATCTCTCAATCATGGCTTTATGTGCTTGTTTTAGAATTCATTGTATGCAGGAGGATAAATCCCACCGACTTCAGTGATTCCCTGTTGTTGCGCCTGACTGCCTTCAGACTGACAGTTTTGACTTCTGAAATGTTTTGCTGATGAATGGGTTGTGACACTGGAGTCTCGCTGACTTTGGTGAACTCCAGGTGAAAGCTTGAACTGGCGTTGTGACATTCAGGCTTTCCAGTGAATGAATCCAACAAACATATTCACCCCCGACCTTTCCTCCTCTCATGTGGCGTGAGGGAACAGGCTGGACACTCTTAAAGTCTTAAAGTTTCAAAGAAACTAATTTTATTTACCTGAAAATAAAATGAGCACCAAGACAAACATTAAATAAAGTGCAGATGAGAAATAACATAAAGCTTTGGGGCAGTGGAATAAATCAACTGGACAGAGCTGCTAAAGTTAACAAAGTTAACAAAACTGAGAAGACTTAGGGACAATGACAAAGATGACCTTACCAAGAAAATCCTGACTAAACAAAGAGAACAGAGGAGCATCTATTATGGATGATCTGGACGCCTCTGAAAGAATGGTGTAATACCAAGATGAACACTACAAAGACAAAAACCATCCCAGTATAAACACATAGATGTCCTACCAGATGCAGCGTATTGGAAACAAAGAACTTAAAACAAAGAACTTAACAAAAAGACAAATACCCAATCTGTGTTTAAATATCTGCAAAACTGATGGCGTTCCCATGGACTCCAGTAAAGCTTTGTCTTTCCTTTCTTCATAGGTACAACAGCTTAATTGAAATAAAACGACTGAATCGTACAATGACATGAATAATGCATTCTATTTCAACAGTGCTGACTTATAGCTTGTGGTCTAAATATAACACAAAGTACTGTTGAGTACAATGTAGTGCAGAGAACTGTGAGGCTGCTGCCTGCTGTTGTTACGTTATCACTGGTTTCCACTCTGACTTCGGTGGGGGATTTGGCTTCGGCTCTGACCTTGGCAGTGCTGCTCCTCTCCTCGCTTGTAAAAAAAAATGAATGAAAAACTTTAAAGGCAGCACTGTGCTCTGGAAATTATTGCTTTTTGAAATGGCCCTTATGAATAGCCGTAAACATCACCTCCGTCTGGACAAATAAGCCTTGTTGGGGGCTGCAGCCCAGCAGCCATTAAGCAGGATTCCCTTTGTAACTCAGATCCCTTTTTGTTTCTCTCTCTTTTCTTTTTTCTTGCTCCTCAATGGTCAGTGTGCCAAGAATAAAAGTCAGCAGTCCATATAGCAGCGGTCTATAACGACCCTGAACCAAGCGAGTCCCCGAGGTCTTTAACGAAGGCCTTGCAAGAATGGAGTATGAATCAGGAGACTAACATGCAAGTCAGGAGGAGCGGTGCGAACGGGGGATATCACAAGGCCCAGCTCAGACAGCAGTAATAATGCAGCCCTCCAAATCCTATTATCATTGTAATGGAACGGATGGCGTGGGTGCAGAGGAGATGGGTGTGTGGGAGGGGGCGGAGAGATGAGGTGGAGGGGGTACTCCTTCTCCCTGTCTCTCCAGAAAAAAATTGTATGCACACACACACACACACACACATACACACGCACACGCACACACACACACACACACACACACACACACACACACCCTCTATCTTACTGCCACTGCAACAGAAAGCTCCGAGGTGACACCCCTGTGTCAAATAAATGCCTTGCTGAAGAAAAATGCCATGAGAAGTGGTGATTTGTGATTTACCATCTTTGAAAAAGTTAGATAGGAGCGAGTCAGCAAAAAAAAAAAAAAAAAAGAGCAGATAAGAAATGTATAACACAGTGGTGGGAGATCTGGCAGTAATATCTGGAGACTTGAAACCCTGAGAGAGAGTGCTGTTTTATGAGAAGAAATTGAGGCTCAGATTTGATGTAAATATACTTTCAACAGCAGAATCAGACAGACAGTGTGTAGCAAACTACTGTAGATCTTTATCGCATTAATCTCAACATCCTTTTGTCAGAGCAGGATGTTGGATGGCGGTGTGCAAATGCTCCAGCCAACCCACAGAGCAGTGACTTTAGGGTTGAGAGAAGTGTTGAAGCACATCTTCTGGCAGTCATCAGCATTTTTCTAAAAGGATCCGAGTTGGTTAAGGGGGTGATAAGAGAACAGTGGGGGTGCATTAATAAGACCCACTTCAATTGCCCTTTAAACAGATATACTAACTAGAGAGACGCCTAAATCCTCAGTGTTTAAAATGATTCCCCTGATGAAGCTTATGTAATTCTATCTGCAGGAGGAAGAGTGTTACTCATTACTCATGCTAATTTCTCTGTTAAATTCCTCGCATTTGATGATCTGATTGGTTGAAATTAGTGGTAGACAGGTCCTAAAACAACCTGCCTTATAGTTGTTGCAAGTGTTTGCCCTTTTCACCCTCTTGATGCAGCTCACCAGATGTTTCTGTCTTCCAGGGCGTCCGGTAATGAATTACATATGTCACTTTTGTCTTAATTGCACAGATTTAGTAGCTGCGAAAACCCTGTGATCCCTTCGTGCTCTGACTCTACAGTGAGTCTAGGAGACTCTGCAGCAGATCATTGAGTTCACCGGTGACATGCTCCGAGAGAGGATGTGATACAAGAAAACCTGATTGTCAAGAAAGATGGGGATTGAAAGGGCAGGAATGGAGGATATGGGAAGATGGTGAAGAGGCTGAAGAGTGTTGGCGTGGTAAAAGACAGGGAGGCAGGCTTGTAGTGGCACAAGCTGGAGAAAGAAACTGATTAGTTGCATTTGGCAAAGGGCAAGGCCCGAACCGGGAGTGGATCGTATTGGAAAGGTCAGACAAGCGATGCAATGGAATGGGAGAGGAGACAAATTGAAATCTGTTGTTATCTAAGAAGGTGCCAAAAGCAGTTATGGCCATCACATATCACATAGGGGGGGTAGACAGCACAACAATCATTCAACACATTCTGATATTTGGAAATGACCAAATTATCTCTGAAAAGCCTTCAGTGGAACTGTAACCTGGGAGACCAGCTATTTCCCCTAGCTCCTCTTCCATCCCCAACACCTTGTGCAGAGTAAAGAATCCCACTGCGGAAGTCAAGTTATGTCCCAGCCATTAAATACAGTATCACAGACGTGACTGAGGTGAGTAGGATCAGAATAGACATAAATGATTAAGGTGAATTCTGAGAAAGAAGATACTTCCCATAGGAAACACACAACACGCAATGCTGACGATGAGACAGCTTTCAACAATCTCTAATATCTTTACATGCTCTCGTAAAGTGAGATATGAAACAATACATATTGTTCGAGGAAATTCAGATTTGTCGGCAGCATGAAGGAACATGTAAAGAGCAATTAATTAAGAAACAGGCAGAATAACACACAATTCTAGTCGGTCATATATTATGTACTCTATACAATCATGAATTACTCACTTACAAGGCTTTAAAAGAACTGTCTTCTATTTATACTAGAGCAATTAGATGTGTTGAGAAGGCAAACAGTTTATTTAAGGTAAGTAATTAGTCGCGCACTTATTATCACTCATAAATTACATGTACAAAAGGCATTTTGACGAGTCTAACGTTTGCTCCTAGAATCCCAGCGATTAATGAGGAGAGCAGCAGCCGGCAGCTCAGCCAACGTATTGTTCCTCATTACGCCATCCAAGCAAAACGGAACTCCCTCATACCGAATATCATGTCAAAGCTGTTCAGAAAAAACTAAAACGTTGCAGCGGGGAATATCCATCAGTTTGGAACAGTGGGCCAGAGGGGGCACAACCAAGGACAAATCCAGCGGTGCGTGAAATTGCAGCAATACACACACGGCTAGATTAAACATGTCTGTTGTTGAAATGATGAAGTTTTAAAGTAGCTCCGGTTTTATTTTATTGCACGGTCGTTCCTGGAACTGGTGCACTGATTTGGACATATGATATGACAGGAACTGATCCTGTTGATATACAGAGCTCACTTTAACTCTGGCATTTTAAGTTAATGACACTTATGTAATAGTACTTCAGTACTTCAGTAGTAAAGGGTTGTGCAGGGCCGGAAAAGCTGAAAAAAGGTGCCAACAACATACACACTCTGTTGTGTTCAAGCTAAGAAGAGTCCGAGACACTACAGCAATGACAAGTAATTGATGATGACGAATAATACAAAAGGCAAATCCAGAACCAAACTTCAATCAAACTAATACAAACGAAAAAAAAGTGTTGAAAAAAGACGACTGGGGGCAGAAATCCTACAGAGAGACAGAAAAAGCTAATCAGAGTGCACAGCAAAGTAGGAAACAGGCCAATTCATGACACGGAAAGCTGAAACCATAACAATGTCGTAATTTATGCATTTTTTTCTCAGCACATCAGAACTGAAATCAGTGAACTGCCCTCTTATCATATATTTGCCTTTATGGTTCCACTCATCGTGAGGGCTGCTCAACGGCAGTCAAAGGATTTCAATCTCCTCCAAACTCCAGCCTCAAAATCTCAAGAAACAATCTTAGGTCTGTCCGTTTTGAGAGGCTGACTATTGATCACTGCTCTCTTTGTCGAAAGTGGAGCCGGGCTGCCGATGCAATCAGTCCTGACATAATAGTCCCATGCATTTAATTGGGCTCAGCCTCAGTGTTCTTCTATTGATTGAAATCTCTGGACTAAACCTCTAATCGAGCTTCCACATCACTTCCATGACAATGCCATGTGAAAGGAGAAAAAAAATCCTGTAATTACTATTGTGAAGCTTTACGGTCTTTTCACAGGTGCTTTTGTTTCTTAGCTTTTAGTTAAACCCTGTATAATGACATAAGTCGATAGACGACATTAAAAATCAACATAAATTTGGGTAGGCTGCATGAGATATGGGGAATGTACTGAACTTTGTTGACATAAGGATTTTTACCCAAGAAAGGAGCTAGGAAATACCCGTAGGATTAACTGAAGCTTCACTGTGAGATGAGAAGGAAAGGCTACTAATGTAAAACTTGAGGCAAAGTTATGTTACCTTGAGAGGCTCTTAGTCAAATGGAGTTAACATCATTTGAACAGACTGAGTTTACATCGGAGAAGCAGGAGTTTGTGACTGACACATCCGTTGTCCAGTCAGGCTCTTCTGCCTGACCATCATCATGCATTGTCTCAGTCGGCTCAATGAGACCGTTGTACGGCGTGAGTGACGCAGCTTCTTGTTTGGATGAGATGGGAGCGCGGGGTGAGCGACGAGCAGCTGCTGGTTGCTCTGCTCCTTTGAGACTGCTGAAGGAAAGCATAAGGCTGAGTGGGCGCGTGCCAACAGAGTTTTAAAAGTTCCGAAAGAACTCACGCATTTTGCTCCATTTGCTTCTTATTTCCGTGCGAGTTAGTCACAATGTGGAAAATGATAAAAACGTAAAAAAAAAAATAAATAAAACAAGAAATTGAATTACAGGGCCTGTCTATTGTGCTGTGTTTAAGATAAGACCAATGAAATGAAATAACCACCTCAGGCAGCAAAACAAGTTAAATGGAACAAAGCCCTAATATCTAAACCAACTCTTTATTTCCAATCAACAGATGGGTTTGCTCGCCACTGATTACCAATCATCGACATACAGACTTCTCCTCATTATAACTGCTCGAGTAGCAACTGAAAAAGAGGACAAAAACACTCCAATAGACCACGCGAATGAGAAGGGTTCGGAAAGGAAGCCCATAGCTTTCAGCCTGCAGCAGGTGCTCCACATTATCGCGCTCTGTTTTATTCATGTCTAACACAGCGTCCCAACAGGTGCACCACCGAGTCCTTCACAATCCTCCCCAAATAGGTCCAGCTCCTCATTCATTCTTAATGCCTAATGCCTGCTATAAGCAGTCTGCTCAGCTTCTCCGTACGGTACTCTCACATTCGGAGGTGAACACAGCTCACGGCCGTGTCGTGGATTATTGTCAAAAAGAAAGCAGAAAGACCCCGAACATGCTCGACTGAAAGTGCACGAACCCTCAGTCAGGGGAGGGTTCCCCGTAAGTGTGGCGTTTCCTGTTGAGTCGGGCCCAGCGT
This sequence comes from Karalla daura, assembly GCA_029224185.1. NCBI lineage: Eukaryota > Metazoa > Chordata > Actinopteri > Chaetodontiformes > Leiognathidae > Karalla > Karalla daura. Next base: position 4,422,273 of record CM055199.1, on the reverse strand, counting down.
GCAGCGTCTTTGTTGTGCGACATGGTGGGAGAGATGAGTTTGGAGCGCTTTGCATGCTTGCTGGATAACACAATAAATCATTCATTAAGGCACATGTAATCATTACTTATTTACTATTTATTCATTTCAGACATCCATGGGAAAAAAAAACAGCATTTCAACAAAGAAAATCCAGATTCAGTCTTACTGACTGCAACAAGGCCTCCGACAACTCCTATCCTCCAGCAGCAGACGGCCCACACAATACGTGCAATCATCCCTCCCTTCCAATCTTGTTAGACACAGGTGGACAGCTGATCAAATCAAACACAATCGAGCTGTGGCCTTTCCAAAGCTCCTTTCCTTTAATGCGTTTTTTAAAAACTCAGTTTATGACCACGCTCTCCAGAGAGGAATCATTATCCAGGATGGACCTCAGAAGAGCAGAGCTGATGCGACGTAATTGCTCGTGGGGCACAAGCTAATAATGTGGACTTAAACAAAAACACAAAAAAAAAACAAACGGGAAAAAAGAGCAAATGAAAGAAGCCACTTTGCCGCTATGTCGCCAAATGCACGGAACAGGCTTTGTATTCACAGAAAGTGTTTCTATTTTTCATTAAGTACAGGCTTTCACTAGTTTATACAGTCATTATTCTGTATAAGCTCCCCTTGCTTGGAATACACTAATGGTGGATTTTAATGGTCTTACTAAATCACAATGAGAATTCTCTGAACATCCTGTTTTGTTGTACTTTCAGCCTGTCTGCCAGGGCAGGAGTGAGAAGGAAAAAAAAAAGAAGAGAAAGACGAAACAACAAAGAAGCAAAATGAAAAAAACAAACTATCAAACAGTCTGTATGATTTAGATGCAGAATAAACAAGTGTAAATAATATTTTGTTCCAGTCCGGACGCGCAACAGACGAATAAAGACTCTGTTGTGCCTTTTGCATCAATTATTCATCGGAACATTGAAGTAAATAATCCTACGTGACCTCTTTCAAGCGGGATTTGGAGAACATTATGTTTATACAGTGTGTTTGATGAAACACTCCACGAAGCTATTATTTATTTTCCAGAGATGTCAAAAGTTGATCTGGGTAAACGCGGCGGGTTTAGCATTGATGAACAGGCGCAGCGTGGCGGGAGTGGGGGGGGGGATCACGCCCCTGCCGCAGACGCGTGAATCGCCAATTCTGCTGCTACGTCTGCTTCTATAACATTTATCTTTCATCCGGCGGCCCGTACGTTACCGAGACTCCGATTTAAAATTGAATAACAAAATCGATACCCCAATAAATCAGGAGATATTGCCCGGCGCACCTGGCGATTATTTCTTTCATATGGGGGAGGGTTGAGGGGGTGTCGGGTCAGCATTTTATGGTCTATCATAGACTGAGGACAGGTTGCAGAAAGTCATTTGTTATCACGGCTACATCATGGAAAGGCATTAAGGTCGGCATTCTCCCCTCATAAACTATGTTGAGACTTTCGATTTGTCATTTTCAGATGAATTCATTTGGGAAAAAGTTGTCAAACTTGTGGAACATTTTGTGCCGCAAGCTCTGAGATCAGGAACTGAAAGCTAAAACAGCAACTTCTTCTTTTTTTTTTTTTTACGAGATAAATTAAAAGTCTGTGTCCAGTCACTTGTACGGGATGAGTGCACCAAAGTGAAATGTAGAGTGAAATTGTGCAGAGCACTGAGAGTCAAATTTGATTAAAGTGTGAGAGACATTACTTTGAAGCCAACCTTGAACTTTTTAAGGACCTTGCTTCTCTGCAAAGCCCAGTTCTATGATGTTCGCTTGCAAATGTTCCCGTCAAATCCAATAGGAGTCCGAAGGACAAAAAAAAAAGAAAAAAAAGAAGGGATGGAAGGAAAAAAGCTACTGGTCAGGCAGAGATTTCTGTTTGCAGGCACTGAAATAATCGGCCTGGGTTTTTCCCATGGTGTCTTTTCTGCTGCGATAAGGAGGGCAGCGCAGATTTCGGGTACTTTTCCTGCAGGATTGTGGTGAGCAATCCTGATGCCAGGTTAGACACACTGTATGCGTGTCAGAGGATCGCACAGCACTCTGTCTGGAAACTAAAAGCATGTGCATGAGCAGAGAAAGGCATCCTTTAAATACATTCTCACAAACGGGCTTCTGACTCAGTCTATTCGCATGTCTCTCTGTTTACTCCCATCTAATCATGTGATTCTGTTATTATAACTTATGATAATAATAAAATTTCTCTGACTCACACGCGGCCCCGGCATCTCCGTCTATTCTGCGGCAGACTGTGTGTAGGTTCAGACACAGATTAGCTGCAGTTTATCCGCTTCTTTCGCTGTGTCACAGTTCAGATAGGCTGCAGCCTCCGACCTCCGAACCCCGCATTGACCTGTATCATTTATGGATGCCCTGAAATGTTTTCTAACTCAGGCAGCAGAGACAATTGTTGAACTAAAATGGATGGGGTTGATATAATAATTCCAATGCCAAGCTCTGACTATCTGAGCTGCAGGAGAGGGAGGTCGGCGGCTTGGCATTGTTGTCTCAGACTCAATTATCAAAACAACAAAAAACAGGGCTCGGTACTGAAACACTGTGGTTTCCATATCCTCATGCTGAAAAGAAAGAAAACGAGATAGATGCATCCCGTCTAAAACATAATTCGACAGAGAATGAAATCATTTGAAAATTTACAAACAGTTTTTGAAAAGAGTTCATCAGCCTTTGAAGTAATATCTTTTCATACAATGGTGGATGCTCAAGCCTTTCCAGGATGCTCTGCCTAATCATGATACACATACCTGTTGCCAGTGCAAATGTTGTGGAATAAATGTGGCTGTGGAATAATTAAAAGCCAAATTCTTTTGGAAAAAATAAAGTAATTTGCTGCGTCTGTCACAACAAACTCTTACATTTCAAATTCAGAATAAGCAGAAAAAAAAATCTGTAATATTAACATTATCCATCCACCTAGAACATCCCTTTTTAAATTTTGTTTGCTCACAGCCAAACAGAGGTGAACAAGACAACTTCTACAACTAATTCTCTCTGTTTTGGATTTGGGCATGACATCCCATAAAATACTGTACTCCATGAGTGCTCAAGGTGCAACAGATTGAGTGAAATTATTATCCATTTTGTTTCAATTTTGAGGAGTTATGGGGGTACAATTTATAGAAAAAAAACTGCTCTATTCCCTTAAAGACCATTCTAGGGATAGCATAAAGTAATCTAATGTACCATGTACCGATACGAGTCATAGTGGATACTGCCAGAGGAGGCGCACGTGCACAGTCTCAAGGTTTTCTGCCGCAGTCATAGGAATCGCCTGCATGCCCTCCACGAAAGCGAGCCAGGCCCCTAGCAGAGGTTAAACGTCTGTTAATTAAAGTGAAGTACCCAGCCAAAAACTTTTGACAGATTCCTGGCGTGATGTATTCAGAGTGTGAGGAGCTACCTCTTATTGAAGCCCTGCTCAAGCTGACCCCTGACTGCAGTTCGTTCAGCCACTCACATGTGGGTTGCAAGTCATCAGTTACGGACAGGAAAATACAGATGCTAAGAAAAGTTTAAAAAAAAAAAGGACCAAGCGACTCATTCAGGATGGAAAGGATTGAGTGAGAGGGATAGTTTATATATCTATATAGCTATATCTTGATATATAGATATAGATATATAAAACCTCCTTAGAGCATGTTCACACCAGATGTAACACTTAAAGTCATCCAGAAGATCTGTTAATGGCAAAAGCAGCGTGAAACTTCACAACAGCTTGACAAGTCTAATGTTTAGGCTTCAATTATTTCTTCAGGATTATTTCCAGAGCACGCATACAGTTAATACAATAACCACTGTGGTCCTTATTCCATGTGATGTGTACAATTGACTTGTCACGTCTCAAGAATTTGTCTGCTTATCTCTGCCTTTTCTTTTCCGTGTGCGACACTTCCTTTCATAGCTGCACTTAATCAGAGCGGACAGGGTTATAGTCAGTGGCGTGTGGTAACAGTAATAGCCTCACATACATGAAGAGCCGTTGCAACGACCGCATCTCCATGCCTATTAGGTTCAGACATTTTACTAATAGCCTAACCTTCCACTTGGAGCTTTATGTGTGATGCTTTGATGGATTTCCATTGTATATAAAGAGGCTTTTAACTCTTGGAAACACAAACAGATACAGAAGCATCAACGTTGTACACGTGTTTTTCCTTTTGAATGAAATTACAAGAGGTTAGGACAGTCATATCAATCAGAGAAGTGTGGTGCTAATAAATGTGGTACGTAACATGTTATTATATTTGAAGTATTTAAAAAATGGTCCAAATGAGGTTGTGGCTGATTAATTAACCCTCCATTTGAACTAAGGTCAAATTTGACTTGTTTTCAAGTTAAGGTCAGTAAAAGGTCTTGGGATAAATCTTCATGATATCCTCAGAAACAACTATTTTAACACAACAAAAGTGATTTTTTAGTGAGAGTTTTTTCAATTTTTGTAAATTCTGAGAGTATCGAAAAAAAGACATTTGTGGTGTTATGGGTCAAATGTGACTTGGCAGCGAACTCTAATGACTGTACACATCACTTAAAAGCTGTGAGTTTCTCTTTGGATCAAATATGGCTCACACACGTACACATACACACTCCTCTCCAACGTGAACACAAACTTAGTTGCAGAATATTGACACATTTTGACTAAAAATAAATATTGGCATCTGGAAATGGGGTCTTGTTCATGAGGGTGATATGGAGGACTGAGAGCAAATGAAACTGAGGCGGATGTGTCTGAGGAAGAGGATGGTGATCAATATGACAGTGAATAAGAAGACACATCTGAGGAAGAGGAGCCAGATGTCACAAACACTCAGAGGGACATCCTCAAAAACATAAAAGAAGAAAGAAAATGGGGTGTACAGATCATGTGATGAGGCTACTCCGGTGTACATGAGTCCAAGCTGCTCTGTTGTTATTAAGATATTGTCATATATACACACACACGGCAAAGTGTTTTTTCAGTGTTCATCTTAAGGTTCACACCCACACGCACTCACACACCGACACATGCTCACACCCATAACAACACAGATGTGACTGTAGTTAATAATCTTAAGTTAAGAAAAAAAAAAAACAACAGCAGGTGAGCTCTGATATCATTGTATTAGACTTGGATAGTATACTATACTTACCCATTAACTTCACTTCAAGGAAATTATGGTATGATAGTTTTTTATAATGGGAAATAAAAACAAAGTAAAACAATATTAAAGCAATGTTTACATGGATATTATTGCTTATGTAATGATGTGATGAAAGCAAGTATTTCATCACAGGTCAAATTTGCATTAAATTCAAATCAGACCTGGGCAATCCTGCATATAGTCAATATCAGCTTGTACTATGTGAGATGTAGTGAAATGCTGTATCGTAGATGGGTGTGTGATGTCCCAGTGTTCCAGTGTCCCAGTGCAGACTAAAGGTACCACAGTCCCATCACTGAGGTGATGCATTCAAAGACTATGTGCAAAAAGTATATACATAATACTTGGTAGTCTGGGGATAATACACCACGAGCTGTGCCAGTAAATGAAAACTCACTGTGACTGGTTCTTGGCCTCCGCCATATCAATTTTCTCATGCATTGTTACAGATTATGGTGCACGCGACTGCATTACATTCAGTATTCATTATTTAATTATTTTGTTAATTGTGACACTGGATTTTGGGTTTGTATCAGCATTTTGGTATGGTACCGAGCAACATTTTCTATACAGATGCACATCCTATTTGCGGCACTGTGGCAATGGTAAGCAGCGGTGAAACAATGATTCTCAAATAAACAGAGAGAAGCTTCGGTGCGGATCGTGTGTTATCCTACTGTGAGCAGGGTAGAAATCTTGCTGGGCCGTTTTTTTAGGAGGGTCCTGCTTGTGCTGAGCCGGGTGGAGGAAGAGCAGCTGCAGTGAGAGGGGGGGAAAAAAAAGAAAAAAAGAAAACACAATGAGGCAGGTGGTGCAGCCTCCCTGGTGGCCTCGGTCTCATGCAACACAGGCTGAGTGTGGAAGGAGAAGAGGAGTGAGAAAGATGCACTGCAGCCAGCGCCCATATGCCTGTCATATATAATATATCATATTTTCTCTTTCCTGCATACATGAATCATGCTATACAGAATGATATTATTGCAATAAATATTTTGGTAGTATATTAATAGTGGTATAGCGACAGTGACCACAGCCCGCCCTTCAGAATTGGTTCAACATTGAGTCTTTACACTGCAGGCATTTATCATAGCAACCATATTAAAACTTGCTCCCCAGCCTCAGGTAAGGGCTCTTTACTGCCATACGTGGCACACATATTTGATTTCAAATATGGGTTTACACACTGTTGACACACAGCAAAAATCAGACCCCTTGTGTCTGCAATCTGAATGTGGCCCTGTCTCAATATCATCTGAATGGCGCACCATCATGTGGCCATTATTTGCAGATTTAGGATGCCTTCAAAGATGTCTCCCTTTAAAAAACAAGTCCTCTGGAAAAGGTATAATGTCAGCCCAAATCAGCAACTCACAGAGCTAAGGTGAACTTCATTAGTGAATTTTAGCCGGTTGACATTTCAGCCCGTGAAACCTGGACACAAGGTCTGCTAATACCCGGCCCTGTCTGAAATGAAGACACTTTCTGCCTAAAATTATCTCAAATTTTAATTGTAAAACTACATTAATTTGCCTTGATGAACCTAATATGCTATGTAAACATGTGAAGGTGAAGCATTAATAACTAAGGTGGTGGGGGTGTAGGGTGTAGGGTGGAGTGAAATCAACCGTCTAGAGCACATATAGCACATATAGCACGTATAGCTGCTGCTCACACCTCTGAGATGAAAATGGTGATGAAGTGGAGCAGAGTGCTGGCAGAGGTGCTGAAGACGCCACACAGGCAGTATGCAATATGTGTGTATGTGTGTGTTATTGGGATAATCGTTCTTTCCCCATCACAGGAGGTGTGACAGTGCTGTGTGGCAAAGGTTTAGCTCAGGTAATGTAATAAACAGGAATTGCTCTTTCTGTAGATTCTCCCTGTAGCAGAGCAGGTGATAATGCATGGAAACAAACAAGCAAAAAAAAACATGCTTGCTGCACTTTGGAACTCATTATGCAAATCAAAGCATTTTCATGCCTCAAGACATAAAGCAATAATGGAAGAAGTGCTCCAACTTGGTAATTAAGTAAAAGTAAAAATAACCGTTGAAAATGCACTTAAAGGGACATTGTGTGGGAATTACCCCCATCTAATGGAAAAATCAGGTATTGCATTCTGCCTCCACGTTTCAAACATGCTTTGCAGCTACGGTAGCTGCCGTGTATCAATAAGCTTCTCTCGCTAATCTTCTGGCTTGCAGGGAAAACACATTGGCCAGCAGCTGTGTTTTCAAGATGGTGGGCTGTCATTGTGCTGCCCTGCTAGTTTACATGTATGTGTAAGATGTATAAATAGATTTAAAATTCTTAATTTACGTCAATTTGTCAGATTATTCACAGAGGTCATAATACACAAATGAAAGCATATATAGACACAAGACACTGTTGGTTGCCCTAAAACGGTCCTGACCCTCTGAATCCTGTAAAACCTTTTTTGTGTTGCTACAGACGGAGGTGAAAAGTTAAATCTGTCACTCATTTCACTCCACCACCGCCTATGGTTTCTGCTGGCTCCACTACGAGGAATGGCAGCTCCCTGCAACTCAAACTCCTGGCTTCATCAAGCGTCCTTCACAAACTATTGGGTGACGTCACGGAGGGCTGGGGCTTAGCGATATCACTTCATGACCCACCCCAAACCATTTCTGTGTGGAATTTGCACGCAAGCAAGATAATGGATAATGTATTTTCAACTCAACTCAGCTTCAAATTTACTTAAAGTGGCAGTTCATAGCAATGCAATCTCAGCATAGGCGGAGCACAGCTGTGTTCTTTTATCTCCTTAAAAAAATGGTTTGTCTTTTAGTTAAGTGAAGGAAGCTAATGTAATTAAGAAAGAGATTAGGTCTAATTAAACTAATGTTTAAATAATAGTACAGTTGAAATGGCTGCCCCCACAAGCCCGAGACGTTTGAGCAGTGAATGAAAATGAGACTTGAAAAAGCAAGTTAATGTCCTCTTGCATTCAACTTTGATAAGATACCCATTTGTAAATGAGTTACACTGCGATGAACATGGTGGAAGATTCTCTGATGTCGCACGCTTCGAAAACTTTTTCACATGTAGATTTTTTCTTCATTTTGAAATAAAATAACAAGATCCTCATGCTCCAGCTGGCTTGTACAAAGGGTTGTGGCACAAATTGCACAAGGATGCAATGTGTTGGCACTATGAAATAGCATATAGTATAGAAAAATAAACGAGTAAGAACTATATACTTGCATGAAGCACAGAAATAAACTTTGAATGTTATCTTGGTCTGACCAGGAAGCCTAATATGTGGTGTAACATATTTGATAGGGGGATCTGGGGATTTAAGCACAGTGTAGCATAGATATTGTCCAGAAAGCTCAGACTGTGACCTTTGGCTCCTCTCCAAACAATATTCTCTCATAGGAAGACACAAAAAGTGTTTGTGTCACTGTTAGTGACAGAAGGCGCAGAGGAGCTGGTGGAAATAAAGGAGACGTTGAATATCGCAGGCCCAGACACATTGTCTGAGGAAACAACCAGGTAACCACTCAATATCCAAAATGCTGATCCCAGAGAGCGGCTAATAATGAATGTTCTCCTGGTAATATTGTACCACGCTTACTCTCATTTTATGAGAGCGAAGAGGTTTCATCAAATTACGCTGGCCTGCATTATGCATGGAAAACAACAAAGGTCTGATGACTAAACAAATGAAAGCTATTGTGGAGTCTGCAGACTCTCCGTCTCGCCAGCCTAGTACACTTACACCACAGCAACACAGAAATAGGCTGTCTCACTTTCCCTTTTTTCCTCGTTTTTCCTGCGTTGACATTATCTCTTCTCTCCGATACACCTGTGCCCTCTGTCAGCTCTGACTGTTATTTCTCACTGGCTCAGCATAGCCATGGGACATATGGTGGTGCAGGCACCAGAGGTGTTTTAAAGTGGGTCACCAGCAAACTTAATTAAAGTCAGAGACTTCTAATGTGCCCGAGTCTTAAAATGATTAGTGAAAAAGTGTGACTAAAGGGGGGAAAAAAAACACCTAGACAGCTTGGCAGCCCAACATGCGCACAGTCCCTGACACCTTTACGGGCAGTGGATAACATTACTAAACCAGAAGTCAAAGTAAAAGCCTCATTTAGCTTGTCCACAAACTAAATATACTTCTCTTCACAATGATTTGAAATATAAGGGGGCTAAAGGAGAGTGAAATGGACTCAGACACATCCCCTGAGATATTAAGGAGCAGCTCTATAAATGTCCATTTTACTGCTGTAGGCTATCTTCTATTTCCCATTCATTACATTAAGTTTGAAAAAAAGAAAGCACGGCCTGCATTTGCTAATGTGTGCTTATTCACTCATTACATTACACTTTCTGGAGCGTCTGCACTACTTACCACAGTGGTGTGTCTACATGGAGGTGCCTATCCATGCATGGCTGTACTGCATTCACATTACAAGACCCATGCAGGTCAAATGAAGTCCTCATCAGTGAGCAGGACATCAGTGAAGGGTACTCCCACATTGTTGACAAAAAGAGTAAATCACGCAGGAAATGCACTGCACAGCTCCTCTGAAAGCCACTGTGTAATTCCAACCCTGGTTGTAGCTGCCACTTACCATTTAGGCACAAATATGCTTCCTCCACTTGCAACCATGCCATTTGCTGGTATCATTCAGTCTTAGTTTGCCTGCATTCGAAGTTTGGGAGGAGAAATGGTGTGTCTCGAGAAGGCCAACATAAGACTGTCAGAGAAGGATCCAGCTTTACTTATGCCAAGTGAGAGTGCTGACTGTCGACCAGCTGGCTGCCTTCATCGTTTTTTGCGAGTAAGGGAACAATGCTTGGTGCTTACCACATAGGGCAGTCCTGCAGGTGCAGCGAGAAAACAGACAGAAACATTTTTCTAGTTACATTGATAAAAATCACCTGGGGAAAAACATAGACAGACATAGGCAGAGAAGGGAAAACTAACGTTCTTGCTGCGAATCACATATCAAACATCCCTCCCAATAAGGCACAAGGCACATACAATTTTTTTTTATGGAGACGTTTTTTTTATGGAAAAACAGAAAAACTGCCATTTGCACAAATAAAATGAAATGATCAAAGCTTCTCTACCAGTAATATACAAAAAAAAAAATGATAGGAAAAGAAAAAAAAACAGTCCTCTGTGAAAATTAAGTGCACAAGGTGTGGGTCATATGTCTCCTTTCTCTTCCCAGAAGTGAGTTATGAGACATTATTAAGGGAATGAAACATTACGCATAAGTATTTCTGGCAAAATCAGATCTGATTACAAGAAAAATGGCAAATTTTGAAATAAGAATATGTGCAAAAATGAGCCCATCAAATTGTGTTAGCTGTCATTGCCATTAGTACACTGATGATGAAATTCACAGGAAGTCACACCTACATTTGAGAGGTCCAGTTGAAACAAAGGGGTGTGATTTAACCACTACTTGTAATTAAACTTATCTCCCATCTCATGTTCCTCTCTGGACTGCATCTTATTACAGGAGCTAATGATGCTCTGATGGCCACTCCAGTGTAACTTTATCGACGGTGAGATATTGCTTTAGCGTCAGTAATCAGCTTTGAACAAATGCCAATACTGCCCCCATCAGTTAATTATCAAACTTGGCTCTGGACATTAATACTTTGTGGAGCATCTACAGTATTTAGTCATCATTCTACATCTCTTTTGTGCAGGCAGTGAAGCTATCTGATAGGTATGGATCTTCTAGGAATATGAATATTGAACCACCTTAAAGAGGACATATTAGGAACACACAGTAACTATTAACAATAAGGGGCCCTCGGTTCGATATTTATTGTGGTATTATAAGGCATGTCAATGATAATAATGCATAATAATGATAATAATGAAAAAAGCTCCACTTCCATGTAGTATTCCAAGTATTACAGAAAAAGGGGACTTCGAAAAAACTATTTCTGAAAAAAATAGCAACTTAAACAGAATCCTCCATTATCTTTAGCTTTCAAGTAACGGGTGTATGGTGGGAGAGGGGTCCCTGCAGGACTAACCAAAACTAACCAAAATTATCATATTGGTTCGTACTGCCTAATCTCATGTTCTCAAATTTCTGAGGGTACTTGAACAGCCTGAATGGTGCCTGAATGGCCTTGTTACTGCTGTAGTCAGAAAATATGTCTTTTTTCAATGTCCTTGTTACGTAACAAGGAGATCTGCATAATCCCACCCTCGGCCCTTATACCTAAGCTTTTGAGTTGGATGCGTCAGTCTTTCTGGTGCATTAGAGCATCGTGCAGTTCAGTTGGTAGAGCTTGCTTCCCAGCTCTTCCCCAGCTTTTTTTTTTTTCTAATTGAATGCAGTAAACAGGTGAATGCATGTGTGTTGCAATGTCATCACCCCGCAAACAAAAAAGAGCAGTGTTGTCTGTCAGAGTCTACACACACATGCATACAGAGTGGCTGAGCATACACGCACACCCCGCCCACCTGGACAGCCAGGTGGGCGGGGCATGCAGGAGCTCATTAGCATTTAACGGGACAGGCACTAAAACAAAGTGTTGAGAGCAGGGATGTAGAGAACCCGGCTGTGCTCTTTTCCCCTGTGATCTTTTGTTTTTTCCAACCAAAGCATGTTACGGGACTTCCTCTACATCACAATGAGTACGTGATGTGTACCAAACCCATAACTGTGATTGGCTCATCATAACCAGTTCTGACCCCATGACTAACTGCTTTAGGCAATGCTTGTAATAAGAAAATAGTAGATAGTAGTTAACAGTAGATAGTAGTAATAGTAGATAAGCAGAATCAAAAATAAAGCAAAAACCTGTAGCCGCACATAAGCACCAGTAGGTTCAGCCAAGAGTTGAATATTCTAGATTTCAGCAGATACGACGATGTGGTTGTGTCCAACCTGAGGTTTGGGAGTCCTAAAAAGACTAACAACCACATGACGGTGGCTAGGGTGGGGGCAGACCGGACATATGTTCCTGACCATGGGGGTTAGGCGTAAATACATCATCCGTGACCGGGTTTTTGCCCTGGTCCTGCCTGATAGCATAGCGTGTCTATAAAAGAGGCCATGCAGTAAAAGCAGCCAGTGGAGGAATGCAATAACTCTTTTGCACACTTGTAGCCTCTCGTGATGCTTTCTGCCATCTCCCTGTAGGAGGTCGAATGAGTTTCTTTGAAGACTGCCCATTCAAAGAAAAACTCATCTCCCCTCTCCCTGGACATTTTGTAGAATAAAGGGTTTTGCTGAATGGAATTGAAGGTCTTGTACATTCTGCGGTATTGACAAAACTTGTGCCTGGACCTAAACTGAGCAGCTGCTGGCATTCACTTGTACATGTTTATGCAAACATATCAACGTGAAGCCTAGGTGACTACTTAATCATTTCTGATTCAGGACAACAGTTCTGGTGAACAACCACAAGTCACCAGACCAACAGTTGAAGCGCTACTGCAGAGAAATGCGCTCATTTGTCTGTGTCAGCTCTGCCTCCAAATGCTCTGCATTTGTGTGCTCAGCTGAGAGAGTAAAACAAAATGAATAAACAAATGTGTTTTGTTCACATTGCATTCTTTGCAGCGGAGCCATCTCTTGAATCTGCGTCATTATTTAAGTAAGAGGGCTTTGCTATGCCAGAATAATGGGGACCGTGGTCCCACCTCACACTGTATCTAAGCAACAAATTACACCCTGAAGATATTTCCATGTCTGGATGCTAATATAAGAGGCACAACGAATACTGTATGCACTTTTAAGAACAAATGTGTTATGCAGCTAAACACTCATTTCTTTCAAAGCCTGACCCCTAACATTTAGAAGTATTATGCGCTGAAATAAGACTCAGATCATACGTATAAATAGATGTTAAATTCTGCAACAGCACAGCTAGAAAAAGCAACAAGTATGTGCAATGATGTCCTCAGTACAGGCAGCTAAAACTTTATTTTTAAAAACAGTAGGATACAAACCTCTGATTATAAGCATTGCACTTTAGATTCACAGTGGCAAATTCACGTTTCAGCTCGCTTTAGGTCTCGTATACAGTATATACATACATCCCTTTTAATTTCTGACTCCTCTAGTTCATAGCCCTTAGACCCCCGAGAGGCAATTAGATTTCACAAGACATCACCTGATTGCGCTTTAATAAGCTCCCCCGAGTCTGCTCGTTAAATGAGCCAATGGCTAATACTGTCCCCGCTGTGGTGACGGTGAGTGGCTGTGCAGGACAATGGATGTCTACCTCACGGTTTGGCTTTGTTTGCTGTGTCTCATCCATATCGCACAGGCCAAGGTAGTGGCAGCTTTAACCCTTTCGCTCTCCCTCAGGAGTTCCCCCCTCGTGGTTTTCCAAAGTGAATTGATTCCCCTTGAATTAGCAGTAAGGAAACATTACACTGTCCACCGTGCTGCCACTGAACACTGTTTTTAGATCCCTTTTACACAGACAAATATAAATCCTCTCCATAAATTCTTTAGTGGTTGAGCTAAAAGGCTTTCCAACCGATCAAGCAAGCGAGACAATTGAGTCAAGTGGTGGGAAGAGTAATTGTACAATGCAGGTGAAAGCCAACAGTCTGAAAATGATAGATGGTGTTTCTCTCTTATATTCCAAATGCCGCTAAGAGCCTACGGTTCAGAAATTGCTAATGAACAGTGGGAAAGAGTGTGCGCCGCATCCATCTGTTTCTGCCTCCACCCCTGTCATGTTAATGACCGCACTCACATCATGTCTTCCTCTCACACCGTCCTCCAACCTGCTTGGCAAAAGTTTGCAAATCCATTTCTGCCGTGCAATTCAATAGATCATGGACCCCCAGCTGATTGAGATAGATGTGTTGAAGGATGAGAGGGAAAACTAATAAGCGCCTCGCCAGGGATACACCGACAGAGGTATGGGTTGTTTTTTATTTATTTATTTATTTACTTTTTTCATATTTCACACTACTTAAATCGGGCATGCATCTGACACTGAGGCATTGTTTCTATTTGTTGTTAATATTTGCATCCGACACATCTGGAAAGTTCCTCTTAGAGGTGCCATCATCTTTGAAGCTTTATTATACCATGCAAATAAAGTGCACTAGCAAGACAGACCAGGCTAGTTGACTGAATGAAAGATGTTCACACCAACATGCTCCCTTTGCCACTGCTCACAACCTGCCCATTGTATGTTATTAATAACCAACTAATAGCCATAGGGCATTGTTTTCCTGAAAAAAAAAGTAATTTCAACTAATAAATGCATTAATACGATTAATCTTAAAAACAAATCACCAGTTTTCATCAGTTTTGATTGACCATCGTGTAAGCTTTGCAACTCAATCTCAACAATAATCATAAATATAAGAGGCAGGAAGAAACAAAAAGAAACATCAAGGCACTGTAAACAAATCTACAAAATTTTAGCAAGTTTACATCTCTGCCTGACTTTTGATAACAAAAGAAAGTAATTATGAGCTTGGTCCATTTTCGCTGCAACATGTGCCATGATATTTCCTTTTGATTCGTTTAGACACAGGTCACAAATCCTGGAACCCGGTCAAAAGGCATCAGTTTCATACATAGTTATTTACCCAATCTCTTATTTTCCCATATTTAACCAGGCGAAATATAATAATGCAACACAGTTAATTCAATCTCTTGTCACTGCTACTTGTAGTGGGAGAAACTAGCACCATCAAACAGGTGGTGCAACCCAATCCAAGAAACTATCAAAGTCATTGGGATTCATTGTCTGAGAAACATAGACGTCTGCACCACATTTTCTGGGATTTTCTGGGATTAAAAGTGGAGATATTTCACAGAATGTGATGCTAAATCCAAAATCGGGGATAACTTAAATCAGAGGGTGTGCAATTTCATGGCTGTTACGTTATGTTTTAGTCTAAACCAAGCTGATGGGCAGAGCTACCCATGCAGATTTGTTTTAGTTTGCACAACACTGTCCAGTCTTGAATAACTCAACTCAATAAACTTCAATGCGGATAATGGCAATAAACATGACAATGGATGGTTTTCTAATTACTACAAAGAGGATCATGGTGAACCACCTAACACACGTACATATTTTCTGTTCCTTCCTGTAAAGTGGTGAATGATGCAATACTCCCAGTTTCACCATGACCTGGGTCATGTCAGCCTAACAGCTCACTGTCGCTCCCAATTAGTTCCCATCACTGTGCTGGAAGCCCTCTCTGCTCCTCTGCACACACAGTATAGATCCCATCTTCCTGTTATTGTTTTTTTTTTGTTAGATAGACTGACAGAGAAGCGGCTGGTACTTCTGACAGTCTCCAATATTGAAGTCCGTCCGAGGCTAGAGACAGAACGCTGGAACCGTCCTGTTGAGTAGCAGCGAATCTGCTGCTGATCGATAATTTGGTCCATGCGATAATTGTATTGTTACAGGACATTAAATTAGGGAGTGAAGAGAAATGTAGATGTCAGCTGAACTCTTTAAAGCTAATTAGCTGCGAGTGTCTGAACCTCCCAATCATGAAAATAAGCCACCATCATACAGTCAATTATCGGCTGGATTAATTGGGTCAGACATCGTGTGGTAGGAAGGTACGGAGGGGGGCTGAGCTATAGCAGTGGAGCACTATATGGTACCTTTATAAGAGATGTGAGGGTTTCCCTTTGTTTTCATATAATATTCTAAAAAGCTATAGGTCTTACAGTATATTGGCTTTTGGTGATGCTGCACCTGAGACTATACAGATAAAATACAGCCAAGATGTGCTGTACTTTCAATTCATGTCTAATTTGTGTCGGTATTGTTTCGTTGTGAAGGAGCAGTCTGTTCTGACAGGTACATTCACATTTAGTGTGTTCTCATTGTGTGAGTGGAGAGAAATAATTAGGTAAAAAAAGACACAATTACTTTAGGTGTTATCATTTTCTTTAACCTCAAGACGCTGCACCTTCTCTTACGTCCCTGTCTTTTATGCTGTTAATCATTTCAACATTTTAATTAAGCTCCTCTTTGTTACATGGTGGGTGGTACATTCAGAAATCATATTTCCCCAATGCTAATGGGTTTTTCTTCATATTCAATATGTATATGAAATTTAGGCTGCTACTGCCACCCCCCCCCCCCTCCCCTGTGCTACTGCCCCTTTTTAGTAGTAGACAGCACATAGGGCACTCTGCAACACCCTGTAGCATGTGGTCATGGGGCCACCATGTTAACAAGGGGCATTCAGGGACTATTGGAAACTAGAGAATCCGACAATTACGACAGTTGTTAAACTTACCGAATCAGGACAGTTGGTTGTTTATCTGTATCTGATGAGTATATGAAGCCTCTCTGGCAACTTCAAGTCTTTTTAAGTTGTAATTGGACTGGAGACCGTCAATCTGGCAACGCTGCTCCTGTCCTGTCCACACCCACAACTACAGCAATGATTCCTGTACACCTCTTTCTGACTGCTCAAATTCCCCTTCCCACCAGTCCCAATAGTAGTTTCCCTCCACCACTCTGTGCATAATGAAGCCTGTTAAAAGCTATCGTTTGTGCTGCGTTGCATTTAAGTTTGCAGAGTACATTCCTGACAGTTCCAATCTGAAATAAGACTTTCCAGGATACATTTTCTCATCTGAGATGAGAAAAGATAGCTGCTGCTTGTTGATTGCAAGTCGGTCTGAAAAAGGCTGCTTTATATTGTCCTCTGCCCGCTGACTCTCTGTTTGGCTTCAGGCCTGTGTCAGTATTGTTGTAGAGAAAAAGAAACAGCCAACGGATACTAGTAATCAAAGTGGTAAAACAGTTTTTCTAGGCCAGCACTGCTATCTGAATCTACATTATTTTTTGGTCTTCATCATCATCGTATTCATCTTTTGTAAATCTCCAACAATTCACGTTGCTGTAGTCAAAACCTGGAAAAAGAAACTTCAGTGTGATTGACTGATGGATAATAGAGGAAAGAAACAAGACATTATGTGAATAAGGGTAACCTTGAAAATTTGCTGTTTCTCCAATTTCTCACTTTGACCATCACTGACTTTAGCATTGGGATAGCGTAGTCATCTCATAACTGTCAACAAGGAAATGTATCTGTAACCTCCACAAGAGACTCAATATGAATGCCGTTACTGCTAAATATGGGATTGGCAAGTTTGAGATCCCTTTTACAATGTTTTATAAAGGACATATTTTATTTTCATTCATACTGTATATGAGATACATGCTGCACAGACATTGTTCTGTAGATCCAATTTCAAGGGTGCTTCAATAAAAGCAGCATTTCAACATTATGATAATTGCCATGGGTGTTATTTCAATCTCTACATTTATTTCAGTGCTTCAGAAGCATTACAGACTTGCAAGTAAAGCATGCCATTCTGAACAGAAAGCCTCTCCACTGAGCTCCACTGCAGAACAAACTCAGTTAACTGCATGCTGATACTGTACTGGCTGACTCGCCGATGACAAGAGATAACATTAACATACAAAGGTTCATTCTCAAATGGCTTGGTCTGTCACTCTCCTACCTGCCCCACTCTTGCATTGTCTGGGTTGTCACACAACAAGAATGGTTTACCTCTGACAAATTGCGTTTTCCAATACAGACTGTCCCCACATGCTTGAGGTCACTTATTGCATTTCTTTCCTCCCCTTGGAGAAGCTCAATGAGTTTTCTTTCTTTGTTTTGCTCCCTATAATTTAGGCACTCACACACAATGGGTGCTATTTACCAGTGACCGTCTGAGTGCCTTTTGCTGCTGCACCGTGGCAGTTCTTGATAACGTCTCTAATTTCTCATAACCCAGATAAAGGTCACGCACTAACATGTCATCAGAGAGAAACAACAGGAATATGCTTGTCTTTTAACCCAGAGCTGCTCTCTCGCCACCTTTTTACTTTTAATCTAATGGAGAAACAAAACATCTGTGATCATATTACTTTAATAAATCACAATCTGATGGGAATAACCCAGGCACAAGTTTGAGTTTTCATGTGTAACCCTGAGAAAAAGCAATAATTTCAATTTCTGTCCAGGTTCTGAATTGGCAAATGTACATATCTTCTCCACTGAAACCACACAGCTCAGCTGAAGTTATTTATGCCATGCTGACCTTACAATCATGCACCTCGACATCCTTCTCTTGCAGAAAGAGTTTTAAGTTAAAGCTCCAGCTCCGGTCAAAAGCTGCAAGCTGGAGAGACGCTTTCAGCTGTTCCCCTGAAGACATAATTAGAAAAAAGGAAAAGAGAAGTAGCCCTGGGTAGAAGGGCCTTGGGTTGTACCCTGCTCTGTTCCCTCTACAGGAGGTTCTTGATCCATTATATCAGAGGGTGAGGAGAAGAGTGGAGGGAAGGGGGGTAATGCAGCCTTGGGGGAATCCCTGGCTTCATCTAAGGGTGGATCTGAGATGTTGGTGTGGTAGTGCTGTCTCATACCTTTGCAGGATTCAGCTGACCTCTGCCTCCGAAAAGGCTCTCCTGGAGAGTCTGCATTGATGTTGGTACAGTAAATGTGAACATAAGCGGTAAGTATCATAGTCATAAATGGTGAGATGTCTCAGCTATCTATGACTGCTTCAAGCTAGATGTGTGTTAATGTGGAGTGAAACACTAGGCTGGATGTGTCGAAAACATTTACTGATGTCAATGGTGTCATAAAAAACCTGATTAGGCCGAGTGATGACAGGTAAGTTAGGGTTAGGGTTAGGGTTAGGCCTAGGGTTAGGGATAGGGGGTAATAACCATGGATTAGACACGTCTAGTCCTCTTCAAGTTTTTCCAGGTGAATATTCGTAAAAAGAGGGTAACACGACGTTTTGATCCCAATTAATCTTCGTCTGGTGTAAATGTGGAAAAGAAAAAGAGACACGCCGCTGGAAGTCAGCCTGATGTGGAGGCACTGTGGTGAGGTTGTTAGGTGTATGGGGTCATAAGGTGGGAGGGTGTTTGTGTCAGGTGGAGGGTGGCCAATGGGGTTGAGAGGGTGGGGTATGTATGTAGGTTTTTATGAATATTGATGGGGTGGGTTGACTGTGTTTGTTATTCCGTTTTCTTGACTTCCAGGTTGGAGACAGGTGGGTGAAGAGTGACAAGGTAAACATACATGTGATTGACGTTATGGAAAGTAAGAATACATTTTCAAAATAAAATAAAATAAAGGTGGGGTTGGCACGTAATACATCAAAGAAGCAACAAATGACTTGGTTCCTGGGGAAAATAAACTTGTGATGGAGGCTTTCAGGACAAGTTTTGTGGTTAGAAGTGTACGTTGGAGGTGGGGATCGAACCCGCATCCCGCGCCAGGACCGCGTATAATAGTACTTAACTTTCCTTAAGTTTCCCCATTCATTCTCTATGGTAGTGCTTATCACTATGGCTGTAATACCATCTTCGGCCACCCGTGGCATTTTGGGGGCACTGTTTCCCTGTTTCACGCATGAGTATGAGGAGACTGAGAGAAGCAGAATGGAAGAATGAGAAAGATTCAAGATAAGAGGAGACTTGACTACTTTGCGCGAGCCATTCCATTGTCGAACGTTTCAAAAGTAAGTAAGGATTCTATTTTTCAAGCAGCAAATTATTACCTTTCTAACTAATATATAAGAAAACGTGCAACAACTTTTTTTAAGGTATGTTACATGGTTAAGGTTTGCTACATGTTTACAGTAGTTACGGCACAGATAGACAGAGAGATAGATCTATCCATCAAGAAAGATAGATAATAGATTAGATAATAGATTTGGTTGATAGGTTAGACAGGTAGGTTGATCTCTCAAGAGAGATAGAGAGAGAGCAATAGATAGATAGATAGATAGATAAATAGATAGATAGATAGATAGATAGATAGATAGATAGATAGATAGATAGATAGATAGATAGATAGATAGATAGATAGATAGATAGATAGATAGATAGATAGATAGATAGATAGATAGATAGATAGATAGATAGATAGATCTCTCTAGGTGGGGTGCCCAACCTGGCGTCAGGTGGGCTGCTTTGGCTCAGCAGGTGAGCTGACTTTGCCTGTCAGTTCACAATAAAGCCCAGTGTTTTAGCTGTTTCTGCTAGAAGAACCCACAGACAAAGAGTGGAAAGGAGCTCCAGGGAAGTGTATTTACCTGCAAAAGTGTTTAGCATGGTCAAGGAGATGACCTAGATGGAGTTTCAGCAAACTGACTTTCGTGAGGCTCAAGATTGCAGTGAAGAAGTAAATCTACTGTTATAAAAGCCCTTGCTTCATATTGTATATATGTTAACTGATGCATAATTTCCTGATTGTCCTGTATATTGTATATACTGTTCATTTGTCATTTAAAAGATTTTTTTGTACATTTCATCTGTTAGTTTATTGATAAACTTAATTGCTTTTCAATTAAATATCTTGACAACATATCTGTTTGTCTTTACTTGATAGAGATACTAAGTAGTTTATTCATCCCAAAAGGAAAAGTATTCTGTACAGCAGCTAAAATTGTACAAAAATTGTACAAAACAACATAACATTCACAGGAAGTTGGTCATGGGTCAGCATGGGATTCCAACCTGTGAGCCCTGGTTAGGAGGAATTAGACCTATGCTTGTGGTGGATTATGGTATTGCTATGACGTCATATGCAAATGAGTTGTACCTGGTTGTGGCATATTGGAGGATTCATCGCTTCATATTCAATCCGTTAGGGTGTTTACTGTTGATTGTATAGATCCAGAATCTCTCTCTATTTTTCCTTTCTTTATCCGACCAGAGGCTATCGCGCTCTATACCTGCAATTTGGATTCTTTCTAAGCTGTGTTTCTGGAAATGTACTAGAGCTGTGTGTACTTCTCTCTTATGTTTTGTATTACCTATATGTTGTTTTAGTCTAGTGGAGATACTATGTTTGGTTTCTCCTATGTACTGAATCTGGCACTGAGAACAGAAGAGTATATACACACAGTTTTTTGTATTCAGATTGAATGGTTGTTTTATTGGGAAGATAAGGTTCTTGGTTCTATTTTTTACATAGCGAAGGTAGGTGAAATATTTTGACATGTTGTCCGGTTTGTGTTTGTTAAGATTGGGGAGTCTCGCTTTGACAAAAAGGTCTTTGAGGTTTTTATTCCTCGTATATGCTGAGATAATCCCAGTTGTAGCAAAGGTTTGTGAATTGATGAGGGTTTTCTGAAAATTATTCTTTAACTTGTGTATTGTTTTATTAAAGGATGAGTGGAAGGTTGTTAAGGGGATAATCAAATTAGTTTCTTTTGTGTTTTGTTTCTCGAATGTTTTGAGACATTTTCTAAGAAATGGCTTTGTATAGCCTCTCTTTTTAAGAGCATTGAAAAGTGTATGTACAGCTGATAGGAAATCAGCATGTCTTGTACTAATGCGCTTAAACCGGAGTAATTGTGATTTTACGATTCCTGCAAAGGTATGCTTAGGGTGATAACTCTGTGTAGGAGTGCATGTGTATCCATTTAAAAAAAAAAAAAAGACCGTAATTTAATTTTAATTTATAATTAGGTGCTTTAAAGATAGTTATATCTAGAAAGTCTATTGAATGTTCATTTGTCGTGTTGGTAAGTTGGATTGAGGGGTTCTGACTGTTTATGATAGTAAAAAAGGTTGTAAACTCGTCCTGTGTGCCTGTCCAAACGCCAAAGATGTCATCTAAACATCGTAGGTAAATTAAAGGTTTTTCAGTGCAGTGCTTCAGAGCTTCCTTCTCCCAAGATGCCATAAAAATGTTTGCATAGGCCGGTGCGAATTTTTTACCCATTTACCCATTTACCCTTTGATTTGTAAAAAGAATTCATTATTGATTTCAAAGTCGTTTCTTTTTAAATTCATTTTTAGAAGTTGTAATAATTCTGTGTCTGGTCTCTTGGGGTCCGGATCTTCTGAAAGGATTTTCTTAATGCATGTAATTCCTTCCGATATTGGAATGTTTGTGTGTAGATTTGTTGCATCCCTGGTAAAGAGGAAACAATTCTCTGTACAGTGTAGTGATCTTATTTTATAAAAAATCCCTCCCTGACATCTGTCTGAACGGAAGGTCGCAGTGGGTGTTTTGAGTCTGGAGCTGTACCCAGCTGAAGCTCTATGACCACTGGGGTGAGTCAGCACCCGGGCCTGGTGGTCGCTCAGATCATCCCACTCGGAGAGACTGAGGATTTTGGCCTCGGCCAGTGACTCGGTAGCAGTCAAAGATTTATTAAAGCGGCCCGGCTCCTGTGACACAAAATGGTTCAACAATCACCAAAATGGAAGTCTGTGTGCGGTCCTGATGACAGTCAATGGCAGCGAAATTCAGAGAGGGGGCACAAGACTGAGCAACATCCACTGAATCCACGTCAACAAACACTTTCACACATACCTGGCTCTCTTTGATAAATGAGTTGAGTTAACCCAATTTCTATATTGATAGAAATGTATCCTCTTGATTATTTCACATCCAGTGTGTAGACTTGTGAAAGTAAGCCAGTATTCCAGTGGCATTACTTAATCCTATAAAGCATGCCGTGCTGCAAAAAACAAAAATACATTCTAGAAAATATAAAACTGAGTGAATAAGAGATTGACGATGTGTGGCATGTAATGTGAAGATTTGAGAGAGTGGGACAAGGACAAAAGGAAGCAATGAATATTTATTAACTTGAAATAAAAAAAAGAGTTGCAACACTTTAATCCAAAGGGATCAGGTCGAAACAATTAGTGCGACAATAGTTGTTCTGAGAGGTAAGAATGACAAAAAAGGAAGGGGAGGAAGCTACTGTCCGTCTTTTGAAAATATAAATTCATGTCTTGTACTTGAAAATCATAGGCCGGCAACAAGCTTGTCGAGGCAGACGTGAGAGAGTCTTCAGCGTCCCTGACAAGTGGCAGAGCAGTGTGACGACAGACTGCAGAACAGCAGTCCGCAGACACTAACACGGTCTGAAGGCGGCAGGTATCTGTGAAGTGCGCCGCTTTGCACCTATAGGTGGGATAACGGGCTGTCTGAATGAACTGATGTCACTGTGGAGAAGGTCAGAGTCCATCATAGAATCCATCATAGATGTTTTGCCGTTTAATATATCGTCAGTACTAAAGAACAGATGTTTGATGGCCTGTGTGCTGCACATAAAGCTTCTGCCGAGCCTTTTCACGAATGGGCAGAAGACCTCTACATTAACCATCGGGCTGTTGATTCAGCTCGAGTGTGAGGACGAACATGAGATGATAATGAACCAAAGCTGCCCGCAGTGGTGCTGGAGCCGTCCAAGCTGCTGAAAGTCTTAGTGCCACAGCTGACAGGCATGCAAACACCACTGAGACGTCTGCACTTGAAATCCAGATTCTAGACGGGGCTCACACTGGCCAGAGACTGAGTGAACTTGACTTGGCTTGTTCGATTCAACGTTATTCATGTGCTGCCAGGACAGCCTTCATACGCAGACGGTCTGGCCCGCTCACTGCAATTTACAGAAACAATCAACAGTTGCCATTATGGGCCAACGCTAGGCGTCAATGGCTCAGCAGCAAGGAGCAACTTCCTCTTCACTAGAGAAACCTTGAACACAAGCAGGCCATGACTGGGCAGCCATCTGCTCTCACTGAGAGATAGAGAGAGAGAGAGGGAGAGACAACAATATTGGCCGCTGTAATTCCATAATAATCATTGGAGGATGGAGGATGCTCCAATGTTCCAAACAATTGTTTTGGAATACTTGGTCTTGTCTCAGCTTAGATTAAATATTCACAGCAGGACTATCGGTGGAGAGTCTCATTCACATCCAGGTCATCTTCATCTTACGGTTATGTCTACTGAACTTGCAGATTCTTGAAGATGGTTCCCCTCCCATCAAAGGGACTTCCTCAGTTCAGACTTACAGAACAGGATTTGTCCCCCTGTGAAGTTGTGAAGATGGGTTGCTCATCTTGGTGTACAGTGTGGGTCCTTGGGATGTACACACCTCTATCTTAGTGTGTTGATTGGCTTGAACTATACCAGGATGTCATGGACAGACATGCTGGACACCTACATTTACAGTAAAACACAGTCTAAGGCAGGGCCCTGCATGAGGATTGTGTGAGTGTTTTGGAGGTGTTTATATGTATTGGTCAAAATATGGTTTTGATTGATAGATTTTGAACAGACAGAGAGACAGACAGACATTCTGCCGACATACATTGACAGAAACTCTGTTGATCCCTGAGGGAGGTTCCCTCATGGAAATTCAAGTTTTAGCCCTCAACACCATAAATTAGGAGAGAAAGCACAGATCAGACAGAGGTGGGAAACAAGTATGCCTGAAGGCTAGCAATTAATTAGTGCGAAGGTGCAAAATAGCGGCTGCAAGGGAGCTGCAGGTGTGTACTCTATATGTGCAAAGGCACTGAGCAAGCAGCAGTAGCAGCGGGATGTAGCTGCTATTAGTGAGGGTACAGTAATCATTAGTTATGACTAGGTGATGAAAATGCAGGGGCTCACAGCAAAAACAACACTGCGTCACAATTAGATCAACATCCCCAACAACAATTTGGAAAATGTGACACGCAATGTGTGTATTTACGGTGTTTCAAAAATTGAGCGTTAGATGAACTTTCTTTGAATAACAATTCAACTGTTTGTTTTGCGATCTCATGGGAAGTCGCATAGCTCATCCAACTCTTGATGTGTGAAGTTTGCTTAAAAGTACAACAGTTACCTTTGCAGCTTGATTAGCCAAGCTTGGTTAGCAAAGCCTCAGATGTCCATACTTGTCCTGCATCGATGTTGTATTTAGTCTCGTAATGGCAGTTCAAAGTATAATCCTCCAGTGCAGTGACCTGTACTCCTCAAACTGCGTGCATTGCTCCATGTTAGCCGGCTGAGTTACCACTAATGGCCTATTATCACCTCTCATAGCGGTGTACGCATTCCCATGACATGCTTGCATGTATGTGCACTTGAACATATGCACCTTAGGTAATTAAAAAAATGAGCAGCCTTCAACATAACAGCAACGCAGGTGCATTATTTATGTATGATTCCTAATTTCCCTTTTGCTTTTTCTGCGAGCAGCACAGGGGAAGCTAGCGGGCCAGATGTGGCCAGGTCTGGTCTCAGGTGAAAACTGCTTGCAGTATAATATGCCATAAGATATGAGCATATCTTTAAACTCCTCTGTCTCTTGGCTCGAGTCTTTGTCTGATGAGATTTGTTACAGGGAAACTTCCTGTTTTGTCTTGACTCTATTTTAGCATGGTTAATAAAATATGACGGGACTGTTTTGTCCTGCCGAAATCTATCTCTGCTGATTTATTCCTGCTGGAGCGAGCTATTGATGCAAACTGATCCATTTTGAGCTAATAGCGGCCTCATTATTGCAAACACAGAGTGAAAAACTTGGTAAAAGTTCAACTAAACTTCAGATTTTGAGCTGATCTTATTTTCCAATCGACTAGACAAGTTTTTGCATTAATGGGATTCTGTTAAAGCTGTTAATAAAAAGATATTACTGTATGGATCACTGTCCCACCAAGCATCTCTGGGGCTTCTGGAGCCAAAATAAGTAATGATTTTCTCATTCAGCCTGTAATAGTAGAACTCCCTCACCCTTCCTATGCACTGTAAATATAAAATATCACAATATGCTGTATTTTTCTGGATCTGTATATGGGCACAGAGCAGTCTTATTGTGCCTCTACTTGACAACAAGGGTAAAAAGTAATACCATCAGGGCTCATGGAAGCTCATAACCAGACTTCTGAGCCTCTTAGGTTTTCAGCAATATAAAGCCTTGTCTTTCTTTTTGATGCAATAAGCTAATTCTCACCAGCCCTCTCATAATATAATGTGGAAAAAGGGTTATTGATTTCATAGGGCTAGGCAAACTTAAATAAGTTCATTCAGAACCCATTTGCATGATGGGAAGCATGGCCGTGAAAAACAACAACGCTTTACCTGCTCAGTGTGCCCACAGCACACACCGCAGCTTTTTATTTGCTCCGCCACAGCCTCCTCAGACGCCGATCTAAAAATATTGCCCAACACCGCGCCGGTCTGACGCTACAGCGTCGGCTCCGTGTGTGTGAGCAGCGTGCGTGACCTCGCCGGGCGAAATTAAAGAGGCAACAGCATGGGAAAAAATAAAGTTTGATTGATGATTAATAGACGCAGCCAAAACCCATCTCCCGATGTGTGCATCACCGCAAAGGGCTCCGCCAGCTGTTTGACTGACAGCACGGGCGCTCGTCGGTGCGCCAGATAAACACGTCGCACAAGGCGAACGCCACCCATTGCACCGCTCCTCTTGAGCCCACGCCCACGCTTCGCGCCAACGAAGCATGTTCTGCGTTTTAGGCGAGTATCCTCCAGAGCCTTCTACGGGGCCCGTTGCATCTTGTGCTAAAGCAAATTAAGATGATCCTCTCTCATCCTCAAAGCTTTGTCACCTGGTCTATTCCCTGTCATTATGACAGCTATGAGCTGTGGCCTCCCCTTAATGGGATTATCCCACATGTTCACTATAGGGGGACGTGTAGGCTGCTGGGAATTATCTTGCCTGTGTACTCTGTGACCACATCTGTCTGCATCATCGCTGCACAGGCTTCCTCTGCTGATGAATTGCTGTAAAAAGAGAGCTCACCTTCCTACGTAACTCCCATAAATTCTTACATTTATTTATCTCATCTGCAGAGAGGCCTTAAGCTTGTGCGTGATGCACATTCATTTTATTCCTAATGCTCCCTGCTTTAAAGGAGTATTTATGTTCTAGTGAGATACCGGCATGCTTTCTGACCTGCTCAGAGTATGATTTCCTGTTGCAAACTCGACCCCTGGTCTCTGTTTTCCTGTCGTGTTAATAACATTTGCAAAACACACTTCAGTTTAACAATGCGGTCGTGTCATGCATGGTCAGTTCAAACTATTCCTCTGTTGATTGTGTGTGTACTCTGCTGCCTGCAAGTTCTCATCAAGGAGGTTTTAGCAGGGTGAGATAAGGTGCAGCAACACAGCTATTTGCTCAGTGTTCCCTAGTGTCTACTTGCACTACTGCAACTAAAATGATGTAAACCCACTGTAATGCATTAAGCTTTAATATTTGAGAAATTGCACATTCCTAGCTTGGTTTCAAGATACCGACATATGATGCACCGCCTTGTCAAACACATACACTGCAAATCCCTCCATAATAGGGATAATTATTATAACAAAGGGATATTGGATATGCAGTTGGAGGAATGATCAAATTAAAGACATTCAAACCCCAGAATAATTGTTGATGGTTGTTTCACATTATGATACATCTTTATATATAAAATTAGATACAACCTTCAGCAACATAATTTTCCTTTATTTGATAACAATTACAGCTCTTGAGATACCTGATGATTTAGATGGAGGCAAATGACTCACTGTGGCAAACCCTGGGGGAAATAGCTGAAAAGAAAATATGAGGTAGAAGATGAAGAAGCCCGAGGTGAACAGATATTGCATATGGTTTTATTTTCAAATTAAAAGTTAAAGGGCATCCCTCCGAGAAGTGGGGTGGAAGGATTAGTCAAACAAACACAACTGTGCAGTACATCCAAAATTAAAACCTTCATCTTTCCTAAAATCATCAACGATGCAGAGGAAATGCAGTTTAGAACTGGCTATTTTTGATGCTCAGACCTTGCCAAATAGTGACTGTTTCACAATAACTAAGAAGAACGCTTTATACAACAGTTTCGTGCCCCACTGTGATAAGTTAATGCTGGATGCAGCACATTTTCTCTGAGTGCCTAAGAGTTTGTATGTGCATGACATCCCAATGTTAAGTGAACTGGGACTGAGTGGGAGAAACACTGATGCACATTTGCAATGAGCACAACAGGGACGTAATCATAAGATGCAAAAGCTTCTTTATGACAGCGTTTTTTTCATGTGATCAGCAAGTAGGAAATTTTCCTTCAAGTGACTGAGCACCGTATCTTCCTCCAGTATCAACAACTTACTGAAAAAACACCATGGTCCCCATCGGTTACGGTGCAAAAGACAGCACTTAGACATGAATATCATTCATTAATGAGTGCTGCTCAGCATGAGGGTGGTCCTCTGTGCATGTAGAAAAGTCTTGGAGACTAACTCTGATGATGATGGCACTGATGAGCTTTGCAACAGAAAGTCTGTGTTACAAGCTCTGGGTTGAGAGATTAAAAGGCACGGCCGGGTATCTGCCAGAGGTGATCTAACAAGAAAACTGCTGGAGCTGCATTATGCAAACCGTAACTCCAACACATCCAGAGCTTGATCCATGATTGGCACTAAAGTCGAGATATCACAGGAGCACCGGGGGTACTCCACTCCACTTTTCAAGATGTATGGTCAGATACTTTGAGTGCACTGTATAGTGGAAACTACACATTTGATCCTCCCTACAGAATAGCGTAATCCTTCAATAGGGCACTACATGTACATAGGCACTATGTAGGGAGCAGGGAGTGATTTCGGACAGCCAGAGATAAGAGTGAAATGTATACTGCATATAGAAATGGTAAAATATGCAGTTAATGTGCTTAGACGCATGCCCAGTGTGTTGTAAAGTGACATTTCAGTGTTGTTGTGTCATATGTGTCACTGTGGGTGGGAGTTCCAACACAGGGAGTTCCAGTACAGGGAAACCATATAAACAAAGACACATTGTGTAAGCCCAGCAGTTCTGAGTTTCTTTGTGGAAATAGTTTATTTTTGGCCAAGCACTGTACTGGCCTGCATCATGTGATGGGGAACTGGCATATTCAGTACACAACATAACATAACTTCCTTTGTTTTAAAAGTGAAAGAAATGAAATTCATCCCGCAGTTCTCCATGTTTTGAAGCTGTTACAGGTAAACATAATCTTAGTTAATGCTTTAAATAAAAATACTATACGTTTTAACTCAATATGGCCAACTCCCAGCTTTAACCACATTTCTCTTTGAAAATGACAATACAACAATTGGCAAAAATTCCAAATGAGTTAATATGGATTATAATACATATTTTCTCATGTACAGTGCATGTTTTAGTGAAATGAAAAGGGGAGAAAATACTACAAAACTCAAACTGAAACACACACAACTAAGGACCACAATAGAAACACTTGTGTACATCATCTTCAGTACAATGGCACCCTCACCAGCCACCCCCCCACACCTCTTCTCCTCAGAGCCTAGTTAATAACCTCCCATGTCACCTGATCAAATGCTGTCACAAGGTTCTCAAAGTCCGTCACACGCTTTCCTAGCATGGAGCCAAACAATATTTCAAAGATGGACGCTGCGTCCATCATGGTCTCGTCCCACCACCCGCTCCCACACCTGCATCACCTGCTCTAGGAGTTTGATGGCTCTAACTGATCCACTTCTCCAGTGGATATCCCTTCATCTTGAAGGAGTGGCTCACATATCGTGTCTTGCCCCACGCTGGTGGCGAGTGGAGATGCTAACCACTTCCCCATGACGTCACCTGCTGCATCCTCCCAGACTGGATGCCCTCTGCCACTTTGCGCTCCGCTATAGTGTCCCAGTGGTTCTCCGCATTCACCAGTCTCTCAAAATAGCCACTCTAGACCTCTGTAATCCGTCATGGTGTTGCCCCACTCACCCTTCACACAGCTAGCTCCCTGACCATCAGCTTTACTATTCTGAAGAACAGCCTTCTCCCTTCCTCATCGCTTAATATTTCGCCTCCTGCACTCTCCACACTGCCCTGGTGGATGCAGGCTGCACCCTGTTATACAGCAGTGTGTGCACTTCTGCCCCTGATGACTTCCACCTCTCGTGGCTTTCCAGCTCCTCCTGCACGCCTCTCGCCTCGATGTCATTGCATTATCATTTCTCCCCGCGTTGTGGTGGGAGCTTCGTCCACTGGCTTCATCGACTTAATAAGGATTTCCCGCAGCCTGCACTACCGCTCCTCGATGTCGCATTGGACCATGCAGTATGGTATAGGTAAGGTAGGGGAGGCCACAGATGGGGTGGACAAGGTTGTCTGGCAGTGCCCATCTCCCCCCCAGATGTGGATGGTCATTGGGTCATTTGAGCTCACCTACCCTTTTTGTTTTATTCCTGTGGATTGTCCATACCCAGTCTTATGGACTGAATAGGAGAGACAAATTAGTTCCCCATTGTGGCCTGACCTGTATCATAAATGTATTGTTCCTTACTGAATCAGTGCAACAAGTGCACAGTCTGAGATGTCTCAAGGTTCATTCTACAAGTGAAGGAAATTATATGCTTTTATCTATGTATGCAACAGGAATACATAGATAATCAATAGATAGTCAATTAATGAATACATTAATTGACTTCATTAAAAGCAGATGGGATGACCTCACACAAATCAAAGATGCACAAAATAGTCAAATTTGCAGAAATGCAATGATTTGACAGTTTACTGAACAAAAGTTGAATAAAGACGAGTATCTTCTCTGTGATAAGAGTCTGCAGTCTGTTCTTAAAGTGTTTAAAGTCTGACTTCACTTTGCCTTCACCACCAGACTTTGGCAATGTTGACTCTTGTAGAGTCACTGGGAAGCTGTGGCCCCTCTCATCTGAATGATGTCTGGATCTGACCTGGAACCAATCAGCTGGAGTTGGAATCATTGAAGGGTGTATACATACATCCCATTGTCAGTAGACTCAAGGAGAATTAAGACTACAACTGACTTAAAAATGCATGTTTTTGAAACAGACGCGCCTGAAGAAAACCCATACAGACATATAAAGATGACGGACTGTGAAGCTCACAGTGGTTCAGCTGTGTTTACTTCCGTACTGAGATCGACACGATGGGAAAGTGTTGACGCTAGACTGCAGATATGGGGCCAATATTATGCTGAGCCACAACGAGTGTCTTCATGCTGAAGTTTGTTTTCTTTCTCACCCGTTTAATCCATTGACTGTGGGGGAGCAGTGTTGAGCTCCACATGGAAAACCTTCTCAGAGCAAGAAAAATCCATACTAAATAATTCACTCCTCAACATGCCATTGAGTTGTTAACTGTTAACTTTCGTTGAAAATTACATGTACTATTCTAACAGGAATATTGCTTGTTTCACATATTTGTCTTCTTGAAAGTTCAAGAAGTTGAGTGGAGTCTTAAATTAGTTTGTCTGTGTGTGTGTGTGTCTGTGACTGTGCCTGTGTGTGTGTGTCTGTGTGTGTGTGTTTTATTGGTGTTTGGCTGCTCAGAATTAGTTTGTACGGATAAAAAAAGACATCAAGCCTATAGAGATTAACATGTGCAGTCGCCACATCTTTAATAAGGTAGCAGTATGTTGTCATTAATATTGTTTAGTGTGCTTCTTCACCATTTGTGTTTTGGACAGTGTGTTTGCTTCCTATTAACTTTCATTCATAAAAATGCAGATTTCCTTTCCTACATTTCCTTTCACATTTCTAGTGCTAATATGGGTGAAAAAGAGTCACCACTCTCAAAAAGAGTCACCACTCTCAAAGAATGTCTGGAGTCTGTCTTTAGTCCAGGCTGTGCATCGGATCTCGCACTCTTTGTGAGAGAGATGAGCTCCCAGAAGAGACAGACCCCGCAGTACTTAAAGGCAGCAGAGCCATAAACATCGTAGTTAATCTACATCTTAAAGAAAGCGTTTGACATAAATTATTTCTGGAAAATGTCCACTGTTGTAGAACTGAATGAATATTCATAACTTTTATTAAATTGCTACATCAATACTCAGAAAAACAAGTGTTTTAAAACAACCAACTTTATCTTCTAAACCTCATTGTTTTGTGCTCATTTCTCCTCTAATATCAGACTTGTAGGAGAGCAAAAAAAAAGGCACACCTCATTGAAAAAGTCACTCCTCATTTTAGTGCTCCTGATAGTGATTCTTATTAGCTACGCGTTCTAAACCTGAACACATCTAATTGAACCATATATTGATTTTTATCTTCATCTATTCTTCTTCTAATCTTTACTCAGGTTCAGTAACTGCAGTTTGTCAGAGATCAGCCGTGCTTCTTTGGCCTCAGCTCTGACGTCCAACCTCTCCCATTTGACAGAGCTGGAATTTGGAGACAGCGAGCCACAGGGTTCAGGAGTGGAGCTGTTATGTGATCTGCAGAAGAGTCTGAGGAGATTGAACCTGAAGAGACTCGTAGGTCAGACATGAGGCTGATATTATACCGATCCACAAAGAGTGACTTTATGCTGAAGTCTATTTTCTTCTATATAGGGGCATTTTAGTGTGTATATGTTTTTCAGTATATATTACTTTTCTATATCCTACTATTATATGAGCAACATTGATCATGCTGTTATTTTGTGATTAAAATAACAGCAACATTTGAAGATGATTTTCAGTTTCCATTTGTGCTGCCTTCTTCTTTCCTGTCATGTTCCATTATTGATGTAAAATATTGACCAGACTTCCTCTCAACTCTGTTAAAAGCCACTTCTGCCTTCAACTTTGCTCACGCCCTGAACACCGAATCCAAGAAAACAAATTATTATGTAACGGGACTTGTTTTCGAGCGTCAATATTACTGACCAAAAATCATATCAATTTTTTCTGTTGTATCATATCACAACTAGAAAAATAGGAGATTTTACCTCAGCAGTCAGTGGAGTAGTGTTTGACAACCTCAGCCGAAGAGTGAGTGCACTTTATAGTCCACTGCATAGATAGTGTGTAGAGAGTAGGGAACGAGGCATGGGATTTCAGACAGTCTGCTGATTTCACTGGCTGCACCTGGGAGGTTGTTGATGGTGTCCACCTGCAGGCCTGGGCATGGGTGGAGATACAGGAATGACAATTGAATGTGACTGGCGACAGAGTGGGATGTAAATACAGATGTGTCCCATTACATCCCGTTCACCACATCTATAATTGTTTGTATGTGCTTGCCCACATTTGAGAATGCAGTGGCTGAATATAGCAACTTGTTATGATGTACTATATACATGTAATATGCTATGATGACTGTAGGATGACTGGCCTTTCTGTCTACAAATGTTTGTTTTTTGTGTGCGTGTCATAAGTGTGCTTGTTTTTTTATTTTTCATAGTAGGCTATGTGGTATATAATCTGCTGGTCCAACAGCACTGACTCAATAAACTAAATAACTTGTTTGAATTTGTTTATTTCTATGCTTCTATGTTTTGTGCGTCTACTTATAGAGAATGCAATTCTACTTAGACTTAGAGAGAGAGAGAGAGAGAGAGAGAGAGAGAGAGAGAGAGAAAGGTGTCTATGTGGCATCTGTCCAATTTTCCTGGTTAATCATCCAACCAAATACCGATGTCTGCTGTTTCTTATTAATTTATATTAGTTAAGTATGACCCTTATTGGATAAAGTCTGCTCTACTCTGCTTTGTATTTTGAGCTCAGTCACTGTCACATTACAAGTTGTCCACCAGTTCAAAGGCATGTCTTGCATACAACCCTTTATATACTGATGTTAAATTCAGCATCATATAGATTAGTTTAATGTGAGCCATTATGCTACAGATTATGGGAATGGAAAACATGTTTAAAATTATCTTTATCAGGGGTACTCTGTTTTGCTTCTGTTTGGCTTGGTAGCTGTGGCCTCTGGCATGAATTTGAGACTACAGTATGAATATAGTGTTCAGTGAAGCATTTTCTATGTTTTATAGAAGACCTAGAATGAGAGAAAGTACCCAGGCTAAGTTGAATGATGATCACTATCCCCAGCAAAAGATGTAAGGCAAGTCCCAAAACAACATCACATTCTCATCTATGTTTCAATTACACATTTTGAAATGCAGCGAAAAAACACATCTGAACATCTTAACAACAGTTGCACCAAAACAGTTTGCCTGTACTAGCCTCCTTTTAGGTACTGGAGTAAACACAACTTCACTGAGCCAGGAGTTAGACCTAGTTAAACCTAGTTCTTTCTCAATATCTGAATCCTCCTCCGATTCTGGCAAATTTGCAGTTATTTATTGATTTCAAAAGTTTTCTTTTCTTTTTTTTAAGTTTTGCAAAGATGTTTGGCATATACTGTCGACATCCAAAGATTTGAAAATGCTCTGGGAAGTGGCAAAGCTAGATATCTGCATTATTTACAAACCCCATCCTCCACTTTAAAAAACAAACTTACTCTTGGAGAGAAAATAATGGGATGTATGATGAATGGTAACGCTAATGAACCTTTTCTACATCATTGGGTTGATAAAAGACGAGTTTATAACAGCATAACATGTACAGTGGCAAGATAGCATTAGCATTAGCATTAGCGCAGATAACTTTGAAACGCTGAAACTCACCCCAGGACAAACTGAGGACTATTCCTGAGGACTTCCCGATGACTTCAATGCCTCCTATCATATAACAGCTGTTAGGGTGGTTTCTTTTCATCTGGGGCTTCATGGTGGATATATTAATCTCCAAATCAGCCACTGTTAGCTTGTTACCTCCAAAGCGTAGAATGCTCCAGTGTAATGCAGAAAAAGGCCTCTCTCTAGGACGACTAACAACATCTGCAACACAAATCTGGCAATCCCTGACAATCCAGGTGACAAAGTCAATGTGTCAGTGCTACTGATGAACATCATTAAGACTTTGTTGGACCTTTTGTTGTGCATTCTTTGTTAAGCAGCAAGAAAACTTTGCCTCTTCAACACACAATTCACTCAGCAACCTATCATATGAAATTGTGAAAATATCCTGCAGCCACATGCGAGAAAACCACAGGCATGTTTCCTCAACACCTGGAGTGTTGTTTGGATTCTCATCACACAGCATTGGGCCTCATCTCAGTTGCAGGTGGAAAGTGGCACTGCTGTCTCCATTCACTGTTATTTGGTATTCCAGTGGTCATGCGGGCAGCTAGAGCTCACCCGCAACTTCTTGTCTTTGGCAGCAATGAAGGAGGTTTTAATGCCAGGGGATGGAACAAGCAATGACAGAATCTCCCCAATGACTCTTTATGGAGTCTTCCTGAAAAACAAAGTCAATAAGACTTGGGACGCTGAACCATGGATATTGATTATCTGTCTCTGACTATGAGGCGAGGGGGCGATGCAGCAAGGGGAGAGAGAAGGAGTGAGACAGAGAGAGTGAGAGGGAGAGAGAGAATCACAGTGAGGGATGTGAAGAGAGTGTGAGAGAAAGCAGAGAACAGAGAGGGAGGGAGGATGTTTTGATGCTTTTGGAATTCACAGACATCAGTGAAATGCAGGTGCTGGAGGGGAAGCACGCTGCTGCTTTCACTGACGATCGTGGGAGCCGCAGAAAGGAGGCGGGTGGGTACAACCGGAGCAATGTACAGAAAGTGCAAAACACTGCGTTCTAAAAATATTGTGGCAGCAATGCATCACACCCTTCTATCTCTGTGCAAAGCTATTCCAGCCATCAGTTCAAATTGATGGGATGTGTACACACACGCACACATACTGTTGAAATTTCAGGATTTCATCTCACAATTAACATGCAGTAATTCAAACTAAACAGACTTAATCTTAAACCATACATCGAGCAATGGGGATATGAATTAAAATCTTAGCATAAAAACACAAGAGCAGTTGCTTGCTACATCTGCTCAGAGAAAGTAACAGATGAACAAATGTAACATGCATGAATCTTGCCTGAATCTTGATGATTGATGCTGTTCACTCTCTCACTCATACCTAGGAGCAAATTAGAGTTGCAAATCAGCCATAATGTATGATTTTGGAGTGTAGGGGGGAAAGCCAGAGGACCTGAAGAAAACCCACATACACGCAGGGAGAACATAAACATATACACAAGAACTTGTGTACTGTATAACTGTGTTTATTCAAATTATGGGTAAACTGGAGCAACAGAAGAAGGAGTGTTGTCTGTAAATCTTTTACGAAAGTGCCCTAGCCTCCATTGGTGAATCATTATTTTATTCACTTCAAGAAAATCCTATTATATGGTGTGTAAAGATCAGTTTGGTGAATCAAAGTGTACATAACCCCCAAAGCGGGCTGGAATTGTACCAGAATATCTCATTTTTGTGAAACTGTGATGTCTAAAGTGAAAACAAGGATTTCTTTTATTTTATTTTGTTCCAGAAACGTGCTGTCAGCAAGTGAAATAGACCTGACAATGAAACATTGCCAACATGCCTTAATGTATCCCTTATACAGATCTCATTTCTCATTGTAGCCGAAAATATACAACATTTACTGAGGAAAAGCTTTCATCATAAATATAAGTAAACTGTTAAATATGTAAGGGAATCTGCAATAGTATAATCTATCATAGATTAAATACACTGAACCTCACTTGACAACCTACCTCTACAAAACTCACATGATTCATCATAGAAATCAATCTGAGAATTACGTAATACTCCCACCAGCATCATACTAACTTAATTCGATGAACTGAAATTAGATTTCAAATTAGAAAAGGCTGTCACTCAGCTCTGTTGAGCAGTGAAAACTGAGCCTTGATTTCTCACTGATTCTTTATCTCTATTTTTCTCAAGTTTAGGTTGGCAGGCTAAAATACGTTGTCTAAAAGAGAATGGAGCTGGGAGAATTAAGTGTCATCGTGAGATACTCTCTCATTAGGCTGGGGGTTTGCCATTGGAATTGCACATCATTTAGTAGTAATTGATTGGACAGCCATTTATTTGTGCACTGCCATGATCCACATTTAGCCCCACTTAACTCTGATAAGTATAATCTTGTTCTAATATAAAAAAATGCATATGCATGTTCAATATTTAAGACTTGTGTCTGTTCATCAGATGGCAAAACCTCTAACCTGCCATGGTGGGGAAATTTGCAAGACTTACAGGTCCAGTTGATTTGCTTTCAGCAATGGTGTAACTGTATGAATGGACAAATGGACAAAATATCAACAACCCTCAGCAAGTTGAGTCAAAGCCGAATGGCAGAAGGCCAAGCCACTGCAAATACCATACGTTATATGGCAAAGGGACAGCAAAAGCTGAACCACCCGAAAAACTCTGCATCCCTAGAGATCATTGAGAACCCATTTTCTTAAATCAAGGAGACTTTATTGAGACTTTCTACAGACAATTACTGTCTAACTACTGACATACATGGAAACATGCCCAGTACCCCTGTACCTAAGTCCCCGCAGTGTGCAATAATGCATTAATATGGTTCCTTCCTAGAACATCCGATCACCTTGGATTTGTCTATTTTGGCTTCATGAAAACCACAGTTGCACCAGTGTTATTGAAACCATCTGTGAGTGTACATAATGGATGTTCGTGCACTTCACAAATCTGTAATTATTTTTTGTTGTAAACTCCTCTGCTTGCAGAGTATGCTGGGTGTATGCTATGTGTGAGAGCTATTACCCACAACCTGGGAGAGA
This sequence comes from Karalla daura, assembly GCA_029224185.1. NCBI lineage: Eukaryota > Metazoa > Chordata > Actinopteri > Chaetodontiformes > Leiognathidae > Karalla > Karalla daura. Next base: position 4,384,853 of record CM055199.1, on the reverse strand, counting down.
TTTCACACTTAAGTGTTAATTAGAGCCGCAGTTCTTTTGATACCACCCAATGCTGGAAAAAGCCAAAAGAAAATCAAGATCAATCTAAAGGTGCGAGCTTTGAAGGTGTTCCTTTGCCTTTCTATATCTCATCCAGCCCCTGTTTCAAATCTTCAGAAAAATCTTAAAAAGCTGAATTTTCTCAGGAAGACTGTTTTCTCTTCCTCTGCTCAGCATTAATGTGACACTCTAATAAAGAGTGAGACTTCAGGTTTGAAACAAACTTTGCACAGTCAAGATGTTCTGCTCTAGGGAAGTGCTGCTGGCAACGACCTCTGACTCAAGGGTCATAGATGGAAAGTGGAAAGTGCCAATCAAGCCACGCTGATACAACGAGACGCCAACAGACTGCCAGCCACAGATTGGTCAGTGAATACAAAAACTGGTATTTTTTAACATATTTATGTTCCTTTTATTTCAATATTTCTTATATGTTCGCGTTGCCTTTATGGCAGTTTTACCATGCTGTGGCAATCCCACCCATGCCAAGAAAGGAGATGGTGATGGAAAAGGAGCAGGGATGTCCAGATGTTGACCTAATATCTGAAGCTGATGAAAGGTTGAAATATGTTCAAACGGATCATTTGGAAGGACTAGCAGAGCTATACTTCTACACTGGAGTAAAAAAGAAAAACGCAAAAAACTTATTTCGATTTAACCAGTCAATACACGTGGAGCGGGGTTTTAAGTGAGAGGCAACTGCTTGTTGCTGAAGCTGAGTCATATTTAGTCTCACTCATACTGCACATGTAAAGGAATTCATTTCAAGGAACTGGCTCAAGGACAGATCTCCGGAACAACACCGCCTGGTGAGCTTTTACTAGGTTGCCTTCATACAGTTAATCGGGCCTCTGAAGTTGCATCATCCATACTGTAAGTCTGTCTTGGTGGCTAATACTCATGCTCCTCATGTCTCTCATAAAGTGAGAAAAATCTCCACATGTGAGCTTTGTTTATACCAGTGCTATTCCGGTTGTTGGTTCGTGTCCAGCTCACTTTACACACTGGGTCCAATGATTAAGCATTGTGTTTGGTCAAACATTGAATGCCGGGGATTAACTATCCATTCAGCCAGCAAATAATCAATATGTTTGTGTAGGTAGCGTCTTGAAGAATTTTACTAATCAAAACTACAGGATTGTGAGAGATGCACTGTTGCATAATTAATACATATTTACTCCATCAAGGAAAAAGTGGGCTTCTTGAACCTTAAACAACTGGGATGAATCGAGTCCCCAGTCGGGCCCTGGCTGTCAATATAATAGTTCTACAAGCAACCAAAAACCATTTAAACATGTTTATTACCTTAATAAAAATACAATAACATCGAATGAGTTTTAATCCCTTCACCAAGGGTGTAGTGGAACATATTGGGCTGTATTTAAATTCTATTAATTGCACCTTCCACTCACTCGCACTGTTTCCTTCTGACTCTGCGCCTTACGCTAAGATTACAAAGAGATATAAGGAAACAATGCGAGGGAATAAGAATGATGAGAAGATGATGATACAGAGAAACTGAACATCCTGTCCTCTGAAGCATCACATGAATTGATGTCTGATGCTTCTGAGGACGGCTCATTTGTCTGTCTGCATTAACAGCTGTGCAGACTGATGAGCTGCTGTCTGCACACGCGAGCACTTTACTAATGCTAATACAGGCTCACAGTTATCACTGGTAGTGCAGCAGTGTCTTCTGTCTGTAGCCTGTTGCCTGTTTTATGAGTAACATCACCGAACATGAACAACATCCTACGTTCTGTATTTAACTCAGCTCCATGTCCTGTTTAGAGCCACAGGAACTATTTACACAGGCAGAATGCGTTTAAATGATTCATTCATTATATATTCTGAATGTGAATTCATTATTTAATAACCCAGAATGAGATTATGGTGTCTTCTGAACACTGGAAATCATTTATTAGGCTACACATTTCAGAGGAAATTGAAATTACATAACCCATCTCAAACTCCACACTCAGGAGTTATCAGCCTAACATGTGACTGAATGGAAATAATGATAAATGATGCACAAAGTGTTTCTTGCAGACTACCACACCCTGCTGCTGTCTCTCACATTAATTGAATCCATAATGAATAATGGCTCATGAGAAGGGAAAAAGAAAAGAATGACAAGAAAGTTGTTACTTTGCTGCTCAGATGCTCTGACCAGTGATGAGCAATGAGTTCTGGTCAAAATATATATCAAACACTATAACTATAACAAACTTTTTTTTCCTTTTTTTGAGAGGAAATCAAGTAACACCCAGAAAAAGAATAGGCTGAAATAGATTAGACAGAAATTAGCACAGCATGCTCTGCCAGTAGAATCAACAGTCCTGTCTAGCCTCCTACTTTATGTCACATGTGCTTGTAATTGTGAGTGAATTTAATAACTCTTAGCTCCCAGAAGACTTAAACCCTGTTGTGCACATTTCACAATAACAAGCATGGGCACTGATCACAAATCTGTGTGTGAAAGTTTCGGCATATTCAACTAAAATATTCATGTTCAGTTTCTTAAAAAAAAAAAGAAGCAAGTAGTATATAATGTCCAGTAAATACCTATCATTGATCATTAATGTTTTAACTGCTCTTTAACTCAAGGGTGCACAGTCAGCTCCCAGCTGGCATTTACCACTGTTTTCCCCACTTCATTCCCTTTTGCTCTGAAGCTTCTCTGAGCTGTGCTCACCACAAAATAATCAATTTTTACTTTTAAAGTTAGATGATCAGCAGCATCTGGCAATTAGGAGCATTTTCAATGTGAAAGTGAAGGAGATCAGTTTGAAACAATCAAACTGTCCTTTGCCCTGATAAAGAGCATAATGAAAATGTGGTCTTTATTGTACTGCAGCTGCTTATATTGCCACATTAGTGCAGTAGACAACACATTTTTTTCTTCAAATCAGAGCTGCTCTGAGCAGTTATTCAGCTGACAACAACGGGAAGAAACGGAAACGTCGGTGAGAAAATAATCCGTCGCAACGTGTCACCCCGCAGACTTCACTGCCACATGCATGGCAAGGCTTCTCTGTGAGCCAGAGCAGCTGGTAATTCAGTTATGACACTGTCAAATTGATATCCTTTAAGGTGAGGACATGGGTGACTGTCAAGGAGTCCAATTAGATACAGCGTTTGTGCAAAATGACTGGTTTGCAAAGCAGACATATGAAGGAGAAAATGAGCACCGATGAGAGTCACATTTTATAGCGAATACTGATAAAATACTGCCACTGTCAAATTGCAACCTTGACAAACAGCAGGTTTTTATCTAAATTCAGATGACCAGTTGAACCCATCGTCTCTCCACTGTGACAATATCTCACAGTCAGAGAAGCTGCTCACGAGGTCGAGCTCTGATATCATAATTCAGAGAAAATCACAGGATAGTCTGTTGCGCGGCCCTGCATGGCTCCAGTCCACTGGGACTCTTAGGAGGCTGTGATTAAATCGTAGACTTTCTCTCATCCCTGGAGACCAGAGGGAAAAGGGACCTCCACTGCCCCATGACGTGTGGTGAGAGGTAGGTGAGGTGCATCACAAAGGCTGAACCCATGTGAAAAGGCACATCCAGGTGTGGATGATGGGGGGTGGGGTGGGGTACGGAGTTCATTCATGTGTCATTCATGTGTCAGCATGATTTAAAACATATTAGACATCTCACACTCAGATAGCCAGAGCACTGAAATGGAAGACAAGCAGTGGAGGTCAACTGTGCACAACAAAAAAGGAGAATTCTCATGTTTTGAGACAATTTTGAGCACTTACTTCATTCTACTAATTTGAATATAAAATCTAAAATGCCAGAAAAGTTATCAAGGAATGAGAATGAGAACATTTTTTTTACCTTGGCTTTAAATAATAATATAATAATAATATAATAATATAATAATGCCAAACACAAAATGGCATCATGTCCTCATATGTCCTTCATTTGTACACTTAAAACATTTGAAAGACAGAATGTGAGGTAAAATATGAGTGTAACACAATTCATGTTACAATAATAACAATATGTACCTTCATTAATGCACAGTATGCGTGTACATGGAGGCACGCAAGGGGCAGCAGTTTGATCATTACTGTATCTGATTCCTCCTCCGATTCTGGCTCAAACATGCAATGCTTGATGTGTACGTGCGCCATAGCTGCATGGTAATTACAGTACCACTAAATGAGGGGAAAAGTTGCTATAAGCGCAGTAAAAGCAAGACAGCGAGTCACTGTAAATCTAAATGTGGTCGCTAGGTCACTTTCCATGTTATTGCTAGAGAACAAGGATAAACATTACAATTAATTATTTTAAGCCACTTATAAGTGTTTCAGTGGGGTCTGTTTGATTGCTTTTGGTGTTTTGCCTTGCATCTTTACATCGCTAGTAAACTAGCTTGTTTCTTTTTTTGTTTTTTTTATACATACTACTGAGTGAGATCATCTCTACAACGTCATTGTTGACCTTGGGGATGACAGCCAAAGAGCTCATGACAATTAACTCCAAGGTCCATCTGACATGACAGTTACTCTCTTAGTTGAGTCATTCAAGTGGTCTTCATCATGCATGTTTGACATAACGAGTTTGACAGATGCTGGTCCGTGGGTCAAAAACGAACAGCGAAATTCCACTCCATGTGCACGAGAAGTCACTGGAGCTGAAAATCAAAAATTGGGACTCCATGATGAATGTCATACTTTGTGATCCAAATGTCAAGCTCTCTTAACTGTCAAATGGCCCTTGGGTGGATCTGTCATATCAACTGGGTCCACAGTGTTTCCCACTGCCCCGGCACTAATGTGTGATCACTCAGTGGTGTGGAGCTCTGAACACAGCCTGATTAAACAGTGGTGGGAGTCTGTCCAGGACTCGCCTCTGCATGAGTGGTGAGTGCCCAAAGCCTTTATCAGCTTGTAATAAAAGTCATTAGCACATATTTCGATTGAAGAGGGCTTCCATTGAGCCAGTAGGTAGTGGAAACACCCTGGGTCCCTCACCGGTTGGAATACGACACTGATATGATGCTCCACCCTACATGGGTTCTTCTGATTGAAATGTGTTAAGGCCATCATTGATTGTGTAACTCTATTGATTGGATGACCTTTACAAAAGAGTGTTTAGATAAAGTGAGGAAAAAAAAGGTTAAAAAAAAGTGGCAGCTCGACAGGCAGGGCTTTCCCAATAGTACAATTACGAGTGTGCACTAAAATGTAATTTCATCAGAACTTGAACCACATAGAAATATGTTGTATTTTCCTTGGAAACAAGTATGTCAATATCCTTCCCTTGCACCTAACCACTATTGAAACTGAGGGGTCAAACTTGATCATTTAAGAGTGGGTCCTAGCTATCAAACCAGATAGAAAGATAAAAAAAAAGATAGCATTGCCTATTGACCAGTCAAGAAAAGAATATGCATTGGAAACAAGCCATCTCATTCCTCAGCAGGGTTTGCACTGGTAAGCATTTTCTTGTTGACAGTCATTGAAAGCCTTCACTCTTTGCATTCCTTGCATCTCAGCTCCTGTGAGGCCTGACCTTTCTGTAACAAGTTAAATAATACACCCGGGAGTTTCACCATATGGAAAAAAGCAATATTTTTCCCCTGCTGCACCATTACGGGGCCTGACTTAGAAAGGGCTCTAGCATGCAGTTCAATTTATTCTTATATCACAAAGAGCAGTGGTGGGGCAGAGCCTTGGAGGATGAAAAGCCATTCATGCTGCTTGATCTGGGTGCCCAGCTCTGCAGGGACAACACAGAGAGAGGCCGTATGACACTTGGGAGGGAAGGCTTCCCTCTGCTTTTGTTTGATACACGCTTTGAAGTTGTGATATCACATAAACAATCCTTGATCACTAAACACTCATCTGTGGTCATATTCAGCCCAATGGCTTTGAATGAAAACACGAAAGTTCCCCATCTGTCACTGTTGCCCGGCCCATCAAGTCATGCAAGCATTGTACAGTGATTACAGTGGTGGATACGCCATGCTGAAATGAAATGAGAAGGCTAAAAAAAAAAACAGAAAAAAAATACAAAGCCAAAAATAAAGTGGCTCAAAACAGAAATAAATGGTTCATAGCAAAACTAGAGATGAATAAACAGTATAGCTGCCCAGTTCCTTGAGTGTCCTGTTCCACCGTATATTGCACATGACCTGCACAGGGTGGGAGTATTGCTCTTGCTGCAATGTGCTATGATAAAAAAAAAATACTGTCCATGTGCTGAAAAGACTAAGGTGAGTCTAGCGCTGATCTGTTGACTCTGGGTTTACGACGATACGAGAGAGATGAGCTATACAGTCTGATGGTCATGGCCTGTGTCCCTCCTTCCTTGCTGGCTATACATTGGCTTGGGCCAGTCATTTGATATCATCATATTGAGGCGTTACTGTAAAGCCCTACTAGCCCTACTGTTATATTCTCGTACCGCTGATCAAGCGAGTCCCAACCTCATGATTGAAATATCTCTGGATGTTCACGCTGCAAAATGCATTCAAGATTAAGCCAACATGTTCACGCAGTGTGAGAGTGACTGGATTCTGACGAAGAATAACTTCATTCAAAAAGGTCAAGTTCTCCATGGCATGAGGTAAAGACTGTTACAAAACTTCACATTTGTTCAAGTTTGAACTTTTACCTTTTCTTACCTTTCTATCCAAAAACAAACTGAACAGGAATTCATTTGAATGAATTACTGAAGAATGTAACCATGGTCGATAGCCTGTATTTCCTTTTCATAAGCACATCCCAGCATTCCCATGCTGCTGTTTACTTACAGATTAATTTTATAAACATACAGGCAGACTAAGCTGGTGATAGCTCATTGACTTTTAAATTCTTTGCTCATTAGGGCTTCTTATTTTCCATTTTGAGACCTGCTTTATTGAAGCATCGATTTTCTACAACAACCCCAAATATATGCTAATTTGCCATTGATTTGTTTTAAACACCCCTGGGATGAATGTCTGGATTGACCTTTTGATAAATGACTTAGCTGGCAGAGCTAAGCAGCATCATTTAGGGTATAGATTTAAAGTGACCCCTCCAGGTCCTTAGTCATTTTGGGGAGCATTCTGTAAATAGCACACACTTCTCTGTAGCAATTATTTAGTTTCTTGGGTGCCCCACAGTGTACCAAAATAATGCCTTCCTCGAGATTTGGCCTAGTTCTGTCAGGAAATGCTTTTATTTGGGAGCATAATGCCTGTACACGATTCTAAAATCCAGAATATGACCTGCTCTTTTCAGTTTAGAGAAAAGTTGGGTCACTTATCTGAAAAATTCAACTATTTTATGCATCGTTGAGAACCGGTCGTAAGAAAAGTTTCTTTATGGTACTTTTGGAACATAAAAACACTACAAAGAAATCCACTGCACTATGCTATATGATATAGACTGCTGTGAGATAACATTCCACAATAAAGACACTCAATGTCCCGTGGCCCCCTGCAGTTTCAGCTCTGCAGAGCTTCCTCAGCAGGCACCATTAATGCGCAGCGGCTGAGGACCAGTGTCTGCTGGTTTCCGAGGAAGCAAGACGAAAGGCAGATGTACATTGGGCAATGAACTGCGAGCCATTAAGACCGTCAGTCAATAATTTAATATCAAATGTTGAGGCAGAAAACAATCAAGAAACAGCCGGATTCCAGAGACCAAGTGACCAGGAGACCAAGTTAGTGAAAGAGAGTGGACACGTTTTCCTGTTCCGCACACTTGTTACACAGCGTTAAGCTTTCTTTAGACACACAGCAAATACGGGTTCTTTTTTTTATCTGTTGCTATGATACAAAATTGTTCTTGGCTGTTTTGGCTGTTGTCCAGCTACCGATATGGTAACAAAACATGGTTCTGTCTGGGCTCTGGATTACGCAGTGCTGTTCAGAGAAGCTAAGTGACTTTTCCAAGTCACACACATATGTATCACATCAGAAAATCTAGTGATGCTTATTGTCTTCTGTGGCCGATGCATATGACCACTAATCTCTCTCCCTAATCCTGTATTCTTCCATCTCATTTCAATATGCGCAGAACTTTCTTTACATTTTGAAAAAAAAGTCAATCATTCAGCTTGATTGACCCCACCAGGGAATAGCTTTACTTTCGTCAGAAGCTATAAGTGTGTAATAATCACATGTAGACATTAAAGATACCAGATTTCACAATGCTCCAGACCCACAGCTCCTGTTTTTTGCCAAATGTATTCAATACCAGGAACTATAAATGCCCTTTAAAACACCATGAAAATTCATATGGGGTAAACACACTTTCTGTCTCTGTTTAGCTGCAAAGTTGTTGCATTAGATACACATTTTAGACAGAGGGTGCCAAAAACAAAATTAAAGGATAAGGATTTGAAAGTAAACAAGCATTCTACAGAGAGGCGAACAGGTGGGACCAAATGCAAGAGACTAAAGGCAAAGAAGATCAAATGCCCAATTTTGACTTGAAAAGCAGGAACAGAGAACAAACGCAACTGCATGGAACTAATATGGATAACTGCGGCTGATAACTTGAATGAAACTCAGCTGAACTGTGGACTGTGTGGACTAAACCGACTCAGCTGATTGGTTGAGCAAGTACTAGCAACAGAGTGGGACTAATGAGGCTGACTCATGGGATGAAATACAATACATGGCTACAATAACATGGTTATAATAAGCAATGTACTGTATATAGTGTATAGTGTACAAGGGTCACCAGTGTCCAAATGGGTTGAATGTGACTTCTCTTGCAAAGCACTAGAACTAAAAAAAAAGTGCTAAATACTGTAAGAATCAATCCATTTAATATTTCTAAAACATATAAGACTGGATGTGTACATGCTCCATATTATGTTCCCTAAAACCAGGGAAAAGCACTCTATCATCACAATTCAGTATATTCAATAGCAACAGGAAATTTCAACAATAGGGCTCCAGCAGAGCGGTTTGATTGCCATTGACTGCCACCTGCAAAAGCTCTCTGTGCAATTGTGGGCTCTGGCACACATCTGGACAGCAGGGAGGACTGAGATGTGACCTGGGGCTTGAGTGGTGGCAGCACAACCACCTCCCGATCAGTGCTGGGGAAACCAAGGCACTGCTGCTGGATTTCTGCAGGTGCAAACACTCCTGCACCAGTGTTGGAGTACACAGCCACTCAGACAGTTGAATCTCACCTGAATTACAAACTATACTGGGTCATTTCTGATTTTACTTCCCTATCTATTTATCTATCTATCTATCTATCCATCCATCCATCCATCCATCCATCCATCCATCCATCCATCCATCCATCCATCCATCCATCCATCCATCCATCCATCCATCCATCCATCCATTCATCCATCCATCTATCTATCTATGTACAGCCATTTGAAAACTATTGTAAAGGTGCACATTGTTGTATTTAGGAGAGTAACAGACATGTATGTTTCACATCCTCTTTCCAATTCTACAACGTGCAAAAGAAAAATGCACTACGGTCACTTATCTTAACATGAGAAAGACCCTTTCGGTAGAGCTGTGCACAAATGTCAACAATATAACAGGACATAATGTTACTGAAGATACAGTAAATCAGTCCTGTACATCCAGACGTTCCTGTCTGTCTGGCCACATATTTTCATCTACATCACAATGAATATCACCCCTTCCACTGCAGCGAGGAAAGTAGCTCCTGGAGATGTGAATCCAATAGCTGCTTGTCTCTTCATCCATGACTGCTAGCAGGGCCAACTGGTCATATACCTTTCACCTCCAGTCGGAGAAAATCAAACCACTGTCTGACCTAATCTGAGTGGGGAAAACGGATGTATCCTACATGACAACTTCTTCTTCTACTTCTTTCAATGGTCTCCATACTTCCATCATTTTCAGGGACTATGTCGCTAAAGGACTGAGTGAGGACTGTAAGATTTATAGAGAATGAATATTTAGCATTTACTAAATTTTTTAGCATTTACTTTTCAAGTATTGCTCACTTTGACATTGCTCACACTTGACATAAACAAATTATAATGTTATAGGAAAGCAGAGAATTGTCTGAGAGCAATTAATACATGTCCAAAAGCATTTACAATTTGTTCAGAGGAATGAGAAACTGCTGCTATGGTGTGCGCAAAATGTTGTAAAGGTTGAACTAACAGTTATGAGATCTGATCTAAGAAAAGTATCAAAGCCACTGGGAAAAACTGTAATAATGACTTGCATATTTTTCAGCAATTGTCACTCATAATGGTGCAACAACTACACACATGCTAGCTGTAAAAAGACGCTTGCTTCATTTCCCTGATGCTTTAGAAAGCAATGTTATATTGAATGTTATTTACCTTCTCTTCCTCTGAGCCCTAATCATCATTGGCTTAACTCTACTCTGCACAGTGACAATGAGGCCCCCTCTCCAACTCTCCTCTACATTTAACCATAACACTTTATTTCAAAGTCCTTCCCTGCAATTAGGTCATGCAGCCATTTGTCTCCACAGCAACGTATGACACATTTCTTAACAGTGTCTCCCTCAATATGTGCTGCTCTATCTATAAAAGGGAGTTTCCACTGACCAGAGCAGGTATTGCGGACCTGTACAAAACCCACATACACTTTTGAGAAACATGCAAATTACACATATGAAGGCCCTGGGTCCAAAAAGGGGATGGGAGATGGGACCTTTTTGATGTGATGTGAAAGCTCTTTCCACCAAGATACTCTGTTATGACAATTAAAGCTTTTTTCATCTTTGCCAGTAACAACATAGGGTATTTGTCCAAATGTCAGCTTAATGACCTGCTTTGATCTTCTTTTCAAGTTCATTTGTTCCTCTGGATAGTGCCAGCTAAATCCTGCAACCCGCTGTTTATGGCTGACCCGCTCTCACCCACAGATACATTGAAAACCACTCACTCCCACAAAGATTTGCAGGATCCTGAACGCAGCACAGTCCTCTGGTAGTAAAGCCGATTCCACAACTAAACCTGACATAAAGCTTTTGCTGGTGTTACTCCATCCTTTTTTATCTACAAAGAGAATTTCCCAAGCTGTGTTTCAGGTGCTGAACCACAAAAGACATCAGAAAAAAAAATGATACAAACGTGTCCACAACATACTCGTTTCTAAAAGAAAACTTGAACTTTAATTGACGCAGGAAACGCTTGCAAACGTATGTCAAAGGGCTCCTCTTGTGAAAGTGCTGCAATGGGCTCTCGATGTCAGTAATAATAATAATGCTAGACTAAAATGTCGTAAGCTTACCACAGTCAATCTCTGCAGGAAGTTAAGTCCACATTTCTGAGTTACATCCCACTTCTGTGACTTATCCTTGCTGTTTTTCAGGAGATTATACAGGCTGTCCACAGGGATTTCAGACATGGCCAGAGGCTATACTTGCAGGGCAGAGGCAGAACAGGCAGTATGGCTCTGACCTGCCGAGAGAGTTTGTAACCTCTGCTCCTGTCTCATGGGATTGGAGACATCTGACTGCTGGGGTGATGCAGACATATACAGTGTAGCTTGGAACTGTTAACCATTTTTGTTTTTGGTGAGTTTTTATTTGCAGATCTTGCAGAAGGCATTTTTAGCTGCTGCAAAATCGCCCCATGAGTGCTCTGGAAAAATCACGCTATTTTGTGTGCTGAATGCTGCATTTAGAACCAAAATGCTGAGTACAAAAAAAAAGAAGAGTAGTTTTCTCTTGTGCACGTCCCAAAGACAAAACAGCCTCGGTGTGAGACCAAACATACATTTATCCTGTGAAGTGGAAGGTGAGGTATAGCGATGTGGCTTTACATGAGAAAGTATCAAAACACATCAAGATTTCACAATCATCATCATTTTTCATTGTGTACAGCAGAATAAGATCACATTCTGTGGCTAATTGCTACAGATAGTTTGTTAAAGATATACGTAGACATGTCCATAAACATAAACTTCCCAGTTAGATAAGCATAAGGAATACTGAAATACAATATGTTTTCCTGTAATAAAAAGTAAGTGTAACATCCTGTTTATCTTTGTTTTGCAGCTACCATATAGAGATGACGTGTCTTTTTTTTATTGATAAATAGTCGTGGTAAATGCTTTTGTCAGTGTCACAGTCTGAGCTTCAATCCTTACAAAACATATTCTAGGAACACTGGATTGTGCCATTTTTTGTATTTTGCATCAGATAGGTCCAGCTATCCATGATAGCATGAAATTGCAATGGAATAGAGAAAATGATGAGGAACAAAAATTACACAGGCTAAAATAGACTCATGTCACCTGAGCACACAACAATCAAATTGGTTCAAATTCATTTTCCTTGAATGTGACAACACCAGAATACCGCAGAACTATTGCTGGTAAAAACCAAAAAAAGGGGATAACTGGCCACCTGGTGAACCCGATGGAGAAAATATCATTTTTGTTAATTCAGTTCCAGGATGGAGCTTATTTCCTGGACCATTTTACGACTTGAAAGTGGGGCATAAAATATTCATAATGCTTGTTGTTGGGAAAGAAAATCTCCACTCAATTACAGAGGCCATTTCCATGCATTAGATTTGCAAGCAAGTTAACCACACATACCTACTACAGTTGGATGCAATGATATGATCCCATTCATCATCCCAAGCAGCCGGATGAAGTCATGCTGGAGCGGCTGAAAGAACTGGTTCAAGGTTACACACACACTCCCTTTTCTCCATTTACCAAGTGACATTTACACAATGTTTTACAAAGGAGTGAGCTGAGGTGAGCTGCTGGGCTGCATCATGCTGCACCTCTGATCTCCTGTTGAGCTTCATTATACTTTGCTCTCTGTAGCCCAGACTGGAATCAATACATAACATTACTTTCTCCTTTCAAATTAAGCCAAAGTTACTATGTATTTTCCATTTTGTGATCTGGCAGATGTGTCTAATCTCATTGCTATAATGTTATTGCGATAATATTTGCAACACGTGTGCAAATGGGAGTGGGGTGTCAAATTCGCCAAGGTACATGGCTATAAGATAAAATGTTTACATTTTCTTTCATGTGACAAAATCTGCTCTGGCCAGACTTCTTTAGGTTGCAACTGAAGACCCATGTTTTAAATCGTTTGCACAAAATAAACTTCATCCAAATCCATCCAAATCCATCCAAATGTGTGCTTGCTGAGAACACTATTTGAGGGGAAGATTTATGTTTCAACTCTGTATTATTAACAGGCATTGATGCGCTGACTGAATAGTGCTGTCAACAAATGACAGATGGGAGGTCAGAGGTACAGATGTGTGGTGGAGATTTACTTAGTTGAAGATACTTTTTCGAAGAAGCAGAATAAATATGAAGTTTAAGGAAGTAAAACCAAAATCCATTGCTGATCCAGTTAAGTTGTGAGTTAGGTGGGTAAGTATGGATGTACAATGGGGTATGGAACGTAACACAAGCATCACCCAAAAACTAAAGGCCAAAAACAACTTGAAAGCAGCCTTAACCCAAGACCAGCAGTCTGACCTGTAATTACAAGCTACACACTGGCTCTCATTTGACCCATGTTGCTACTTACTAATATCAATCAAAAGCAATAAGTGTGATGAAATCCTTTTTTGGAACAATTCTCTCTCCAAGTCTGCTGGTCTAGCTCCTTGGTTCATAAATATATGGCCATAAAATGGACCCCAGAGTCCTCATGGGATGATAGTGCTTTGGGGTTAGCCCAGAAGCCTGGACGAACTCACTGTAATGGCCTGCTGTGTAGAAGATCATCTATGAGAGTGTTGGGGTGAGAGATGGCATGAGCCCTTGTGGCTAGGCCATTATCTCTCTACCTGTCTGTCCCATCCAGCTTTTGGTCCCCTGTGTTCAGCCTCTCTTCACCTTTTGTCCCCTCTGGCTCAGCTTCTGGTTGGAATTTTTTTTTTAATTATCTGTCTCAAAGTTGTTCCCAGTAAGATCAAACATCTGATCCTGGATTACTACACTTGCAATATCTTGGGAAAGGAAAACTGAATAATTAGTTTTGTCCTTGCATCAAACATGGTGGTCAAGGCAACTGAGGTGTTAAGTAGATGGTCCCTAGGGGAGTGCAGCTGCCCTTCAGCAAACCCCTCAGTTGGCTGTGTATCACAGGAATGACCAAGAACAATCAGCATGCCGAGCAACAGAAAAAGGCTTAAGGAGGCTGATCAGTGGTTTGCTGCTGGGACACAAGTCAGGGTCTGATCAACTCGGGCTAGGTCCCGTGGGCAAGAGTGTTTTGATACACCCGAAAATATTCAATGACCCCAGACCAACTCACTGAATGTATCCAAGTGCATCCATGAGCGCACAGTCAGTTCATACAGTTCACACTTTACATTGATTTCCAACTGTAGCTGCATATGCTATGAACCAGTGTTTGTGTTATGCCTGAAATCCTTGGTATAGTGAGTGAAGAACTGTGGAGCTCTTGTGGTGTAGAGACTACCACCCTGGACACACGATCTTGAAACTTGATGTACTGTACTACACAAAAGTACTGGACAAACCTTAAATAAAACTTAAACAGCACATGATGGAAAAAAAGGAAAAACTAAACCGTAAGACAAATCCAGTCTCAAGACAGTGATCATCCACCTTCTACCTCTTACCTTTGGTAAACATAGCCTCCACAATAACTGAAAAAACTCAATATTATTTTTTTCATAAAGCCCGCCGTAAACACAACGGGATCGGAATAACATTACCAGTTAAAATGCGTGACACTGTTATGAAGAAATACCGTAAATGACAGTTAACCTAATAATGTGTTGATGTGATTGCATTTTCTGGCCATCCAGAAGAATATTTTATTGGATTCTGACACATTATTATACTATCCAGCAGGTACCACTTAATTGCTTGTTACAGGGAGGGAGAAAGAGTGACAAGGAAGGAGATACTCATTAAGACAGAGTGAGAGGATCCCACTACTGAGACAAGGTACAATGAACTCTGGCAGGCTTAAATTTTGCTTTCCAATCTCACTGGAGAACTCATGTCCGGCAAGACAACTTGGTGTGGAAAATAAACAAACACCACATTCAGTCAGCCTCTCTGGCAGACATTATTAATAATTCTGTTATTAATATAGGGTTCTGGGAATAAAGAATCCTCATGAAAATGGTGATGAGACTGCAGGAGCAGGCAATAGATAAGGTTGGCTTTCAGAGAGCTTTTTGTAATGGACACCCACTTTCGAGGGGAATATGAGAGTCCCCCCTTGCAAACTTTTTGGTCATGACCTCCAATATATTCTGCTTTCCCTTCATAAAAGACAAAATACACTGCTGTAGGCTGTGTGCAGGCATAAAAGATGATGGATAGATTCACTGGGGGACTGCTACTGTGCAAGTGCTGCATAAAAGGGACTGTGGGAAAAGTACTTCAGACAACCTAAAAGGGGTCGTTGCCCTGCAAAACAAAACTTTGCAGTAGTTTTTGGAATAAAATGCTGGCAGTGAAGGTCAAAGAGATGAGCAAGATAGTAATTAGTATGGACAACTCCAGTTGCCAGGTTAGTCACTGCTGGTCAGACGATGTGCTGCTCCTTTTCTGTGCGCATCAATTAAGATGCACAAAGGCAAAAATAATAATCACAAAGAAGTGTATATTTTATTTTTTGTTTGTCCAAGTACAAGAGATATCACATTAGCAATTCCACTAAAACTGAAAATATATCAAATCAGTTATGCAAAAATGAAGGCCATTTATTTTCAATGACAAATTTAAAAACCTGTGAAAACAAAAACTCTGTTTTGCCAGTCCTAACTCAGTATAACAGTGCGGTCCAGGGATGGTACTGTCAGTCTGTCCATACATCCATCCATTCATCCATGCACCCAATAAAAAGTATTTTATATTGAGAAAAAACCTTTGAAAAGTGAATTGATGCCTGTGTAGCAATGTGTTGCACAGCTGCATAATCCCAGCCTGTGTTTGTGAAATAAAAGAGGACAACACTTCATTGACTGAGAAAATCTAGTTCACACTCAGTTTCTTCATGTTTGGTCCTCATGTGGACAAAGCAAATAGGTCTTAAATCCAACAAGCAATCTGCATGAAGTGCATTGGCTCCTAGACATAATATATATATTCATCTGGCGGAGTATGATTGATCGTTTGAGGTTTTGTATTGAAAAACTGAGGAAGTGTTAATCAATATACATAGTTACAAATGTGTTGTTATTGACTAGGATTTTATGAACATATTTCATTTGTGAAATGGGGACTCCTGTGAAGCACTGTGTACCCGTAGTGATTGTATGGTTACATTTAGAGATTGAGAGCATTTGGTTAATGTTGGGGTACAATTTTGGTCTATTCTAATACACGCATAGCCAGCAGGACTCTGGATTCTGGTTTCAGAATTGCCCTTTGTTTGCCATCCAGCCTGTATATCCAGTGTGATGCATCCCCTCAAACAAGCATTGTCACCATCCTGACAGTAATTTAATTTGGCTGTGCATAAATATAATTTCTAGGTGACAGGGTAAATCAACGTTCATGGTGTGTAATCTGCAGCGCTGTCTTGCGCAAAATTCTCTCTCTGCAGACATTTTGACAGTGTTCATGCTAAGCTTCCTTCCAGTCTGTAGTTGTTGGGTTGGACACAAATGTGTCCAGAGAGTGATGACCTCGAAGGTGTCCATTTCAGAGAACTTTGAGGGAATCCGGTTGAGCTAATCTGGGGCAGTGAGGCAGCTTGCTGCAGTGTTGACTGGTTCTTTCTTTTCCTCCTGAAACTAAAAAAAACACAACAAAAAAGAAAAAAGTTGTGAAATAAAATACTTACGCCTCATCTCACCGATTAGCATTGTTCTTACTGTCCGTCCTGTATGCAGAATGTATAGATATATAAATATACACACACTTACCTCATGATCTTCATCCACCACACATTAACTTGCCATGTAAATTTGTTGCCATGAAGTTGTATGGCCTTAATATTTAACCCATCCTGTCTTGAAATTATTAAAAAGGTGCCTTATCAGTCCACAGCCTGCATGGTGGCCAGATGTCCTCTCCACCCACTTCTGCAATTTGTCTCTACAAATAACACATTCACTTCAATTTGATATCATCACAACCATGACAGCCCAGGCCCAGAGAACAATCTCCTTCCATTCAATATCCACATCCACGCATAGTCACGTTCCTCCTGAGCCCTCAGCAGGTGCATATCGGTGTCTTATCATGCAACCCTAGGCCCTTGTGGAGATTATATTTACTCTGTGCTGCTGTAAGCACCTTTCCTGACAGATTATATGAATTAAGGCCTTATTATGGGCTCTTGCCAGGAGCTGCATGTACCAGTGATTTGTAATAAGGGCAGTGCTGAGGTGAGTCAGCAGTGACTGGCCTGATTACAGCAGCTGGACCTCACAAGGAAATCTCTGGCCTGTCCACAGTTAGCACAGATGGCAAGGTAGGAAGGAGGGTCCATTAGCTGCTTTGTACTTTCTTGGTAGGAAGTCCAATGTAGACAAAAGGATGATAGCCACACTGTCATTAGTAATGCAATACACAGGGCATGAAATAATTGGTGAAACAGCATGAACAAAAAACGCAGAAGAGCCTTTTTGGTTCATAGGAATTGATCAATATTTTATATTCTTTTGTAGCAAAATCTTTTCACACAGAAACATTTTTTTTTCTTGTTTTTGTCCTAGAACCACAGGTGAGAATCATGACTATGTCGAGTCAAGTACACACTTAAATTGTATTCTTAGTTAGCAGCGTTGAAGAGGATATTACATAATTTCACAAGTAGAGAAGGCAGGTTATAGGGTTAGGCCACCCAAATGATAGAAACATTCTCTGGTTTGCGCTATATATACATGTGGTATCTATTCATGCTGAGGATTTTGGTTTATTTGTGCAAATTTTGGGACCCCTGTGGGTGATGGAGAGCTTCTCAAAGCAATCAAAATTTACATTTCAATCGATTCAATCTCCTGTCAAGAGGTAACTGTGGCGCTTCTTCATTTCAGTCTATAATTGCACAAAAACCTCCCAGGATAATAATGTACAGTCTGGTAGTTTTTATTGTCTTATGTTTAGAGGTAGCTGATGGATTATAGGGGGGGTTCGTCAACTTTTGTCAACTTCCCTTTTCAGCAGTCCAAGGTAGTATCAAAATTAAAGACTTCTTTTCAGAAAACCATCCATTCTTTAATTGGAGATATAGGATATTTTGCATTCACTGTAGCATGACAGTGTGTTGAATGAGTGATCGAAACGAACAATATGGGCGACACAGTGGTGCACAACATGCATTAACTTTGATTTGATTATGATTATCAGTCCTATGGTAGGCTGTCCAGGCTGTTTTCCCTGCCACTGCCCTGCGCCAGTAAGTGCAATGGAGAGAGGCAGCAGTAGACCCCCAGAACACCGTCAGGCAGGGTAAGATAATGGATAGATATGTAATAGAGGAAAACTTCACCTGTTTGTGTCTCTGAGCAACAAAAGTGTTCACTGTGATAGGGGAAAAAGATGCACTAGGCTGGCAAACAATGGAATCTATTAAGCACAGAAGGATCAGTGGGATTCTTTGTTGGTAATAGTCGCTTCATGGGATTTGCTAACAATAGGAAAATCTGGGAGATAAACAGACTTATCCTTTAAGGTACTTAATCACATGTTGATTAGTTGCTTAAGTGCCCACACTTGATAAATACAGACAGGGGTATTAATGGGTTGCTTCTATGGTATTTTATCAGCTCTAAAGTCACAATTCAGAAATGGAGGTGGAGCTCTCATAGAATGATTTCTCAAAACCTGGACAAATAAATCCTGCATCGGCAGGCCTAGATACCATGGAAATGTCAAAAAAAGAAAAAAAAATAGTGTTGTCATTTGGGTGAACTGACCCTCACAAAATAGCCATCTCTTCTTGGATCATCATGTAAAACCCACTTTCGATGAGCCAACTAACAATGACCAAGTTCTTACACCACAGTAAAGCACCCTCTCACGGTTTGCTTCACATGAAAGTAAAAGTACTACTGCACAATTTCCCCCCTTTACATTCTCACCCAGTTATTGTACAAAAAAAATGCCAATATACAGAACAGTACACCTGGGGAAAAATAAAATAAAAGATAAAGATGTCCACCATACATCTTGAAATGCAGCAGAGATTCACAAGATATTGAGAAAGGCATCAAAATGTGTACGGATGACTCAGTGAATAGTAGGCAATAGTCTGAATAGCCACTAACTCACAGTATCTTACTGCTTGTATGACTGTGAGTGAAAAATGCATGGTTCCTTTGATGAATGACTTCAAATAATACATAAACCAACAAAGGTTCTGTATCATGCAATCTGGTGCAATAAATCTCCAGTTTTCCACTGTTCGACTCTTGATCTTTCAACTGTTTCCTTTTAAGTCTCTTTACAAAACAACACACTGATCTTCATCAAGCTAATAACACTCAGTTCAGACGCAACCCACCTTTGAACCCCGGCAAAATGAATAATTATCTTATTCTTTGCCCATGTTGCACAAAGAGAATTACAGCTAAGTAACACGACCGACTGTGGGTGGTGAAGTGGGTTTGGTGGATTAAAACATTATTCCTGTCTGTCAACTGCACTGCGCGCTGATAGCATCTGAAACCGAATCCTGAGGCAAATGCGAATATTTACATCAATGGCCTTTAGTCTTCGGGGATCACTGTCACCAGCGTAAACCAATGGGGAGTGTACCAGAGCTATTGAAAACATTTTGTCGCAGCAGGGAGTCAACCTGAGCTGGAAGTTATTAGCTGGAGACAAGATAATCCAATCTTTTGAAGTCTCTGTGATACCCCTAGTACAGTTGGGTTTTGCTGTATTTCATTTTATTTCCTAAATCAAATAAAATATATAATAAATTAATTAAAAAAAAAAAAACAACCTCATGATACACAACCTGAGGTAGAAATACAAGACTGGTCTGTTGTGGTTCAGTGTCAATATTTCATGTAGGGGATGCACTGTCATTTAAAAAGAAACCATGATTTCTGTTTAAAGTTGACTCACTTTTGACCAGAAGTACTATTGATTCATGTGAAATGGCTGTATGTGAAGTATATTGTGTCTTTTTTTTGTATTAGCAACAATTACAACCTTATTTAAGAACTGTGCCTCTGTCTGCTGATGGATCACCTCAAATAATAAATAGTAAAAATAATAGAAAAGCCCAGATGAAAATAAAAATGACTTTGTTTCAATTTTCTATTTGCTCCTCTAATCTGTCTCTTCACTGTTGCAGTAGTCCCATTTCATGCTGATGATCCAAGACATTGCGATGCACAGTTTATCACAGTTGTGGAAAATCCTCTAGGTTCCAGTTCTTGCGATAAAGACATAACATTTGTCATCTTCCATTTCCCTTAATATTTCAGACGCTCACATCCTGTGGTTGGGGAATTATTCCATCTGCACAATCCAAGCTTGCGTATCGTTTCGAATGGGTAACAATATTTCAAATACGTTTGGACTCTGTCAAATATTTGAGACCATGGCCAGGAATCTCTCAAGTTGAGTGTCTTTTGTCACATAATAGCTTCGTGTGCACATGGATGAATTTCATGCAATACCCAGGGGCAGATTCTGCCTCTGCACTCATGTTCCTTTAGTTCCTGATATAGATTCATTGTTCAGCCATGGACCTCACAATTAGAGCGACTGCTCTCAAACTGTGCTTTCCATCACCCACTCAGAACTCTCAAAAGTGGGCTTCTCGTCCTCGCTGTCGTCATACTGCAACAGCATGCCGTTCACAGACAGACTGCGCTTAGTCCAGATGTTACTAATCCTGCGAGGGTAGTTGCTGCGACTCTGCGTGGCCCCCACGTGACCCATGTCGAATGAGTGGCTCCTCTTGGGCTTGCTCTCCTGGGGCAGTCCCAGCAGGCGTCCCAGCATGGTGGTGGACTCGGCCCGCCCGAGCAGGGGCTCTTTATCAGACGGGGGCACCATGGCCACCGTCATGGCATTGGATGCGGTGGAGGGCCCAGAAGGTCCTTGGTGCTCCCTGGCTGCCCCGCGCAGCTCCAGTGAGGTGAACGCTCCTAAAAGGTGGTCCAGGTTTGGCCGGGCTTTGGCACCGTGCCCGTGCCTTCGGAACTTGCTGCTGGGCAGAGTACTGCATTCACTGCCCTGCATGCTATAGCAGTCGCCAGCCCCCCTCACTGGCTGGCTGTCTAAGGAGTTGGACGACGATGAGGACGACGATAGGCTGCTCTGGAGGGACCCGCACTTGAACTCCACCATCTCCTCGCGCATCACCACCACAGTGGACTTGACTTGCGGCGGGGCACCGTTGAACCTATTCAACCCTCCGTTGGTCTGCGAGTACGTGTTGCTCACATTGGGCAGTTTGCTGGTCTGGATGCCACTGGTCACCTTGTACCGCACCATGAGGATGATGATGAACACCAGCAGAGTAGCCACAATGATGCCACCAATGACCAGGATCATGGTGCCGCCCATGAAGCCACTGTGCAGAGACTGGCACTGCGGGTAGTCCTCCGTGGTGACAAACTGGACACAGCCAACGATGTTGGTGGCAGTGAGGGTGGTGGCAGTGTCATCCCAGATAGCTAAGACGCACAGGTCATACTGCATCCCTGGGACTAGGTTGGTCACTACAAAGGCTCGGTTCGTCATGGGAATCATCCTGTAAAAGAGACAGGAATGTGAAGAGTTAAAAATACAGACTTTTACATTGGTATTTGGGCAGAAAAATTAAACGTGCTACATCTTATATTTACAGAGTAATTTGGAGGGAAACTACATTAGCCTGTGTACAGTGCCACCCATCTGAAGCAATATGATGCATAAACCAACAGAAGTGTTTAAAAAGTGCTTGTGTTTGTCTAACATACACACAAACATACAAATGTTTGTTTTTCAAAGTGTCTCTATTTGAATCTTAACTTTGGTGTATTTGTGATTGATATGCTGTGAGGAAAAATAGCAATGCTATGATGATCTTGATGGAATTTAGCAGCAACAGAAAAAAAAATCTAAGCCCTTGTATGATAACAGATCCTACTTAAACCAAACCATTAAATCAAATTTTTCTTTAAACCTGATCACATTCTAAATTGCATGTAGACATACTGTAAACAATGTAGAACAATGAGATTGTTCTTTAACCAGAGAATAGTGTGCTATTTCATGAGGCATGCTAATATTTCAGAAGACAACTCTATACCTTGATCACTGAGATTGATCAATTATGTCCAGTTTGTGCTTGCATTGTAATATATAATGTCTATCAATAAGACTCCAGAATGGACATTTCTAATGCATGGAATAAGGTAAAAATACATAGATAAAAATATATAGATAGATAAAAAATAGATAAAAAGTATAAGTATATACTTATACTTATATATAACTAAATAAGTATTAGTGTATATAAGTAAATAACTGACACTTTAAGCCACATGAAGAGCTTGTTTTAGGACACATCTGGTCAGATCTGCATAAACCCAACCTGAGCATCAGCAGATTGCAATATCATGCAGGATAAACACATTTACATGTAATGTACAGTGTCTAAATGGATCCTGAACCATTTTAAGGACGAGCTAGATCAGTGGAAGAACTTGTAAGCTAATCTATGATAGAATAAAATGGTCAGGAATCCATGCATAATAGACATTAATAAGCACACCATGGGTTGAAAATATCTCTTGAGGACTATTAACTAGATGTGCCTAGCATAAATAGCTTTCTCAGTCATCCATCAATTGTTGGCTTCCTGTTTTTCTACAGTGCTTGCATCCGCAGCTTTGATCCTTCTGAAGCATCTCCAGCACAAAACCAGGAACCAGTAGGGCTGCTGTCCATTATTTCTCCTTAATTGCCTTTTTCCATAACTAGGAAGAAGCTGCGCTGGCTGAGGGAAGTCATGCATTTTTTTTCTCCTCCCCCACGTGTCTCTGATTGATTTTTAATCACGCCATCGCTAGAGCACGGGCAGTCCCCTCGGTAACTGTGTCAGCCAACTAGAGGAGCACAGTAGGTGTGCATATGCAAGCAATGAAGTCATATCAATATTAATCCAGAAACAGTAGTTGGCACTCGTTATCATTTCCCTCCAGCTCTTAACTCTCTCTTCTTATATGCGAGAAGACTGCACAGTTACATAGCAGTATGTGAAACAATGTCCTGATATACATTTATATATATATATATATATATATATATACACATACACATACATAAAGAAATCAGTTTTATATTTTTTGTCAATTTTACAGGCATTTGAGAAAATTGATAAAGGCATTTATGTGAAATGCAGATGAGTCATCCAGTATTCCCATCAATGAAGAAAGGGGTCGAGAACATTCATATTGTTCTCTATTCGCTGGCATGAAAAACTGGCACATTGTGTGCAAGCAAGGAAATCAGATAAATACCTTATTATTGAATTCACCAGGATGATGAGTTGCAATCACAGCGTTTGTACAAAGTAATATCTTCCTTCAAAATTGTGTGCGGTTCTAATCTCATATTTCCAGCTAATAACCCGACTTTTTGTCTTCACATTTTCTGCCAATTTTCTGTCTTTAAATGGCTCCTGTTGGGACGTGCAGTACAGGTAAATTGTGTTGGATGACTGCACAGAATAAATTGTTGGATGAGGTGTTACTAACAGGATTCGCCATCGGTTGTCAGTGTAAGGGGAGGCATGAAGCTGCCGCAAAACTGCTGTAACAGCCATCCACAAGAGGCCACTTGACCAAATTTCACACTACCTCTCACTATCCTGATGCTGTAAATACCATCTTTAACATAGAAAGGATAATTGTGCTGCTGAGTTTAAGTGCTCTGAGTGGCCGAACACCAAGGGGTGTCTGAATTTGAAAAGAGTGATATGATGTGTTCAGCGAATGAAAGAAGAAAGGCTATTAGCTGTCAGATGTGAAATATTTCCCATACAGATTTGTGCTCACATCACAGCCCAGTATATCTGGTGTTTGTTTATGTCATCCTAAAATTGATTTAATGTGAAACAGCCAGGCTCAGCTCTATATTTCCTGCCTGGTTATCTTGGTTGAGTGTCGCTACATTGTCTCATTTGGCATAGGAAATTGATTTCACAGAGCCCAAAGATCTCTAGCAGCAGCGAGCTTACACTTTATGGACTTGAGCAGCTTAGGAGGGGTACATTAAAATGAGGGCTTATAATCCTTTTTCTTCTTGGATTTCTAATTAATGGTTCAGGGCAAGGATTTCACTTTGGGTTTTCACTTTTCTGAAAAAGCGGACATCTTAGTGGGTGCAATTCTGAAGATATGTAAAAAAAAAATCAATGAGAAAATATAAAGTTTATCTCTGAGGAAAATTAAACTGACTTTCTCAACTATTTACACAGCAAATAATTAACAATTGATTCAGTGGCTTAATATCCTTAAGTTAGAGACTATACCTCAGGTTTAATTCAGCACTTTGAACTCAAAGGTCTCAGCTTCTACTTGGATTTTAGTTTTATTTGTCGTTCTTACCTGTAAATAAGGACTTCATCTTCCGAGCAGTTGTACTGAAGCTGATACATTTTGACTTTTGGAGTTGATTTGCTAACAGTCCATTTGACCAGAGCCGAGACGGCAGTTACCTCAGATACAGACACCACCTTCTCCGGCAGAGATTTAGTCTCTATTCTGGTCTTGGTCGAGCTGGTTATATCTGACAGCCCTGACTTAGATTGTGTGGTACGGTTTGTGCCATTACTCAGGTGTGGCAGTTGAATGATCGACAGCTCAATGGAGGCGGTAGATTCCCCAGCAGCATTGGCAGCTATGCAAGTAAATGTCCCGTAATCCGAGGATGTGGTAACTGTAATGTCCAGGGTGCCGTTTTCATACACAGTCGCCCTGGAAGAGTTGCTGATCAAACGGTCATCGGGAGCAACCCAGTGCACGGTAGGCATCGGATCACCAACTGCTTTGCAGCGCAGGCTAGCCGTCTGGCCCTCCAGCACCAGCAGCTTATGGGTATGTTGTGTAATCAGGGGGGGCTCACAGACAAATTCCTCCTCACGAACAGACCAAAAGTAGCGCCCCTTTAGACTTGTCGGAGAAGCACAGGTCTCCATGTCGTCATCTCGCTCCAGCCTCCGTAGCCAAAGCACCTCGCAGTTGCAGTGCAGTGGGTTTCCACCGAAGCTCAGAGAAAGCGGAGGTGCATAAGGAGTTGCCATCACCACACTGCTTTGGGAGCGCGCAAAGATGGGGTCTGGAGGGAGCTTCTGCAGACGGTTGGAGGTGAGGTCCAAGCGGGCCAGTTTATCCAGATCTGTAAAAGTTCCCTCTGCAATAAACGAGATGAGGTTATGATCTAGACTCATCTGATGGAGATTGACCATCTTACGAATGGCTTCCCAAGGCACGCTGCGTAAGTTGTTATATGACAAATCCAAATCCTCCAGGGTCAGCAACAAGTCTTCAAAGGTTGCTTTGGAGATCCGACTTAGCTGATTGTTGTTTAGGATCAGATGCTGCAGGTTGATGAGACCTCGGAGGTCATCCGGCCCCAGCTCTGTCAACCGGTTACTGTCCAGGTGCAGAGATCTCAGCGTTTCCAGGTCGATGAAAGAGAAAGGCTGGATGGCGCTGATGGTGTTGCGAGACAAGGTAAGATCTACCAGACCAGTCATGTTGGCAAAATCCTGCGTGGTGATCTTAAGGATGAAGTTTCCGCCCAGCCTGAGCTCCACAGTTCGTCGGTCAATGTCCGGTGGCACGAAGAGCAGGCCTTTGGAGGGGCACAGAGTCCCGAGAGACTCTGAGAGGTTCTGGCAGACACAGTATTTGGGACATGCATGGACCATCGTGACTGCGGTTCCCAGGAACAGGAGACTGATGACCACTTTGTCCATGTTAGTTTATACAGAGGGGACCTGCAAAAAAACAGAAAAGAGGGATCAATTTTAATTTGAGAAATTGTCGGCCTGAGACACAATCACTGACACAATCACAGTTTCAGCTCGCTATTGGTTATTGTGATCTTAAAATTCATACTTTTTAATGCAAGATATTTTCATAATAATCCATCAGGAGACATTTTCACTGAGTCACTGCAGTTTTCCGTGGGTACGAGCACCCATGGACACAAGGCAGATAAAAATACCACTAGGAGCACTCCTAGTACAATGCAGGCAAAATCTGTTCCTTGATGAGCTGGTCTGATTATCATCCACAAGGATTTTTCACATTAATATTCTCCAGTATAACATTCATATTCATGTCGTTAGCCATGCAAAGAAGGTGCACAAAAACACACGAGGATTCCTTGAATGAAGCCTGGGATTAAACAGTGCTAAGAAGCTATATTTAATGACGCACATGCTTATACAGTAAGCTGTCATTACAGCTATACTGCTACGCGAGCAGCAAGTATAAGGCCCAGACATAAGCAGTAAGCAATAAATGAGCCCCTGGAATGCTGCGTCGTCTTGTCAATGTAAATATGAAGACGGCATACAATTTAGGGTCTTTTGTGCATGTTCACCAACAGAGAGTTTTATTCTATTCTATTATGTGCTTATTCTATTACAGTATGTGTATCTCAAAACCGGTCTCGCATTTGTTCTCATTCCATGTTCCCTGCTTCCTTGTTTGCTGTTTTGGCAAAAGACAAGGCTTTTTTAATTAAAATAAAGAAGAAGAAGAAGTAGAAAAAAGAAAGACAAAATCCAGAAGCCGCAGGTGTTGGGCTCATCAGAGTTGGCTGATGGAAATCATAACGCATCTGTGAATGTCTTAAGAGCCTTCACACCTGGCTGACTCCTCTAAATGAATGGCCACACTTGGCTTCATCCAGCGAGCTTTAAATTCCCCCAGACATTTGTATCATTAATTCCTAATACACTCAAAACCTAAAAATCAATTTCAATCGCCTTTTTTATGCCACCAGCATTCATCAATGCTGCAGACTGCCTCGCAGTCTGCATGGTTCTCACTAAGACCATGGGGAGCTACATTTGTAATGTTTTCCTGTTAACACATGTTTCTGCTACCACTCATTATCACCCAGAAGTGTGTGAGACGCTGGTTATGGCACAAATACTGCATCTCTCACTACCCTGTACTGTAACAGTGCTTTGTGTGTACACTGTGCTTTTCAATACCTCATAATTACAAGAGGCAAAATGCATAAATAACTCGTCTCCTCAGTGATCCCGGTTTGTAATTACATCAAAGTGCCACTGCATATGGACTGTGAGTTATATAGAGATAATCAGAATGAAATGAGAGGCAGGAAAATCCATTCATGTAAACTCTGCAGTAATTGTTTAAAATGGAGAACATAATCAGAAACACTGGTGTTTCTGATTATGGTGTTTCTACAATGGGCATGTTTACAAAATGTTAACATTACCCTCAAACAAAACCAAAATCAAGCCGAAAATGCGAGCCAAACATTATCTAAACCAAACGCTATGTTGACAATGCAATACTGCAATACAATATTGCCAATGGTGTATTGTCAAGGCAGCACTGTAGCTAATGGAGACCACTGTACAGTACTTGGAATGCAGTGACTGCAGATGCAGTAAAATAAGAATAAAACCCGCTTTTTATCGGAAAACCACCTTGAATACAAAGTCAAAAAAAAAATCCAAAAAGAAAAAAAACAAGGGCATTTATTCGTCTTTGCAAAAAAAGGAATTCTAATTTTTGTTTGACATTAAAGAGCTCACAACAAGATGGAAACGTTTAGTCAGCCATCACATTCCTGAGCAGTCCATGTTATTGAAATTCAACTGGCGCTGCAGAAAACTGAGTGAAACTCTGTAAAAAAAATATGTTTATTTTAGCCAAATAATTGCAGACTTGATGCATACTGTTCTGACCTTCTCAGCACTCTGGAGCTCATCAAAACACAGCCTCATGGTGAGAGCTGTCACCAATGATGGACAGTCTCTCTCATGGATCCTTTTTAACGGACGGGACCTAGAAACAACTGACAAGCCCGGAGAAGCTGCCTTTTATTTTTCTTTGATCTCCCTTTCCCCTGAAAAGGACCAATAGCTTCGAGTAAGCAGTTTCGCTAAAGGAAAGTGGGGAAAATGTATAAATTTGCACATAGAGCTGACTCCGTGCAGTTGAAATGCAATATAAATTCACAACAGCTTTCTATTTCAGGTTATGGGTGCTGGGAAGGAGGGAGGATTTGACCTTTTGTGGGATAGAAGAGGTTCAGTCACAAAGAGATGAGAAACATAGCTGATGTTTAATGTCCACCCCCATTTACTCGTGGCCTTTAGCGAGACTGCAACATTATCTACATTCCAATGTAAGGAACAGAGATGCAGCTAAAATCCCAACAAGCAGACATTTCATACAGCTCTTCAGTGGTGAAGACATGCAGAAGTGCAAAATTAATTATAAGCTTGCTGTTTTTGAATGGCTGTGACCCTCCGGCCTTGCAGCCGTTGCTCTGTTTGCCTTCATCTCCTCTGTGGAAGCTTTCGTTTTTCGTATCATGAAAATCGTGAATACCAACAATGCAAACATATGAAATACGTTATATAGTGAAACTATTTTGCTTTTTCACCTGTGTATTGAGTTGGGTATTGTCAATCAAAGGTCAACACCTGCTAATAGGCATGAGTTTTCCGCAATTGAGCATTTTGCAGTCTTATATTAGCTACAAGTGGTCGGATTCTTCACTTCCTATGTGTAATCTTTCCAAAGAAGTGTTACTGAAAATTGTTCTATACGGCAATATATTACAATTTCTAAGGCTGAGGCTGTGAGTTCAGTCTTTCTGTTCTGGTCTCATGCAATGCCACGATTTGTTGCTAAATGTACCACCACCATTACTGTGAACAACACAGTGTATGTGCAGTGCAGGCACAGAAGTGGCATTGCACTGAAATACAATTACCAGCCAAGGTGAAATTCTCAGAAGAAATGTCTGTCACAGAAAATTAATGCTCACTTACATGTAAACAAAGAACAAAGACTGCAGCAACTGGTAATACATTTATTGTTCACGTCTTTGATTCGACATCTTTCCTCACTTCTTTTGCATTAACTACATGCTGTTGAATATGTTAATTAAAGCCTTTCCCCACAGAAGACACCTTAGAAAAGCAATTGGCAGTGTTTTGTTTTTGTAGATGCATTTTCCACTATTTCAAGAAAAGGCAGAAGATATTTGAAAATAGGGAATAAATTGCACATATGTTTATTTTAGGGCCTCAACACACCAACACATGCAAGATTTCACTTATTCATCCTCCTTTCTCAATGCAGATGCTGGGTCTTATTGATTTGTGATTGTGGGTTCTGAGGTTGAATCACATGTTGGTGTTAGTGTACCCTTAACTCGACTGTTAAAATTAAGCGTCATGATTAGCCTACTTAGCACATTATGGTTAAGGCCATGCTACTAATGTGTGGGATATCTATTTCTCAAGAAGGTGTGTAATATGGAATGATATCAACCATTAAGATGACATCGTAAGTACATAGTACAATGGCTTTGTATTACACTGATCAATTCTTCCTTGTCCGTTTCCTGAAAGGGAACATGTATTTATGGAACTGATTTCCTGTCAGCAGCAAATATATCTTACTGACTGGTGATGGACATTGATTGGTCGTCTTTTCTAAGCCGACCGGAGAGCTGGTGGACCGGATTACAAATGGACTGAACCACTGGGAAGCATATCCAAAAGTATAAAGCCAATCTCTAGTCCTAGCAGACTTGGAACAGACAAACTGTTCCAATCGTGTCTCTTATTGTCATTGCCTGTCCTCTTGTTAACACTTGGATTTTTAGGTCATGTTTGCTGATCAAATGTAAAGCAAAATTAGGCTCCCAATAAGTTTAGTTTAACAAATAGCAAAAGGGGAACTGATACGAGTTACAAAGAAACTCCCTAGTTGGCATTTTATGCCTTTATCTAAAAAAAAAAAAAAATTAATAAAGTTTTTAGAGTCCGCATGCTCACCTTGTGTTTTCTCTACTCAGTATGCAGTTTTGGACAGAGTCCAAAACCATGCATGTTTACTGTAAGTCAAGTGGTCTCTTAAATTTCCCCTAGGCGCAGTACGAGGATGAGTGCTGTGTGTGTGTGTCCTGTGGTGCACTGATGACCCGTTCACTAGTTCCCTGCCTTCAGTCCACAGTTGGTGTGCTGACAATAGATCCCAGTGGCACCACCGAGTACAAAGTGGTTAAGACAATAGAGGGATGGCAAAGAAAAACCCTGAAAAGGTGTTTAGTTTCAGAGAGTTATGAGGCGCATTGTTTCCCGGTTGAGCGTTATAGACACATTGTCCCAGATATAAGGATGGCAGCCAACTGAAACTCCCGAGAGTTACTGAGAACTTTAATTAGCATCTAGACTATAGACTTAGCGATTTATCTGAGCCTTTTGAAAAAGGTCATGCAGCGGAGAAGCATACTGTACCTTCCAGATTAAAGCTAGCGTATTGGCCCATTATACTTTTACAATTAAAACCAGCAGCGCAAGACTTCATCCGCCTATTGTGAGCTACCTCTTGGGGTCACACACCTCAGCTTCCATCACTTTGGTTTATAGATAAACTTTTTCTTTTCTATTCATCTATGCTAATTACCTACTGGCAGCAGGGATTCCATAGAGTTACTAAATTATGGTTTGAGTCTATCCCTCTTTGCTCCATTATTACCAGTGTTGGTCATAATGGTTGTTCTGACTCAAAGACAGAAAGAAAAGAAAACTAGTTAATATAATATTGTATTTAATATTTTAATACACTTGTTTATCACTCCAGAGGTGGCTGGTGAGATCACACACCCTGACCGATTACTGTTTTTTTTTACATTCATTGCCGCAAGGTTTACCTAACCTTGGCCTCTTTCAACCGTGATCACAGTGTGCTAATCACAGAGGCGGCAGATCAGATTAACCCTCTGAATCAATTTTGTACTGATCTTTTTTTTTTTACGTTTGCAGGTTTCACAAGAGAGTAGAAAATATAGAGAGCGAAGAGCAATAGTGTAGCTAGAGTTTGTCAAAAAACGAGGTGCTTGGTGAATAAGAGTGTGTTGAACAAGGTTCACCTTCACCTCAACATGCCTGCACAGCTGTGTCGCCATCTGCCAGGGCCAACACTACCTATAGTGCACTTGGACTTCTGCCTGAGGGACAGAAGGACAGTCATTGTGGAAGCCTCCGTTTGCTTTTGTGCCTCCTGTCCATCAGTCCAAGAATTTAATGCGGAACACACCGTAGAGTGAATTGTCTGAATCCGATCCAATCTATATTTGACAAATATCTCTTCCCCCTATCTTTTCAATGAAGCTGCTGCGGCGAGGATGGCAGGCAGTGCCTGGAACTCAGACCCACCTAACTGAGCACCGGTCTCTCTGCTCCAGTGATATTCGCAAGTTGTCAGTTGTGTTCAGCGGTGTAATCTTCCAATACGCGCACCGGGCGGGGGACCGCTGCTGTCTCCCAAACAACACTGAGTGAGCACTGAACAGAGGCAGAGCCGGACCCACCAGCATCACAGCTCTTTCTCTTTCTTCTGCTACACTTTGATACAACATGTCACGCCATGACAGCTTGGTAAACCTGCGTGTGCCGTACAATCCACTGATGTCGCGTTGCATCATTTGTGGGTGCTGATGCTCAAAACTGTGACATCAAGTTACCGCATCTCCGACTGCTATTTCGAGCAGCTGTGCGCACACAAAGTTGCCTTGCGTGAGGCGTCGAGCTGACAGATTCACAGCTCTGTTCCCTTCATGTGACGAATCTGCAATCTGGCACGCTTAGGAAATTACACGTGGAAATAAATGCAAGAGCGAGAATTGCTCACAGGACATATGAACTGGGTCTCGCCAACTTGGAAAATCTTGACAAAAGATGGAGATTATCAGAGTGGAAAATGGAAGCAGCACATCACGGCGGAAAACTGATGCTTCTCTGGATGATAACCAAAGCAATGTTCACAAACACACACACGCACACAGTTGACTACGTCTACCGGATAACAAAGGAGCTCCTGAATGGGTCTAAGTTTCCAGAAGAGCGCCAGCAGGTATTGACATTTACAACAGCCAGCTGTGAGCTTGTCTCTATGAAATAGAAACAGACTTTTATCAGACTGTAGGAAACTGCCGTCTGTTCAAAAAGCTGAGGCTGCCAAAACAGAAGAAAGAAGGAAACCTGCAATTGCTAACACTGCTCAAATAATCACCATCATACAAATCAATAATAAAGGTTTTTGCAATAGTAAACAGGTAGGTCAAGAGCTCTGACTTTTGCTTTCTCTTAACCCTCCCACTCCTTTGCAATCAGCATTTTTATGATTTAGCTGCTCATCAAGTGTTTTGAAAATGAGAGGATTTGAAAACAGTTTTCAGCTACAGGAAGAATGTGGCTTTTGGTTTCCGCCAGGTTTTATCTTGATTCTGAAGGAGGAATTTTTGGTAGAAATGTTCAGTGCTGTGTGGTTAGGGGAGAAGCACAAAGGTAGAAAATTGTGACAAATGAAAAAATGTGGGGTATAACAGAGTTGCTATCAGTGCTATTGTCAGTAAGCCTCAATTTGTTATCCATAAATCTTGAAAGTGGGACGTCAACTTTAATAAACATTTCACTGGAGTATTAGGCTCTGCGGGCACTTTACATCACGTCAGCACACACCCATTCACACAAACACACACACACAGATACATACACTGGTGGCAAAAGCACAGTCCAACCTCATCCAAAGACACTCACACACCTACAACACAGCAGGGGCATCTGGATCATGTTTCCGTGGACACGTGGAACTTGGAACTACTTGGATACCTGCCAAGTAGAGAGCGGTGGAAGCCATCAACCATCCCATTAGCGGATCACCTCTCTGCCTCCTCAGCAACACCTACCCCTTAGGCGTTAAACAAGACAATCTCTGTCCCAGCTGTGGTGTATTTCATTAGTGCATGTTCTGTGCCTTTGTTACGTCCTGCTGTCATTCAAAGTCATCCTGGGAATTGTACAATGTAATATCTCTACGAGAGCCTGAATGTCCACAAGACATTTGAGAGGTCTTATATCAGCCTCTAGTTTACCAGTAAACAGTCTTATAGCCTCTGCAGTCCGGTAGCCCGACTTCTGACAGGGTGGAGTGTGGCTCTGCCAGGAGCCGCTGTAATTGTGTCTGCACTTTGTGAGGAGAGAGCTCAATGAAACCGTGGCGGTGGTTGTGCTTTTCAGTGGAGTTAAGTCATTTGTTGTGAAGAAAATGGTCAAAGTTGAATGTCAAACTGCCTCCCACTGCAGGGCACGACAGGAAAGTGTTTGTGATTACAGCGATGTTGAAGAAACACTGTGAGCCAAGGAATGTCAAATCAATATTTGTGGTGCAGTTAATATGCATGCATTTTGACTCTGTCATTCAATAAAGGATTATCTTTTCATAATCACGCTCTAAGCTTCGGAACGGCAGCTCATATAATGCTCCGATGACAGAGAATAATGTCGTGGAGTCCATGGTTTAGCCATGAGCTACAGACTTGAGACTCATGCATGCTCATGCATGCTGAAGAAGCAGCGGTATTACTGGTTTCACGGTGCGGTGTTCACATAGATGCACAGACAACAATCGCATGCATTTAGGCACCGAAGGCTTGAAGTAATTTAATGCCGTTTGCATTCGATGACGCTTTTGATTGCATGGCGAAGGCGCAAACTGCAGATGGGAGACAGCGAGCAATTTTCTGCCTGTACTTCTTGATGCTGGCCAAAATTGACGGTACCATTAAACCCCATCAGCCTTCGTGGAGTACCAACCAAGTCTGAGGATATTACCAAGTTAAAGGATATGTGGATATTCCAAGTAAAAGAGCGAAACATCTATGAAAAGAAGACATGGGTAGCTGATTCCATCAGGAAAATTTGTTGAAAGAAAATATCATCTCTATAACTTAAGATGTTGTTTACACCCTTGTCACATGGTGAGGACCTTCCTAAATCACTCAAACAAACTTTCAACTTACTGCCCTCTATTTAAAAAGAACAAAAAAAAAAAAACTACAAAAAAAAAAACCTTCAATTGAGGACACGTCATTTGTCTGTCCTTTCAAATGAATACAACAGATTTGCCTCATGTGTCTCATACATGCCCGGTTATACTTCCAGGCTGGAGACCTGAGCTTGTTCTGTAACCGCAGGGCCCCAGGATCAATACATGATACCGGCTGAAGTGTCCTTGAGGAAGTCGCCCGCTCCCGGAGTGCTCTCAGTGTGTTGACACTGATGGGTTAAACGCAGAGGAACGCGACTAAATGCATCTCTGTCAGACACTACAAAGTTGACTGACTACCATATTTGAGACTGGGAGGGTCCGATTGCTTGCCTCTGTGTCAGCACAGGCTTCCATGTCAACATCCTCTCAATATTTGCCTGTTGTGAGAGGGAATTTGTGAGAACTGTGTGCAGTCATTATTCACACTTTCCCTCACTCCTTTCCTGTCTGATGTTTCCATTCACCCTGTGAGACAGCTGCTGTTTCAACAAGCCGTCTCGGTGGGAAAGGTCAGACATATTAAGACTGTTTGCCCTCTTTGTTACACTAGTTTACCTTTGTCTTGCGCTAATCACATACATGCGTCCGACATTCAGCTGCAAACACACATTGTCACATACACGCTGATTAATTGAACCACAATTCACAGCTATTTGATTAAAGCCCCCCATGCCCATGTGGGGGGTGGGGGGTGAGATGGGGGGGTCTCTACAGCCCAAAACAGGATCAAATTAATTGATGCTGCTTGAGGCCTGCAGTTAATAAATTAAATTGTTTTCTTTTTTTTTTTTTAACCATTGCCATCCTAATTAACCTTTATCGGATTAGACTTTGTCTCTTTATCTTTCTTGTTTTGACGGGCAAAACATTGTCATGGCCTGAATGCATCATGTCCCTCTACTGTCAGTAATGCTGTTTATACATTTCCTGCTGAAAAAGTTACGTAATATATTGTTTCTGAAGCTACTTAAAATGGAAGAACCCCGGCCTTAGAAGTAAATGTGAATTGTGGCTGACTTCAGATCAAACAAAAGAAGTTGAAAAGGGAAGAGAGTTCATCTATATAAAAAAATGAAGAGATGTGAGTTGGCACAATCTAAGGTTAATAGCACAGCGTAATTGTGATGATATAAACACTTTGCACTGCCAGTCTTGGCTGCCTGATATGGGCTTAATTCATATTCAACAGCAAATGTGCGAGTGGAGGTATGATGAATCATCTGAGTGGAGCAGGTTGCACTGAATTGTTGGGAATATTCTGCAGCAAAGATTTGCCAGGAGCATGATTAAGACGCAAATCGCACAGATGGAGAATCAGGCTTTGACAGGCTTTTATTTTCTTCTCAGCCACCATTATGATGTAGGTTATTCAAACCATCTGGAGTTTGGTGTGCGTTGAAAGAACACCAACTACTACGACAACCGCTTCCGACAGACAGGAATGAATGTGATCAATAGGAGCTAAATGTTGTCTTCATTCTGAGTGGATCAAGTTTCCGAGAGCATGTCATACTGGATCAAAAGCGATAGCTTTCACCGTGCTCCACTGCAAGTGACCAAATCACTGGGATAGAGAACGAGAACGAAGACATCTTTGTTAAATTTGATCTTCGTCTTGGCCCTTTAAAGCCCCATAGGAGCCTCAGAAACCGAATTAGCAAGTACAAGTCTCTGCCGTACATTCTTCTTTGCACTTCCCCTGTATCGTAAAAAGATGAGCCTGCTCGTCTGATATTGGATTAGAGGCTGCAGCAGCCGATTAGATTATAGCAGATTTAGCAGAAATTACACTGTGTGGTTGCCTCTTCATCAAGTAAGCTTTTTCAGGATCCTGAGAGCCTATTAAGCCACTTAGGTTCTTCACTTTCTAGGCTGCACATTATATTTCCTAATGATGTCAATGGTACCGATTAATGGTGCTCTGGTAGAATGAGAATACAATATCACATAGTAAATGTTTTTTCTTGTTCTTTTTTCTTGTGCTTCTTGAGGTATCTATACATGGCTGGTTGGTTAGATAGATAGATAGATAGATAGATAGATAGATAGATAGATAGATAGATAGATAGATAGATAGATAGATAGATAGATAGATAGATAGATAGATAGATAGATAGATAGATAGATAGATAGATAGATAGATAGATAGATAGATAGATAGATAGATAGATAGATAGATAGATAGATAGAAAAAAAGATAGACAGATAGATATATAGATAGATTACACCCATCACCTCACACCCTTCACACCTCCAAAGGCATGTCACAGGTGCAGCGCTCTATCACACATAAATGGGTAAAAGACACCCGATTGGCTACACCTCATGGTTCTGGCGCTTTTATCCAGTTGAGGCATCTCGCTCGTGTCTCCAATTCATTTAATATTTGGTTGGCTCCCTGCCCGGTACATCACATCACTACTGACTGCTGAACTTTCCGGCCAGAGCCTCTGAACCTTTCAAGCGTGTGATGGAGCAAAGGGTGAGATATCCAGGGCTGGGATTGTTTATGTGTGTGTGTGTGTGTGTGTGTGTGTGTGTGTGTGTGTGTGTGTGTGTGTGTGTGTGAGAGTGCACGCTCTCTCTCAGTGTGTCTGTGGGATCCATGATGTGTTTGATCTCATATCTAACAGATGAATCAAGGCTGCGGACCAGAGAAGCCCTGATGAACAGACATGACTGTAGATTTTGAAGGGTTATTCATGAAGTGATGAAACGTCAGCGGGCAATTTGACTAAAACTGAATCACAGGGCAAAGGTTCGCCTGAATTATTCTACTTTGTATAAATCCATTCAACTATTTGACTTGAACAGAAAAAAACATATATAATTCAAACAAAGAATACATGTAACTCAACAAAAAAGAGGGTATAGAGTGGCTCAAGTTTCTATTTTTTTTCACAAGCTCAAAATTTCATTACTTGGACGTACAACATCAATATAGACTTGACATATTTATTTGCATCGCATAAGAGGAAGACAGAATATTTATTTTGATAAATGCTACACATGAGCTGACAGCTACATTTCATTACAGTTTGTTGGGAACAGCATTTCCCAATATTTTAGCTTTCTTTAATCATCGACTTTGTTTAATATTTTCTTCAAATACATTGGAGCTTTAAAGCTGTGCCTTTACTATTTGGTTCAATGCAGTGTGGTCAGAAAGTGTTGTGAAGTGTGCTGCAGTGGTGTAGGGATAGAGATGTTGTAAATACAATGGTTGGATCCTTGGGGAGCCCCTGCATTAATGTGTTAGGACTGAGATTAGGGCAGGTTCACTCTGAGCTGCTGGATCCTGAAGGTTAAACCTGAGCCACAGTCCACCTCCTGATGATAGATGGGTAAACAGGAGGCCCTGGTTCACACCCAGCCTGAGACATTCATTGTAGGAGATTCCTTGTCCCTCTCCTTGATCTCATTTGCTGTCATCTCTCTGCTGCTGGATAATAAAACACCAGCAAGGTCGGCCAAAAACAGAAATACCACCTGTCTCAGTGGATCTCAAAATTAAAAAAAAAAAAAAAATCTTCTCTAATGCTGCCAAATCAATACAGCCGATCACATGAAAATGAGTGATTTTAATTTTCCGGTGCATATGACATCCTTATCTGCTGATGAATGTCAAAACAAAATTTTTTTTCCTTGGCGGCAAAATGAGAAAACAGTTCATTCTCAGCACTGCGGGATTACATTGAGCGAGATTAAAAAACACTGACTGCAGACTCCACCGTAATGACAAGCTCATAAAAAAGGAATATGGCTATGAATAGGGACTGTGGGACACATTGAATGGAGGTGCTGTAGCCAGCCAGTCTGGCACTGCTCCTCTCAAATAACTACTGCTAAGCAAAAGCGCGATCAATCTGTGGCCCATGAAACATCCTCATTCCCATGTGAGGCCCAACATGGATGGCAATTAGGCGTGTCTGAGTCTTTCCCGCGAGTCACTTTTGCAATTAATTGCAGAGTGACAAATAATGGAAGTCAGTACACCCTGTTCCCACAACCTGAGGTCAAACATAATATTAAGCTAGTGAAAAGTCTAATAGGGTAGATATTTCCATTAAAACGGGGGAGCGTATTTTATTCAACAAAGTAGGCTTGGAATTAAATGAATATTGATACTATTTATCCACGAGGTAAGCAATTAATTCCTCGATTCCTGGATTTAGACTGCGATAAAGTGTAGCCTGTGGTTCAGATCAGCATAAAGATCAAGAAGAGAGGGAAGCATGTGTGTGTGTGTCTGTCTGTTTGCTCAGGGCTGCTCCAGTTAGACATAATCTGAAGCAGTATCTGGAAGATCTATAGTCTGCAAGCTCAGAAAGTCAAACTCAAGTTTATGTCTTCATCATTTAGCGATGTCATTTTCATATGACAGGATGTGTGAGACAAAAGACTTTTCACCATTTCTCATCACTTGCTGCCGGTCGGTAACCTGACCAGCATTAGCTAGTTGAAGCAGGTCATGGGGAGATAATAGTAGGCCTAGGGTCAGTCACAAATTTGTCTTTGTACTAATACTTGGAAACAGTTCGCTTCCAGGTTCTCTGTGTAAACAGTGTCATGGTGTGCAACTTGCAACTAGTTGCAACATTAGGCGGCATGTATGTTTCCCCTTCACTTCCGAGGCACGTGGTGAAGGAGCAGCTCTTTCAACTCATCACTGTTGTGACAAACATTTGTTTGCAAGCATGTTGCTGTGTCCTGAATGGTGTTTTCAGATCGCTCCAGTCAGATGTGGACAGATGTGTGGGCTATGTGGAAGACTCATCACAAAAGAGCAAATAATGAACTTAACTGCAATGAAAGCGTAAGCCTTCCAGTAGAAAGATAGAATAAAATAGAATTAAAAAAATGTCTTTTGTGGTCTTAGTCTATTGTACAGCACTTTTTCTGCAAGGTCCATCAGACACAGTGCAAAAGAAAAAAAAAGATTTTGCCCATTGGTCTGAAATAAAAAAAATGAAATAAAAAATTAAAAACACCTCAGAAGGAATAGCACCAGCTTACTCGCGCTCTTATCAGAGGCTGCCAGATGCCAGCCCACAACACCATCCCACACACAGCCTGAAGGTGCACCGCAACATGAAGCCATCGCATTTGGGGAGGGGAGAGCAAGGGAGAGTGTGAGATACAGTAGAGGGAAGGAAAGAGTCGCGCGGGGGGGTGGGGGGGGGGGGGGGGGGGGTGGTAGAGCCTGGGAACATTCCCAGACAGAAGTGGATCACTGTGCGGAGGAGGGCGGACTGGAGAAAGAGGGACACTGTAGGGGGGGGGGTGGATCTGTAGGTGTCAAAGAGCAGTCTCCGACCACTGCAGACACTGAGCCCGAGAGGTTGAAGATGAGAGAGAGGGAGAACCGCTTCAGACGGCCTCTGACAGAGTTGCTGTGAAAGTGGAGGTGGGGTGGGGGGCGGAGCGGGGGGGCTGGTTTACAAAAGGCTCCAACGGCAACGTCAGCGCGGCAACGGTAAAGATGATGCAAATCACTTGCGAGAAACAAGCTCCATCCATCACTCCGGTTACAGCTCCATCGTAAAGCGCATGCAGGGGCCCCGGGAGCTGAGCCAGCCATGCACGCATTGTATGTAAGAGCCTACAGGCAGGAGTTCGCTGTGGGTGGAAGCTTTCGAAATTTCATACGAGGGAGGCGGAAAACCCTCTCATGTTTTTATAACGTTTTTTTTTTATGTAAAGCATCGCACTGTAGAACACATCCCACTAAGGTTTCTTGACTTATGTCTCTCGCAGACACACTCACACACACACACACACACATGCTCACACAACCAGATCCGCTGTCTGATCAAGCCATCTGTGATTAGATTTTGACAGGCTGCTGAAAGTGCACTGGTTGACAGGCCCAAAATTCAATTTTCTTTCACTTTCTGGTGTGCTTTGCTTATAGACGACTATCCGCAGTGACATCCCGATCTACACATAACTTGACAGATGCAATGGCAGACACACGTACCCACTCACTCGCCTAATGGCTGACAGCCTCTCACTGCTTGGACTTATATTTCAGGCAGCAGCTGAAAACCTGAGACCACTCACCCTCCTAACAAACGTTAGTGAAAAAGGCAATGAGCCTTGGATGAAAACATAGTTCTAGCATGGAGGTGATGAGACAAATTGGGAAAAAACAACTTAGGACTGATTGATGATGAAGTTTAAAATTGCGCTGGACACAATGTGTATGTCCAGCCAAACCCAGAAACCTGAAAGGCAAAAAATATGAAGCCCGGCCTTTGAAAAGTCTAAACCAACAAATGAGTGGCATGTGGCATGAGAGGTGACACAAAGATGCAGGTGTGTGACAGTGAGCAGAGTACTGGCCTCCCTGATTCAAGTGTGGATTGGATACAACGTGGACAATAGTGCTTCCAGGCTGTGGAATCAGCTTGAGCTGCTTGGGCACAGGCTGACCGTATTTTTACTTGAGCAAAGAAATTCCCACTTATCCTTTGGCTGTATGCTCCGGGGAGTATGTGAGTACAAAGAGTGACTTGAAAACCTAACTCTAATAAATCAGTGATTCACAAAAACTTCAGTTAGTAAAGCCCTGAGTCTGTCCTCCATGTTTTTAACTGGATAAATCATGGAGGATAACTACATGAATACAACTACAATCAGAAAAAAACTCAGATATTTAAACAAGATATACTGTCTCTAACAAGACAGCACTGCAGGATATTCTATCACTGTGATGCTGTTGTATACATTTATTTTAGACCAGGGTCATCATTGAAGCCAGCACATTTTTGCATCATCATAGAGCCTGGATTGGGTAAGAACATTAAATGTTCTTTCAGCAAACAGCGAGGGAATGAAGTTAATATATTAGTTAAAGTACTTTTTTTTTTAGCTGAGCAATAGAATTGAAGAGAGCACTGTGTTCTCTGGATTGACGCAATTAACTGACAATGGCAACATTTCTGAATAACTCTTTTCCTGTTAGATAGAAAATGATGTGACATGAAAAAGACAAAATTCAAGAGACCAACATCCTCTCATTTGTCTCTCTTTTTTCTGTAAAAGATGGCAGGCATTGTGTTCATGCACAAAACAACTTAATAAACTAATGCGTACAGAAATTGATTGCTGCTACTCCATGTTTCATTTTGAATCTGAGCAAAGACAGTAGACTCGTCCTGGGTGATCAGGTGATCATAGGGGTCTGGATAGCAGTAGTCTGTATAAACAACTGTGGCATTTTAAAGTTGTTTCTTTGCCTCTAATTCCTCTTTTGCCGTTCTGAATCAGCTGCATCTGGCTGATGATCGACCAGACACTGAGGCGATAAAGTCACCAATCTGCCACTATCAAAAGGCTCACACAAACACCAACAAATCTTAGCAAACATGACTTTAACCCAGAGAAAGCGAACAGAGGGCTGACAGACATGGTAACCGCTGATTAGTCTCCAGTGAGCCTGTGTATGTAAGATGTGAGTCTATGCAGGACACTGTCCATATGGGGCTATGTTATATAATTCCTATTTCAGCTGTTGAGGAGCCTAAGCTTCCTGAATGAGAGGCAAGCAGCTTTGAAATAAAGCCCCCTACAGCGTGCCCGGCCAGCTCACAAAATGGCTGACAGGGAAAAGTCATTGAGGAGAAATATGGGCGGTGTAGGGATACACACTGGGAAGAGAATACTGTATGAAGGGCACAAAACCAATCAGTGGGCTGTCAGCCAGCTTTTTGTCAAACGGGACTACAACTGATGTGGGGCTTCCCTCGTGGATAGCGAACGGCTGTACGTTTCAAAATGTGTTTGAAGACGAGCAACGGCGAGCAGATTCAAATCAAATCAAACTAATCTGCATGTGATTCCGTCAGCCAATATCCCGGTTACAATAATAGGATTAACTTTTGTTTCCCACTCAATACGTGGTTTGCTTTCGAAGCCCGATAAGGGCTCCTTTTAATTAGTTTCAAAAATTCCGATAATAAAAAGAACTGTGGATGATGTATGATTGAAGGAGGCAACGATTCGGAGATGCTCTTGGAGACACCGAAGGCTCCCTTTGATGTGGGATGCACTTTGCTGCATATTCTGCACAGAAAACATCCCCTGTCATTGGGCAGATGCTGTTCCCTCTCTTTGTCATGGCCTACAGATAGAAAAGATCTGCTCTGAGCAGAGGCCTGTGCAGCACAGCCTGAAAGCTTATTGAACGGACACAGTGGGCTGAGTAGGATCTGAATGAGCTAAACAGCTGTGCCAGGCTACCTAAATATGTGATGTTACACTCAGAAGTCCTCATCTTTAGGTTCACTATCTACTTTTTACTCAGATATCACCTTTCATTACTTTTTACTTTTCATTAAACTCTTTACTCTACACCACCATGTGCCATTTCACATCCAGAAATATACAATCATGTGTGACACTTGAATTGTCGCCATTTGATGAGAGTAGTTTCAAAACCAACACATCAGATGAAGATTTACTGCTATATGTGTTCCATGAAGTTAAGCCACAATCAATTGTTAAGGTCAAGAGTCTGGTCTCATGGGTCATACCATTCTTACTAGAAAATTTCAACTCCAATCCCCCTCAAATTGGATGTGTTGACCTGTATAGGGGCATTGTCCTCTCCCTAGGCCCAAAAAGATGCAAGTTCAGGTCAACTACTGTAAATAAGGAATCCTATCTAAACACCCCACAAAACTATTCAGGTACAAAGCAGGTGAGATATGTACGTATGGATGTATATGGATAGATGGATGGACAGATGGATGTACAGATGGATGGATGGATGATCGTTGAATGAATACGTGTTTGCATGGAAGATTGATGGATGAGTGGATAATGGATGGACGATAAATGGATGCATGGATGATGGATGGATGGAGTTACAGAGGTCAGAGAGTTTCACTTTTTCACAATCGTTTTTATATTTAGGCTGATTTATCGCACTTTTATTATTATGACAATCACAACTGGCTGGATGACTCTGGAAATCATGAAACCTAAAACCCCTTAATCAGAAAGCACAGTATCAACAGTGTTTTGCCCTCTGGCTGTGTGATGCCTTCACACAGGTAGGTGCAGCAGGAGAACAACCCCACACACCCCACGCACCCCATCCCCTCTGCCACACACACACACACACCACAAACACCCCCACACCTGTCGTTGTTGCCCACAGAGCCATGTCCTCCTCCACAGCTTCGCTTGGGAAGACAGCTCTGAAAGACATACAGCGTGTACTGCCGCATCTCAGACTTCACCGGCTCCATTCGTTTGCTTCAGTCTGCACATGACGGCATGGAGGCACTCCGCTTTGCGCAGCTCCTTCAGTGTTGAACGTGCTCGACTACCTAGGACGCGCTGTCAGCTCCGGGCACGTTGTGCACACGCATCATCGCCGCAGAGAGCACATACGTGGAGCTGTTGTTGCGCTCTGGCTTTTTCTTGTCAGTGTTGGGGATGGCCATGGCACTTAATGTTCACCCCCGTGGCTCTTCAATCATAGTGTGTGCATGTGTGTAAGAACGCTGCTTGTTTGCAGCCACGGGTCATGCAGCATCCTCCTCAGTTCACGCCTTTCCGTGGGCTGTTTTGCTCAACTGCTCCCACTTTGTTCGTGTTTTAGCTTGTGTCCAATCTGTCAAAGCAGCAGGTGTATCAGTGGAGCACCATGGTTTCAAGCTGGACATTCAAAAATGGGCTTGGGAGGCCCATGTTCACATGTTCACACGTAGCACCCAAAGCAGCACTGAGGATGCCAAATTTGTTTGAAACACTCGGATGTGCTGTGCATTGAAATCACAACCTATATAACCTCACAGATCTGAGCTGAGAGATGCTCTGTCGAGCTAATGGAAGCTGTAGCCTCCAGGTAATAATTATTTGTGGTTGCTGTCACCACGAGTGGCTATTTACATGACACGATATGCATTGAGAATTTATTAAATAAATAAATAAATAAATAAATAAAAGTGCAACTGTCATTTTTAAGGCAGAATGAACTGAAAGTGAGGATAAATTGCACATTAGAAATATTGATTTTAAAAATGAATGCTACAGCATATTTGCACATTGCTCCAAAATGATGTTTGGGCCAAAAATGCAGCCACAGCTTTTAAAGTCTGCACAGCCTACTGCACTTCATTTGTGTCTCTACTGGTTACTACGTTCTTTCATTACCACACTCATACATTTTCATTTGACTGAAGGCACCAATATTACCCAAAGCATAATGGAAATTCCCTGCTTATTTGTAGCATTTACATTTACAGTAAGTTCTGTTGCAAGATCACCATTCCAGAGGGCAAAGAACCCCCTCCAGAGCAACTTGATAAGCTGTGTTCTCATTGGGATGACTGCACTGACCAGAGACACCCAGCCACTGGAGTCCATTGATTGAAACATAACAGTCAAGAGGAAGGTGAGAGAGAAAGAGGAGTGTGTGTACTGTCGAAGCCTGCCTGGTGGGGTTGCAGGTTCCTGGAATCCATTTATCGATCCTGTTGCTTGGATGCTCAATGCTTCCTTTGACAAGATAGGATCCTCAGAAAGACAACACTGATGCACTGAACTTCAAAAATCCTATAGCTCCACATCCAGTCCGCTATAGGGGAGAGTAAACAGGCTAACAGGCTAAAGCTTACGCTTCCTATGACAGTGACGTTGGAATTCTATTGAAATGGTATTGCCATGTGTGTACAGCCAGCATGAGTCACTTTCTTCATTTAAGCTTCTGTGATTCTGTTCATCGTCACTCGACGATGCCATACACATATCATCTTGAAACTCTGTCTGCATCCTGCGGTTAAAACCGAGACTCAGGTATCCCTTATCGATTTGGCTTAAGGCCACGCAAACTGAGCATAAACAAAATCATCACGTTCTGTGAGGTCTTTTTATTTTTGCTCATCTGGTTTCTTGTGGCAAGAGATTCATACTGGATGTGTGTGTGTGTGTGTGTGTGTGTGTGTGTGTGTGTGTG
This sequence comes from Karalla daura, assembly GCA_029224185.1. NCBI lineage: Eukaryota > Metazoa > Chordata > Actinopteri > Chaetodontiformes > Leiognathidae > Karalla > Karalla daura. The sequence continues at coordinate 4,339,857 of CM055199.1, read as the reverse complement.
TGTGTGTGTGTATATATACATATATATAAATAAACGGTTAGGCAACGACAGCAGCCTCTCTACCTCACATGTTGAAGGTTGTTTATTGATGGAGTCAGAAGACTCAGAAGACAGAAAACACACAGAGACACCCTCACACGCACTGTTCTTAAGAATGCATGGAGCTGTGATTCATCAATGTCAGAAACTGCGGAAGAGAGCATGGGCGCAAGCATCGGTCTCACTTCCACACTCAGCCAAGGATTGACAGCAACACAGCTCTTAAAGGTTTGTTTGCATATTCTGCCTTCTACGACATCTGCATTAAGTAACGCACACTGGCAAAAGCAAAGAAAATAAAGATGTCGCCCTCGAGGTCGCACAGAGATGGCTGTCAAGTCTGGTGCCACCATCACGGGCGGCAGAAACTGATCTGCTATGCATCACGGCCCGGTTGAAATTGTCAGGATGTGCAGGTCGGTGTGGCGCTGACATTTTGAGCCTTCAGGATGGTGTGCTCTGCACTGGTCCTGCTGTGGGTTACGTTTCAAGCCGTCAGGCTGTGCCAAAGGTAGAAATATAATGTTACTCACCTGCAATGCTACAAATGCTTTCTCTCAGCATGTATTCATCTCTCACCACCTTTTATTTTTTATTTTCTTTATGTTGGACCTTTCTTTGGCTGTGTCTCTATAAGGACTCAACTCGGCACAAACAGATCTTGATTATGGTGTATGAATGTGTCAGCAATTTCCTCACGTGTTGACACGCGGAACAAATCTCAATATGCTGTGATAAACAAATTCAAATCAGTCATCCATCATCTCTGTCCTGAAAGCAGTCACCACACTTTTATTCCTGAAGTCACTCTAAGTGCACATCCATCACACATTCATAAACTTCTCAGTTCAGCCAGCAATTACTGCACACCTCTACTTTGTGCAGTGTTTACTTTTGACTTACTTTAGCACCATTTTTCTGTTGTCTCAAACCTTTCATGTTGCACTCTTGGCAAGCTCTCCCGAGCAAAATCTAATCTCTCTGGAACTTGCTTGGGTAAATAACAGTTGAATTAAATAGTGAAATCTAATGATGAGCTTGTCATGAACTCTAAATTTTTCAGTGTCGGAAACAGCTGTGAATAGAATAGCAAAATAACTGTCGGCACTTATAAAGCATTAATTCTAATTTGTTAGACATCATCCAGTGTGCTACATTTCCAATGTAAAACATTCAAATATTTTGCTTCAGATGCACTGTCCAGCCAGCCATCATCAACTTAACATTGCTCTCAGTGCTCATAAGGTGAAGGCAGGGAACACACCCTAGACAGATTAAATTTAGGGCCAGTTTACAGTTCACAGTTGGACTAGACTTGCATGTTTTTTGGACTGTGACAAGACATGGAGAAAACATGCACAGATACTTTTTCAACAAGTGTTGGAACAAAGGAACAAAATATCAAGCAAGTCGACCAAGTTATCAATGAAAGCTGCACAAAATGAACACAGAGATCAATAAATACAGTAGTAGGCGAGAGGATTGTGTCTAATTGAAAGGCGGCAATGCAACTGAAGCAACAAATGTGTCGTGTAACCACAGACCAACTTCAGTGTATCACCTTAGTTTTCACACATCAGTTTCTTGTATGTTCCGCTGAACACGGACAACAACAGAGGACCTTGCACGGATAAATCACCCCCTCACAAGGGTTTCGAGCCACGAGAGCCACAGCTGACGTCACCGTGCCACGAGAGCCGCCCTCTTAGCTCGTCCACAAAACGCTTTGGCAGTGACACTGTAATAAAGGTGACACTGCTAATGACAGATGGGAGACAAAGCGTGAGGGGAAAAAAAGGACAGGAAGAAAAGAGAAAAAGTTCACACCGTGAATCCAGGGAGCGAGGGGGGATACAGATACCCTCCTGCAGCTGAGATTTTCAAAAGCAGCGTCACAAAAGAGACAGATGAGCTCCTCCCTGGCAAGATTGAGCTGCTGTTTTTTTTCAGCTCAGCTCTGTGTTCACTTTGCAAAAAAAAAACAAAAAAAAACTTCCTTCTCCTCCTTCCACAGCGGCGGCGAGGGAAAAAACACATCAGACAAAAGCACATGGCGGCTGCTGCAGCTTTTTAACAGCATTAGTTCAGCACCAGCGGGTTTGTCACACCGCATTCGGGGAGGGGATGGAAAACTCGCGCAGATTTAGTGCAGATCAATGCTCTCCTGTCTCAGGAGTTGTGCATTGTGCAGCGCGTCAGAGGTGGCCTAGTTTGCAATGCTCGGCATAAGCTTGTTTAGCTCCTGGGCGCTCGTCTGAGGAGGAGCTGCTCGCCCCGGCCTGCGACTGATTGAGTATCGTGCGGAATCATTTAGGAAAACACAAAGCGATCCCAAGTTAATAAGCAATTAAGCACGGCACATAAAGGGAGCGATTCGTTTTGTTGTTGTAGTTGAATGTTCACTCTCATTCGTGGAAACAATCTGTCACTGATCCATTAAGAAGATTGGATGATTGCGCGCACTAAACTAAGGCCGCGGTGACTTCGACATCACTGGGCTGCGGGATATGTGCCGTGTTCAAAGGATGAAAAAAATGAAGATCGAAAATATTCCACGATATCTGCTGCACAGAGCTAATGTCAGTGTGCAACAACACAGGGAATATAGAGAGCCATGGTGTGGGAAAGTGGACCGTTTTTACATGCAAAGGTTTTAACAATGTCTCATGAAATACAGATTCACAAACTGCAAATCAGTCATGTCTGAGGAGCTACACAGGGGAATCTTCAGCTCTATTCGGAACATTGTGCTTTTTGTTGCCACCCACTGCTTTAGCATGCTCATTTGTGTGGACAGTGGTATTTCACATAAACAAAGGCTGTATGGAATAAATCCTTTGTCAAATGGAGCAGGAAAATATCTATGTGCATGTAGTAAAGGCATCTAAACTCGGCATCCATAACTAGATCCTATATCTCCAATAATCCTTTGAAGTGGCAACTTTATCCTACTTGACAAATGTCCGTTTATTTGAAACCCAATAAGCTAGGTTTGTAATGCATGCTAGCCACCTAAACAAAGTCATGTCACTTGAGTAATTGTAGGAATCATACCAGTGGCTGACATACTGTACGTCATGTCTGCAACTGAGACATGGACTTTGCTACATGCCTTCCATTTAATTCTATCCATAACTGACCATTGGATAATAAAGTTGTTTACTTTTATCAACCTTCATGTAATGACTAACATCAGATCTTAACCGTGTCCAAACGTTAAAGTGGTCTTGACAAGAGACCCGAGATCTTTGTGCTCATTACCTCCTTCTTCCCTGTCATCCAGAGACTCGCACACTTTTTTATCTTTTGGAGCGCACGGGCATGGATAATGCAATAGAGAAGCCCAAATTAATGCAGTAATGAGTGAGAAGGCACAAACAAGCATTACACCCACCCACAGTCATCACCAATTTAGTTTGTATTCATCTTCATAAAGCCAACGACAAGTGCTGTGTGGGTTTGCTGGCTGCTTCATCTTGATAATTTACATCAACAATTGTGTGTTTTACTGCAAATGAAATAAATAAACAAAGACCCCGGCTCGTCAATTAATCAGGGACTGACTATTAAAATGCTCAGCAGAGCAGATATGTCTGTCAGAGGGGTAAGTTCTACAACGCTCCCAATGCGAATCAACTTGTCTTGTTTGAAGATAATGAAATGCACCCACGAGGGGATTACTGTATACAAGGGAGAAAAAAAAATCAAGAAAAACTGCTTAATAAAGAAAACATTTTGCCACTAAATATCCCTGTATGTAGCAATATCTCCAAGAAACATATTCTAAGAGCACAGCGGAACTGCTGGAGTAGAAAGAGTTTCAAGGCCCAATGCAGATGCTGTGATTGGTTGATCCTTGGTGTGTAAACCGTAAAGATGAAAAAAAAAAAAAAAGGAAAAGGCTGGAACGAGGCCATGTGGGTGTAGCCAATCAATGACAAACTGCGTGAATGAACAAATAAATCATACGGTAATTGAAATAGAAAGCTCCGGCTTGTTCTGGCGAGTCATGCGAATGATGGATGCCTTTCCAGTCTGTCTTGTAAAGCAGAGGTCCATATTGTGTTTGAGCTAACAGTGCACACTTGGGAGGAACTGTAATGGATACGATAACAGACAAGATGCTTTTACTGTTTTTATAGGGCCTGAGAGCGGCAAAAAGTAAGAAAATTTATGTGGTGCAACAACTGAAATACTCTCAGGGAAACATAAAAACTATGATGTGTATGTCTATTAACATTCACAGTCAGCTCAATAATGTCATTAAAGCCTTGAAAGCTTCTGGTAAATCACAGACATGTCTGCGGTTTAATGTTGGTATAAAATGATGGTGGCAGCAGCAAAATATGTCTGAGAGGTTGTTTGGATTGTGATTGAGGGAATGTGAGCAGTTGAAGGAACACAAATGAGGCAGGAAATGTTTTTTAGGGAGACGGTTCACTGTCACCGCACAGCTTAATTGAATTCAAGCCTCTTCTAAACAGATCCACAACAGAAGACTTTAAAAAAAGTATTCATCACCATATTTATGTGAAATGTTGTATATATATCATCTTTGAGCTTGTCAGACCAAGGGCCTTTCTGTGTCCTCGTGTTTGCATGGCTTTCCTCTGGGTGCGCCAGTTTGCCCTCAGGTGTGAGAATGAGAGCAAATGCTGTGTGTGCCCGGTGACTGGGACTGGCAACCTGTTCAGGGTTTCCCGTGCCTCACACAAGATCATTCTCCTTTGCTTCAGAGTGCTCCTAAGGAAGCACAGAGTCAAAGTTTTCATATTCTCTGAATGGAAAGATTTTCCTATGGTTCCTTTTGTTTAGGACACTGGGAAATTCTAGAAGGAAGGTTAAAAGGGAAATAGCCGATAATCCCATGCGGTAACAATAGTGGACCCCATTTGGCTCATTTGCAGATTTCAAAGTACCTGAGTCTTGAATTCCTCAGGTGTTGATTGAGGTGTAGCGTGACAGCAATTAAACTCATAAGCTCATAACAATAAGCAACACAGTCTGTTTGTGAGACAAAGCTAAATGAGGCATTTGTGATCTTTCAAATTCAGCATAGGCTGGTTTGAAGTCGTGATGTGTTATGGCCATTTTGCATCTGCATGAAACCAAAGCCAGGAAACCACAATCTTTTCCACTAAAATGGTTTCCAAGCGTGCATGAGGAACATGACAAAAGATGAATGTACCGTCATGTTTGAAGTGCATTGTCCTGAAGCTGAGAACCAACAGAGAAGGTATACTGGATGACTATTTCGACACAGTTTGTATTGTTCTCAGTGGAAGTGGATCCCATAGCAACCCCCAGAAGCTGATTCCCCCTCTCTGTATCTTTGATCACCATTCTTTCATCTTTTGCAGCCTGAGACTGGCACAAAATTGCTGCATTGCATGATATATGACATTCCACTTCGCCAGCGTATGAAAAATAAATTACATTTCTGTACACCGTTTCCTGATGGGGCCCCCACCACCAGCACCTACAGCAGCAGCAACCTTCCGCCCTTTCATCACATGCGCTGGTAGCTGCCTGGCTGTGGACGTCACACCTCGGGCTCTGGGAGCACGTTCCCATCGAGGTTCAGGATGTCTGTTCGGACCCAGAGCTACTAACCTATCAGGCCTGCAGTACAGTCACCCAGCTGCTACACACACGTCAGTATGCTCCACAGGTGTGCATGTATTTTCACTTTAGGAGGAGACAGGGTGCGCACAACCTTACACAACCTCTGGAATATGAGAGTATATATATATATAGTTGCATATTAGGAGGAAAACACACACCCCTAAGTTTTGAACTGTTTGGTGTTAGTTTTTAATAGGTTGTTGTGTCCTAGAAAGCGACTCAGCCTCTCTAGAGGTTAACTTTAAAACTGTGCTGCATTTATTGAATTGCGCTCATGCAAGCTATTAGCTCTATTGAACCGTTTGTAGTCTAAACATATAGAGCTAATGAGCTAAGAGATAAATATGCAAATATGATTGCAGGTAAAAAAAAAATCAAACATAATGTTTGCATAATGTTTAAAGTTTTTATTTTTTCCCCCCATATTCTCATCACCACTCCTGGGTGAAAGATAAAGAGACCACAGGAATACATCAACAACCAAATCCACATATCTTGTGTTAAAGGCTCAGGTTTATCACCTGCCCTTGAGGTGTCTGTCACTTTTATCATGTAAAAAGTTCTACAAACACTCAATATCCAGTCAATGCCTGAGGTTGCTTTGCAGGTGCATTGATAAAGAAAAAAAAAAAAAAGGTGAAGGACTTTTCAGACGTAATTACAAGCCTTCGACCAGTTCCATGTTAAACCGAAGAAAGAAAAGAAAAGAAAAAGCCAATCTTACCTATATTATGTGGTATTGTGCCATATGGTCCCTCAGAAACACCTCAAGGCCACACATTCACTTTCAGAGATCACGGTGAACAAGCAGCCTAAAAGGAAAGAGGAAAATAAAGTTGAAAATAAAGCTACTTTTCTTTACTTGTCGATTGGAAAACCTTTCTCATTATCATCCCCAAGGTTAAGCGTAAGACACTCAACACAAAGGTCACATATACTTCCACTGCATATAAATTGGTTGTGATTTTTGCAATGAGACATGTTGTATGAAGAGTCATACCACAAATAGTACATATACGGCCTCAGTGAAAATAGCATGTTAATTTCTAAATTGTGTCACAGTCCAAACCAAGGCCATCTGACATGCACCCCTGACAACGATGAGTCAAAGAGGGGACCAATGTAGCCAGGACCATTGTGATTTATAAGGAATTATCTTCTTCTCAAACAAAAGCCCATAAGAAAGAGCAGAGTATAGGAAGGAAGGGGAGTTGAGATTGGTTTATGGAAAGCTATTGAAATAGAGCACAGTGGGGTGTTTGTACATTGCCCTGGCTCCCAAGTGACATTATCATCTCGGCGATGACTGAGCGTGCATGATTCGTCTCCTTTCTCTTAGTTTTGTGTCCAGTCGTCCCTACAAGCTGCTTGCCTTTTCTAAACACACGGAGCCGTGAGCCCAACTGTTTGTTTGCTTAGCAAATGTGGGAGGCAGTCAGCGTGTGGGTGCACATATACATGACTGAATGTGTTTATGCGCCTGGCTTTGTGTGCCGTATGTGCAAGAGGCGCTTAATGTGAAAGGTCCCGTGTGTGCAAGCATTCCGTCTTGTTACATGTGACGAGGTAAAGAGGAGAGCAATCATATCATCCCGTGAAGGGATATGAAAATGGATGTTCATCCTAAAATGTGGTCAGAAGGGGTGAATGACAGGCTGCTAACCCTGTTCTCCTTCCACTGATAGTAAACATCTTGATAGCCCACTCAGAGCTCATGCTTTGATGTGTATATATGCTGCTTCTGTCATGCCTTTGCCCTCCCACGCAGGGACAACATGATCCCGCCTCTGTGGCTGGGCCTCTGCTCGACTGGCTCTCACACACTTTCCCACACTCGCGGTGCTCCTCTCTCTGAGACTCATGCCGCATCTTGTTCTCCTGGTTCAGATCCGCTGCAGTATTTTCCCCATTTTGCACAAGATGTCAGCGTGACGAGCGGAAGACTTACAAGCCCCCCCCACCCCCCGACAGCGCTTTGATTTCTGGGGCAGATCTCCCTCATCAACAGCTTCTGGAAGCCTCTGTTTTTAGCAGGTCCCCGACTGAGCTTTGCCTGTCAATTGCAGCGTTAACAACGCCAACGCAGGATCCACTGCACGCCCACATGAGAGACTGTACCGCCACTCAAAGCCACCCTGACTGGAGTGATTCGAATCTCAATGATCCACGACGGTGGATATTGGGTTAATGCTGATCGCCACAGATTTGCCCATTCATTAAGTCCTTGTTAGCTTTTAAGGAGTGGCACCCAGAGAATCCAGATAACGCATTATTGACCCACTGTCATTAGCTGTTGTCATTCAAATTCCATTTCAAGGCATTGCTTCCAGCAAGTACCTGCTGTGGCGCAAAACAAAATAAGTGAGAGGGCTTTAAAAGCTGCCAAGAGAATCTTATTCCATTGTCGAAACACAACAAGCATCTTAATGGCATTCATAATGCATTTGAAATCTGTTGGACCTTGTGTTACTGTGAGATGTTGCCTCTGCCTGATCCGGAAATGACTCATTTACAAATCAGCAGCCCGGCACTGTGGTTTTAACTCTAACAGTGTTTCTTTCACAGCACAGGAGGCTGCAGAGACAACCTTGCTTAAATATATTATAGTAAAGCCAGTAAGTGACAATTCAGGGCTACTAAAGCACATAGAATCAATGCAGTGCCGCTACAAATGTACACTAGAGGGTTTTAAGAGAATGTAAAAACCTTGGGAGAGCCATATTGGAGCAGTATAGACATCACATGATACATTTTGATAACTGTTCCATTTTGACTGATGCTTTATTTTCTGGGATATCTACACATCATTGATTTAATGCTGGAAGGTTGTAACGTACACTAACTGGCTACTTCATTAGGTGCACTTTGCTAGTGCTGGGTTCAACCCCCTTTTCCCATCAGGTCTCTCTATCAGTCTCATGTCTAAAATTATGGCAATTTGTCCGTCTGTTAGAAAAAAAGATGTAGATGAGTGCATTCAGCTAAGATAAATACTCCTGAGAAAAGAGAGGCAGTCTAAAAAGAGCCCTGAAGGGCAGAGGGATCACAAGCATTAGTACAAGTACAAGCCAGAGAGTGTACTGTGTCCTGTACTGTGTTTAAAGGTGACAGCTCTCAGAGGATGTAAACAATAGACCAGTGGTCTAAATGTCTTGGAAAGTGAGCGAGGTGTTACAACAATAACTCTCCTGATAGAATCTTCCAAAGGATAGGTTGTCCTAAACTGCAAAAACATTCTGATGAAATACTGAGTGTTACAATTAGCTTTGTTTTATAAAGCGTTTTGTTTTCTTTTTTCCTGTCGGTCTCTGGGAACCGGACGGGGGTCTTCAAACCCCCCTCCCATCCAAATGAGAAGCCAAACTTTCATGCATAGTAATGCACTCAGAAGCTCCTCTGGGGCTGGCGGCATCCAACAACAACAACTGCCCACGACTCGGTGCAGCAGAATGATTTACTTTCTGCAATTTAAGCAATGGCACCATGACTTGTTGTTTGGTCCCTGCTGGCTGTGTCCACCTGCACAGCTAATGCGGCAGCAGCTGCATGATTTCCTTAGCGCTCTTCTGTTAGACATTAATATTATGCCACTTACTGCACCTTAAATCTCAGTTAAATGAGAATAAGCAACATTAATACGATAAAACAACCAAAACGAAGATCCAGATAAAAAGGAAAACATTCTAAAGAAAGACTATAATAATTTAAAAAAAGAATGACTACTAGATTGACATAATGAGGCAATCTTTAAATTACAGTTAAAATGGAGTCATAATTTGTGAGCTGCTTAGATAAGCCCACCCCCCCTCTTCAATGATCTACTTGCCCTGCTCTAAGAGAAGTGAATCAGAAGGGCCAAATCATATGACCATTCAGTTATTAGTGCATAGAATTTGAGTGTGTGGGTGAGCGAGGGAAGCAATAAAGCTAAAAAAAGCCCCATTAATTTATTCTGCTTCGGTACAGTGCATTGAAACCCTGTCACCAGTCAGAGAGCACTAGAATAAGCCAGAGACACATTCAGGCACATGCATCAGAGGTGAGCCCAGCCGTTTTAGGGTTAGTGATCGCCCCCATGTACCAACAGTGCACCTTAAGTCAGTTTACCTTATTTCTTCTAATACTACAAAATTCACCGGCATTGATTCCTTCCAAGCACAGTTTTAACCTGGAGTCCAATTTCCTGTAACGGCAACCCGCTTGCACCAGAGAGCAAAGCGCGGTATCGTGGCACCATCGTCACGTCGCATCATTAACGCCTGGCTCGCGCGCCACTTCAAAGGCGGAGGCAGCAGACAGAAACGGCTCTTTCGCCGCCCTCCCCGGACGTTACACGCGTGTCAAAGTCGCGAGTGGGAACGAGGCAACACACAGCACCGCGGCCTCGGTGACAAGCCAATTTCTCCCCCTGCAACAACGTCCCACACTGCACCTCCCGTGGTGAAGTGTAATCACATTTTCCGCAAGGGTGGTTCTAGTGCCCGTGAGAAAAGGGTTTATCGAATTCGCACACATTGTCATTACGCAGCCCGTGTGGTTTCCCCGTGGTATCTGAAGCCACTTATAACCAACCAGAGCAGAGCATCAAGGCTAAGCAACACACACACTTGTGTCGACGCTGAGAGTGCTTTAGATAACACGCGGCAAAATTACAAGGTAGGGTCGGGGAAGGCGGGTGGTGGGGCTGGTGGTGGTGGAGGGGTGCATTTGAATTCAGTGGTTTTGTGAGGACAAGTTACATTTACTTGTTTTCCGCACGCAACACTGTCTTTTTTCAATCCTCTCACCGTTGATGTTATCATTTTGCAGATCTCAGGGCACACACGCACACACACACCCACACACACATACACAATAGTGTGTGACTGAGGGAGTAAATCAAAGTACCCAGAGGGAATAACATGCAATCCCCACATTAAGACCCGCAGTCCACCTGGAAATCAAACCAGGGACCTTCTGGGAGGAAGACAACAGGTCTGTTCATCAATTGGTCCTAATATCAGTATGTTTACATGCACACAAAGCCTGTAACACTGAACTATAGAAGGTATAATGTTAATATGCCCAAGATGTTGAGACAATGGAACAATTTATAACAAAACCAATTTAAAAAATGCTGGTGGTCTAGATAACAAAAAAAGTAGAAGACATCTACCTTCACACTGCAAAATACATTTTTGCCAGGCTCTCATCCCAATCAATCTTGCAGTTATCAAGGAATTTCAGCTCTCAGCCTGGACCAAAGTGCTGTCCTTCGGGGCGAACTAGCAACAGGCAGTGACAAAACAGCAGATGCACAGGAATTTTGTCCACTAGCCATCACATGGGTCAAGCCCCAAACACACAAAATCCTTCATATTCTTTCCTGCAGCAGAGAAGCAGCCTTTTAAGGCACCTCTCGCCTTGGTTGCAAGCTTTAATGCAGGCTTTTCATAACAAATGTCCACTCTCTAAACCCAGGACGAGATAGCTCTTGATGACACACATTTCTTACTTTTTCTTTTTTTTTGGGAAAGCTGCTTTCAGAGCCACAGAGGACATAACAGAAGTGTTTTCAAGTGTTCCCTTTTGACTGAACAATTCTACTAAAAGAACAAAATTGACAAGATTCTCAGTAAGTGGAAAGTGGTAAATGCAGCAAAACTCTTGGATTTTTCTCAATACCAAGTCAAGCCCTCTGTACTGGCCATATTTTAGTTATCTCTTCATTATCAATACAGTGTTTGCTTTATAAGAAACATGCCAACATAGTTATGGTTGAGCAACCGTTGCATTTGCCCAAGCATCCTTGTTACATTTACATGCTACAGCAAGTAGAGTCTTGAATCTACCAGTGGGGAAGGGCCAGATTAGATTTGGGTTTTTCTGTCTTTATGAAATCCTTTCAAATCATCTGTCTCCCTGTCTAATATATGTATCTTCAAATGGAGTGCAACTTAACAAATCATCTGTCTCCCTGTCTAATATATGTATCTTCAAATGGAGTGCAACTTAAGTATGACCTAAAGGAATGAGATTCTTCACAGACAACAAGAATGTTTAAGAAATCTGAACCACAATCAAACCAATGGGTAATTTCGGAGCACTGAGTAGAACATAAAACTCTTATGTTCCACACGTTATATTCACGTTTGAACGCACATCTCTAACGAATGCATGCACAAAGCATTATATCCTACTGTAATGATGTTGGCTGTAACCCTCACAACATTGCCACTATACATCGAGAAGTGGGCTAAGAAGTTTTGTGGCCTGTTTAGAAGTACAAAGTATGTCATCCCTGATGTCTAAGCGTGGAGGAGTACAAGTCTGTTTACTCCAGTTTGGATGACACAAGCGGACTGGCCATCTGGAGGCTGGTGGATGTGTGGGCCAGCAGTGAGGCGCCTGTAGTTTAAATAATGTCCCTCAGTGACTCTGGCTAATGGCAGCACTGTGCAACAGCAGATCATCTTTTTTAGCCCTAGGTAATGTTACCCTGGGGAAACTCAATATCAGTGTCAAAACACACAAAAAAAGAGCAATGCTGAAAATAGAAAAGGAGACAAGCAGGTAGAACTGACACTTTGAGTGTGTGTTTTTTCTGCCTTCAACTGTGTCCAGGATCCCTTCCCTCCTGGTGAAAAGACTGCTATACTTTGCCAATTCCTTTGCTAATTCTTTTCAACGTATAGTCAATTGAAAGAGCGAAGACACTGCATCCCGGAAAAGTTCTGTTATTGGCATACAAATTTGGGTCGAGAGATTCAATTTGGTAAAACACAAGACTGCATAAATTAGATTGTGTTATTGTTTAAGGAAGGACTGTAAAATCACTATTGTTGGACACAGTAAGTTTGCATTTTCAGTCTGTTATATGCAGTGTATAATCTTTCTGAGACTCAGGGTTGTACATAAAATCGAGGCACTTAGGCAACTGCCTGCTTCAATGAAGGATCACTAAGTACAACAGTTCAAAGCAGAGATGTAAAGAGTCCTGCAGTCAGGTACTTCAAGCTTCTCTTTTTTGAATATCCTGAAAGTGCGAACAGATGGTTAAAGTCATTTCATGTGCGCTGACATCTGATAAGCCTTTAAACTCTTTTAACTGTTTTCCTTAATTTTGGTTTTATTTTGTTACTGGAACCTGTGGCAGAATGCCTACGCCATTGTGAAACTCTCCAATTACATATATATATATATATATATATATATATATATTTTTTTTTTTTTTTTTTTTTTTTTCATTATTGGGTTATTATTGGCGTGGCCTTGGAGGAAACCAGCATGTAAAACACGTTTACATGTGATGTGTGTGTGGGTAGAAGAAGACATTATGGATTAATTTTCAAAAATATAATGGAAATCATGTGTTATTATAAAATGACCTGAACACAGCCTATGGCTGAATTGCGTCACGTTAGAGGAGGAAAAGACTATATTTTTGCAGAAGTATGTCCAGCATTCCTGGTTCTGGTGGTGTTAGAATTAAGTTAGTATTACTAGGTCCTTATAAATAGCAAAGCCACAGAGGCATTCAGCAAATCTACCAATCACTTCTCCCTTCTACGTCAACTGATTTAAAAACAACACATGGATAAACAATCACCACTATTATATAAAAATCCATTGTGCGTGCAATGTCAAACCAAACTGTTTTTTTTTTTGTTTTTTTTGCAGGAAGGCAAAATCTGGGACCAAGAAATGTGGTTGTCTGGCAAGTACAATGTGTAACAGAGACCTGTCTCTTCAAAGGAAAATCATCGTACTGTCACCCTCAGTGACATTCTGTCACCACGTCTAAATTATAATATTTCCAAACCTACATCCTGTGAAACAGGTTGACAACCGTCATAGCACTGGGGCAGTGAGAGGAAAGAGTTATATTGACATTCAACAGCGACGGGGTGTACTGCCATGTCATTATACAGTACTGTTATTTTTTTACTGTTTACACTGTAGACATCAACTACTGAGGGCAGATGTTTCGGTTTCTGTACTGACTGTGGGTTCCTCAGAGAGAGCGCAGCACGCGGAGCATGTGAAGCGCATTCGCTGGCCTTTCTTCCTGCCTGTGACATGGACTGTGGGCAGAACATGCTGGCGTAGTTCATCATGCGTGTATATCGTCCTTTTCTTCTCCCTCAAAGGCTGTCAGAAACTGATTATGGACGTGAAAGCCATTTCAACCAGTGGAGATGAATCATACCAGTAGTGTGTGTGTGTGTGTGTGTGTGCGTGTATGAGGGTGTGCATGCATCTGGGGGGGTGCATGCATCTGTGCATGACGTGCTTGCATAGGGTTAAGTTGCACCATTGCATTGTACATTGGTTTATGATACTCATACTTGCATACATGTTGTTTAATGTTCAAATACAGCATCATGTGGATATGCATGCAACTTCTGTAGGTCCTTTATCAAACAGACATTTTAAATAATAAATGAATACCAGTGTCATTTGAGTTATCGCATGCATGAGCACTATAACCTTTTCCACTAGAGAATAAGTGGAGATGATAGTGGGCGTTAGTGGACATTTTGTCCAGTATGAAGGCTGTCTACCCAACTGGATACTATAATAGACATGGATGTGAAAACTGTTGATGTTGTTTTGTTGTTTGTTTCAGTTGTTTTCATGCATGCATTTACAACTGAGGTCCTCTACAGGTATGTCTGTATACTTCTTTTTTCAATGAAGTCATGATTAAACCAAACTGGTTGCCTCATGAAAAAATACAATAGGTTGTTCAGAGTAATATCCAGCTATTGTGACCCTTACCCTGGTGCTTCTGTTTAATATCTTGCAAAGACATAAAACTCCTCTGTAGTGCAGTATTACACACCTCTCCCTCCCTGCCCCCACACACACCTTGGATTAGGGGAAAAAAAAAAACTCCGTCATTACCATTCCTTTATAAATAGAATAACCTGTCACTCAGTGCGTGTTTCTGACGGACAGGCAAAGCTGCTCAACTTTGTGATTCAGGCTCACGGTGGATGATTTGTATCCTGCCTGTCACTGGGGCTTTAGCGGTGCTCTGTCAGACAAAGTTATATGACTGGATGGCCGTGCTGCATCACCAGGATTTTCAGATGCAGGTTGGCCCTCGATGACACAGTCTCCAATTGGTCTCAGCTGTTTCCAAGATGAATCAGAAAAGCTTTTAATAAGGAAATCCAAAGAGCTCACGGGCTGTATGGGTAACTTCAAAGGGAGGTTAATATAGATCCTCTAAGCATTTGCCTCGCTGCCACAACCTTTACACAAACCGAAGAGCGGACGGAATTATGCTCTGTCAAGAAAACTCACTTTTCCAGCCGATAAAAAAGTATATTTGTTTTTCCGCCCTCAGAACCTCCGGGTGAGTTTGGTTTAACAATGCTGCCATAAGGAGAAAAAAAAAAAAAAAGAACTACTGCAATAAATGCAGAGATAGACGCCGCCTGGAGGCTTAACTTGGAGCATCAAACGCCGCATTCACACATAATATTATAACTATCCCTAGAACTCGCATTGATCCTGAAAAGCTTATAAAGAGAGCACAAGGAAAACGACTCAGCCTCAGTGTAGGTGAATACACTTATACATGCTGGAGCCTAGTTATCATCCAGGACACACACACACACACCATTCACTCCTGAAAATGTTGTCTCCAATTGACCACAATGCCTGCTGGAGGAGGAACGTCTCGGCAAGGGCACTAACCACTGCGATGCCATGTGACTTTGCAGGTTTTTTTCCTATTTTTTTCTTCCCAGGCGCCACCACAATGGAGCAAGAGCAGCTGCCTTTTACCGGGTGCTATCTGGGCCCTGCAGCTGACAGAGACGTCAAAATCCCGACACACATGCTGCATCGCACATGGCAAATTCATGACATGGGCGCGCTGTGCCAGAGATAAAAGCCATGAGCACGGTACAAGGCACGTGGGAATAGATGTACAGTAAAGAGGGCCTGGGGAGGGGAGGGGGGCCCGCCTTAATGAGGGGGATTAGTGAACCATGATGGGGCTCTGTGTACAGCTGGAGCAGGGGTGTGCCGAGGTCTGGTGGCAGCCGGGGCCGGGGCCGGGGGGGGGGGGGGGGGGGGTCATGGCCACGGGAGGAAGCAGCGGTTTGTCAGGTAGAGGACACGCTCACCTCGGCTCCCCCGTCGGAAATCTTAAACGAGACAGAGGGAAGGGAGCGCGGGACCAACAGATGAGTCCAGATTGCGAGCGCTGACAAGCGCAATCAATAGATTGCACCATGATATGAGCTCGCTATCATCTTTTTGGTATCCCGCTGGGATGAGACCGGGGAGAAAGGCAATTCCCAGGTTCAGCGATTGCGATACGTCTCCTCGGCGGCGTTAATGTACGTGATTAATTTTTCAGCGCAAACATTATGTGATCTTCGAGTGCTTTATGGGTCTAATTCAAGCTAATTGCTTAATTTGCCAATAATATGCTATCATGAGGCATTTTACTACTTGACTGTTCCCATTATAGCAGATGGGACAGATGGGTACAGAAATGTTCAGGAGACAGACTTCTGTATGAAAGGCCAATAGCGGTGACATATTTCTCTTGTTTATTAGGCTTTGGCCACTGCTTTGGGTGCCTCTTCCACAGTGCTCTCATGTGGTGAATTGTTTCTACAATTACTACTACTATTATTACTAAAAAAAGAAAGAAAGAAATAACACATGTATATAAAAGCAAATGTCAAGTTTGCTGTCACAACAAGAGTAAGTGATTCAAGTAGACATCAAGTAAACTGAGAATCACTTAATCCGAAAAATCACTTTTTTTTTTTGATGGAGACGATATGGCAAAGGCTAAATGTTCAGGCCTCAAACCACAATTACAGATCTTTTATTTTTACTTTATTTCATTTTTTTTAACTGTGGACCTTACTTGACATCTGTCTTTAACCCCTCCCCTCCTCCTGTTAAGAATCTGCAGCCTCCATGCCCATCCTAATTACCCCAGTGATTCCCTGCGAGTCGTTTTGTCGGACCTTTACTCCACAGCCACAGAACACATTGTACGGGCGCAATAACACAACCATTAACTCGTAAATTGATTTTGACACTGCTATTAATGCAAATGGGGGGGTGGCGATGATATGATTTAAGTCGCTCCGTCCTTGTAGCACCTCAGCAAGACATGCCATTGTAAGTTACCAGGAATGTGATGTCCCTTTTCTCTGTGTTTCCAATTTGGCGGAAACCAGTGGCCAAGATCTTTTTACCAAACAAACACAACCGTACACAGTGTTCCTTTCATCTTTTTGTTGCAATGGAAAAAAAAAAAAAAAGATTGGTTTTATTTGGCAGAGATACCACATTTGGACAAACCTTCTGTCACTCACTGGTATTGTCTGTGCTTGCAGCACAGGCTTGGCTTGGTCTGCATTGACAATGCAGCATATGACTGGAACATGCTATAATTAGACTCCAGGAGAGAGCTTTATCTGAGGCGCTGAAGCTTTACAGATGACATTTCACTTCTCAGTAAAAGAGTGGGGCAGTATACTGTAGCTTGAATTTCTACTTCCAAAAGAGTCCAAAAGACTGACGCGGGACTGCAGTGTTTTATCTTTACCTTAGGCCTCATGGATAATTGCAAAGGTATTGATGAGCGAGATGAGTCTCTGCCTGCACTTCTCATCTCTCGTCCTAGTTTTTATGAGGTGTTTCTTTTAGTCGAGCCGCGCTCGTCTTTTTACAGTACGTGTGCCTGACACTCGTGCGAGCAATTCCAGCCTTCAGAAGAGTGTCCCATCAGTCCCAGAGACAAAAACCTCACAAGCACGACCAACACGTCCCTGACATTTTTAGAAAATCAACCCAATTTGCCTGGCAGATTGTGACTTCTCTTTCTCTCAACCTCCCCAATCACCGGAGCCTGTTTTGCCCGCAGTATGGTGCCTCCTTTGCCATCACTTACCTGAACACTTTTTCTGTTTTCTTCCCCCGAGAGCAAAATTGAAACAAGCACGGATTAACTCAATGTCACGGCAGCTTTGTCCGTGGGATAATGGTTGACAATGAGCTCTGCAGTGACAGCAGTAAATGACGCCAATTTTCTCAGAGAAAAGGGAAGACGATAGAGTGAGGAGGGAAGTTTGGGGAGATAGTTTAAGACCTTAATCCAACTTTGTAAATCAGAACGCTCTGGGTTCTGCTGAGTGTTTGTCCTGTTGAACCCTATATCGTCAAATCATTGTGCTGCAGGCAGCGCACATGCTGACTGGAGATATGTGACAGAATGGTTCTAAGAGGATTTGGTGAAGAATGTGACATTTCAGTGAAAAGAAAATGCAACATTTTGTCTTAGGCACTGTTCATCCATACACGCCCAGTCAACCACAGGTTAGCCTAGCATTCCCTATATATAACATGGCCACAGTTAGAACCCAGTGTAAGAAAAGTCACCTCGTGTAAGTCAGTGATCTATCCTCCAAATGTCAAAATAAAAGCCATAATTAATTATGTTTTTGTTTTTTTTTCCGACTTGAATCCATTACACAAATGGTCTCATTTGCACCAAACAAAATTTATATTATTATATTATATTATTTTAGTAATGGTTATTTCATAGGTATGCAGGACATGCAAACGTAAAGGTCTGCACAGTATATAGGAGGGGACACGATCAAAGCTCATTATATGAGCTCATATATAGAACTAATTATATTCAGTTGCAATAAATTCTTGTAATTACTGCCGTGTTGCCAAGATAATCTAACATACTGAAAGCTTGTGCATTAGCTTCCAGCATAAAAGCTAATGAGCCAGTTTATGTTGGTCAGTAAACACAAGGGTCCAGGTTAAGTATAAAAACTGTATAATATATGTAAGGAACTGATATCTGAAATCTGGTTACTTCCAAATCTGTGAATGCATGTAGAAAGTCAGGAATCAGATTTCTCCCCTGCAGCATCCTCGCTTTGGAACCTGCTATGCTTATTTTAAGCATATTTTTTTAGTGATACGAGGGTCTGCTTCCTCATTCTCTTTGAGTGTGTGTTGGAGGACCAACTGTGCCATGAGAGGCAGACCCTGTGGTGAGAACACGCAGCTTTGCTTCACTCCACAAAATTATCTGAATTTTGCAAAAAGTCAAAAGTCCAGCCATGGAAAGTTTTTTTCAACTTATTGACATTAGGATAATACACCGTCATCATACCGCTATACCTCTCTGATGCCTCTCTTCAATGGATGATGTGTAATGAGTAGATTCAAATCCAGGACTATTAGGACTGTTTGAGGGACTATTTTATCTGGACAGTGTGTATAGTCTTATGTTACTGTCAGAGATCATGACACGTGAGCATACACATGCATGGCTGATTTACAAGACTCCTCTTATGAATGCATGTATGGCATTTTTGTACTCACAGTAGCAAGATCGGACATTTGGTCAGGTCAGGTTCCCAAGCATACTGAGTCATGTCAAGTGGATGGGGCCTGGATCGTTTCTCTCATTTGTCTAGGTCGCCTGAAGGAAGAGGAGAGAGTACATCTTGAAGACAGAAGTTCCTAACAAGATGTTAACCTCAGACTTCTATGATCAGTGGAAAACAGGACGGGATGGCGACTTTTGAAGGTTTTAAGGTTGTTCTGCCCTTTTTGATTTGGCCTGTCATGACTCGCATCTGCCAGGAGCACATGGGCAGACAAGACCACAGAGGAATTAAAACATCAAACACTCTAAAGTGCACTGAAGAGTGCAGCAGGGAGCAGAAAAAGCAGCATTTGGCTTTGGGTTTGGTAATTATACCCTTCTGAGTCTTTGATATGAGCCTGCAGAATTAAAGGACGGCTAAATCAGATCAGGGAAAATATCAAGATAGGGACATCAGGGTCAGACAGAGACTGATTCAAATCCATGATGTTTCCAGACAGGAGTTCAAAGTCCTCTATCTTATGAAAGGAGGGGATAGCTGGTGTCTAATAATACAGTATTAATACATCTCCTCATTAAAATTCTGTGACCATGTCAGAGCACATATCCTCCCCAGAACCCACCACTTCTCATCCTAATGGGAGAAGATAAAAGCAGAGAGAGACAGCGAAAGGTAGACAAAAACAAGCTTTCATAATGTTTATTTTGGTTTAAAAAAAAAAAAGAAAAACGTGTGTTGTGGCTCCAGGCTGCGGCGGCCAAGGTGAATAAACAAAAGTAATTTTGAAGTCTCAATGCAATTAGTGCTCTCTTTGCAGAACAATACATCTTTGTGCTAAAACAAGGCTTTTCTTCAGGTTTGCCGAGCTGCCAGATGTCTGCCTTTGCCAAATCAGACATTTCAGGTTTGGGTTGACAGAGACAGAGTGGACGCTGCAGTCTTATGGCAGCGGACAATCCATGCCGCTACTACTTGCACTCAGGCCACACCTACATGCACACCCGGCATTTCTTCACCCTGCTCTCCAGAGGTGTGTACTCGGACCGAGCTCTGGGCTGGCACAGCGCTACCCACTGGCAGCCATGCCAGGGTACGGGCCCCCTCTGCCAAGGCTGTTTGGCTCACCGTGTGCCTGCCATCTTCCCCGGTGAGCCCCCCTCCCCTCTCCTTCTCTGCTGCTCTGCTCTCAAAGCAAAACCTATCCCTGCTGCCACCCAAACCAAGTTGTCCTGGCTCCCTCTGACATTTTTTCCATGCCTGGTGTGTGTTTGTGTGTGAGACTGAAGGGATTTTGCAGCTTGCTCCCCTGGGTACAAGCCTGATGCTCTGCCCTTCAGTTATGTTTATCTTTCGTCAGTGTTTCCTGTTTTATTTTGCTAGATTTCTGTTCACTTTCACTTCCTCCCTTGCCTTATAATTTGCCTGTCACATCAAGCTGTTTGGTGTTTTCCTGAATTGTCCAACACTGGTCTTCTTGTCTGTTCATTTCATGTCATCATGTCTGATCCTAATGGCTGGCCAGTTTCCCTCTTCCATTTTCCCCAGACGAGCCTTTTGTTTTTGTGATTCAAAATATAAGATTTCATTAAGCTTGCTGTTTTTGTTTGAACCATCTCATCTGAGTAGTTTCCGCATTTGAACCCACAATCAACACACTTTCACTACTGGCCACTAAAAGCAGGCATAACCAGTACTAGACAAGCTCCTTCCAGAGTTACCATTTCCCATTACTTTCCCTACTGATAAACAGTCCAGTCGTCAAAGTCCATGCACCATTTCCATAGCTGATGAGTGTGGTTTCCATGGCAATATAGCTGTTTCAGGCAGACCTGGGTGTGGTTTCATCCAGTGTTGGTTAGGTGTGAATTCAGAATGTAATCCTACTGCCAGTCTGACAATCTGTTGCTGCTAACCTTTATGTCTGCCCTGCACCCGTTCACTGTCACTCTATGCTGCTTTCTCCCTGTCAAACACTCAGCCACACACAATATGCATTCTTTAAACGCGCCATGCTGCTCATATATAACAGGGTGCTCCGATGGTCTGCCCTGAGTGGCAGTTGGAGCAGAAACACGAGAGGAGATAGGACAGTTTGTGCGTGTCCAGGCAGCAAAACAAGTCAATCTTTTTTGGATTTTTTTTTTCCCAATAAACAGACGGGATGGTGAGAATAAGTCATGGTTTTAATAATGCATGATGTTATTTATGAAGTCACAGAGATCAGATTCAAGGCATGCTTGTTATAAACAAGTTGGCTGAAAATGTTAACAGGGGTTGCTCAAGTTACATTTTCAAGCAACTCTGGATGTTTTTGTTAGTCAGACAGAAACCACTTAAAGCAATGGAAACTCTTAACTTCAAATAGGGGTAGCTTCACAAACCATACCATGGTGCTAAAACTTGGCCAAACACCACTGTTCTTCTGGATTCTCAAATTGGACTGATATTTCATTTCCTGGCATTGTGCTCACTTGCCATTATGTATGCTGACGTGTTGCATTGATGCCAATTTTCATCAATTTTAACACGGGAGCTGCAGTCGCTGGGGCCAGTCACCTGTGATTGAAGAATTTTTTTTTTTTTCTTTATATACTGGCTCCGCCATATCTCACCTGAGGACACGGCGATGTAGCGAGCACAGCCAGCCTTTTCGGAGTGATTGCAAAATAAATGAATAAATAAAGAAAGAAAGAACATTCTCAGTACTGATTTAAAATCCTGGAACAAAAGTTAATGCTGCAAATTGTGCCAAATGACACGTTTTGATGGATTTCTTGAATTAGGAAGTGACAGTTGGTATTCTGACTGGCCGTGTCACGTGTCGCCTCGGTAACCGGCTCCAGGAACATCCTGAAACGATCCCACTGACAAGCTTGCGGGGCTTTAACTGAGCCACAGCCGTTTCCCCTCCGCTTCCTTGGACATAGGGGGTTAGCCGCACACCTCTGCTGTGATTCCAGCAGCACAATATATGCTTAATGAGATTTCAGAGCCTGCGAGCTACACTTTTCTTCTCTCCCCCTGTACTCACATATCTGTACCCCCCCACCCCTACACCCCCCACCCCCCCACCGCTACACACACACACACACACACACACACACACAACCACTGCCTTGTGGTGAGCTTAACATTTTTGGAGTGTAGACAGGCGCGACGCGGTGGAAGTTCAACCAGGAATCGGACGGTGACAATTTCACGGCGTATGATTGAAACACCGCTGTCGCGTGTAGCTACAGGTCATCAGCAGCCGTCACTCCAGGTTACGGTCGATGTAGCCGAGTGAAATGCGGCACACGAAAAACAAAAAAACAAATAAATAAATGAAAGAACCAGGTTCGGACACGGTGCTCCTTCACTTCCCGGCTTCCTCTCAGCTGAGCTCAGGATGTTTTCGCCACAGATTTTACAGCTGGATGCGCCATGTAGAGACAAGAGGCCTTGACGCTGACGAGTGTATCAATAAAAGATTCAGCACCTTATGCCTTGTCTTTACACAAGCGCAGATTTCTTTTTTTGTCTCGCCAATTTCTTCTTTTTTTTTGTTTGTTTGCTCTGTTGCAGAAGCTCTGCCGCGACCGTCAGCTTCCTGATGCTCATGACAAAGCAGGCCGTATTCTTCATAAATGTCAAACACCTCAAACAAGACGTGAGCCACTGGGCGTCTGAGAAGAAGTTAATTAAGCTGTGCGGTCCCTGAACGCTGCGCCGGATAATCAATCAAGATGCATCCTGTCATTTGCCTAGCCTTAGAGGGGTCAGTCGGGGTGGATGTGGGAGGCTGCGGAGGAGTTCGCCCGTTCGCTGTTAATCATGAGCAAGATTTAGCAGCCAGCGCCCTGTCTGTCAGGGCCGAGATTGCATTAGCTATGATTTCACAAGAACACAGCAGGGGGGGAATGTCAGGAGTCACTGAGACACCGGAAAATACGTCCGAAAATACGTGCTTATTAGCACGTATTTTAGGACCAAGTTTCTAAAATACATCTGTTAAGCTGTCACAAGATGAGGCACGGGACAGTAGCTGCACACACACACACAGACAGACAAGACTGCTGCAGTTTTGCTAGACGGAACACATCTGATGCAACCAAACCCTCAGCTGGACTTGTACTGGGAGGTTTCAGGAGAGATGATGCCTGTTTTGAGGAAACACGTTTCATATCTCTCTACCCAAGCACTTCAAGAAGAAGTCACAGGCTTTGAAATTCCAGTTCAAGTTCATTCCCTCGTAGTAAGTGTGTATACTAAATTTTACATTACAAATCTATTTAGAATGTCTAGATAGCCGATATAACATTAATTAAATGCATGATTAATTCTTAATAAATCTTTTAGAGAGGAAACAAAGTGCATTTTTAAAGTCCTACATCATTTGTTTTTGGAGAAAACAAATCCTTCCAATTACACTCTATCAAGTCCTGTTTTTTTCTAGACACCCCAAGAAACAAAAACCAAAACGAAACAAAACAAAACATAAAAGACAATATAATATACTATATTGAATTTGGCAATAAAATGGTCATTCTGGAGCAGTAGGAAATCATAATATAACCATGTTTAACCCCTGCAACTGTTAAATGCTGTCAAATCTGAGCACTGCCGAGATGGTATGGAACATTTTGCGGGACTCTGCGGCTCCAAATATTTGCCTTCCACAGATTGTTTGTCATTGCAGTGACATATTCTTTTTAAAAGGTGCGAGGGGGGAAGAGCTAAGCAGTTGATAAAGCATCAGATGAATGTGAGAGGTCCAGTCTTGTGGCTCCTGGAGTCATTCGACTTACTTTTCCCTCTGCCATCCTACCTGCAACTTAACGTGAAGGTGAGGACCAACAGAGAGCACTGATTTTCAATGTGTCTGCTTTGCTATCTGCTCCTTACCAGGGTCATCTTCATCCGAGTTTTAATCCATGTTGTCTTCCTCCAAATAACCATCCTTCTCATTGTGGAGGGTCATATCAAGGGCTAGGTGCACGTTAAGTCGTGCGGCCATGACGTGTAAATGAAGTGTTAATGGCTCACCAGAGCTATGGAGGTCTATTCTGTGTGTGGAGGGCACATACATACTGTATTCACCAAAAAAGTCATACAATTCCCGAGAGGATATTCAGCTGTGTCCAAGGCTGAGTACTGCTAAAAATGACAGCTAAAGCGAGTTTCCAATGCAAAATGGAGAGGCTCTTTAACTGAGACTCAACAAGGAGAGAGCTCACAGAATGAGTCACAAGGCCTTTATTAGGCAGTGGTGCACTTGCAAAAGCCAGCATTTAAAGACTGGGGAAATCCATAAATCCTGCGAGTTTCCATTGACTTTGCTTTGGCTTCACAAGTCTCTGCACCACCTTCACAAAGTACTCTATACTCTTTCTCAGTATTATCACCACGTGGATCTAAGATCGTCAAAGAGCCGGTGCACTGTCCTTCCAAATCACATCCAATCTCTGTCTGCAAACAGACCTGTCATCATAACATGGCAGGTTGCTGAGTATACCGTGACACTATCTATCTGGAGGGATTTGCACATGACAACCGAGCTGCAAATGAGGTGTCTCAAAGCCTGGAGGTCAGAGAGAATGCTCCGCACGTCGCTCCGCCCTGCTGTTGCTAATGTTTTGATCCCAGCACAAGGCAGTTGGACCGCAGCTGTCCCTTTGAATGCTAATGAACGATGTCTTCAAAGAAGCTTCGCTTCCCAAACATACTTTATTGCTTTTTTTCTTTTTTTTTTGCTCCATATGCAAAAGACAACTTTGCAGTTACCTGCGCAATAACAGAACTTGTGCATGCAGTGTTTAACATCACGAGCATCAAGAGTTCGGTGAGAGCGCGGAGTGATTGTTTAGTTCATGTGCTGCAGTGTCGAAACCAGGATTAGACAGTGGGGAGGATTCCACTGCGGCTGCGTCCTGTGATGAGCACTATGAGCTTGAGCTCTCTAACACCTTTACTCCATGATTCTAATGCAGATCTGTCATTTTCATCCAATGTTTATTCTTTTTTAATAAACAAGCTCACCAAATCATGGTGAGCTTCATGATGGCCTAAATGAGATGGCCTAAACTTTAACCATAAACATTGTCTAACTTCTTCCAGATATACATTCACTCGTTAACTGACACCTTGCTGTGTGTCCATGTGTTCATCAGGGCTTTTTTTTTTGTACTTCTCTCTATATCAAAGCCTTTTGCATCACTGTGGGCTTTGTGCAGGGGAGGTGAACCTGACCTGTTCCTGGCTCTATCTTTAGCTCTGCTGCATCGTTGACACAGCATGTGGACTGCTTCAGTGGGCCTTCGCTACATAATTCATCTGTGTTGGAGCAAAATCCGCTCGAAAGGAATTAATGTTGCCCTGGTACACACCACCAGATCTTTAATCAAAGTCGTGGCACTTCACAGTTGCGAGCATGCTGAAAAGCTGTGACCGCGTGTGAGGTGATGGGTCACCAAAAACCACTAAAGATAAACGGTAACCAAAATGATTTTATGATCACAGGCAGTAGCTAAAAGAGGTGATAAATATCCATGAGTGAAAACACTAATATTTGTTACCCAACGAGGATCGGAAACAGTAATCTCCCGCTGTATACTTCACTGTACACACATCAAACTGTGTTTTGACTGAAAGTGAATTCAGTCTTCGCAGGCTGTTTTACCATGCTGTAATGATATCGAATTTCACTGAAAACTGCACTTGAGATGGAATTTGAAATGAACATTCCTGCTCTCTGGTTTGGTGATACTGGATCTGTTGCTTCCATTAACTAGAACACTAATGTCCTCAGATTCATCCATTATCTTAGCTGCACTGTGCTTTAGCAGCACACCTAAGGCTAAGGGCTATAGCAAATCTATCATTTGTTATCGTTGGCTTTGTGAAGGATCAGCCCTGTTTTCTCCCCTGACTTCACTTCCTCTGTAGTTACAGTACGGACAGACATACAGTATTGGGATTGCATAACTGAGTAACTCTCACAGAACGAGCTGGAGATGCTGTGAAGAGTTGCAGGGCATTGAGAAACCTGTACTGTGTTGCAGAACAGTGTTTAACACTCCGACATCTGAGGGATGAGCTGGGTGTATTTATAGCCTCATTTGCATGCAAGATATATGATGAAGCTGCATACAGTAATTGACTGTGTAAGTTGAGCCCTCCAGTGCCGAAACATGAGATGGAATATTTTAGTTCATGACAAGTTACACATGGGGGGGGGGGGGTGGTGGTGGAGGGGTGCATTATGTATGCACGGGTAATAATGCATTTTAAATTCCATAACCCTTTGTTGTTGAAAAAACTTTTTTTTTGAGAGAGAGAGAATACGGAGATGTTATGAAGAAACCTTGGCCTGAAGCTCCTGTTTGTCTCCTGTCAGTCTGTAATGTACCTGCTTTTGTATGCAAAATGTAAACGGTCGGCTCACTGGATTACATCCATAACAGACGTGGAAAAACAAGCTTGATGGCAACATTTTTTATCTCGCATCAGACAGCCGCCCCGAGCCGCGTGATCGTCGTCTGGCTGCTGGATTATTCTGGAGCTACTCCTCCCGACGCCACCTTCCAAAGGTTGGAACATTTCATTTCGCAGCATTATTTCTGTGCTTAAACCATTAGTTCTTGTTAAATCTTGCTGAGCGGAGGGAGCCGCTCTTGTGCACAGGTGCGTCCGCTCCGCTGTAGCGCGGGGTCAGTCCTTGACCGTCCAGGATGGCATTTTAAAAGGTCAGTCCATACACCATGAATACACGCTAACTCCTCTCTCTTACTGCCTGCAGTCTCCCCATTCTCTTCTCCAAGAGAATGAAAAAAAAAAAACAAACCAAAAAAAAACGCTGGGTCTTAACTGCATCAAAAATGTGATTCACAGACCTATTATTGTGCTTGCACATTGCAGTTTGCACATCACGGTTGCAGGACTGCTCCGAATTATTAACAGACATGATGCATCCCGGTGCATGCTGGCAGCTCAGAATCCTCCCTTGCTGACAAACAGAGCATGTTCACAGCATTTGGTGTGTGTATGTGTGTGTGTGTGTGAATATCCTTCTCAGTCATTTGTCATCAGATTCTAATTAACACCCAGACATTTTTATTAACATCGGCGCCTTATTAACTCAAAGGTCGTATATTGTCCGTGAATAAAAAGAGAGAGAGAGCGTAATTAAGGTTAAATCCCGTCACGTCCGTGGATTCAGTGTAAGTTGAGTGATGGATGAATTCACTGTAAGCTGGTCTGTGGTAATGGCGCTAACTGCTGTCGCCTGTGGACAGATCTCAGTAGCTAAATGCCCGAGCATGACAGCCAGCCACCAGTCTCTGCCTCCCTGTCAGCCTTAATCACAGATGACGAGCAAAGTCGTCACATTTTGACGCACACATCGAAAAATGTCTCATTGACTGCAACACACTAGGTAACACAGGTAAATAGTAGTCTCCTGTCCTCCGCTCTTGACCTTTCTTCCCCATTGATTCTATAATTAGTTTTCACCTTTGCTGCGAGTTGCCTGCCATGACTGGTGACCTGTCCGGGGTGTACTCCCTGCTCACGCCCAGTGGAACTCACTGAGATAAGCTCCAGAGGACCCCCTGTGAAAGTGTTGAGGTGCAGAGTGGGTATGATAATGGATGGATAGATGGACCTGGCTGGAACTATGACTGTCTCAAGGAGCACCATGACGCTCATTTCCTTGGATTATAATGACCTGAAAAAATGAAAATCGTTGCCATTGTGTAATAATTACATTTTCTATTGTATTTTGGCAAATCTGAATGATTGCATCTCACCACAACTATGACTGTCGGGCCTGATGGGACAGCCTGATCTTTCACGGTCCGAAAGTTCATGTTTTGTGTTGTGCCTGTTCGATCTGACATTTTAGCAATCGCACAATCCAATCTGTAAAATGTCTAACTGCTTTGAGTAAATGGTTAATCTAGTTCTTGTCACGTTGTAGGAGACAGAACAGTTTTTCAACATGAAGCTGGCTGCAACGACATCTAATAAACACATATTAAGGTTAGGAAAAAAACAGCTTCCAAACATATGTAAATGACTGTCAATTAGATGTACGTACCAAACGATAAATGTATAAAAAAAGATATATTAAACTCTGTAAAGAGCTAATAAAGGTGTCAGAGTGTTGATGAGGCTGTCAAACATTTACACTTGGTTCAAATGTTTTATTTATATCCACTGAAACAAGTTCCTAATCAGAGCTGCTAAAACAAACTGACCTGGATGTCACGTGGCTCCGTTTGCATCCTGTCTGATTAACTTTGTGAAGGCTGGTACAAAATGTTCCCTCAAAGAGCCGCGGAGCATGCCAATCAAGTGCATCCCATCTCTTTGATGAAATGCTGATATTTTGTTAGCAACAGGCCGCATTCTGTTTGCAGACTGCTTCCAACCAGCTGCTAGTGGCAAGACAAGAGGCACAAAAATACCAGTGAAACCCGGAGGGAGCGAGGGAAGAAACAGGGCTGCTTCTATACCAAGGCTTTCTCCGTGCATCTGCTCCTCTCATCTGCAAAAAAGTTGCTCCACATTTCAATAATGTGGGACGCCTGTTATGTGGCGTCACATTACAATATATGCCATCAGATAATTGAATGGAAGCGAAGCACGTACGTCTATCAATAGATCCTTTGATCAGTGAAACATGAAAAGCTTTGTCAGCAGTCGCTCAGCATCATTCTAAAAAGAAAGTGGAGCGCATTGTTTGGTTACTTTTTTTTTTCTTATCTTTTTCATTGCCGGAACTGGGAAAAGTATTTCCAGTTTGTTTTTCTACATAATTAGGAATAATTCTACACGCATCACTATTGTTCTTAAGCTTGAAGAACAGCAGCAACAGCTACAACAACAGCGTCTGGGGAAGCAGTGGAATGCTCTAAAAACACATATTTCGAAGATGTTGGGCGTAAACAGACCGTGTTGGAACAGCTCGTCCACACAAAAAAGGAGATGGGAAGGTTGAAGACTTCAGTACTGCATTCTGTGCGGAAAGCAGTACTGCGATAGTATCAATATATACAGTATAGTCTCAGCAAACAGTGGAATTTATTCCATCAAAGGCTTGATAAAAATGTCAGCGTGCAGCCATTTTGTCTTCCTACATATATTCATAGCCTCAGATCACTGACAGAGATTCTAAACGGACCTGCTGTGTTAAGCCAGGTTGGTAAAATAATGTTTTGTTGTTAAGGACTATAGCATCAGACAGACAATAATTTCATAAAGAAATAAATAAAATATTTGATGAAAACAGCTACAATTAAGCCAACGGGGAGTCTGTGTGGGAAATTATGGTTGAGGTAAATATGTTTTCTATAGAACGTGTCAATAGTTCCCTCACAGACACAGCAGCATTAGACATAAAAACGGATGAATACAGAATAATGTATCATTTCACAACAAAGTGTCTGGCTGAGTCTACATCCTAATAGCGAGTGATAACTCTGAGATTTTCCCTCCGAGGTTTTCTTATTGACATAAGTTTGTCTGCATGCAAAATTACCCAGTAAAACAAATTCTGTGCATCCCTGTGTGTCTATGCTATTGTTTGCTAGTCTACAGCAAACATGCCGCCTTCCACTGAGAAACAATTGACAGGAGAGAATTTCCTGGGGTGGTTCCCTAAGGAATCACCACACATCTATCTAATAATAATGATAGATTAAGTAAAATGGATGCACAACACCAATAACCGATCTCTCCCTGATTCTCAGAACTGATATCGAGAACCAATAGGTGGTTTGCGAGGGGGACCAGGAGTGATCTGCCAATAGGTAGTAATGCTGGGGTTCTGGTGGCATACAGCCAAATTTCAGATTTCAACAGCAGTAACTCACGAATATCTAAAAACACCCAAAAAAAAAAAAACAATGACAGACATGGAGCAGCTCTAGCAACACATTTTATTGTTGGTGTGATGTCATTTTTTTGTCCAACAAGCCTAGTTTCACCAGAACCCACATGCATGCTGGGCTATTGAACACCATTCTATAACCACTAACACATTATGCACCTGGCCTCCTCTGTTCTGTCTTTCCTCCAATCAGCTCCTTTATTTCATAGCCTTTATGCCACGGGTGTTAAAGTCCTGGCAGCGGTTTAGTTCTTTGTCAGTTCATTCGGCTGGGAGTCATTTTTTTAAGCCTTTCCCTGCAGGAGATGGACCAAATGCAGGACAACTCACAGCAGTTGTTCCAGCTTTAATGTTGAGAGCTGATATTAATAACAATAACTGGGCAGAGACTAAAAAAAAAACAGTTGGGGCAAATCAGGACATAAAATCGAATACAGGACATAAAACCAAAAACAAGACAAAACAAAACAAAATAGCATGCTTGACAGCCAGAAAGCGTGCGGGTCTCCAAAAGGACAAGTACACACTTAACATGGAGCAATGGAGCAGTGAAGCATGGGAAAAGAGCACAGAAGCAAGAAGAAACAAAGGCACGGGCATGGAAACAGAACAGCAAAGCAAATGCTTCTGTTGCATGGGGGCTGTGTAGTAACTGCAAGACTTACGTCGGCCGCACAGTGCTGAAGGTCCGAGTCCATTCATACACTGTGCACCAAGCTGCGGCTTAGTGATGCACAAATCGCCCTATATTTTCACGTCCATCACGTGAATATCCAGGTAATTCCTAAACTGTATCGGCTTGCTTAAGACGTGCCACTCAGATCTTGACAATCCTGTTCAGAGGAGGTGAAACACCTTCAGGAATCTACAACTAGTCTACTCGCGAGGACTCCGCCTTGACCTGGACAAATGAGAATCTCCAGAAACATCTGTGTGCTTGTAACAAACAAAACAGATGATGCGATAGAGCTGCGAAACACTGGGACGACGATGTGCAAGTCGGACACGAACCCTGTTTTAAACCACCCCGACTGAAGAAAATTGCTCGACCGCCCATCAATTCCAAGTCAATACTTTTTAATCAAGGCAGGCATCTTTTCAGGTGGCTGCCATTTCTCTGGTGATGACTGTGTGCTGGGAGACATTTCCGTCATACTTTTGACACTCTTGAATGTGGGTTGACGCTGAGATTTTCAAGATCTAATTTCACATTCTGTTAGAGTTGTTGATAGGATGACGGCCCCACAGTGACTGCGAGCTCTGGGATGAAAAGCATTTATGAGACAATGATATCCATCTGATTCCGTATCAAATGCGGCTGTCTCGTTGGTATCAAACCTGCGAACGCTCATTTTGTTCATAAACACGACACATAGTGAAAAGGAAATTAAAAACACTACCATTTGTTCACGACGCCTGACATTTCTGGTGTGACATCACTTGGCCATCAGGATTTGCGGAGCCACTGAGATATTTTCATCGCTGTGGAACCGTTTGGCTTTTTGAAATGCAGCCACATTCAATATTTTGGCAGGCTGCGTCCTTGTCTGGCAAAAGTCGATGAGATGACAAAGTGAATATTTGATGATAATTGTCATTCGTAAGTCTGTTGTTTAATCATGCCCACAGTATGTAATTGTTTGGAATTATCTCATTCGTTGCATCACTTTGCTCCGTTTTTCAGTTTTCTAGGCGTAAAAATCTTTTTGTTTTGTCCTTTTTCTGATACTTTCTGTCTGAACCCTTTTTTAGCACAGGGTTCAACTTCAACTTCAACATGATGGGAACATCCATGTCGGTAGAATGGGTCATACAGTGCATGTTTCTCTTGCTCACTGTGTTTAGCACTAAATCAAGCTGTCCTCTCTTTAATGAACATAACTATGCATTAAAAATTGAGAGATTCTGTTATTTATAAGCTCTGAGTGTTTTGAAAATGCATGTAAGGAGTGTAGTTTTAGTGTTATTAGCAGAAGTTACAATGTTGATGAAAACTAGATATGTTTTGCTAAACATTTAAACATGACAACTACATTTAATTTAAAAAACTGGGAGGTACAGTGAAATAATCAAAATAATTTTGCTTGTTTACATTTTCAGTAATAATCCACCTTGTATTGAGAAGACTAACCTCCACCCGCAACGTCCCCTGTGTACGGCTGTGTATTTTTGGACTGATAGCAAGCAATATAGATGCATCTACCATCATTAGTGACTGATTTAAAGCACCGGCACACAAAGTGAAACAGGAAAAGGACGGCGGGAGCAGGAAATGCAAACTTGTAAGCAAAGTAGATAAGACAAACGAGTCACAAGAGATGAAAACGTATTGAAAAGGATGTGAGGCAGAGAACAGAGGAGGGAAAGAAAGCGGAGGTGGCAAAGGTGTTGTGATTTGTCTGCCAACCTATTATAACAAAAGCAGCTTTTGACGGTGGTTATGCTGCTTCCTACCTTACAGTATGTACAGTTTCCCATGCGGCTTAAAAATAGCAAACCAAACTATTTCTGTCTCCAGAAGTAAAAAAAAAACAAACAAACAAAAAAACTAGCAAACAAAAAAAAAATCAAGCTTAACATTTGCATGTGAATGGTATTTACACAAGGGATCCAAAGCAGGCCTTTGGCTCTGACATGACTTTATTTTAGTGTTAACACTGAGGTGTGCATCACAATAAGCGCCTGCATTAAAATTCAAGTATCTGTTTTCTCTCTTTTTAGTTCATTTGTTTCAGTTGTATAACTCTGGACATTGTGAATTAAAAAAAAAAGTGTCTTTGAGCCATTAAGTTGTAGGATCTTCACATGTGGAGTCATTAAGCTTTAAATAGATGTTTATTTAATCAGCTGCTAATAGACCCAAAACAGCTCCTGCAGGAAAAGGCTTAATACGTTTTTCATGTAACGGCTTCTCCAGGCCAAGCCTGGCTGATTTCCTGGTTCCATTAATCGGCATATGTGGGAGGACACAGTGTCTTCCAATCGATTGCGTCTGTGTAATTACAGCTGACGCCATTTCACATATACTTCACTTCGATTCTGAGATAATCATTGGCACGCTCGGTCTAATTGTCAGCTAACTAGTTATGGCCACATATCGGTGTGTGTGTTGTTTTGTTGTGGGGGGGGTGAGGAGCTGATTAGCTGAGGGGTATTCTGTTAACACAGGGTTAGGGTTAGGAGGCCCTCAAAGCTGTAGATCATTGGTTGTGTCAGCACTGGAGAATTATTAAATGCAGTGGACACAGCGCACTCCACTGCATGGTGATTGCCTGTTCAGGCATAAATATAGGGTAATTGTTGGCATGAAAGCAGTCAAACAATTTATAAGGTCGGTATATTGCAGAGGAGTAAAACTGTTTTTCAACTGTAGCTAGAGCTTTCCCCTCATCTTAATCTGTTCCCTTTGTCCCTACGCACCATTTGTGCATTGTTTTCATATGATCCCATTTCTTAATTTAGATTTTTGGAGCTTTTTAAGTTCATGTTCGTACTTTATGTTTCCATGGGGCACTTTGTGAATTTTACTTCTGTGCGAGGTGCATACTGAATAATTTAACGTTGCACATCAAATATTTAAACTATATTTAAACATTACACCTATGGGCCCGGGCCAATTCAATAGTGGTGTGTAGGGGATGGATTTTCACATGATATGCCAGATCATATACTAGCAGGCCAAAAGGCCAGCCATAACAGGATTCCAAATACAACACGATGAGTGTATCACAAAAGAGCCACAGCAAATTATTGAAGCCAACAGTTTATACAAGAGTATACAAAAGGAATCCCAAACTGCACTTCATTAGATCAGAGCTTGTGACAAGAGTGAGAGTATTTGTGGGTGGTAGCACATTGTGACACCCCAGGCTCTGTCATACCACCTGGCACTTCATTGCCGCCACCGTAATGATGCAAGTGTGGGAAACATCACTGCTGACATGCAGGCTGCCTTTCACTTTCACTTTCACACAAACACGTACATGTGTTTGAGCAAGCTGGTGACCAGGACACATGGATCAGGAGACTCCCATGGACTGAGCAGCCATTGAAAAGTTCTAAGGGAGGGAGGGAGGCGTGTGGTGTGTGTGTATGTGAGGGGGGGTGACGTGATCCAGCTCTCTACACTTCAGCCCGAGCCCTGTTCATCAACCACGCTGACAGTTTTGGGACAAGTTCATAAACAGCTGCCATAGGAGGCTGAGCTATTCAGGGAACTCAGCCAGACAGTCTGATCAGGGGATTCAGAGGAGGTGCAAAAAAACATACAAACAAACAAACAAAAAAAAAAGGTGAACACATGATTCACTGCAGATTCATCAACAAACATTTTCAGAATCTGCAGCCCATTTTGCTTGGCATTTAAGTTTGTTTCAGCACTCTGAACTCAATTTCTGGGTAATGTTTAAAGCACATCATATATTTCTCCATAATCTTCACGACGCACACCCACACTTGAAATATATCTGCAGAGGAAGCTATGCATCTCTCTGCACATCACCCTCAATGCGCTGGGCCACATGCCCAAATCCTTTCATTTTCCACCTGTCACAAAATATGTCTCTTGCCTCTGGACAATATCCAGTTATACATCCTGTGTTCAACAGTGCATCCAAGCCAGATTCCAGACTCTGTATGTTCCATCAACTGATTAATGTCCCAGGCACTCAGCTGCTCAGCTGATTTAGAGACAAGTGAAATGAACTCGATGACTATCGCCTGAAATGTGGTTCATATTTCTGTCCATCCGTTACTTCCAGTGCTCACAATAAGGGTCAGTTCAGGAGGTAGTGTGTTGTTTAGTAAACTGTTGTTCCAACCACAGTTGTTATTTTTCTATAGTTCAGTCAATGCTTCGACATTGTCACTTACCACAACGAATCAAATGGAATTAAATGCTATATGAGCAGCAAAACAAACAAATTAGTGTTCTGATGGTATATGTATGATACCTTATGACTATGCTTTTCCAATGGAAAGTTGTTTGTGAAGTGTATGTCTCTCAGCATCTCTCAGCTTCTTTTAACGACAGCCAGGTACTCACAATGGCTTTGCTAATGACTGCACAGAGGTTAAATCTATGGATTCCACACCAACTAGTTAGCATTTCAGTCATTTTGAAGACTGTGACTTTACTGCATATAAACTGGCCTTGGCCTGTATCTTTCCATCCATTATATGTGTTGACTGTAAAAACGTACGCGCAAAAATCACAATAACCATTTAATCAAACTGCCTGAGCTCACTTCAGTGTGATACAGTCTGTTCAAGGGAACTTGTGGAGAATGTGGACATGTGCAGAACTCCAGTACTATATGCTATTGCTTATTTCTACAATTCATATTATGGTGAATATAGTGTGTGGGCGTCCTCCGTAGGAAGATCATTAATTGATGCATTAATTAATCTGCTTTCGATGTGATGGACCGGATGCTGACCTCCTCCAGGCAAGGAGCCTGGTGTGGAAAAAGAGACAAGTAACAGGAGAATAACACATCTCCTTAAGTATGAAATGATTGATTTGTTAAGATTGTTGATGCTCACCGATAATTGGGCAATTATACAGTGATAAGCATTCAGTAAGAATATTCACGCGGTGTCATAAATATTCATTGTGGAGGGATCCTTGTAGTGTGCATCATCTCCACAGAGCAACCTGAACATGCAAACTCGAAAAGAGCCATGAAGACACTGTGCTAATGACTAGGGAATACTACTCTGACAGAGATTTGAATTGACTGATTTCACAGCAAAGACGTCTCTCATGATTAAAAAAAAACAAAAAAAAAACATAGATCTGCAAATTATCCGGACTATTAAGTAAGGTCACGAGGCAATTCTAATAAAATCTTCTGAGTCTGTAGAACTCCTCATGTATCTCAACATGTCACACCCTGGAGATGAAACACAAATGAACATTCTGTGTGTTTTAACAGTTGACCCCACTTGTCCTTCACTAGGCTGGGATTCTCTGCCCGTAAAAACAGGTATTGTTATCCTCACATAATGACGTAATTTGGCAGAATATTCTACCAGGAGTCTGCGCCGGGCGCTGGTCCTGAGGGGAATGTCACAGCTCTAACCTCATTTCCAGCTATCATTGGCTCTGTGTGAGCACCAGGATGCAAAGCAGGGACGAGGAGAGTGTTGGGGGAAGCACTCTGACAGAGCATGGAGGGAAAGACAGAAGGTTGTGTCAAAGACAGGGCAGGAATGGCAGGAGGAAGAATGCAGGAAATAAGAGCAAGGTGGAGACACGGTCTTAAGAACAAGGGTGAACGATGGAGGATGAAGAAACAATAGAGGGAGGTTATGAGCAAATACCAGGAACAAACGAAGAGAGGTGAGATGGAAGAGAGGCACAGAGAAAACAATGAAAGGGAAAGTGAGTGGTGATGGCAAAGTGAGAAGACGCTCGACTCTAAATAAACATGCAAAGTGGGATGACAAACAGCGAGAAGTGAGCTGAACAGAGGTATACTGATGCACTCTGACATCTGACATTTACTTTCTATTTACACTGTTTCACGTTAAAGCAGCTTTGATGGCTTTAATCAACACGTAGTGCTTAACAACTCCATATGCCCCGCTGCCCTGAGCTGACACACGCCGGCTGAGGAATTACATGCTAAACATGATCCTGCCAGGAAAGCTTTGCCAGATTGACACTTAAAAAGCTTTTTGAGGCTGATGTCAACATCCACAGAACCCAGGCAGACACCCAGGTTATCACCTTCCCCATCGCCGCTTTGGGCTGAATAATACGTTTGCTGCAGCATAACTGTGCTTGGCAGCAATGGAGGTCAGCAATGGCTTTCTCTTTCTTATGCAATTAACCTAGTTTCTCAGTGAGGCAGCAATCTATGGGGAAGTAATTAAAATCCAAATTCTTCCCAGTGTGTGTGGACTTCACAGGGAAAAAAAAAAAAAAAAAGGAAAAAACCTTGGACAGCCTGATGCTGCATTTGGAAGTGTTGATCACTTTCCTTTAAAAAGATGTAACTTAAAGGACACGAGGAAGGACAAAGACAGAAACAGGAGGATGCAAGACCAACATAAGGACTGGAAGAGTGGATTGAGGATATGAGGGAACGAGGGAAAAGGGCTGGATATATTTATTTCATCTGAAGTGTGATTTCGTTAAAAAAAAAATCAATTACTCTCTGTAAGCTCTCGAACACTCTTCATTTATTCGCCAATTATTTTCTCATGAAGGTGATGCAGCCGGGGCGTAAAAAAAAAAAAAAAAAAGATATCAGTTCACTTGGCACTGCTGCAAAGCAAACACAGCCAGTTGAAAGAGAGGAGGAAAAGAGGATGCTCCCTCCATCCATGTATTTGTTCTCCAACCTGCCTGTGAATGTGTATGTGAGCGTACTGTGCACTGACCTTGAATTCCTCCTGCGGGTAACAAATAATCTTCAAGTCTCTCCCCTCCTCCCACAGACGAACGCTGCCAGGTGTCGGCTCTGTGTGTGTGTGTGTGCGCGCGCCGGGGCAGAAGTCCTCCACCTCATCCGTTCACTCTTTCACCTATGGGAGAATGCACAGAGGGCGGGAGAGAATGAGAATGGGACGTCGCGGGGATCCTCCAACATTTGCGTGGCATCGGACGTTTTTATTTGAGAGATGAGGGAACTGTGGGATTCTGTTTTCTCTCCTCTCAGGGCAGGATTATTTTTGAAGGGATTGTTTAGACGCAAAAGGAAAAACATAGACATAAGATGAACCAGCACGTTTCTCTGTTTGCTGTGGCTGCAAATTGCTTGAATTTCCGGTGGCTTCTCTGTGGAAGAAGCATGACATACGGGAGGGATTTTAATTCAGTGGCTCCTCTGAATGAGCTTATGAAATTGATTTATCCAAGGTAAATTGAGCATTAGCAGAGGCATTACGGATGTACAAGCGTGGGACTTGAACTTTGGACTGCATCGGTTTCCCAGCATATCTGCAGCATATATGCTAAGATAACCTAAATAGGTACAACTCCATGCACAGTGCACATGCCCACATCCTACTGATCTTATCTTCAGACTCCCACCCAGCAAGACATTTCCTTTTTGTCCTCCGGTCAACTTGGCATCTTCCTTGTATTTATTTGTTTACTGACATACGGCAGACCGTGTCTACTATTGTTGCGATGCCAAAGAATCATTCATTCTTCCATTCCCTGTCTACTAGGCCACAGGCCAGAGGTAGGAAAACGCCCAGGGCACACACACACACACACACACACACACACACACACACACACACACACACACACACACACACACACACACACACACACACTCTCTCTCTCTCTCTCTCTCCCACACTCTCACCTATTGGCCATTGGTAAATTGAACTGTAAATCAGACTATTGGGACTCAAACCTGGATCAGGTCTTGCCATGTTATGAAGCTCCTTATTCTGAAAATATGAAATATAAGTAACCATCATATGCATATTTAAAAACTGAATTATTCTATGTCAGTGCATTTCAAATATTAAAAAAGAACATACTTTTTTTTCCCACCACCACAATGCACAGGAAAGTCACATTTAGCATTGTAGCAACAGTTTGTGGGTCTCTTGAATAAAACCAGGTGCATTTTCTTATCGGAACCTTTCCCAGGATTGCTCCCACCATCTCAAAGGGCCCCAGTCACCTTGAAGCGGCTGCGGCTCCTGAGGCTCCCCACCACGCTGGCCTGGGGGCCCTGAAGTGGCACTGCCACATCACAGAGCCTTGGGTCAGCACCATTAATTGGGGGCGCCTGTTTGTGTCACGCTGACTTTGCAAATCACTTGGACTTTTTTTTTTGAGGAGTGGGGGGGGGGGTGCACCCGCGGCACCCATCAGTCAGCCACAAGCCAGCCTCACTCGGAGTTAAGTGCTGTGCCAATTATTACATGACACCACCATCCATATCTGTTCTCGCGGAAATTCATAATTTATGACACATCCTCGCTTCTGCCTCTGGGGACCTGAATGCTATTATCCTACTAAAGTGAGATCTGATTGGGCAGGCGCTATCTGAGTTGCTTCTTTGAAGTCTTTTCTTAACGCGCCCATATATAGTCTCTGTAATGTATCTACATCCGGCAGAACACACATCCAGTCAGCCTGAAGGATACCAGGTATCCTTCTCTCAAAATGGCAACCGCCCTGGCTGAGAATAACTGTCTGGGTGTTTGCTTTGGCTCACGTGCTTGGAGCTAGTTGGTGCGCTGAAAGTCAGCCTGTCCATCACGCGCCACGTTTGGCCTTCCACGTTGCATCGAAACCCCCACAAAAACTCTCGGAAGCTGCTCCACTTCTTTAGCCTCGCTCTAAATATATGCGCGAAAGTGTGTTTGATTGAGTGAGAACGCCATACGGATCCATGAATACCCATGAATAATAACTAACCTTTCAACCTGATAACGTGTCTTTTTTTCGTATAGATTGTATTAACTATAATTCATTTTCAGTCTCAGTCACAATGTTTGCACGACTCTGTTTGCATATTACTCCAATCTGACAATTTTTTTCAGCGTTTCGACTCTTCAATGCATGTTAGATATCCAGACAGGGCCTGTTTAACTTTGCAACACCTGAATGAATGAGTTGGATGTGTCTGTGTGTGTGTGTGTGTGTGTGTGCGTGTCTGCCCCTCAGCTTAGATACTGAGCACATTCAGCACTGGGTTAAAGGTCAACAAGGGTGTTTCAATGCATCGCTGATTAAAACAAGTTGGAAATAAATCTCACGGTGATGAGGCGTCATGGCAGGCTTTCCAGAGTGGCTGCGTTGTTTTTTTCCAGGGCTCTGAAATGGCGGCCGTTTAACGCCGTGCACAATGACCGCGAGTTGGAGAGACGTCACCAAATGACATCACTCTTCGAGTAGAGTTGCGGAACAAGACGGCTGCCTTTTCCTCCAAGGTGATTGTCTCCGTGAATGGTGCTGTGCACGGAAAAAGCGAAGCAGCAGCTGATAGGTCCCATCATAAGGCTTTTGTGTTGACACCTGTTGAGGGACTCCCCTCAATGCTTTCCCTTGCCTGTCCTCAGCTATTTTTCTGGGCTACAGCACTTGATAGCGCTGGATAACGGCTGCAGAGCGATCGCTCTCGTTACCCGAAATCCATTTACTTCACAGTAACACTTTCACTGCAAATTAAATACTCTCTCAGTCAAAGATGTGATCTGAGCTTCCAAGTGACTGATTCAGCTTTCTACTCATCTCTGGGAATGTGTCAGCTTTCACAGGCGGCATTAAACTGCCTCAAATGTGGACAATAGGATTGTAACTCCAGCCACTTTTCTGAGGCTACGCATGAACTTCAGAAACCAAACAAGGCCAGAAGTTGTGACATCCTTGGGCCTATTTGATCTCGCAAGATGTTTACGGCCGGAGACGGGCTGTGTCTACTTTTTTATGCATAGGGAACCTAAAATGCATTTGCCCACCAAGATTTCTACAAGGCACCCGCAGTGGCACAAATAAGCACATCAGCTTGAGTCCATTCCCTTCTCCCTTTCTCATATTTTCCAGTCTATTGCCTGTCATTCCACCGCCTCATTTGAGCGTCTCTCCCCACTTTGCAGGAGATACCACTGCAGCTCCATTAGCAGAAAGGCTGGCAGAGAAATCTGCAGGATTGCACCAACTCTTTCACTTGCTGCTGGTTACTCCCAAAGGTGATGCTGAATTTATTTACTTTTCTTTTTCTTTTTTTTTTTGCTTTTCTCTCCTAACTTGTGAGATTCCAGTAAACTTTTGATGGAAAAAGCCACAATTCACAAGCTTCCACTGACATGTTCCTCATCGTCCCTTACCTCTGAGATATTGCTGCAACTGTAACATACAGGTTGCAATCCATGAAATGGGTTATATGACGTGTCGCCAAACTGTATCTAAAGACAAAAATCGTAGTAACTATTCTGACTATTCTGAGTCTCCCATTGTAGTATTATTCTACTTGTACTACAGCACTCCCTTCCCACACCACGTACACACTTGAAGAATCCACCCAGAGACATGAAAAGCAAAGTACATTTTTGAGATTATGATTTGTCTGAGCCACAGATCAGACATAACGTATCATTGTTTTGGTCATAATTGTCTTACGTTACCAACAGTGAAACTGACCAATTCAACACTTAAGTCTCATTATTGTGCTATCAATTCCATTCTCTAACACTGCGTTCTGCTGCCTTTATAGTCGATTGCCCGCAGAGGCTCATGAGCACATTGTGAACGTAACGGCAAACCGG
This sequence comes from Karalla daura, assembly GCA_029224185.1. Lineage (NCBI taxonomy): Eukaryota > Metazoa > Chordata > Actinopteri > Chaetodontiformes > Leiognathidae > Karalla > Karalla daura. The sequence continues at coordinate 4,298,703 of CM055199.1, read as the reverse complement.
TCTGCCAGTGAGTGTTTACCTGGCTCTTATTACATCACTACATTGCAACAATTATGAGACATCTGCTAGTTGTGAGCAGCTGGAAACCATTTGAGGAAGAGCATGAGCTGAACTTACTTGCAGATGTAGCATTGCATTGCCCTTGCGTAACCCCCAGCTCACCCAACATGTTTCCAATGTTTGCTCTCCACTGGTCCAACACCCCTCATCAAGGCATTTGGATGTGTGTGAGGACTCTACTTTGGCTGCACTGGCTCAACAGTATTATTTCACTTTATCATTATAACAGCTCCGGTGATATAGCAACACTCTGTTCATCTGGGTTCTTTAAAGACATTTTCACACATCATATTGTGTCATTCTCCGCAGCGTTGTTAGCATCTGAGCCCAGCAACAATGTAACAGAAAACAGAGAAACTGTGATGTACTGACGCAACAACCTCCAGGTGTAAATGACTTATCAAAGCCACAGTCTGCGTTTTCCCTCTGCTCGCTGACGTCAAACATCGGCTGTGAGCAGAATGATGAAAAACTCAGCAGTGAACCACGGCAACAGATCACTGGCTCAAACACGTCACCCAGGCAGTGACCGGGTGCACATTTAAAAGGCTGTAATTCGATCACCTCGTCCTGTAAGAAATATATGAAATTACAAAACAATAACCGGCCCATCAGATTATCCATCAGGTCTTGTCATCCATCTGAAAGAAACTTTCCAAATGTATTCTTTATGTGGCTGAAATAGAGACACCTGCATATGGATTTGCTGTGTTGGCGGACACCTTGATCAAAGGGTGCAGGCCTGGGACTGCACCTATAGAGGCTCTAATGCCACTAATACAGTATATGTCTCCAAAGCCAGCCATGCACATTGATAATGATGAGGGATTATAATGATTCCCATGTTCTGCTTGTCAGCGTTACCTGACAAAAAGCCCGTGGACTCATTAACGTCACGCACGCCACAGATCTGTGGAAAGTGTGTGCCAGTGTGTGTACAGCCAGATCACAGGGGCTTCAAGCTTTGCTTAATGTGTTAATGGAGTTTTTTTTTTTTCCCCTCCAAGTCTTAACCGAGAGTTTTTAGCAGATCATGTCTCAAGTGCAAAGCTAAAGGCCATAGCAAACTCGATTTACAACTCTTGATTTATGAGCCAACAGCCATTTCTTTGCTTGTGGAGCAAAGAGCGGCGCTGGATGAGTATTAATCCATGGGGTTGTGTTAAAAGAGGCTTGCATCCATGTCTGCCCTCGTTCTCAGCTGCAACTGTTTTTCCCCGCAGTCTCGCTGCTCGACTATCTCTCAATCAATTCCATACTTACTATGAAGTGTGAACACGGGGCGATGGTCGGCCTCGCTTTTGAAATGTTTTTTTTTTTCTTCTTCTTCTTCTTCCGGAGTGCCACTCAGCTCGCACCGGCGGGTGACGTTTTCTGTCAGCAGGATGAAAAATGGGGCCGCAAAATAAATAAATAAACGAATGAATGAAGGCGTCGCGCGCTGTGGCAGTCGCCCGCTCCCCAACCTGCAATGAACTGTCAAGCCGCGAGGCACTCTAACCTCCATATCTCGCCGTCCCAGCGCGCAGGTGGACAACGCGCGGAGGCAACGCCGCCGGAATAACGAGCAGGGGAGGGAGACGAAAACAACTTCCCCGCTACGTCGAGAGCCGAGGTCGAGGAATCTGTTGGAGTGGCATCTCTGCGCCACGCAACTGCGGCCGGGCACAGGCTCTGCCGCATCCGACGCAGGCAGGCACGCGGGGGCCGCCGCCCGCCGATCATTAGCGGCGGCGCATTCGCCACTTTTTCTTTTTTTTCTCTCTCCCCCCCTTTTAATTGTCATCCGTGGCGGCTGTTTTAATGGCCGGGCAGCACGTCTTCTCCGCTCTCAGTCAATCCAATTAGCATTTTGAACGCTGCGCAATCGAGAGGTACGTCACTCCAACGCGCTAATGGCATGCGGGTAAACAAATGTGCGATCATGAGGCCCTTTCGGTGTCTGCGGCGGAATCCTGGCAGAGTCGCGCACCTCGCAGAAGGTGAAATCAAATCTCGACGACCGATGTGACTACTCCTGTCAGCTTACTGCGGTTTATCCACGCTGCCAATTTATTCGCCCCCCCCCCCCCCTCATTTCCATTTAAACAAGTAGGGAGAGTCTATCACAACGTTGGCATTATTTTTGTAGATCTGGCCATTCGTTATGACAGTTATGAGTCACTGCTGAGATGGGGGTAAGAGACAAAAGGTCAGACAGTTGTACAGGTTGTAAACATGCCAGTTAAATGGCTCAGACTACAGTCTAAGTGGATAGAAAACATTTCAGTGTGGCTCGGCTAATAATTATAACACATTACACTTGCATCGTGCTTATTTCATGCAATGAAATGTGTGGAGAGTTGGGTGTTTTCACAGCTTATATAACTAAAGTGACAACCAAGTTAAAAGTTAAATTGTATTAACTACACTTAGATAAACACTGCATCTGCATTAAATATAGATTTGGGTTCTTTTAAAGTGGTTCAACAGATTTAATGACTCCTGATGAAGTTTTTCTTTGAGTTTATATTCATTATATTCTATTTTTGAGCAATGAGGGTGACAGTAAGAACGGAAATTCACTGCTTGACCTTCAAATGATCAATTCAATTCAATAGTTTCCAGACACAGGGCATATTTCTGGGTATTTTCTGGGTCAGACAGACATCTCTATCTGAAGCCAGCCTTAAGCTCTATAATTACCGAGCAGTTGGAGTCATCAGAACAAAGTTTGGTGGACTCCATTTAATTTGGGCTTCATACTAAATGTCAGACAGGCTTTTCTATGTTTTTTGTGGGCTTTCTGGCGATGCCTCGGCGGTACTTTAGTGTATACCTAGTGGAACTGAGCTAAGCCAACAATGTACAATGGAGACATACATTTCATGGTTGTGTGCCTTTCTCTGTCCTCATTACTGAAACACCCCGGGTCCCAGTTATAGTCACATTAGCACAGGAGTGTACATCAAGCAGAAACAGACAGGGACATGCAAACATGATTCACTCCCCTGCATCTAACTTGTCACTCTCGCCACAGCACACACACACACTATCCATAAACAGCCCCATCTCCGCCCGCTGTGCAGCACACAGACACAATAATCATATTGGCTCTAAGTGGCTGCTGGTGACTTTCTCTCCACGTGAGGTTTAAGTCATGTGCCTGGCTCCTCTCATTAAGCTAATTCAAGGCTTTACTCTGAGGCCAGCTCTAAATCCCATGCTTAAGAACACTATGTAGCACAAAGAGGTAATGAGGGGTGAATCTACTTTGTGATGTCACAGAATTGCTTCCCTGGGCCCTGCCAGCATCTTAATAAGCCCAGCCTTTAGTCACAGAGACGCCAGTACCCAGCAGCCACCTGTTTACGACTCATACTGTAGGTGTCTGTGGATGAGAGGAAGCTCTCCCACCGCCCATGATATGTCCTGTGGAAAGTTCTCATAAATCCATGAGGCATCTTTGTAGGGAAGGCTTAGCCACCGTAGGACAGCCTCATTTTCTACTTTCCAATTGTTTTTCTGTCACCGCTGTATCCAGCCCCTGAACGCTGCAGGTGCAGCGTTGCTCTTTCTTCCCTTTTTCCTTTTGTCATGTTTTCACTCAGCTCTTCCTTCAGGCGACCCAAACTGAGCCAAGCTTGGCAGTCAGAAAAGCAATTTGTTAAAGGACTGTGGAGTGCTCTCATCTAATGTTTCATTAAATTATCCCTATTCACCCGCCTCTAGTCTGTAGTAAAGCCTCTTATGGCGGCACTGGGATTTTGAACAGTGGGGCCGAGGTCAGTTGCAATCTGATATTTCTTTTCCGCGGCTGGAGAATATTATGGAGCCACTCTCGCTGGGGTTGTGAAGGGTCAAGGCTTTGTTTTTGCCATCGTACGTGACACTGTGTCCTTCCTGTTGCCCGGCACAGGCTAGTGCAGACAATTAGCCAGCTGACAGCAGCACGAGGTGCCTTCACAGCATGCTTCCCTTTGTTATTTCACACATCAGTGTTTTGCTGTTCGTAATTATTTTCAAGACACGCTCACACAGACAGTGTGAGCAGCTTCGAACCGTTTGCTACCCCACTGATCAGAACCACATCGAGTTAACCTTCTTGTTGAAGTGGTCGTCTGCCGGTGACTCACACCACCGACTGGCTGGCCTGCACTTAACCCCAAGTGCAAAATGTTCTTAGGTTCTTAAAGAGTACGGGAAGCAATAACTTCCTGATATGATTTTATGTACAGTTATCACCTGCATGTCATTTACCTTAAGGCAGAGCCTCTAGCATCTGTGAGGGCTGCAAAATCGCTATAACTAACATGGCTGCAGTGTGTCCTCAGGCAGTTGTTGGTGGTCCCTCTGCTTCCTTATCAAAAACTGAAAAAAAGGGCTCCATAGGGCCTGAGGCAATCTGATATCTCGGGAGGGCAAAAGCTCATATTGCACCATGTAGCCTACATGCTACTCCAGGAAGACATCAATAATGAATCTGTGCAATACCAACCACCTATGTACATAAAGCCCAGGAACACAATAGTGTCTGGATAAGATGCATCAATTTGCGTTACCTTAGCTAAACCTCCATGGCTGTTCCTCCAACAAAGTTTCACAAAGAGCTCTTTTAGTTCGAGCCAAAAGCCAAAAACATACGGCAGTCGATTTACAGGCTGCATGCGACGTGTCACACTGATTCAGTGCATTTGCAATGACACGCAGCCATAATGGATTCTCTCATCTGAAATTAATGAACTTCCAGCGGAAAGTAATGCATTCCATGTATGATCCTGCATTAGTCTGTGGCCCACATTGCATGTTCTCCCCGCTCCGTGTGCTATGAATTCTGTCAAGCTCTGGAGGTAAAACCACGGCCAAGTGTCACACTCCCCTCACTCTGTACACAGTGCATGCAGGCTTCTTACAGAAGCATGCCTGCAGCTAATCACCTAATTCACTACCTCTCACACTAAGCAGCTCAAGTGCGTTTCACTACCAGCCTTAACCTGTTTAGAGCAAGGAGGGGAGGTGGCATGGCATGTTTCCTGGGATAGTGGCCTCTTTTCTCTACTGACTTTAAACCCACAACAATACGATCACATTCCCGGTTAGTGCATGCGGTGTGCTAAGAGAAGACATAACACAATGTGTAATTAAACGACAACAGCAAGTACTTAGGACCCGCACCGCAACCCAATGGCCTTTGTGTCTCTCGCTCTTCACTGTACAGTTACTCACTACTCTTTAAATAAGCTTCCCGTGCAAACGAGAGGAAAGAGGATAGCATACAACCTACAGCGCTGCTTAAACTGAACACACTGGCTCTGAAGCCTTGAATGTTTCCATAATCTGAATGACAATCTCTCGTGTGCAGGAAACCCTGCTGGCCTGCTGCATATGTGGACAAGGTGACACCGCTACTTCAGCAGACGAACGCACATTAATAAAAGCTGCCACACGCGCTTTCTTTTCTATACCTCCTGGCAAAGGTCTGAGGTACAGAAAATACTATAATACATTGACTTTTTTCATGTATTCTTAGCATTTCAATGATTCATGAAATGAATTAATTCGGTCTGATAATGATAAAAAGAATGCCTGAAAACATAAGTGAAAACACTGATGATCCAGTAATGACTTCACCCTCTCTGCCTTGTCACTGTTTGCCCTCAGCGGTATTGTCTGCTTTTGCCTTTGACAGTTTTCTTTGAAAAGCAGCCAAAGCCTCGGCAGAGACCGGCCTTTAAATCAGGCTCCTTTTCTGCACTCCGCTTCTTCGTATCTTCTGACCTTTTTGTCAGTACAGAAGCCATTGCTTATGCATGTGTTTGGCAGGCCGGACACTTCAACGGTCACACTGAACCTGAAAAAAATGAGTGACAGGGCGAAGCTTTAAGAAAATCAAGGCACATCTGCTGGGTGGAAAACTGAATTTTTATTAACTTTCAAACAGAGAATCTAAATGCTGATGCTCCAAGAAAACAGAGAGGACCCATCACGCTGTCAAGATATGAAAACCGAAGTCAAGATTGTCAGAGATCCGGAATACTGATACACACAAAGCTTCTCAACAACGTTTTCCCTCACTACCCAATTGGTGAAGTGAAAGATAATTTGGCAAACCACACACACACCACCCACATGGGCAGCATCTGTTGCTACATTTCCCACAGTCACGCTGTTTAGCCTTACCAGCCTTGCTGGGACTCAGGGATTTTGATTTAATCTATATCGTTCTTGGATGCACTTAAAGTAAATGCTTGATCAATGATTGACTTTTTTTTTCTTTGGAAAGCACTCTAAAAAGGTTTAAATATCAATCTTAAACCCAGAAGAGTTATTCCCAAGAGACAAAGATAAAATCAGGATTGGTATCTCTATTTCAGTTACTGGCAACTAAAAACATCATTCATTGGCCTGATACACAGTTCTTTTTTAAAGAACTCTCTTCACCATTTTCCCTTTCATATGTGTTTCTGGTATTAATATGTGATAATGTTCTTAAGCCTTTATGGTAGGCATGTGAAATAGCACTGCCTTCCAGAACTGCCAAGAATGTTAGAAATCAATTATCCACACTCAGTCTGCCTAACTTCAAGTGAATCCATTTATGCCGGCTATAATCTCGAGATTATCTCAAAGAAGCCTTTTGAGAGTGAGATTCCCTCAACCTAACTATTTAAAGTCTATTCCCAGGTAAAAAGACTCTGGGTATCTAAACAGATCAATGCTGTAGCGTTCATTAACGAAGCCAAAGTTGTAGCTTCCATACTTCTTGTTTTTACGTGTCGGTTAGAGTCGGTTTATGTTAGAGATACTGCTTGTTGCACAAATCTTTTCAGATAATTTCCAGTCATAACAGAGAGCACTGTTTAGATGTCCAATGACAGCAATGGCAGCAAAAATAACTTATTGGAGCATTAAGTACTAAAGAGGTAGGTATTTGTCAAATGCAAATGCAATTGCAATTTTAGAACATTAAAGAGCACAATCAAAGCAAATGTTCATATTATATGTATAAGTAAGAGAAACTTCAGATGTGTACATATTATTTATATTCCATATATGTCTGTATACACCAAAGAATGAGTACACAGGTAAAATGACAATGGATAATGAAGCTCCGGTCATCCATTCTACAGACACAAATTAATGCAGAAATAATATATCAAGGTTGTAATTACAGCTTGTTGAGGAGCCCCATATTGGCGAAGATATTTATTAGTGCAGGTTTAACTCTCACTATTACGTATATTCCAACTGTGTGTGATAAATTAATGATGAAAGCATACATATGAATCACTTTTTCGGCTCACACACTAAACAGCAGAGAATGTGCTAAAACTGAGTGCCACATGATGAAAAATAGAAGGAGAAATAGCAGCAAATGTATCATTTAAAGTCGAGTGCTTCGGAAATGCTGAGGTATTTTTCATTCCACCCCTGGATATTTTCCAGCCGCGCTGGCTCACACTGTAGCGCTGACATTTGCGTGGTTCTGGGATTAAATTTAAGGGAAAGTTGGCCTTTACTCTCATATGCCCTTATAAATCTTTAAGTGTATTAACCCTAATGTGCTCAAGTTTCAAATGCATTATAAGGAATCATGGCGTATAAAGGCTGCGGCGTATCCCCAATGGCAGCAGCCTGAGCTATCACAGTATGGAGGTGAGAAGTGAAATGCCCATGCGGGCTCTAGGAGGACAATGCTAACCTGCACTGTTACTGTGAACATTTAGGTCAACAGAGCCACATAAATCTTTGTAGACTAACACACACACTCCTCATTCGAGTTTCTGCCAAATTTAGAGGAACCAGATCAGATTCAGATTCTCCTGCTCTCAATTCTACATCTGTGTCCTTTTCATTCAAAGTTTTTTTTTAGAAAAGTAGAGCACAGAATATGTTCACAACTCCATTTTTGTTCGGAATGTGTGCAGAAATGTTCATCCCCTTTCCCTGTGGTGCTTTGTGTACGCTTATAGAAGAGTATTCACCAATGACTGTGACCTGAGACACCTTTATGATGAATGTACAATAGACCTGTATCTCTGACCTCTACGAGCCTAATTACAGCCCGGGGTCCTCAGGCAGGGTGCAGTTTGTAAATTCAACCTGACAATGAAGATCGATGAGGCCTCACTGGAGGAAGATGCCCAAGGAGATCTGCTCGCCTCTACACTCACTTCTTTTAATTTACTCCGATAAACATCCATCCATTATCTGAGACTGGTTATCCTGTGCAATGTCTCAGCAGACTGAAGGAGTCTTACACTATGTGTACAACATGTGTAGAAACATCAATATTTATGCAACTTAGAGAAGCCAGTTGACCTATTCTGCAAGTCTTAAGGCTGTGAGCTGAATACGAGAATTGTAATCTGTCACTGTGACTTTATTTATACTTGTGTTTATTATTCATCACTGCATGCATAACATTATCTTTCTGTTATTTAAGTTTCACTTTTACATCTTGTTTGTTGTGACCACAGAAATGTAATATGAGGAAGGTTTTGAGTCACTTGTACAAATGCCGCCTACTCCGTAATTACAAGTGAACACATCATCTCATCACAACAAACAGATGCAGGATTAGTGTTTTTGTTTTTTGTTTTTTTTTGTAGTTTTTTACAATACAGAAGACAACAATCAGTCTATTGCATCTGAAATAGGTCTCATAACAAAGACACTGCAAATACTTGTGTGTAAAGTTAACCCTGAGTAAACCTGCAGACCTGATACCCAAAGTGCACTGACAATATAATTTTTTCAGACTAGGCTTTGATGGCTCCACTTTTCCATCTGAACTCGCCAAGAAACAAAAGTTCCCATCAAGAAACAGAGAGAGGTCCAACCTTGGGTAAACTACCCTCAGTTTAATGTGTATGATACAGATCAAGTTTCAGCCTTTTACAGTAGATTTCACATGAAGATCTGATGATGGAGTTTCAGTTGTTGCTGTTGTGCCAGTACACATTGCCCCATGTGGTATTTCAAACAAGAGGAAGAACGCCTTGCCGAGTCTTACAGTGTCCTTTCACTGAGTCAGAGTTTTCTGGCCCTTGAACGGTGACCTTTAGTGTGATAGCGATGCTGCTGTATGAGAGATCATTACAGTCCGGCAGGATCATCTATCAGCTCCCTAAGCTCTGACCCTGTCACTCTTTGTTCAGCCACATCGCAGTATGGAAAGCACTTTGTGCCGTGGGAAAACTGACTCAACTGTGCGTCCCTGTATTTGACTGCTGAGCTGGCGGTTGAACGAACAGGCTCGGTGTCAATGAGGTGTGTTTAAGGGACGCACCATTAATTTACTCCACATTTCCACTGCATTGTGAAACTTGCAACGAAATAGGCAGAGATGGAGAGAGACGGGACAAAATCCTTGACTCTCAGTCAGGATTAATCTAGAGGAAAACTGGATCCTTGGATCAGTGCGGGACAAAGTAAAAAGGCAACTTACTGTCTCTCCTTGCATCATCACTGGTTTTAAGTACAGCTTTCAAAGTCTATGCCCTTCCATTTTGCAAAATACATTTTATGTTGAGGCTAAGACCATGCTCCAATCAATTCATATTATTTATTTATTCATTCAAACTCGTTAGACTGCTCCCCTGCATACACAAAACTCTCTTCACTGCTGAGTAGGTCTATCCACAAGTCTTAAACAAATCTTTCTACCTAAAATACGAGAAATTGCCCTTTAATGCCCAAAACAAGCTTTTTTGTTTAAATAGTCTATTTCATTTTGGTCATGTCACTTTAATGAACTTCTCTTTCTGTCTTCTTTTTCTAAATCCATCCTTTATCAAATGTCAGCCTGTATCTCATTAGCTGTGGCTCCACAACACACAGCAGCTCTGTGTTGCCTGTCTAACTCAGAGGGTGCATGAAGGGCAGACAGCTTACTGTCACAATGTGGCTATTAAAACATCAGAGGCGACGCTCCTCTTTTAGGTGACTCAGTTGCCTGTTTTAGTCAAAAAGAATTGGAAAGAGAAACTTATACATGTTCAGCGATCAGCAATATCCTCTAAATTAACATTGCTGCATAGGTCAAACTGAAGTAAGAATTAAATTGATTTGAAAATGTAATATTGGGGTTTCATGGAGCTTTGCCTTGCCGACCTAATTGGTCAAATTTAATTTTTCTGTTTTTTTTTGTTGTTTTTTCTGTTGGTGCTTTGCAGCGATAGCACTCTATATGACTCATTGGTGGCTGGTAATTTGTTTGGTGAAATAACTGCACAGGTGGACAGCAAAAAACAGCAAAGATCCATCAAGGGCAGGGAGATATATCCATTCTATTTAACTGACACATTAACACATTAACAGCATTAAATGTGGCCACAACACACAGTGCATACTGTAGCAGTGAAGGTTCTGCAGTAAATTGTTAGTGGTTGATAGGTAAAGTCATGATAACTGGGGAAAACAGGCCTGGAAAAACATGGCTCTCAGAAAAATTAGTTAATCAGTATTAGATTGGGACTCATAGTATACAGTAAAAACACAATAGGAACACAGCTAGAGTGTAAGTGCAGTATATTTTCTCGCACCAATAAACAATCAAACCAAACACCATACCTGTAAGTTCAATTTGACTTTAAAGGTGAGAACCCTGCTATCACACCTGGATGATGACTGCCAGAGCAATGCAGCAAGACAAATTCTGCAGGCACTCAGATGCAAAGTAGACTTCAGTAGAAGACTTCACTTTGACAGCCGTGACTGAATGTAAACAATGCACGCGACAGTGGACATTTAATTTGTAAGTAAGTCACTTCTCACACAGTCCCTCAGTTACACAATTAGCTTACAAGCTCATTTCTTTGTTGAAAAAGCAAACATGTTGGTAATCCTGCGCAGCCTTCTGTGGGGCTGAATCCTTGACTTGACCTCCACAGTGGAATAAAACTGGCGGAGGAAAGCCGAGAGCTTTTCTTTCACTCTCCACTCGCACTCTGCAAGCACAAGTGATGACTCTTGAATTAAACATCCACGAGCATGCTCATGCACAGATCCAACAGGCTACGCCTTGCAGACAAATCCCAGTCCAGAGATGTGTGTTCTCCCCCAAGACTTTACATAATTCCTTTAACCTCAATTAGACATCTGCTGACTATAAGAGAGCGCATAAATGACAATAAAGGAGCCGGATTGTCTGCAGCAGTTGGATAAAATGTACACTGTATGTGCTCCTGACGTCGTCCATTCACTTGGTCAAAATGAAAAATAAAAAGCTAAATGGTGTTCCGAACTGTTGGCGATGCAGCTATATGGAGCCATTTTTGTGAACAGTCTCACAAAGGGACTATTTCTGCCCTCCATTGTTCATGAGGGATGCAACCTGAAGCCCTTACATTTTATTACCTGTCTGAAGGCAACAATAACCTTACCAAGCATTGTTTAGAATTGGAGCCACTAAATATGACACTTCACAGCCATAAATCTGTCTGAGGTAGAATTGAGCCCCCCTGTCCCAGCTCCTTCCTCTTAATTTCTTAATGCCTGCAGTGACAACAAACAGATAAGAGCTCTTTTGTATTAAATACCTGTGAGTTTTAAACTCACCGGGGTAACCTGATAAATGGAACAAATATGCTGCAGTGAAGACAGGCCCGCACGTCCAGTGTTACTATTACTTCATGAAAAATGAACATATGCAAACACTGGTGACGTTAATGTGACTAAGAAAAAAGCTTTTATTGGTAGAGTGCTTACTTATTTGCTATTGTTTGCTTTTTTGTGCTTCACAGACTGCCATCTTGAAAAGTCTTAAATGGAATATGCCCTGCTTAAACTTTAAAGTGAGTTGTCATGCCCAGCGTCCTTAAGCACACCCAAAGAGGACATGATATCAAAACAACATTAGCGGTCTGCTATCATGCGTGTGCCGTTACAAGGCATTACTTTCCCACAGCGGTGCTTTGAGCTACCCACTTACTACAGTGTGCTTACAGTGACCACGCTGAAAAAACAATGAGGGTGAACCAGGTACAACTCTCATTAGTTAGCCAAATGCTACCTCTTGCTAATATGCACTAGCGGCAGCTTACGCCGCTGAGAGTGTTGTTAGTTTAGCCCACAAACCAAATCATAAGTTGAACACACACCCACAGCGCAGCAATCACTGACATAATTGACAATCATTATTGTGAAATGCACGCCAGTGGGTATCCTTAAATAGAACAAACATATTTCACGTGTCATCAAATACATGTTCATGCCAGAAGAGACTGACGATGCCGATATAAAAAACAAACACGGACCACCTTTAGGTCGGTGGAGGTAGAGGAGGTGTTGTTGTATGACATTCAGAAGGAATGTTCTGGCCCTGTCATACGCTGTTGACCAAAATCTTGGATCAATAGGCGCATTACTGTCATGTTTCAACAAACAAAGCACTTCTCATTTTAAATCGTATGAAGAGAGGTCAAAACTGGCCCCTTCATTACTCATATTTTTGCTGTAAATTCTTCAAATATTTCTTTGTCAAAAAACTGCATTCATATTTTTGGAATACCTTCTGGTTTCTCTATGAAAGGAAATGAGGCTTTGTCACAGGGCAGATACTGTAGGTCTGCAGCCTTTCGGTAGAATGGAAACGTCTAAAGAGTAAATCGTACAACTTGACTTATTTGTGTGCCAAGATGAGCACAGTACAAACACCTGAGGTCCATGTCTGGCTCAAAGGCTAACATATGGCACCATCCTGGGTGCTGACATAACGTCTCTGTTGACCGTGATGCACTGCAAACAGTCTGATAGTGCTCGAGATGAAGCAGCAAGTCAACCTGACTGAGTCCAAGGCCTGTTCCACACGGAGACAAAAGCCTGCGGTGTGGCTTGAGCGTGCGGACATCAATCAATACTCTTACTGAGCATCAGCTTATAAATCACTGCCACAAAAGAAATAGGGCTCCATCTGAGCATGTGGTGTCATGGTGTGATTCAGTAAGGCCCTCCATGTTTCTGGAAGGTCCACAACTACCATATGTGCCATGCATCACACATGGCTGACCACCATGTCTGTCAGAAACTATAAGGCACTGACATTCATTCAATTCAAAGAAGATCCAGAGATAATGCAATACTGGGATAAAAAAACCACCAAACCCAAAGAAAGAAGAGAGGATTTTTCATAGGGGAGATTTGAAATAAATTGATGGGACCCACTGATGCTTGACTGGGTCATGGAGACCAAATCAATAAATAAATGCCATAAAATAAATCATCAGAAACACCACTGTACATCATCTGGCCACATTACTATAGCTAATCCACTAAACACCACTCCTAAGCTATTTCTAGGAGAAAATAGACAAAATCCAGAACAAGCCGTGCTCTCCCTCATCAGATAAGATTTTAGTCATGCTTATAGCTATAGAGTTGATGCTGTATGATGTAATACACGTGGATAACTGCTATTTTCATGCTTCCTTCAGTCTAGTTTTGGTGAATAGACTGTGCAAATGGAAACGCTCCTACAGTAAGATGCCATGGATTTCGGCAAAGACTCCCATTCCCCCCTGCCACATCTGAAACCAGTCTATTGGCATGCACTCACTCCTGGGAGTGAAGTTCCTCCTGGGATATGATTCTCTCAACTATGAAAAACAAGAAGAACAGATCTCTCCCTGTTTGGAAAATCTACAAAGTTGCCCGGTTACAACGTTTGAGGGTACACACAAAAACTTTGGCATTTTTATAGCAGCTTTTTCTGTCTTTCTTTCTTTCTTTCTTTCTTTTTAAAGCAGGTTGCAGCAGCAGCAACAGCAGAAGAGGGCATGCTGTCAGCTGTCAATCAGCTCAAGCTCAGCCAGGATCTCAGAGACGGTTGAAGGCATTCTGTGCAGGAGAGCGAGTTAAAGCTGAAGCAGACAGCGCCTTACTGTCATCCAGCTACACTTACAGTTCTCATTAAACCTGCCTCTTTTTGTATCAGTGTTTTTGTTTTGTAGAATGTGGCAGAGAGGTATGTTAAGGTAACAGTTCTGACCAACTGAATGAATGCCTTATCAACCATTAAGGTACATTTCCACACCTTTGATTTTTTTTTTTTTTGTTCGGTTATATGAGTTCTATTAAGACTGTGTAGAGGCTGCAAATGCCACATTAAATCTGTGATTTTTTTTATTGTCCTGTACAGACAAAACAAATGCATAAATGAGACGCAGAGATTTATGACTGCTGATCACCACCATTGTGCTTTTGAGTGAGTTTCCACTGTGCACTGCATACTTAGAAAGCCACTTAGAAGTACAGAAAACTGAAACCACCTCAATGCTCTCAGATATACAGGGATCTCACTAGCAGGCATTTTGCCCATATTCATGTCCATTAAAAGTTAAAATCAGCCATCTTTAAACTATTATTTCCAAGGTCAAGAATGAACTTTCTTTGAACTTTCGAGAACCACAGAAAAGCATGGTATCACTATTCATCTACGGTTTCTTCACTGACACCCGACACTCATATATTACTTAGTAGGCACCTTTATTGGCTGCCCTCTCCAACATGCACCAAAGACGGGCCTGCAGTCACGATGTGCAGTCAGAGCTACGACAACCTCGCCGAGGGATAAATGCTGGACAGATGCTCTTAGAGTTGTGTTTAATGACTAGACAAAGCAGATGTCGCTTATTCATGATGCATCAACTGTGAGACAACATTTGAACAAGCCTGATTTTGGCAAACACATGAGAGTTTTCTGTAATGTACAGGGAATGTTGCTCTGTAAGACTACAACAGCATAGTGTTAAGTATTCTAAGATCACCATGATATTTGTTATGAGGGCTCAACATTTCTTTTTCTGTTTTCTAGAGCTACAGGATTAACTGTAGCTGCTAAGATACAGCCGCAGTGGCTAAACTGAAACTGCCAAGATACAGTTTAGCCACTGAACGTGGATTCAGTGGCTAAACTGTATCTTGGCCACTTGGACCCATGATGCGGCCATAAAAGTTGCATGACGGAGAGTTGACCATTTTGTGGCGATATCCAGCACTTCCTGACCAAGGCTTCAAGTCCACGCAAGAACTTCAGCAAAATCCGCTCACAGTCAGCTGATGTCAAGAACTCTGGTCGGCACTCATGAAAGAATAAAATAGCTTTCAAAGAAAAAGGGGCGGGTTATGAGCCCTGCTCCTCATTAATGTGTAATGACACGATGTTAACTTGGCACAGCCAAAACACAGTGCCTCCTCCATTGTTTTGGGTACATGTATTCCCAATCCGCAGGGCTCTCTATTATTTATACCAGCCTACATCCAGTCTGAACAAACTGGCAATGGATGTGAGTGCTGGGCATGCTGTGAGAATAGACAGATGACACCACTCCGCCGCTGTTGTCAAGCAATCCACTGTACAGTATAGTTTTGACATGCTTGGTGTCTATACTGGGAGAGGATGAGTGCTAGGAGACCGTCAGCAGTCTGTCTCTATCTTTAGGTGCAAGACTATAGTGTGTGCACCCTCTGTCCTTGCAGTATTCCTCACTCAGCCTTTGCAAATCTGATTCACTTCGCACAGAAAGCGTAGATCAAAAACAGTGCAGCATATGAAAGAAGACAGGCAGCTCTGTTCATTTCCGATAAGTTAGCAAATAGCATTGAGAACAGCACTTCTTTCCCTTTGCAACAGAGGATTGTTTTCATTCACTGAATGCCTCATAGATAGTGTTTGAGAACAGTGAATGGATTTTCAAGTTGTTTGTTTTCTCTCCACCATATGTGTGTTGTAAACTATTAGTTAGAGTGGTAAGAGTTAATTAAGAGGTTTACAGCCATAAAGAGAACTTGGAGTTTATATGATTTCCTTTTCAGAGATAAAATACAAAACAAATTTCTGAACTCGGAATAGACGAACCCTTTTGATATTTGTCTATTGAAAACGCAACATTAAATGAAATGATCCAACTTTTTTTTTATGCGTTGTAGTGATTGATTAGCCTTGCCAACACTCATTAGCCACACTGTTTGAAACAGGTTTGTCTCATTAACTTTCATAGCCACAGGTCATTTGTAGCAAATCATATAGGTGCTAAAACAGTTGGGTAATGTAACTATAGCGATTTATGCTTTAATGTTCTGCAGTTTGTGCTGTATTATATTGTGGTTATCAGCCTACACAGACTAAAAATGGACTGTAGCGTATTGCACAGTTTGCACGATACTTGTGCTGTTCACTGAACATCTCATTTTATTCGTTGTGAATGGACATTGTGTATTATGTTTTATCGATGTGAATGAGTTGAGTTGAGTTGAGATGAGTATCTCCCCTGTCATATCAAACAATCCACTGTTGACATTGAAGACATACTTTCTTCACTCCAATAAACCAGAACTACCAGACCCGCATTATTCAAGTAAAAAAAAAAAAGATTAAGTCTGATATCAAAATGAGTGTTATCAGCACACATATGATTATATCACACATATATCAACATCCTGCTGTGTCTGGACAGATCCAGATTGCAAACTGTGAACTGCCACATGATAAGATGTGATCACAGAGCTCAGATCTCGGGCAGATGCAAATGCAAAGTTGGTATCTGTACACACAGGACACTGATAGGAAATTTTATCACAAAAATTGGTTATTGTTCAAATCTAGAGAGTGACCAAGCAGGTGGGCTGAAAGAGAAAGGCCATAATTAGTGATTAAGCAGACATTATCTGCCACTAAAGTACTCACCTGTGGAGCTGCCCAGCTATTTTTTTTTCCTGGTCACAGGGCTGCTTACACACTCATATGGCAACACAGTTGGTGTACTTTCCAATTAAAAAAAGGAACAATTTGTGAAAATTTGTGTGAATTTGTCACAGACAAACATTTTTCCCCATAATAATCAGACAGGACAGAGGACCTATGATAGAGTATAAAGAGAATGTATTAAATACACTAGGTTGTATGTTAAGATGGGAATACCATCTAAATTATACATCTGAATACAGATCACATATGTAGGCCTCAAGTTATCTAGGGTAGTCCTGCTGACAGCGACATCAGCTAGAAAGGTAATCAGCTGCTCAAACTCTACTGCAATTTTCTTGACTGTTTCTTTTCCTGTCGGGACACTTTTCAGTACCTGTGAATCCATTCTTTCGCTGCTGAGCCTGAGTTAAATTGTGTGAGAAGATATATAATGAGCTCATCATTCTAATATGTCCCCCAGTTAATCCCAAATTTGTCTTTTTGCAGAGTTGAAAAATGAGATGTGATGCAATACAGTAGAACTTGCAGGGGGCACTCAAGGAATTTAGAAATGCCACTGCCGCAATATTAATGTCAGTGAGGGACTTCAACTGCAGATACTACATTTCCCATCATGCAAAGTGTTCACCTGGAACCTCCCTTCCTCATTTATGCCCTCATCATTCAAATGCCAGGCCACAGTTTATAGCACAGCTTTCCTGTGATAGATTTTAGCTTGCAAGCAGCAACTTCTGATTGAAATTGCCCAATAGAGCTCCTGCTAATGAGTAAACTGACCTTCAGGTGTGAGAAAGGTAGATTGCCTCTTTAACTGGAATTTAGTTCACAGAATGCAATTTTGCGCTAGAATAAAACGGGTCCTGTTTCTTTCTTTTTTCTTTTTTTTTTCCTGTTTTTTTCCCTGTTGTTTCGGGGCAGTACATCTAATGAATGAAACACTGAGGCCTCCGGCAGTATGACTGGATTTTAGAGAGCATTGAAATTCCTCTCTTGAAGTGCTGTAATGAGGTATTCCCAGCTTCTACCACTTGTGCATTTCTAAACGCGGAACTGTCAAAAACTTCCAAAATCCAGTTTGGCTGTAAAGGGGCTGCTCATAATCCAAAACTCCCACGGATTGCGGCTAAGATTTGTCTCCCTTCTTTTTCTTTTTTTTTCCTTTCCACTGTCGGGGCTTGTTTCCTCGCTTGAGCATCAGGCTCTTCGTTATTAATAAACCTTTATGTACCGAATGGCATCAGTCAAAGGCTGTTAGGTCGCCTCTCTCTAAAGACATCCACAGCTGTGTGAAGACATTTAGAATTTTGATGTGCGCGTCTGAGATCTGTATAGACAACCAGCAGAGAGAGGAAGCAATCGAACTCAGGCAAGCACCCAAGTCGGTCAAGCCTTGTTATCCAAGGGAAAAAATCAATGTTCTGCCTTCAGAGTGGGCATGCCTCTGTGCACAGTGCTCCTAAGCTGCAGCACTCTCACAAGTTGAGGGGCCAGGCTGACTGACATTAACAAGTCCAGTCAGAGGGGTTGGGTTTACTTTAACTGTTAATCAAAAGTGAGGGGGATTACGCTGACTGCAAGCAGTTACAGAGCACGATGACTTTTCACATATTTCAGTGCCGTTGTCTATTACCGGCACTGCAGTTATGCTGCAGTATTTGACGTATTCAGACAGGGTTGTGCAGCTGTTGCCATTCTACAGTTAAATTAAAACATTAATGACATAACCAGTGAAGCAAATCAGGTATTCAATTAGTGTGGCATCATCAGGCTCGAGATAAAGTGTTTCTCATTCTTCAGCACATAGCAATCATGTAAATGAGCACATTAGAACTGTATGGACACAAGTGGCTCCGGCGCTGGCTTTTTAAACTTGACCCACATAAGGATATTTTAATGTTGTTGGCGCACCCCCTCAACATGCAGATAGAAAGAACCTTATCATCTTCCTCCTAATGACCAAAAAATATAGTTTTGACTTGTTTCCCCAGTCATTAAATAAATAATGATAATAAAACAGTACTGGAGAAACAAGCAACCTACAGACAACTTCATTAAAATATATTTGAGTAACAAGTTGATAAATGGTTTGCTGAATACTCTACAGTAGCGTGGTGGTGAATCTATCGTCATTCGTTTTAATGAAAGCTGTCTTTAGTTTGTGACTTCATTGTGACTTTTTCATTCCATATAATGGAAAACCAATGCTTTAAAAGCTTTGAAGCATGTTTCATATTAGTGAAAAAGATATCATATAAATGTGATTGTATTGCTGGCACCAGGTGTACAGTCAAAAAGGCAATGCAAACAGAATTGAAAATTACCTTATCTAATTTAAACCCCGCCATCCTCTTGATTATTTTTTTAACAGCGTCCTCATTCAATTGTGACTGTTAGATGAGCGGCGTAAATAGTTCTATTTGTTGTGCAGGAAATTAAATCCATACGGCTGAGTCAAACATTTTCTGAGCATGCAGCCACAAATGTGCTGGCTGGAATCTCTATCTCACAGATAGTAAACAATGAGGTCAGAGGGGCCCCTGTAGTGACCTGGAAGGTCTCCAACATAGTTTATAACTGTTATCCTAGCGCTGTGTAGTAAATAAAGGACACTGTGTTCTCATATTGCAGAGGAGAATAACACTGAAATCTTTGATGAGTGTTCATTTGTGTGTTTCCTGGAGACAAAGCTGCTGGCATGGCAGGGATAATGATATTAGGGGAGTTTGGAAGCAGCTATTAAGGCACTGTCGTGGTACAGGAATGCCGGTGAAATAAAACCAGACAATACAAAAGTCGCTAAAATTGGCAGTAAGAGTTTTACACTCCTGGTGCCAGGCATCTCACTTTTGTTTAGAACAGGTGGGCCGAGGACGAGTCTTCACAAACACTGTGACACGGTCATTCAAAGGCTAAGTCACACTGCGGCTAACTGTGAGCTAACTTTAGGTGCTGTTAGAAACCCAGTCCTGATTTATGTAATTGCAGCTTGTGGAGAAGTTTCTGGGTAACAGGAGCATATCCTTGTGAAGACTATTTTTCTTGTGCTGAAATGGTAGCTCTACTGTACTAATTACTGTGTGAGTAATTTAACACATCTAGATCTTGTTAGCTTTGGATGCTAATGACTTTGGCCTTGCTCTATTTCAGGCTTTTGCTGGCTGTCTCCGCTCCTACACATATGGAGCCATTTGGCAACACTAAGCAATGAAGGTGATATATTCCTCGCATGAAAGCAGTTGCAAGTGAAATGTGTGGTATTTACTCTAGAAATCCAGGTTAGCTTGAGCATCATGTTCAGAGAGTTAGAAGAGGAATTTCACTGCGGAAAAGTACTGAGCCATCTATGTGAAAGAAACATTTACTCAGGGGAAAAAATAAACTAAAACGAATTTGGAAGTACAATCTGTAGTTCAAAAAACAACCGCATTACCAGCTCAAGTCTGGTCAGTGACACGTTTGGATGGAGCTCTGGGTGGAGAAATGGGCATCACGGAGGCACATTCAAGTGATTTAATTTCCATATAGCAGCCAGCGAAGAATGAAGCAAAGCTGCTCAATAATCTGCTTTTCCCGTTGCACTGGCTGTCTAGCATGTCTCAGGAAGTCCCATTCCACTTCTCCCTGCGTGAATGGCAGGAAAGTTTCCAGGTTTAATCTGCGCTGCAGGGCTGCCCTTACCGAGCCCATGCCTCCTGATAACATCTTAACAACAGCTCTGCCAAAATAAATTCCAGTCACCACTGGCATGTTTCACCGTTATTGTCCACCTCTCAGCTAGCTGAATCATTCCAGCTTTGGTGGGATCTGCTAATGCAGAGGGGAAGGTACAGCAGTTTGATCCCTGAAGGCCTCCAGCTTTTTGGACGGTTATCATCAAAGTCTCACTAAGCTCACTTGACTAGTCCACTAAATAAGCCTATTTCACGGGGGATATTCTGACATGTTGCAGTAGGAGAAGCACAGGTATAAATAATAAAATGAATGTTGGCTGAAATCCATTTAACTGATTCACTTGATGGTGCTGCTATTGCACTTGTTCGGGTTATTCTTCAGTAACTTCTCTTCCTTCTGAGGCAGATAGAATCAAATATCTGAGCGTGGATGAATGAAAAAGGCATTACCAGTGATTTCCTGTTGTTGTTTTAATAGAGCTAACTAACTATGGGCTTAGGGAGCTATTGGGTTGATGTTTTTTTTGTGTAAACTGAAATTATTTTTACAGCTCCAGCCCATGTCACTAATACTACTACTAATACAGGGAGAAGTTAATCGAAAATTGCAATTACGTTTACTGTTAGATGCAACAAAACAATGAACAATGCCGCATGCACAAAAAACCCATTGGTGTAGATGCCTCCCTTTTCTAACCTGTCCTCAAAAGGACAAAGTGATGAATGCTGCGGCCGCTACCCTTGAACGAGATAATTTGCTGCTGCACCTGCCAAAGGCCATGTTTAATCCATCTCCTTTCCATTCCCACCATCAACAGTAAGTTCCATTAATGCAAGTAATTGAGCTCATTCTGCCCCTGTGAAAACTCATTTGACTTCTAATCATAATCTGACTCCTCATTTGATCGAGCCAGAGATCCATGGCTCCTCTTTGTTTCACTGCCGCTGCTAAACTTGATTGTGAGGGGAAAGAAAAACAGGCTTTATTTGTTGGCAGTCATTGCAGAGTAGAACACACCAGGCCTTGTTTCTCCGATCTTTAAGTGATCGCTCGGAGAGGGCATTTACACATACGCCTCAGAATAATTTCACAGCATACAGTTGTCTGGTAAATGTTAGCTTTATAGTCGTGTTGAGCAATGAGAATAGAATGGCAATAGAGTTTAGTATCCAGCACATGTGCAGATGTTCTTATTTAATGGTATACATTAAATAACGACATGTTCTTGCCCCCTCCAGAGCCGTGAGAATATCCCATGTGAACGGCAGCAGATCATATAGAGGACTATTTGATTATAACTGTAACCTTTAGATTCCCTTTTATGTTTCCTTTTTGCCCCCAACAAACATTTTCCGCTGAATAAACACAACTAAACACTTGCAACCCAATCTAAAAAGGTCATTCTAAGCATTCATAAATGCCAGGGGTATTAAGCACGTTAGAGGGTGTCGGAGCAGCTGCTGGGGGAGAGTCGCCGAGAGAAGGGGACCATTGAGATAACTGAGCATCAGCCTTGTCAGAGGCTAAACCTCCACAGCTATCAATTCAGGACCGGGCACAAAAGATGCTGTGTGCGCACTTGTGGCCCAGTCTTCCATGTGATGTTTATTAGTCAGTAACAGCTCTCTTCGCAATCTCATCAGGGGGAGGATGAGGTGAGTTGAGCCGTGCAGCAGCCCGCTAGGGCTGACAGTGCTGCGGCCATGAAAGCACAAGCCTCAGCCAACCCCAGCCATGTCACTGACACCCAGGACGCTGGCTGGGGCCGCGGGCTGCTCTCAGCCACGCTAGGTGGCTAGATGGGTCTCCTGACAAACACTAACAATGGCTTTCCTAATGAGGGTCTCACCCCCAATGAAACACTCCATGAAAGTGATGGAGGCTGTAATTTTCTCCTGGAGCGAAATTGCTGATGAGTCAAGCAGTGGTGAACGGTAACTACATTTACACCAAGCACTACCACTGTACTGTACTTTACTGTACTGGACTCTCTTTCTCCCTCTCCTCCTCTCTGTCATTCTCTCTCTATCTCTGTCTCTCCATTGAGAGACTGATTGTTCATGCCACAACATGAACAATTAATGACGCCATAACATCCTAGCGTAAACATCTCTCTCCCCCTTTCTTTCCCTCCCTCTGCCTCTCTCTCTCTTTCTCTCTCTCTCTAGATAGAGAAGTAAAGCTGGTCCATAATCTGCTTTTCCCCTTGCGCTGGCTGCCTAGCAAGCCTAAACAGATAGACAGACATAGGGAGGCAACACGGTGGATTGGTCCCTGGTTTGAATCCATAGAGACTATATCTTGTGCCTCCACAGCCCTCCACACTGTACAAAGCAGGGAAGATTATACTTTTTATTTTTTGCAGAAACAACATATTTCTTGAATTGACGTCTCTTTATCCCTGTTAATCAGACGCACAGTTGTGGATTGATGTCCCTACTCACAGTTTCCCTGCATTGTCTTTACACAGCAGGACTCTCGTTCTCCAACGGTGTTTACTTTAAAATGCTGCCGGCATCACTGTTACGAGCTGTAATTGATCACTCTGGAGCTCTTTTTTTTTTAAGCTACGCCATCAGAGAGCACTGTGCCTGAGACAACTCTGTACACACTGTGCTGACAGATGCACGGGGGCTCTTCAGCATCTCTGGCGGATGAAAGGCGGACTACAAAGGCCGGGGATTGGCGTTTGACTAAGATCAGCAAGGTGCCCTGTTTGCTAGGAATAGCTGACCCGGGGGGGCCAGAGCCACATGCGGCGACGTGTCGCAAAAGGGTATGGGGCTGAAAAATTGTACCCCAAAAAATGAGCCTACATGCAAGATGGGAGCGGAATATTGAGTGACACATTTCATCGGGTTTGCCAGCTCGCTTCTTCTCCGCCAGTTCTGACATCACATTGTTGACGGTGAGAGGGGAAACAATTTAGCGGAGCAGAAGAATGCAGCAACAGTTTAAGGGATAATTTGCCTTTCAGCGGGACTGAATCACGCAGACAAAGTGCCGCTCAGCGCTGTGTCCAGGCAGGGCATTGTTCGCCGATTGTCTCCTGCTACGCTCACGGGGTGATTTCACGCAGAATAGCTCGATAACTTCATATGTTTGAGGCCATTTATAAAATCATATCAAAAGCATCATTGGAAATATGGTGAAACAGTGATTCCAGATGAGTGGTGTGAACCACGTCGACTCATGTACCTTCCAGCTCAGGTCTATGCTCAGGAATAATTACCATACCTAATGTACAGTCATTACTCACTCTGAATTACTTTACATCTGCAGCCAAAAGCCTCAGTCTCTGGAGCAATGCAGCAAATCAAAGGGAATGATCCATCACTTCAACACAACGTGTTTTTTTCTTTTTACACTTTGCTCTCCAATGATTCTTCAAAATACCTAAACATTTAAAGATCAAAAGCCACTCTGGCAAAGAACGATTGAAAATGATTCCGAATGTCTGCTTATAGTTCAGACCGGGACCTGTATTCCTGACTTGGAGCTTGTGTCAAAAGAAAGAGGTTAGGCAGCAGGGGAGCCAAACAGTCTCTATGTATAGCTCCTTGTTTTCATCTGCATTTTTAACTAATATATGTTAAGATGTGCAGGTTTCAGAGACGGTGCCGATGGTGCTGGGGTGGCGGTGGGGGTGAGGCAAAGAACATCTGCCATCTCTGAGCCTCTTTATTTGGCGATAAGGAGGTGGTGTCGAGGCCTTTGGTTATTTTACACATCGACATGTTTTTGTCACTTGCAGGAGTTGTGGCATACAGCGTAACATATATTCTACCCAACTGCTGACTGTCAAGACACATCATAGGTAATGCAGGCAGACAGTCGAAATGACAATATCTCTAGGTCCACTGCAGCAATTTTGATCCTCACTGTCCATCACGGGCCCAGGGGGTGTTTTACAAATGCTGCGCTACATCACTTTCAGCTTGCTCTCAGCACAGACCTGCTTTGCTTTTGTTCACTTTCCACTTTGATTCAATGACAATTTCCCGCTTTTCCCATGTGTGCCAGTCTGAGTCCCTGTGTATGAATCCAGCGAGTAGCTGCTAAATCAACCCACTGAATGGAAAAGACAAAAAGGATTGGCATCGGTCTGAACCACAAAATGAAGAAAAATAAAGTTTCACATTCACAGTGCCAACTTTGGAAGTTGGTTTCACTTGGGTCAGGTCTTACAGAAGTGGGTAAACCTCACAGGAAGTGGACTTTTAAACCAGATTACATCATTACTAGCTGCAAAACAGACACTTACAGTTCCTGATTACTTTCAACAAAGAGGTGACCTTTAAGAAGGACTATACACAATGAGTGCTCAGCAACGGAGGCTGCAAAAGCACTTCTAATATCCAACAGATCCATACATTATCTTACCCACTTTGTACCCAATGGTGTCATTGGGTTCTGCTGGAACCTATTTATAGTGCACACAGGACAAAGGCAGGGAATACACCTTGGACAGGTCGGCAGTTCATCACAGGACACACACACACACACACACACACACACACTCTCTTACACTTGCAATATAGAGTCTCCAGTCAGTCTACAGATGCATGCTCTTGAACTGTGGGAGAAAAGTGGTGTACATGGAAAAAAAACAACAAAGACACAAGAACCACATGCAAAATTCACACGCAAGGAACCTCAGTCAAACCAGAACTTGAACCGGGGGCCTTCTTGCTCTATTTACGGAGATACTGGGTCATCCCAGGCAGCAGATCTTGAGAGTAAATACTGAGGGGAAACTCTGACCGCTCTCATTTTGTTTCATTAAAGAATGTTTACGTTCAGCAGCAAGGTGACAGTTTTTCAAAGGGATCGGTTTATTGTCTTTCCCATGAATGCGAGTAGGGGCCCTCTCTGCCGGCTTATGCCTTTTTCTGTACGTACTTCATACGAGCAACAAAGTGAAGCTTTGTTGCCACTGTTGACATCCAAAGGATAGCCTGCTGTGGGATTATAGGGACTTGCTGCCTGAGGCTCTGTGGCTTTTTTTTTCTTTGTTGGCTTCACCAGCAAAAACGAAGGGCATTGTACTGAGATATATATTTTTTTTATAATTGTTATTTTTTCAGCGTGACACAAGATTGTCTATTGAGGGCAAAACTCAGTGTCTCCGTTCACGATAAGGATGCGGAGCCATCTCTGCATGGAGTGCATACTGGCTGAAACAAATCACCACTGCCGGTTCATCAAATGGGATTAGCGGGGCAACAGTGGGAATTTACTATCACACGTTCGGCTTCTGCACTGAATTATTTCTGCTGTGGGCTGTTTTTGTTCTTTTTGTCCTCACAGCGTCAGTGAAACCTGCTGTTTTGTGCTGGAATGCACTCGCACAAAGTGATCATCAGAGGCGCGCGGAGAAACAATTTTTAGCTCTCACCTATTTTTTTTTTGTTTTTTTTTCTATTTTTGGCAGTTTTCCTTGCATCCCAGGATCTGCTTGCCAGCAGCTTATTAGAACTAATTACGGCACAATTATCCCACTTCATGTAGTCATGTGGAACACAAGGCATGCAGTGCAAAACATCTTAGTTACTGTTAAAAGGATGGGTGCCAACTAAATGACTCCATTCTCTCTGTCGGAACAATATGTATCGCTGACATCACAGAGATTTTTTTGGGTCAACACTTCTATGCATTCAAACTGTGTGAACATAGTATCAAGTAAAACATAAAGGCCGGATATTAATTCACAGGCTGTTCAGAAATACAGTTATCTGAGAGTCGCACTGGCGTGAACAATACCAGCACAAATTTCATCATCATGGCACGCAGCTTAACTCTACTTGCGCGGTGGGACAGAGGGAAAGACTTTCTGGACTAGAGCTTCATGAAACGAACCCACAGTAGCCAAGCGCTGCTGGTTGAACGGCCTGCAGGAAGGTGCACATTGTTCTGCCCACATTGCAATGCCTCTCAGATCACTTGCTGTTCTAGTGATGCTTTCAGAGGGCGTGTCTATTGCTGGGAGAAGGCAAATTACGGTATGCTTTGCTACCGACAGAGTTTTTGGACTGAATTTGGGCAAATCGTTACATAGCAGGGGAAGGAATTGTTTGAAGACATACACACGTGTTGAATATGGCTGCGGCTGTGGTTACGGGATCGTTTCTTGGAAACATACATGAGTTGCAAAGATGGTGACAACGCCATCGCTTACTCTTCACTGTCTCTCTCAATTGAACAGCTAATAAACAAACAAAAGAAAGGTTGACGATCAAAAGCAGCGCCGAGGGAACATTGTGTACATACTGTGCTGGTGCTGACTAAGAGATGTACCCTCGCTGCTGTGAGACAAGGATGGAGCTTTGCAAAGAACCCATCAACAGCGCAATCATCAGGGAGGACCCCAAAGGAGCAGAGTGAGATTAAAAGACCTGCTATCAATTTATCAAAGGCGTTGCTGAGAGGGGACTTCAACTTTACAGCAGAATTGGGACATTTTCTGCCTAATGACTAGAATTTATAACCGGGCATGGATGACTCTGAAACAAAAATCTTGAGAGACAATTATAATAGGCGCTTAAAGAATCTCCCATGCGACTTCCTTCCTCGTGGTCCTCACGATTCCACGCTAAAATATGCACACAAGGCTGCCAGTCAACAGAGCCCCAGAAATACATACCTCAGTGCTCAAGTTAATAGTGTAGCATATGTCAAATGAGGTTTAATGAGGATTTGGAAGGAGGATAATCAAACCAGAAGGTTAACATGAAAAGAGTAATGGTGCCTCTCGAATGCAACGTTTCAGCATCTGGCAAGCATAACATCTTTGTCGAAGCAAGACAAGCGCAGTATTGAATTTCTTGTCTTTCTTATCTTTTCGACTGTGATAGTCAAGAGGGTGTGGATCGTTATGATCCAGTTAAGGGGGCTCTCATTGTCTTGACAGAAAATGTCATGCAAAACAAGTGGGACCACAGAACCTTCATCCATAGTGCTTCTCACTCCTGCTTGCCGTCTCCAGTGACTCATTGCTGCTGCTAAGTGTTTTTTTTTTCTACCCCCCCCCCCACTATTTCTTTATTTTGCTCGGAGGCTTAGGAAGATAAGCTTTTTCCAACCCCTCGCTAAATTACAGTTACTTCACAGTGGCGACATCCCCAGCAGAGCCTGAATGTTATCGCTCCGCACCGGCACGAGTGGCTCTCCATTTTAGATCGCTAAACATTTTTTTCTTGTTGTTGCAAAGCTCGGGGCCCACCGCACATCAGTAAGTGCGAGGATCCGGCGTAACAGAGCTGCTGTCAGTGCTCTCGGTGATAACTTCAGCTATGGCTGTGTTCTTTTAGAGCCCAGTGGGGAAAAAGAAAGTGTGGGTTGGTTTTGTGGGAGCGTCTGAGTATTTGTTCGGAGAATGAAGATTACCCTCCAACTGTGCCGCACTGCACAAGTCACATTAATGCAGTTGCGTTAAAGTAGTGTAAAAGGGGATAAGTCCGCCTGCGAATGTATGTTTGTCTTCGGCGTGTGGAGAATTACATAAAATGCTCCCACATGCCAGTTAAGACATACGTGATCTAATACAATAATAGCATCCATGTTTCAAGTAACTCATTTCAAAGAAAGTTCGCTTTCATCCAGATTTTTGACATAATTATGTATTTGTGGTTATAAGTATGCAGGAATGCATTGTCATCCTTCCGTTATCTTACTCTTTAATACTCTGTGGGGTTGCAGTCTGTTGCTGGAGCCTATTTCCAGCACACATAGAGCAAAAGTAGGGAATACACGCTTGACAGGTCACCAGTCCATCACTGAATACACACCTCCACTCACACTCTCACACTAACACATTCAACAGGTTGAAAGATATAATATTGTGATGAAATCTGTGGCAAAAATGATAAAGTCTTAAGGCAAACGCGAACAGTGAGTTATGATGTGTCCACACCAGGCATAATTATTTGGTATGAAGATGGTTGAAACAGGGAGACTTCTCACCCTTTCTAAAATGTAATTCACTCTGCTATTAAGATATTATTTCACTTTGGTCCCACTGCGGTCGAGACGATTCCAGAAGCTGAAGAAATCATTCTCATTTCTACACACGGATGGATCTATTTCAATAAGACAGTTCAACGGAGGGGACCATGAGTTAGGATTTCTCCTGTTGGGCTTCTGAAAAGCTGATTATGTTCTTCTAGCAGAGCGAAGGAGGACCATTTGTGAAGCTGTTGCAACCAAACTGTGTGCCCTAAAGCACGGGGGCCAATCACAACCAGTTAGCCTGCTGTCAGACACGGACACGATGAGCCACGGAAACTATGAGCTGCAAATTACCCTAACAGTTGAGGGGACATTACACCACAAGTCTGCAGGCAGAGAGCCATGTCACAGGCAGTCAGTGAGCTCGATATTGAAGACAATGCCTGCTCTGCACTGTGGTGCCAGTCTAATGTGTTCGGCATTTATCTGTCACAACAGAGAGTAGAACTTTGTAGCACTTCTGGAAAAAAAAAATCACATATTCCCAATTTTCTGTCAAGCTATTGTCGATTTGTGCTTGTCTCCCCTCCACAAACTGTATTTTAGTCCTGGATATCGCATGATGGCCCCGTGCTCTCTGCTGCGCTGAACGCTCCGTGAGAGGTAGAGAGCCTAAACTTGGAGGCTTTTAGAACGTAAAGGTTTGTTGAAATACTGTAACTTCACTGGGCTGGAACTGCTGACTATGATGAATGAACCCACCATTAAATGAAGAGGGGGGGCGGGGGGGGGGGGCTGCATTCAGAAGCACAACAACAAGAACAACGTCAGAACAATCGTGCCGGGGAGACAGGGAGACGACAGAATTAGAACATCAGAGCACTGATCCTGGCAGTCAGACAAAGAGAGGGAAGCATGAAAGAAGAGGTATTCGACGTCGGTAACCTCCCTCTGTGTTTTTCCCCTAAAAGGGCTGAGACCAGGAGTCATGGCTCAGACGCGCCGTCGCCGGTATACCAGCCCCCATAATTACTGCAGCAGAGAGCGTCTCCCGGCTGTGGGGCTCTGAAGTTTCACATCCGGAGCCACTGCCGTGTCTCTGCGTCCCCGCGGCCGTATTGGTCAGTCAGCAGTGACATATTAGTGTTCCGACTAGTGTTTCACAAAGGAGGGGAGCTGTCGCCGCTGTCAACTCCCCAAGGTTCTCTCCGGAGCAGCACAATGGCCCTGCCGTCAGAGTCCGCGCTGCGCTTTGATAGATCCTGGAGTCGAGTGCTTTCTCGGCCCCACGGAATGCCACACCACACGGGCGGAGTGGCCACAGTGAAACTGCTGGAAACTGACGAGACCTCTGAAAGCCTGGAGACGATATGAAGTGATACCTTGAATCCTCGAAGTCCGAGCCACGCTGATCTGAATATATTCTTCGAATATACTGAAATGATGAACGTGCTGCAGGACCGCTATGAAGTTACCTGGGCGCGATGGAGGATGTTCCTGCACTGTGTATGTATGCAGGGCTTCACTTTCATTTGCGCCGCTGAACCGGCAGGCACGCAATAATGTCAAATACCGCTCGGGTATAAGTTTGTGGAAATCCGCTCCGACAAGGGGGGCATTAATAACGAACGGTAGAGGGCAGCAGTATGTCACTGTGCCGACTCGTCTACCTAATCTAAGGTGACATTTATGGTACTGGGGCGGTGAGACCTCTTACTTCCTTTTTCGCTAAAGAGCACCTAGCCCAGGTCTGACAGCGTTTTACCTGTCGCTCCGTGTGTAAGAACACGTTTTGCCGTCAGAAACGCTCTGAGCCTTGACTCCGGGCGATCCAGGCCTGCAGGGCTAAAAGGGGGGAGGCACAGGGGTAAATGTGCAGATACAGGTCGGCTGCACCGGCTTAGAGACAGGTCAACACGTGTAGTTATCCCTGCAGTATGCGTGAAGTTAGACTGGCAATCGGCAGCATTATTAGACCTTGCTCCAAGCAAGAGGCATACTTCCTGGCTCACCGGCACTGAATACATTTTCTTATTCAAAATTTGCTCCAGCATTTTGATACTCGGTCTATCAGAGAAATTTGGTCTGTGCTATAAAAGTCTCAAAAGCGCAGAGCCCAGCCCCACATGCAGGCTGAGCCACACCATTTTTCTAAGTTTATATTCTCAATTTATCCGCTCATGCACAATTCCCTCACTCACTTTTAGGAGCTCTCATGAATATGACTCCCTGCATTTCTTCATTACAAGAGCTGAGGTTGATTTCCATAAACCAAATTGACATTCATGGAGGAGGCTGTTCAACTCATTAGAATGTCGATATTTCAGCATAGTTTTAATGTCATAGTACCGGGGACCTTTCTGTGTGGAGTTTGCACATTAGCCGCGTGCATGCATGGACTTTCTCCCCAAAACCTGCTGCCCAGAAGACAACAGAATGAACAGTGGAAAATACTCCAATGATGTTGAGAACGCTTCAGTGTGTCATTCCACTTTTTCTTGAGCCCAATACTTTTTTTCTTCTTCTGTAGCATGCATGTATGTATGGGCATGTATTTATGTATAAATGTGGACAGACAGTAGCATCAGTGAAAGCAGCATGATGGGAGGTTCAGGGATTCTAGTTTGGCTGGTGGGTCCCACACCTGAGATTTCACACAAAGACAAAGCAGTCTTTAAATGCAACGCATAAAATTCTCTAAAACCACTCACTAAAACCGCATCCATGCTGGAGGTACTGTTTTGATTGTTTACTCCATTTCAGAAATGCAGCGCCGCATTCCAAATGATCTGAAATCAGCGTTTTGATGACATTTTCCAAACTTCTCTCGCATCTTCAATATGACAACCAAGTGTAGTATTGACAAGAAAACTGTGAAATTTTAAGAGTTGCATGCTGATTTCATAATAGCGTGATAAAATGTGTGCAGTTAACAGTTAATCATGAAAAATAGGTGTTCTCTAATCCCACAGAGGTGATTTCTCTCCACTTCCCTGATTGCACTCCGTTATATCAATTATCGTGGAAAAAAAAAAAAGAAAAGGAGGGCCTGTCAGCATGTCACATGCACTGGCATTCACTGCGTACAGCTTTTGAGAGCTGAGCTGGGGGCAGAGGAATCATTTTCAAGGAACAAGCCCCCCCCCCAAAAAAAAACAGCAGCTGAAATCAAAGGCAAACAATCAGAACAGTTGAGTGGTTGGACGATTAATAACTCTCCGGCAAAGACGGCATGTTTACGCTGGCAGAGGTGCAGATGATAAAATTGAAGAAAAATACGTCCAGTCCGACACCACAGGATGGTCCATGGATAGACCTGGTCTCTAATTCTAAGTATCCAGCAGAGGATTAACTCCAGGAAGCCTGTGCACAGAGGAGGCAGGTGGGCTCCGCTTCTTGAGCTTTGATTGACACCTCACTTGACCACCAAGGATCATCCATTTTATTTCAAACAGTACAACATGAGCCAGTGACAGTTAAACCGACGGCGAGGCCTTATTCTCCTCTTGTTGTTGATGTTGAGGGAAAACGTGTTTTTTTCCAAAAAAAGACCAAATGCATTAAAGGCCCCTTTTCAAGAATCGCTAGAAAAGCCTGTATTTCTTGGGTGAGGATGAATTCCTACTGAACCCTGAGCAGGGCAGTAATTCCTCCTTTGTTTTTCTAATCATCTACGGGTTCATATGAACCATGTGTGGTCTCCACTTTGGCTCCCTTAAAATCCTATACACCAAATGTCATGGTCTTCGTGTCAGGAGCGGATTATTAGGTTTCTGTGGGCTTGAATCTGAGAGGCGCTGCAGCCACAACTTCCCAGTGACCTATTAAAACCCTTCACCTGTCACAGCGGGGCTCCGCCCCGGTCGCTTATGCCTCTGCACGCCGCATGTAGAGTCGGCCCCGGCAGCTGAGCCGCGCTCGCTCGGCATGCACGCAAACAAAGAGCAGCACAGTGAGAATTAAATTCATTAGGGAGATGTCTCCCTCTAATGCCTGGCAATTTGAGGTGAAGAAGCGTGTCTGAACATGCTGAGAAGACGCGCTTTACTACTGTAGGGGCATTATTTTACAACACATCACGCTCGTCTGGCTGCCTGACTGTTGGCTCCTCCTAGCATCTGTTTTGGATTGATGCGTTCATTCTTTTTTTTCTTTTTTTTCCCTGCGCGCTTTCTCGCTGCTGAAGGTGAATGAAACCATTGGGGAAAGATTCCTGGGATGTGGGCGGACTTCGGTTTCCTCCACAAAGTGCACTCAGAGATGAGAGCGGCGCGAAGACACCGCCGAGGGTTTAAGGATAAATCCCAAGTTATTTTCCACTTCATTTTTGAACTTTTACTGCCTCGCACGGAAGCCGTTTCACGTGACCGAGACGTGAACAGGAACTGATCCCCTCTATTATTTCGCCGTGTGGAGATTAATAAAGTAGCCCTCCACTCCTCCCACCTCGCGCTCACAATTTCCCTTGCAAAAACAACGACTTTCCGGCGTTTCTCTGGGAGCCTTGTGTGCATGCCCAGCCTCTCCCCAAGGTAATGCTGGCCTACTTGTGCGATGCATCCTCAGCATCCATCTGCCGTACCAGCGAATTGCATTTGCTCACGATGGCAGGTTATCTCATCTGTCAGAGCAGCCTGATCAATTTCACCCATGCAGCCGTCGCCACAGAAGGCATTAACCCTGCAGCGTCATCCTGCCATCAAGCGTTTGGCAGACAATAACCACGACTGATATCAACGCATCAGTCGAGCCCGGCTGACAGTTCTGTTGTGACTGATAGCAACGAGGCCCTAAAGACCTGCAGAGCAATGAGCGAAAACCCAATCAAGGTTATCTCAGTGAAAACAAAAGGCGGATTTAATGAAAGAGCTTAATCAGACTGTAACAGGTAATAAAACTGAAAGAATGCCTTGGATCTCAAGCTTTAAAGATTGTACTTAAAGCTTATGTGTTTACAACTTATTGTGTTGAGACCTACTGTATGGATGTGGGCGTACATGTTTAATCAGCTAATTCAGTACTGGATTCATTTTGCACTGTTGCCAAACAACAGGAATCTGTGTGTGTGTGTGTGTGTGTGTGTGTGTGTGTGTGTGTGTGTGTGTGTGTGTGTGTGTGTCCTGTCCATGGCACGTTCCCTGTCTTTGCTCTATGTGTGTGGGAGCTCCCCATGACACCATTAAGGTACAAAGTGGGTCCAATTATTAATGGCTAGAGCCACCGATAATTAATTTCACACAATGCATCTTGGTAGCATGTAGCATCCTTCAATTGCGAGTAAATACCCGTGTCTGATCCCGATGCCACCAAATACCTCCGCAGCCACCAAAAATATCACCCAGCAGTAGCTTTTGAACTCCTCATAACAAAACCGGATTTGCAAAATTGGCTTTAAGTTGATTAAATCTCCTCTCCCTAATTCAACTTAAGGGCCGTGACAAGACATTTTTATTAAACCAGATCTTCTGATGAGTGATTAGGGTTTGCATTTTTTGCTCTGTTATTTCTTCAAAGTCAGGCTGCTTTGCCTCTCATGAGAGATATGCCTGTCTCTGTGTTTTTGCTCGCATTATTCTCACTGGCTTGAAGTGGGCGGCACTCATCACTCCTCTGCAGCAGGCAGGATGAAACAACATGTGAAGCAGGATCAGATCAATACCAGACAATGTAATTACAACAGTTAAACTGGATGCCACTGACTTAAAAGAGCGATATCCACAGATGTTTGCCTTGTCCAGTTCAAAATCACTGACGAGTTAACACTTGGTTCCTCTGATATCAGGACTACAAACTGCAGGCCATACACCTGCTGAGGAGCAGGCCCTGGGAGGGTTTAAGGAGGAAATATAGTTCTTAGTGGAGCTACAGATATTGCTCAGGGTTACGGCTTTCCCATGCCAGCAATATCTGACACAAACTGCCTTTTCCATTTGTTTTGTTCTTTTGTGGGAACGATCCAAGCGTCTGTCTGTGCTATGCAATGTCACTTACTCCTCTGCACCAATCAAGATGTGGTGACATCTGAAGCAACATCTGATGAGATGATACCAAAACAAAACGTAAACAGATCGACTGCGTTGCACAACAGCACTTTAAAAGACAGCTCCTCAGTGAGCTTAGAATAAGAAAATAAAAAAACAACGCTTTTTTTTTCTTTCTTGGATGAGCTATTTTTGGAACGGCGCTGCAGACTTGGATGACAGGAAACAACACGGATAAAGAACCTGAATGACACTGATTGTGGCGATGAATAATGCTGATTTCCACGAATAAGAAACAAAAATAAAAGCTGGACCCTGGCGAGGTGCAGGGAGACTCCTCCACACTCTCGTCTTCATTTCTGGAGAATCTGCTCCATTCACAGTGTGCAAGCCAAGCGCTGTCCAAGGTGCTGGGCTGCAGCGAGGCCCCCCAGCTCATCAAGCAGGAGCCGCTGATGACTGCTGCTGCTGGCCGGGGCTCTGCTGCCCTAGGTGCCTCATAACGGCCATGGATGCCCGAACCCGAACACACACACACACACACACAAACACGCACGCACACACTAGCATGGTTTAGAACATGAATGGGCTACTTTAGTCAAGTGATCGGCACAGTTCCTGCCCAAACATACTGTAATCACAGGGGGATATTTAGAAAAGATAATCGCTCCCCCACCCACCCACCCACCCTACACCCTCTCTCTATCTTCCACACACACGTACACACTTCAGGAGACAACACAGGCTGGGCGCGCGCGTCCCCCCACACATCCTATACGTCCCGTACCCTACACGCCCAGGATTAGTATGCGCCGGGGGGGAGCAGCTCTCCATGCCTCCGTGCAGCGCTGCACCCATCCCCGCATCAAGTGACAAGACAGTGTGAAAACAAGACACCCCCCCCCCCCCTCCCCACAGCCCCTCCAACCTCCACCTTCCACCCCCCCAAACCTCTCCCACCTGCACCTCCCGCACTCACTTTGAGGAGTGCGAGCGGGAACAAACGCACCGACACACCTGCACGTCGGCGTCCCCGCCGCTCAATCCCCGGGCAAGCCGGCGGTGACTTCCCGAACAGTGTTTCGCAACCCCCACCCCCCACCCCCCCATCCCCACGCACCATAATAATCCGCCGCCTTTGAAAATAATAAAAAAAATGTAAAAAAGGTGCGCTGGAACTCCGGGATCGGGCGTGAAGCGGCGACCGAACACACGGGAATCTGCAGCGGCAAAAGCCCGCTCCTCTTACCTCTCCGGACGGAGCAGGATCCATCGCTGTGCCACCGCAGGCTCCGCGCCGCACACTCTGACTCTGATCCCCCGCTTGGAGGCTCCAGCCGCTCCCCTCCTCACTCATCCACTAATTCCAGGAGAAGACCTGCACCACCACCACCACCGGCAGCAGCAGCAGCAGCAGCAGCGGCTCCAGCTCCAGCAGCACCGCTCCGACTCCCATGTCGCTTCTCCGCCGCACTTCTCCCCTCGGCAGATTGTTTCCCGCCAGCAAAGAAGCTCTGGGAAGCCCGCGATGTTTTCCCCCACCTTTCCGCAAAGAGCTTCGCAGTCCCCCCCCCCCTCCTTCAAGTAAAAATAACCAGCTGGGTGCTGTGTGGGCTCCTCTGTGTGTTTCCAGGCGGGCTTTTAAAGAGCTGCTGCATGGCACCAAACACCTTTCATTCGAACCTTCTTTGATTTTTTGTTGTTGTTGCTGTTGTTATATTTCCCCCTCGCTGGCGCTGCATGAAAAATAAAATGTATGTCCTTGCGAGCGCGTCTCTTCTCTTTCCAAATAGTCCATCCAAAGCATGAGTTTACATTTGTTTTGTTTTTTTAAAAAAAAGGTGCCAATCCGAGAGAAAGTTTCTTTCCGTCTGCGGTGGTAGTTGGTTGTTGGTCGCGGTGCACGGGAGGTGCGGGAGGCGCGGACAGGTGCAGGAGGTGCGGAGCCTCGGCGTGTGCGCAGTCTGAGGCTGCGAGAGAAGGAGCGGCGGACGGACAGACGGACAGGCAGGCAGACAGGCAGGCAGACAGACAGACAGGCAGACAGGCGCAGACGGCTCCGACACCGGGAGGTATCCGGCGGGTGGGAGGTGAGGGGCAGGCGGACGGGTCAGCTCCTGCGCTTTGCGCGCAGAAACGAGAAATGACTGGAAAAATAAATAAAACAACGCCCCGACAGTCGAGCGCGGTGTGCCACTTTGGCTCAGCCGCTGCCGTGTTGTGTGCAGGAGATTAAAGACCGAGCAGGGATTAGCGTGTGCTTAGCCGTGTTTAGCGTTCACACCAGCAAAGTAGCCTATCAGGAGAGTGGGCGCCCCGGGTCTTATGGTATTTACGCAGCGCCTGGGTGATTCAGTCCCTGCCGAGCCTTGTTTTCCCGCTGCAAACAGACACATTTCTCCTTCAGTTTCCCCGCAAAGGGAAAAAAAAGAAAAAAGAAAAAAAACCTGCCGCCTGCATCCTATTCGACCTTCAATCGTCACTCCTCGGGACTCGGAGGCCCGATGAACTCCTCCCCCGAGTCCTCCCAGGTCACTCATCTGGTCCTGACAAACCAATTAGTTTCCCCTTAATTGAACTCAGGATTTAGACGTGACTTTTAACACTCATTTATGTGTCTTTTTTTCAGCAATTTGGTATTTTTATGTCACCATGGTCAGTTCTGTGTGTTTTTGTTTGGACAATGCCTGACAGGAAAGATGAGAAGACTTATAATGTGCAATATTATACCACTGGTATCCCTCTGGGCACCTCGCCCAGAGGGATACCATGGCCCTCCCCTGGGTGCTGGAAAATGCCTCTACTCTTGGGGATTCCATTGTTCCAGGTGATCCACAACAGTGTGACATGGTGGTGCACAATTTAGAATGAACCCGACCAATTTCATATTGACTGACTGACATAGTGATTCTGTCCTACATATGCACTTCTACTGCAACCCAGTAGAATCTGTGACTGAGGTTTTCTCGCCATTACAGGGAGATTTCTTTTCCTTGTCTCCATCACTTCAGCATGTTCATCGGCTCCTGTTTTGTTGGGCTCCGCTCTATATATGTTGCATGTTATTTTATTCATGTGGAGCGTCTTGAGATAACAATGACAAGTGCATGTGGCACGAGGATACTGGAGATTGGGAAAGATTGATTGTAAGCTGATCTGCAAACATATGGGGTGACTGTGGCTCAGGGGGAGAGCCAAACGAATCGTGAGCGTCTGTTATGAACATCTGGCTGAAAGATCAATCCACTACAGTACAATCCACGGTTCTACTACAGAACCTCAACCACATCCCAGGCCTGACTGGCAACATGGAATCCAAGTGGTCCACGTTTTGTGCTGCCATTGCCGAGGTGCCAGGTTGGAGTTGTAGTTACAGGACAGCTCGTGCTAGTTGCATTGGTAATCCTCAAACCTGCTG
Organism: Karalla daura; assembly: GCA_029224185.1. NCBI lineage: Eukaryota > Metazoa > Chordata > Actinopteri > Chaetodontiformes > Leiognathidae > Karalla > Karalla daura. Next base: position 4,260,938 of record CM055199.1, on the reverse strand, counting down.
AAGGATTCAGAGGCTGATCTGCTCATCACTGTGAATGAGGTTGCTGCAGCTATAGTTGCACCCCCCCCAGGGGTGGATGAGATCAGCCTCCAGTTTCTTAAGGCTATTCTGTAGATGTCATAGGGCTCCAATGGCTCATCACTATGGGCAAGTCAGTTTCTGTAGATTTCAAAGTTTGAATTTCGTTCGACATTGTCAGCACTTAGTCAAACCTGTTCCAATTTGGAGTTGGACTCCATCAAGACTGCCCTTTATCACCGATTCTGTCACTGATCACTGATTTCTTTATTTTTTTTCGCGTTATTTTTGTGGACAGAATCTCTGGGTGCAGTTAGATGGTGGACAGTATCAGGTATGGCACCTTTGGGATTTCATCTCTTCTCTTTGGGGATAGCATTGTCCCACTGGCATCAGTGGGTAGTGACCTCCAGCTTGCACTGGAACGGTTTGCAACCAAGTGAGAAGTGGCCAGGATGAGAATCAGCAGCTCTACTGTAAATCAGAGGCCCTGGTTCTCTGGGCCAGGATGGGATGTCACTCGGCCAGGGAGGAGTTCCTCCCCCAAGTGCAGGTATGGTATGGTATGGTAGGGGGGGTGCATGGGGGGCAGACGATTGACAGACTAATCGGATGGGAGTAAACTCTATACTGGTCTCTGGTGGTGAAGACAAAGCTACAAAAAAGCTGTCTACATCCCACACTCACCTGTGGTCATTAGTCACGGGTAATGACCGAGAATTTGAGATAATATACAAGCAAACAGTTTATGATGTGATATAACAACCCTGATTCTGTTTTGTGCAAAACTTTTATTGATTTTCTTTTCTTTTATTGTGTTATAGTGTTAATTTTTTTAATTTTACTTAATCCATCACTGCACTTTGACAGGTCCCAAAAAGTGTTTTAATTCAGTTCCATTTGGTTGACTTTTAGACTTTAAACAGTCATATAAAATGGTTTGGAGAAAAGCAAAAAAAATGGCAACAGGATTACACCGATTCTGATTTCCTGTCTTGTTCACCTCCTGGCCCAGCAGATTGATAAGGAGACATCATCATGTGGGTCCCAAACCACAGGATTGTTAAACACTGAGGATGAAATGATTACTTCTGCTATATGTGAGTTAGAGCTGCAGCTCCTACTGAAGACACTGAGGATATGTCATTAATATTGTCTCTGGGAATTTGGCAGCTTTAACATTTTCTTAGGCTGTTCTTGATTGTGAAGATCAAAGATAACCTACAATGAAAGATAACAATATAACAGGCACATTGAGGAGACAGGCAGGTCAGAGGTGTTTTGCATAACTATTTCACTTCCATTCAGAAATGTTCCGTGGACTTTGTTCCCACAGTTTAATGTTAGTGAGTGTAGCACTACAGCCCTGTTTTCAAGTTCAAGAGAACATTTGTGCCCTCTATTTCCATTCATACAGTTTACCACCTTTGATTTTGCTACAGAAGATCTTTGTAAGATATACCCATGATGTCTAAGAGCAAGAATGGTTGGGAAAATTTCTCAAATAAATATAATTTTCTCTATATATAGTTTATGCCAGTTAAGGGGTGTGTTTCAGTGCCAGAGCATGTACAAAAAACATGTCTTGTGAAGAACTGGACCACTATATTCCTCAGTGACCAATTAACTGGACATGCTTCCACTGCAGCACCCTGTCTGCCACAAATTCAAAATAAATAACCAGAAAGGCATCATAATATGGTGAGACATATTTTGCTTTATGAATATTTAACCAAACTCCTGTCTTCCTTGGATTGTAACTGAGGTGTCTTTGTTGCCTAAAATCTCCATAAAAGGCTGCCAGAGAACGCAATTCAAAGGCGCTATCAGCCAAACAAATTGGCGAAATAAAAACATCATTTTTAAGAGGCACAATTCTTTATTTTGTGTGTGAATGATCATTTCCCGTGTTTTTTTTTTCTACCAAGCAGTAAATCCCTTCAGGAAAATAGAAGGGGGAAGACGTTTGGTTGTTGTGATTTGTCGCCAATTCTGTTTTTCATTGACTTCTGCTGAAGTGAATCCACTGATATGCCTATGGTAGTTGGACATCAGGAAGGATTTAGTGTTCCTCAGCAGAAAAGGACCTCTGGCAGCTGACTTGCAGCAGTTGAACTCTGAAGGTGGAGCGGAAGTCTCTCTCTCTCTTTCTCTCCCTCTCTCTCTCTCTCTGTTTCCCTTTCTCCTGCTTTTTCTTTACCTCCTCTCTGCTCTGTTGTCTGACTGCAGCCAGTGGGAGACATGCTTTCTGTGCCTCAATTTTCAGTGAGCTGCACTGTCCCAACACCTCAGGTGGGACAAAAACAGCACAAGGGGAATATCAGATTTTACAAAGTAAGCAAAGATAAAGGCTGTGTCTAAAAATAGCCACTCATGCCATACTCCCTCCTGGCCACCAAGGGAATTCTGTATATAGGACTATATAGTGAGCTTAATGGTGAAATGAAAGAAACAAAAAAACAGTCTTAGACAGTACTCTGCTGTCATGTAAATCACTTAGATAAATATGCTATGGCGATTTCATAATCAATACATGCTTCTTAAAAACTGTTAGTAATTCCTTACGGCCCTATTCAATGTCAATAGTCAGCCAAATTCATTGCATTAAATTGCACTACACTGTGATGGAAATCAAAGTGACAATAGATATGGTCGAACAAGTTGGAGGCACATGTTTTTGGCAAATACATATATCATGACTAACCCCATTAGTAGAATGGAGTCCAATTATGGAATAGAATCAGTTGGAATCAAATGGGATCAATTATTTAATTTCTTTTTATTTGATTGTGTTTTGTTTTAATTATCATTGAAAAATGTTGACGGATGCCCTTTAATTGCAGCAGCAAAGTTTTATTCCAATTTGATGTAGACTTAGAGGAAAGCTGTGGAGTTAAGGCAATAACTTGGGATCTACAACAGTCGTGCAGACACCAAGTGGGAGCTCAGACAAAGGCAGTTTATTATAAAGTTTGTTAGTGGTGGAAATCCAGAGCAGCGGAGCGGGACAGGCTGGACGGTGAATTGTTGATCAGAGACAGTGAAGCAATGCAGACGGCTGCTGCTGAAACCTCCCGGAACAAAGACTGCGGACAAACAAGGATCACAGCTCAGCAGCGGAGAGAGGGCTGACATGAAGCGCAGGTAGACAGGGATAAGCCATGTTCACAAACTATAGCTGGGTGGATGCTACCTAGAGTCTGATGAGGAGGGTGGGACCGCCGACATTGTGAGTGAGGGGCTTTATAAAAACAGGCTCTTGTCTGCTTGTTTTCTCATTTTTGCCCTAATGTTTGTATATTTCAGCATTTCTTAACACTTTCTCAGTGCCTTCTAGGCCTCTTTATCCCTTTCTCCTTTTTTTTTTTCTCCTTTTTTTTTTTTACTGGACTTTATGTTAAGCACTCGTGTTTTCTCTGACTCACATGCAGGCCTCCTAGCTACACAGATGTCATTATTACTATAAAAGCAATTAAATGGCAATGAAACTGCTTTAAGTATCCCTGTGTAAATGGCACTGGAGCTGATGGCTGCTCCTTTGTTACAGCTTCTTTATGGAGCAACCAAAGCACAAAACGTAGAGAGAGACAATGGATAGAAAAAAAAAAAAAGATGTTCTGTGGAGGAAGATGTTGAAGGACACAAAACCAGGCGAGAGCCAGGCAGTCAACAAGACACAATCATGGCCCTCATAATACGGACAGCAAAGACGCTACAAAAGAGACGAGACACTGTACAAGAAAAGTGTAATGAGATTGAGCTATGCGGCAGCCGAAAGTAGGCAGCTGAGACAGCAGCGATGATGGTTTCCACTGGACGGAGTGGAATGACGAAGCAGGCAGGGCGGAGGAGTCCAGTAGCAGGGATGGAAGTAGTTCACAGAGACACAGGCACTTTGATACTCTCTTTAAAGCAGCGTGACCTTAAAACTTGTGTCTGTGCTTACACTTCAAGTCGCATCATTGTCAAGGCAGCTTACAATAAAGGGTACTCTGACCTCTCCACTGCAGAATAAACAACCACACTACAGAGCAACTCCAAACAGTAAGGGGGTGGGAGTGAGCTCCATGTGCATCTCCCTCACACCGATCGATCCCAGGAGGAGACACAAGCGACGTGAAAAAGACATTACTGCTGCACCAACTGACACGCGTCCTCATTGCATGCACACACATTAAATATTTGCAACTACACAGTGGTGAAGAATCTGGATTTGTAACACAAAGGTCACAGGTTTTAGCGTAGGCGTCAGATACACAGGGGACACTGTGGCACGTCCCAGCCACTTTATGTCATTAAATGCTTTGTCCCCACATCTTTTCAAAACGTTTATTGCCCGTGAAACAACGTCATTAATCAAGAAATTCTGTCGAGGTGCGTTCAGGTACCATTGAAAACGCGAGGTGCGTTCAGGTATCATCGGATAACTTGACGATTACGAGAGTTTGAAATTTCGAATCGAGACAGGTGGTTAAATATGGTTAAATGTCACCACCCCACTAGCTATTCTGGGTAAAGGCAACTCCCCCCCAAATGCTCACAGGCTGCTGAAGCGCCGGGAAGTTTCCAAACTGTCGTGAACATCTGATTGTAAAGTTTCCAATAGCACCTGAACGTACCTCGTGTAACGGCGGCAACTTGGGCCGCATATAAAAGTTTGTCTCGGTAAAATCCTCTTGCTGTAAAAGTGATCCGATCCGATCCGAGCACGTCCGGGTCTGCCTCCCTTGTCTCTAACCCTTCATCCTTTCAGAATTTGCGGTGAATATGTGTGGCAAATCGCATACATTGTGACAGCTTAATTCACATTTAAATATCCTCTTTCTACATTCAATTTTTACAATGTCCAGTGATCATTTTAGTCAGCTCCCTTTGGTTTTCAATTTTCTTTTTCCCAAGGCCATGTGCGGTAGACATGAGAATTTAATAATGAATTAATATAGAAACGATGAAGACTGTGGATAATTGCGTTTGGAAAGGGAAAATGGAATATGAAACGTCGTCTGAAAGCTCGCACAGACAGCTTCTTTCTTGTCCCCTCTGAGGCAAAAAACAACCAAAGCGCTCTCTGTGTTTCTGTTGCCGCGGCAGAGCGCCACGCAGCTGATGATTTGCATCTCAATTCCCGCCGCTTGTCAGCAGAAAATGGGGAAGGATTTCCCAGTTTCACCACTTGACAGTTTGTCTTCCATGTTTTCATGGCAACCTGACAATGTTATGGTGAAGATGCATGGCCCGGCTCCTCTGCTACTCTGTTGCCATCCATCAAAGCTGAAGTGGGTAGAGTTCACTTTGTCATCACGTTTCCATTGATCTGTTGTCCTGAGTGTGCAGTCGATCGGCTGTCAGGCTGCAGAGTCTGTGACCTGCTGACACCACCCGTCCCTGTGGGGAAGATGTTACAGAGTAACACACTTAAGCAACGTGCTTATACAATTGAAAAAAAAAATAGCAACAACAACAAAGAAGGCATGACTGCTGCAGGTAATCTTGTTACACCCACAATCAGCCGGATGGCCGTTCACAAGGTGTGTAAAATTAGCAGCGAGTGATTGATGCTGCTCATTTCAAACATGGCCATGAGTAATGGGAACATGATTGAATGTAATGGTAATTTGAGTGTAATGATGAAGGATATAGATGTTAAAGATTATGGCTTCTAATTAGTGTGTTTGTTGGCTGGTGCTATCTCTCTGTACACTGACCTTTGTGTGCGTCTTTACATAGAAGAAAGAGACTTCCTTTGTTTCAGTCTCTGATCTTAATTTTGCATTAAGTAGGCTCCAAGATGTGTCTTCCAGACCTTATTAATGTGAAAGAATTAAAGTACAAACAAATGCAAACATGTCTTCTGATGTTGTGTTCCTTGCAGCAATTTGTGAAAATAAATCAACCTCCGTGCTCACAAAGAGAAATGATCCCACATCATGAAACCATTTATCATGAAATCAGCAGTTCCCACCTCAGCTTTTACTTTTGCTCCTTTTGCATGTCCAGACCATCTCAGTCCCACCTCTCTGATTTAAGCTCCAAAACATCTGACACACATGTGCTGTCTTTCTGATGCGCTGCCACACATTCAGCAGAGATCAAGCAGGGTCAAGCAGCGTGTGTATTTTAACAGTAGCAAATCAAACTATTAATTAATCTGCATTAGCAGTTTATGGCTAACTCATATCAGTTAATGCCAGCTCTTTCCTGTAACGAGGACAATCAGTTATGTATTTGTAGACATAGGCATCCAGTAGAGAAAACCTCTTAAATGTTGTCCAAATGTTGCTCAACTTGAAATTTTTTGACTTTTCCTGCGACCTCAACATTAGAATTATTTAACATTTCCATCAATATCCATAGCCGCCATACACAACTTAAATACAACAACTGTTTTAGTTTAATTTTTGATCCAGCAGTTAAAATCACAGTTATGGCGTTGGTTACAGGCTTTAAAGAACACAAACAGATACAGAAAGTCACATGAAGTCATATTTTATCATGCAGTCATGTTAAGTCACGTTACGTAGAGTAATGTAAAGTCACGTTAACTAACAGGTCACATTTTGTCACATTTTATCACATTTTGTCACACACACATTGTCACATTTTATCAAGTCACATGGGGTCGCTTAAAGCCACCTCTTATCATGTAAAATCATGTTTTGTCATGATACTCATGATGTGACAACTCGTATCCTGATTTGATATGATTACTCACATCACGAAACTCATGATATTCACCATATTTCTTAAGAATGGCAAGAAGTTTTTTGATGCAAAATAGATTTGGCATTTTAAATTTAATGGAATTGCCTTGTTTTAGATCTTAAGTGAAGCTCGGTCATTTTTGACCCTAAGGACAAGAGATGTGTGCAGAAAATGACTGGACAGTAATGAAAATGTCTAGAAAAGGCGAGAGGAGGGTTAAGATACATTTTAGATTGATTTTTTTTTTCAGTGAGGACCCTTGGGGATGAAGACATTCATTGCTGCTTGAAAACCTCCTAAAATTAATAACTGATGCAAGATGCTGTCAAATTTATGTAGCTCAACTCAATTTGTTAGGAATAATAATTATTTCTCAAACCCGACAGCACCCCGCATGAAGCTGAATAAAGATTATTTCTCTGTACAGACATCTTGCAGATATAACTATTCAAGTGAAAGATTGGGAAGGTGAAAGTATAGCATTAGCTGTCTGAGTGAGACAGGTGCTCGTCTTATTTAATTTAAATCAGGTTCACTTTGTTGATTTGTGTTTGTTTATATGTAACTCTTTGTGTTCCTCACACCCTTGGGCAATGCAGAGTCTCCAGTTTGGCCCAAACATGTATGTTCTTAGACTGAGAGAGAGGAGACTGCCACATTCTCTTTTGCTGTTTGAAAATATGCAAATGAGATGTGGAATTTAGAATGGAATTTAGAATGTTCTTAATGACATGTTTGACATCATCAGTTCCACCACAGAACTTTGCTGCACTGTGTAAGCTGACACCAGAATCCAAACCAGACAGTGCCAGCACAGTTTCCAGAGTGAGCCAGCGAGCTAGAGACACAGGTACAGTTCTTAGAGAGAGACAGAGAGAGAGATTTCAGAGGAACTTCTTCCAGCTGCCACAGTGAAACAACTCCAGATCTCCAGGTTTGTGTCCACTCTTTTTACACAAAACTATTCCTTTGTGTGATTGTACCAACAAAGAGGGGAGGAGGAAATAGACAACTCAGTCCAGGGCAAGACAACACTCCTTTCATTGGACCACAACTAGGTCCAATCGTCCCAGAGCAGCCCGGACCAGATGGTGATCGACAATCCGTGATTGTTCGTCCAGATCAATTACTTCCAAGAGACATCCTGCTAATTCCACGAGACCAACTGCCTGGTGCTCCTTGGCCTCAAGAAGAGGATGTGCATGAATGTGGTGGGATACTTTCACAGTCATTCAGAACCAAAACACTGCAAACTCCGAAAAGCGACTTGGAGAAGATGATGAAGATGAAGAGAGAAGCACCAGTCAACATCTCCAAGAGATGACTTCCAAGAGCTCCTCTGATAAGAATACCAACAAAAGGAAAAGGAAAAGAGAGGAAGACGATGAGGATGAGAGAGGCTGCAAAAGTCTGAGGGGACCGAGCAAACCCTCAGTCAGCATCTCAGAGATCTCCTCTGGCAGAGATTTCAGCAACTCCAGGTACAGTGGGGGGGGTGATGAAGACACAAAAAAAAGATGTTACGTGACGACCCACAGTCAGCATCCCAGAGAGATGACAACAAAAGAGAGAGAAAAAGAGGGGAAGAAGATGAAGATGATGAGAGAAGCCCTGATGACAGTGGGGAGGATGATACAGATGTGGACAACCCACATCCTCCCGAAAAAGAACAAGAGAGGAAGAAGATGACAACACTTGTTTCATTGGACCTCAACACCCAGAGCAGTTGGATATGGACCATCCATGACTGTTCGTCCAGTTAGGATTACGGTAAGCTGGATAAGCACTGGTAAATGAGGGTTGTTTCTGTATATTGGAACAGGCGATTCATACACCTTCTGATGACCCAAAATTATGTTTAAGAGTAGACTCAGAACTCAGTTACAGACCACTGAGTCAGCTACAGATCACAAAGAACACAAACAGATACTGAATTTCTCATGTCACACATTTTAACACGTTCCATCACTTACATTCACATTTTTTCATGTAAGGTCACATTTTCACCTTCATTCGAGCAGGTGAGAAAAACCAGGCATGATGTGTAACCTGAGTTGGTATTGAAGTGTTTTAGTCACTCAGTTTTCACATCAAGTCCACACCTTTTCTATAATTTTCCACAGACCTTTGTGGGACATGTTAACGTGACCTTGCCAGCATACAGTAATCGCCATGAAAGGTCCTGTTCTGTCCTCGCAGTATGTTAGTACAGTAGGGTGACAGGAATATTACAGTACAAGTCTGACATGTATTTGGTGATATTGGACAAATTTAAAATGATATCTATTGATTTTGCAAAATAAAAATGAAAGTAATAGCGCAACTTGAGTTCACATGAACTTCCATAACAGATTCTCCCAGAACACGCCGTAGGTGATATAAGCAAAGACAAAATCTCTATTTGCTCAAAAATTGCTCCGCAAACAAAAGGCAATGCAAACAAACAAATCAATAGTCAACAAGTACATGCTTTGCTTATCCTGCCTGTATTCCCCCTCCTGGTCAATGACATTATACAATCTGCTTTGTCTCTACAAGAGCGAACTCACATCATCGGTTTTATTATCTCATGTCGATAATAAATCTCTGGCACATGCTCTTTCATCCATATGAGCAATTACTGAGCAATGCAGTCACTGCCATTGACACCAAATGATGGATTAACTGACCAGATGACAGTCAGTGTCGGAATCAGTCAGTCAGTTGATGTGCCACCCTGGGGAGACACAGAGACATCCGTCTTCTCCTGACAGTAGATTCATTTACCGATCACTGACCACTTCATCCCTCTGGAAAACTGCTCATTTGCTTCGGAGCGAGAGACAGAGATGCACCATCGCATGCAAATTAGCCTCAGAAGGGAGGAGGACTGCCCCCACAAGTATTCCTGAGGATTCTCTGTTTGAGTTTTGGTCATTCTGTAAACTGAGAAGAGGAGAATCAACTGATTTTATCTCCCCTTCTTGCTATGGATTTAATATAGGAAATCAATACTGGGCGGTAGCCTTTACCTGGAGTCACCGCTGCACTGGCTTTCATGAAATTGAGCAAGTGAGAGCATTCCCTGAACAAGATTTACAAGCACACATCTTTACATTACAGTACACCACCTTTCTCTCTGTGTGTTGAACAGAGCTTGAAAATCGCAGACATGGTGACAGCCAGCACTTGTCTGTATCGACTGCACATCCAGATACCGATTTCCCAGATTACTCAACTAGATCGGACAAAGTACCGATCCAGAGATTTGTACTTAGAAAAGTAAGCGTAGCACTTTGCATATTTATTGGATTTCTGGTTGTTTTACATTTGTGTGGACCAGTTGATTCATAGGGTGAGGGTTGTTTGTCTGCAAGTCCCCCAAAAATGAGAATGAAGCATTTTTGCCACTTCCAGTTTGTCTGTTTCTCCATAGTTATACACACTTGTGAGGCTGAATGCAAAGCATGGAGGTACAAACAAAACACACATAAAGAAACAAAAAACAACGTGCATACAGACGTTTCTATTTTTGCTTTTCAACAGCAGCGTTATGCTGTTCAGGGTTTTGCTCCCTGTTTTGTTTTAGGAAGATTTCCCTGGACGTGCTACCTCCTGCTGTCCTGTTGCACCCGTCCCATATTCCCATTCATCACAGTCAGTTGCTTCGGTCTGCCCCCAGTGTCTTCTCACCGATCAGGTCCTTTCCCTTCTGCGCCTCCTAGCTGCCCCTCATTCACTTGATGTGCTGTGTGTGTACTTAAGCTCTATTTTCTGTCGTGCTCCCTGCTGGGCCTTTGTTCATCTCATCCTAGTCCTCTCCGTCTCATCCCTGAACATCTCTTTCTATTGCTTGTTCACCTGATTTTGGTGTCTCCGCGTCCTTGCCTGGTTTTTGTGTGGATATTTTCAGTTTGCTGTTGGACTGCCTGCTGCTCGAATATCCTCATACTAACAGCGTGTTGCTATAGTATGTGTGAAACTCCCTCGCTGGCGCCAAAACATACAAGACAGTAAAGAAAATGTGACTCTTTTTTAATCTATAAAGAAAACAATCATTCCTGAATGAGCAAGCACTTAATAAAAATCTCTTAAACAGGCAAAAACTTTGAGCAGAGCTGGATCCAGGGTGGGCCAGATGTGGGGGGTGGAAGGGACACGGATACATGATTAACCACTATATAGACATGCGACGAGTAGTATATGTCGTTAATATGGCATCAGTACATAATGAGTAGGAAAGAAAGTAGGTCAATACAATATAATAAGTAGGTCTACTGTTAATCAGCCACAGGGGAGTCTCTAAACACACAGCTCTTTTCTATACTCATTAAAGATCCCGAAACACACAGCAACAGTGAGCTATCTTACCAGAAAAAACTCTGTGAAATTCTATTAACCTCCTTATCAAAATTCACACTCTGAGCTTACTCTGGACACCAATTATTCTCCACCAATCACTTCAGAAATGCAGGCAATTTGTAGAAGCATCGTTCAGAAAGTAACACAAAAAAAGGGTTGCATGATCACAAATCAATAACCAAGGACCAACAAAAAAAAAAAGCCACAAATCTGAAGCAAACACTGAGACAATGTGGAGAGATTATGCGGGAAAGTTAGCACTCTCTTATGATGCTTCTAAAAACTACTTTTCTACGTGCTTTCAGGTGATCATTTTTTCATTTGTCAAAACGAGAGAGAAAGGTGCTTCGCCTTTCGCGACACGTCTCCCGGTTTGCAGCAAAGTGCGAGCCAACGTTTCCTGAATGTTTTGGCCATATTTCAATCGCAGCCTCGCAGTCGGCAATTACCTGAGGTCTGACTGCTGACAGCGCACATTGCAATGGCTTCGCTGGGAGCGGAGAGTAATGTACCTCCTCTTCTATGAAATGCAGTATTGATACATGTAGAAAATGTAGCTGCTGATGAACAGCTGGGGTGTAGGAGCGATAAAACTCATTACGGCAACGCAGACGCACAGTAGAAACCCAGCACAGCATTTCATCAACACATGTGCTTCTCAGATAAGGGAGTAAGGGGGGGGGGGGACTGTGTCATAATTAACAGCCCATTATAGTCACAGGTGCAATTATTAATGTGATTCCTATCTTCCAAATGGACACAGCGCAGTTTTTATGACAAATAAATGATGTAGCGTCACACCACCTGACATGGAGCTTTCCATATATGTTTATATATGCATATAAACTGGTGGCTGGATAGGGAAAGAAAAACAAAAGACAAAAAACATGCTCTCCCCAGGGTTTTATCACATTTGCGCAAAGCATCCATTCATTTTTATCGTACCTGTTTTTACACATACACGATTCAGTCTCGCGCTCACACCTACAGACAATTCAGAGCCTCCAGTCAACCTAAGCATGGAAAACGAGGAAACCAGGGTACACGAATCAAACCCACGCACACGTGGTAAGAAACTCCAGGGATTCAAACCGGGGCCCTTGTGGTTGTGAGGTTTCCGCTCCAAGCACTGCTCGCAGTACAGTGTGTGTGGCTGTGTCAGAGCAGTCACAGCGTCCTCGACGGCCGCGGTATTTCACAATGTCTCAATCCAAGCATGAAGCCGAAGTTAATCAAATCCTGCAAATGAGTCATATTCCTCCAGGTATTCTTTGCACATGTTTCCTCATCAGTGACTGCATATTTCGATCAAGAATGATAACAACAATTATCACATTAAAGAGTGGAAATTTTCACATTCCATCACCACATGTTTCACATCCCAGCACGAAAAGTTTCCTATAAGGTGAAAAACACGTGTCCGTTCAACTTTTACGTTTATTCAGTTGATGTTGTTTAACTTGATCATCAACAGTACACTTCTGTATGACATCAACCATTTAAACTGAATGTTTTACCCAAGTCTAAAGGATACTTTAAACCACATTCCACTAAAACCAACACTTGTACCTCTAGGTGCTCTTAACTGTACTTTTTTTAAACCCTGCCGTCTGAACTCTAACTCCAACTAAGCAACAAACTGTAAACAATCAGAGCTGGGTGCACTTCCATCCATTCATTATCTCACTCATCTCGTACCTTAACAGTGCTGCCTTTGCACTTGAACTCACACACTCACACATACAGCAGGAGTGATTTAGTGTTTTCAGACATCTGTCAAACTACTGGGACAGCAATGGGCCATCTGAGGGATGGGCCGTCCCCAATGAACAGTTCTGTCCTTCACTGACTATGCAGTCTTGCAGCTGAACAGGCAGGGTACAGAGAGGATTTTCATAATAATAATAATAATTAGACTTAGGGTATGAGAACGGATTAAAAAAATATATATCAAGTGGTATAGATATAAAGTGAGATACTTGCAAGAGTTGGATGTCTGCAACTCTTTCTGCTTCCACAATCAACACATATAGCATATTTGTCACGAAAAAAGAACGTTATGCATTTCCGTGGAGCTGCTCAAATTCAGAAAGGATCAAAACTATTATAAAAGAGCACCCTTGTAAAATAGGCTCAGAGGCATTTCTGGTTAAACCAGTGTTCCATAGCTTATATGTAAAGGCAAAACAACAAGGATAAGTACTCCATTCAACCATCGTAGGTGCCCTTTAAATGTGAATGCAAAAAAACAAAAAAACAGCTTTGTTTGTTTCCTCAATTCGATTACTTTTGTGCTTGTGAGGAGCCGAAATCGAAATCAAATTTCAATCAATTGCACAGCCCCAGTTATAGCGCTGCTCAATCCCCCTATTTTTTTTTTTCAGCTTATTCCAGCATGTACTGTGCAAAAGACAAGCGGGGGGGGGGGGGGGGGGGGGGGGGGGGGGGGGGGTTGCATGACACTCCGGTTACAGCTTGATTGCCCAAACTTGGTGTGAGCAGGGAGGCAAACAAATCCTCACCTATCCAGAGTGTGGCTTTACTGGGCCTGCAGCAGGCTTGTTTGAAGAAACTGGAGCGCTGGAGTACGAAGAAGATCAAAAATGAGACAATGGCTATGGAGAGGTTTGTTGTCCAGTTCGGAGCCAAAAATGGTAAAGGGAAGAAATCCTTGAAAATGACAATAATTGGCGCAATTACTGGCGTGATGTCTCCACCTTGCTTGCCACCCATTTCTTTGTACCCTTGTTCTCTGCCACCTCCACCCCCCTCCACTCCCCCACCCCCCCTTTCCCCTCATAAACAGCATGAGCTGCTGACAATCCTGCCCCAGTGAACAGCCAACCTTTGACAACACTTAAGCTGCAGATCAATACATAATTACCAGCAATTTAATTACCCCTTCACGCTGTGGATGGGATGTGCTTTCCTTATTCGGAGAAAAAAAGAAGAAAAAAAAAAGGCAGCCAATGAGCTCTCTTCATGTGTAGTGGCTGCGGAGCCACATCCAAAGCTCATTATGATCACATTAGACTATGCAGGTGGGGACAGGATGATGGCTCAGCAGGCTGCATCAGTGCCTGACTCTCACAAATGTTGGGAGTCCTTTTCAGCTGCGTTTTTGCAGTTATTTACAGCACACAATCATGTTTTTTTTGTTGTTGTTTATTTGTCTCTTCATTCGTTACGCCTCTGTAATGCGGCTACCAACTCTACCCAAATCCACCAAAATGCACGTTCCCGAACGTGACAGTTTGGATAAGAGATTATAGACTTTGTCAGACGAAGTGCAGAGCGAGGCTTAAATCCCTGTTTCGGTGTCGCCGGTAGGTTTTGCAAGGCATTGTACTCCCACGGCTGACACACTAACAGTTGTAACCACGCCGCTTCAAAGCAGAGGCTGACGCGGAATGAAGTTCGGCTCGTGTTTGTTTTCTCATCACTTCTGCGTGGAGCCCAAAATCCTCCCCTGCTCGCGGCCACAGTAATTTATATGAAACAACCGCGCCCGTTGAAAAGTGTTGCATCGACAACTCCTCGTTAAGCGCTCCGCCGTAACGCGTGTCATTATCTTTCCTCCAATCTTCAGCCGCTGTCGCAAATGACTTTATCTGGGCTCAGAAATTGGTTTATGATGGCAGGTGATCAGGAGGGACCTGTGTTGACAGAGACAGAGACATGAACTGAAGAGCATTTTTACCTTACGTCGTCCTTCCCCCCTTCCCACACACACACACACCTTTATTAATACACTGACCAAATAGAGGAGAAGAAAACGAAGTGAACATTCACCGAAACACAAACCCTAAAAAAAAAAGAAGTGGTGAAGGTTACAGCAACAACTCTATGCTTCTTTACTTGTGGATAAAGATCGGTGGGCGAGTGGCCTGCCCTCTTGCTCCACAGAAAGAAGACTCCTGGTTAGATCAAGGGCTTTTCTGTGTGGAGCAAAGTATCATGACAACAAAAGGTGACCGATCTGTGGCTGTCAAAGTCACAAACAAACAGTGCTTATTATACTGTCTATACTTCTGAAAAACCCGGGTTCAGATGAGTTTCCTACTCCAGATAAATGTCCACATATATCATACTTTACACAGTTCAACAATCCTACCTTTACTTTTTCTGCTTTTTAGATCATGTACACTATATAATGATCCTCTCTTTATCGTTTCACATATTCAGAAATGGTAGTTTAAAAACGGCCGTCTCTCGAGCTGCTCTTTAAGACTTTGGTTCAGCCCTCTTTCTTTCTGTCTCACTCTTCTCACACTACCCTGTCCTGGCTTTCAAAACGGAGTGCGTTTACCTTCAAACGTCCGTCCTCCTGCTGCCGACGAGAGCTTGTCTGACAAACACCCTGAAGCAGTCCTGGAGTCAGAATCGGGCACCAAACATGGCACAGATGACTGCGGAATGTGGCTAACGTTCATCCTGTGTGGGCAGCCTGTCAGGCGGAAAGACCGAAGAGACAGAACGGCAGTCGGGGGGGCCAACAAGGGTTACACGTGCTGTGGTGTCATGTCTGACTCGCTCTTTTACCCACCACTGCAGCCATTGTTCCAAATGACTCTGGCTAAAGAGCAGCGTGAGCCCTGGGGGCACACGTTTTAATTCAAGGCAGATTTGATCATGAGCGCAATCGCGTTGGCTTTCACCCGGGAAAGAAAAAACACTGCGATTTTTCTAATTGCATTTTTTTCTCGGTCACACTGCTCACCGCGCCGTCACCTGGGTGGTTTGCAGCGCGTTGCGCATCGACCGAGCGAGGTGTGTCTGCAGTCTTTAGTACGGCAATTATTACCGTAATTATGCCATTGGTGGCAGAGATCAATTTCTGACATCGTCTTTGCCGCTGAGATCTCTGCCTCTGTCATACAAATGTTCCCAACAGGACAGCGGTCTGGACCTGGGAGGAGAATTAATGAGGAACGCTGAACGCTGGAACAGAGAGGGTAACCTATCAATGGCAAAATGTATCAAAGCCACTGTTTTCTGAGCCTTTCACACACACACACACACACTCACCAGGCATCAACTCCTCCACCACATTGAGAGGGATGCATCATTAGGGGCTTACCGGTCCTCCCGCCTGCCTAATTTCTAAGAAGATTATGAAATTGTGAAAATTATGAAATCGACGGTCTGACCAGTCGAGCTGGAGGAATTTCAGATGTTTTGAGCGTGTCTTTGTGTTCGACTCGGGAACCGCAAAACTGGTTCATCCGCCGCTTTTATTGCCCTTGACCTCAGATTTGCTACAACTGCAGCATCAGACTGTCCTCCAAACCACGCGGCTCGACCACACAGTAAACAAATTACACGAAAATGTTTCAATGTCGGGGTAGGTGTAGCGTGGTCCTTTCCACACCATCCTCTACGTGTGCAATCAGAAAAAAAATGCATTAGGATCAAGGTTACAGTGCGAGGACCCTCATCTTGTTATTACAAACTAATGAAGAAAAGACAAGCAAAGTTACAGCTGTGTCGATTACAGCACGTTACAGGGGCAGTTAACAAATAAATCGAACCTGGGGCTAAAACTCTTTTGTGGAGACGTTACAACAGAGACTTGATATAACTGATCGGGATGGAGTGAGTCTCGTCTGTCTTTACAATCCGAGACCGTGACCGCGATGCCCCCATGGACCATAGATCCCACAGCAGCATTAAATCCGGCAAATTGCGGCGCCCCTGAATTATTTGACACGCCTGGCTTCGACGTGAGATATTGTTCTTTTCTTATTCCAATGCGGCCGCCGTGAACTCCATCCGCTTCTGTCACATTTCACCGAGACGTCTCTATCCAGCCTGCGCCACTGAGAGGTATTGATTTCCCCATCCTGAGTTCCTACAGTGAAATATTATCATGACACTAATGACACCGGGTGCATAGTTTATCTTCATGAGCTTCACGTTCGCGGCCGCACAAACTTTTGTCAACCGCAAACCGTCCAGAAATCCAGGGTCAAACTTTTCTAAATAAAATGTCCACCCCTACACAAAAGCACGCTGTGTGAAGAGGCTCCCTCCATTACTTAAAATTTCTATTTCTAGTATCTATTCAGCTGAAAAGTGGTTATATTTATTAAATCTGGGAACTAATATCTTATTTTTTCATAACGCTACATCTGGCTTTTTCTCTCTTTAGTTTGAAAATATGTAAAGGGGGCCATGTGCAACCGCATAGTGTAGATGATGCAAGCCAGTGCTCTCATCTCGGCGCGATCTCAGAGACACAGTTTCACTGCGGGGTGACAGACTTCATTGAGTCTGTCCAAGGACTCGTCCTAATAAAGGAATATCTTCTCTTCCTTTGACAGGCGGAGAGAAATTACAGCAAATAAAAGTTGAAGACAAGGAAGCTACAGAGGGGGATGGTGTGTCACGCCAATATCACACTGCTGCTCGGCTCCTCTTTCTTTTCTGTCCGCGGTCTACTGTTTTTCAGACTTGAAAAAGAGGTGCTTGGCCTTTCATCTTAGTCTTCCGGCAAGCATGGCCGGAAGGGTTGGCGCCCTGAACTGCAGGCCAGAGACGCGCCACAAGTGGCTAAAAACCACCAGACACTCTGCGCGCAGCCACACTCCGGGAAAGCGGTGTGCGAAGACATCGTCCGCTCGAGGCGGGAGAGACGCAAACCGTCTCCAGCTGGGCCGCCGCACGGCGTCCGACGCAGCGTGACAGGATGCCGGGGTTGAAAACCGAGCGAGGACCCCGGAGAGGGAGCCGGCGCCTCCGTCCCCTCCCATCGCATCGACTTCCCTCCCAACAGCCGAGGCACCAGGTGAGCTCCGCTCTTCCCTGATCCCAGCAGGCACATCACGCTGGCGTCCACCAACCGCTTTTCTCTGCTACACACTCACCCTAATCCAGCGGTTTGTCATGATATCCCCGAACGCCAAGTGTCGGGGGTTATTATGCCCTTGGCCCCACCGATGCTGCATGTTTGTCAAATTAATGCGATAACTCGGACACCGTTTGGATCAGAGTTTTGAAATTTGGCAGACAGATTCATCACTCATAGAGGGAGAACTGATTCCATGCATTTTGGATTGTACGTTTGGCCACAAGGGGCAGCACTTTGGTTGAAAAATCACATTTGTGCTTACGCTGTATCTCCAGAACTATTAGGCCGATTGATGTCATATTTGATGCAAATGAAGCAACATGGATTGTTCAGTCGGCCTTGGGGTGTTTGGGGATATATCCATTGCATTTGGTGCCGAATTCGTAGGTCTAGTTTGTCATTGTGTTCATCAACACCAAAGCACAGTTGCGTCCATTGCTTCCTTCATTCTGTGAAATGCATTAGAAATCACCAGTCACCACGCCTCACGTATATGAAATACACTTTATTTCATTTGTGCTACGCACGCTTATGCAGGATTTTATCAAGCAGGACCCAAAAAAGACATCAGTGAGCGAGTAATTAACACTGCGGCTCGAAACTGCCATCTACTCCCTTCCGCTTTGGGAGAGCCAATGGCGAACAATTGGTTGAAATGAAAGGGAAAAAGAGACACCGATCTCATCAAGTCCCATTGAAATCCGCCTGATGAACCTGGATATCGATCACAAAGGTTTTCCTCCACGTGTGAAAACAATGACGCCACCGCACAGAGTCTCAGCTCCGGCAGACTGAGGGGCTGGGTTGCTATTTTTTGATGAAAGAAATGAAAACAAGGCCATCTAATCACCCCCACCGCACAAAAAAAAACAAACAAAAAAAGCAACCTCAAACAACATGTTGTTTGTCCCCGTAAAACTTTCAAGGATTGTAAAGCTCTCTCTTGTAGTTGAATTAATACCAGCGTTTTATGTTTTATAGCAACAGCGCTCAGTTTTCTTTGTGTGCTTTTTAGTAGTTGTTTGCACAGACAACTTACTTTGATTATTGTCTTGCTCTAAGATCTTTGAAGCTTTGAAAGTGATCTTTTTTTCTCAGGGGTAATTACCACTGGAAAACTGTCAAGCACTGAACATTAAAACCAGCACAACTAATCCACAGCCAAATTGCTGTTAGTAGTCCCACTTGTGCAATAGGAGTCACAGCCTAAAGCTGGGCAAATCACTGAGTATGGAAACTCAGTATGGAAGATTTCTCCCCAGGTTCAGGTCAGGTTGAATGTATTTTTGATTTTCCATCGAAGAGAAACGAATAACGTGTGAAACTCGGACAATGGCGTTGGTGTAAACACAGAGGCCTCTGCACAGGGTGACTATGAAGCTGTCCGGAACATCACTGCTGCCCGGTTTGCTGCAAATCGGTGATGTGGGCGAGGTGCCTGCTCACATTCCAATTATACTGAAAGGAGATACTCGTTCATGCAGCAACAGCTTGCTCACCCCGTGCCACAGCGGCAGACGAAAGGGCAGCCCCTTTCCTCAGGCTGCCAGACTCCTCAGCTTCATCTTGTGCAGATACAGTCGGTCTTGAGGGGCCGCAGCGTGCCTTTAGTTTCACAGCCCCGCGCTGGAGAATGAATTATAAATGGCGCGCAAAAAAATACGTTTCCCCGATATCTGCTTTTACGCGCCGACCGGAGATGAGTTTGGCAGCAAACTTTATACTCACCTCTTTGTGTAAAGCTGAGCGACCTGGTATTGATAGTCGCGAGCAGAGGGAGCAGACAGCAGAACGACCTGCGGGTGTTTTAGCTATTTAAAATCAATTTGGTTCCAGTGGTTTGAAAGCGCACCCACAAGTGTGCAGATCTCTTTGTTAAGGACTTGTAGTGATTCATCAACTTCCTTCCTTTATCGCCTAAAGTATACTTTTCTTTCCGCTATGATGTGCTCCCGATATTGGTATAAACGTCACGAGGCATACGTGCCTTTGTGTTTGACTAGCAGACTGCTCCTGAGCCTGAGTGCCTCGTGATTAATGTTAACAGCATGAATGAATGCAATGTAATTACAGTTTATCACGGAGTGGCTGTTACTTTTCACTGAGCTGAGAGGAAGACCGTTGCTGCAACCCAAGAAAACTAATTGCACGAGCCCAACAGGAATTTTCTTGCCAACCAGTGTTAATGCACCAGCTCGATTTGTTCCATTTTGTGTCTCAGAGGCGCTCACTTTCATTCAAGGTTGAGTGTTTATACCAGGAGTTAATTATGGATTGCTCATTATACCAACATTGTATGCTTCATAATTGTTTTGAAAGCCCTTCCAAAAGTAGGCACAACTCATTCTGTTATCCTTCTGCTCTCAGTGTAACCATGGAAAACAAGTCATGCACACACGCAGAAATGGCTGGGTGTTTGTGCTTTTTTACATCCCTTTTTTTTTGTGTCTTTAATATGCTGAAATTAGGTCAGTGGTTATGATAGAGGCGTCCAGAGCGGGAGATCACATCCTCCTTTGTCCTCTGATGGTAGATCTCTCAGAATGAGATCAAAGGGTTTTACGCGGCAACGTTGAGTTATATTAGAGTGCTCACCTTGTTCAGTGTTTCGGGAGAGGACAGACAACTAAATCACTGTGGGACGGCGCTCTCTGTTGTGCATGCTCACCAGCCTGTGGTGCAAAACACTCACCTGTTTCAATTCTCAACACTATTTCTTTTCACTTTCAATTATTCATCTGAAGATAATCGAGTGACCTAAAAACACTTAACACCGCCGCCCCGCTGAGCCAGGTACTGTATTTACCAGCGGAACAACCTTTGTGCCAGTCTGATGTCTCTGATGCAAGCACAACTGTGCAAATTACAGGAGAAAAGAGATGGTGGAGGCTGCAGCAGGTAAGCGGGATACCAACATGGGCGTCCTGCTCATCAATGTGAAGCATTTCCCAGCCAGATGGGGATGTGTAATCCCGCCAGTGTGTTCTGGCTCCGTCTCGGGGTCTTTACCCTTTTAAATGTCCCGGGACGCCTCGACAAAGAGCCATCCGGGATGATCCCGCTAAGCTACCTACACAGAACAGCATCGCCGGACTCTCTCTGGCACTAAGGAGCCACAGTTCAAGGGGTTTTTTTTTCAGCCGTTTGAGCTACTCAACCTTTGAGAGTGACTCCAGCCATCTGCTGAAGTAAACTCATCCCGGACACTTCTGTGCCGAGACATTTTGGTCGTCGGACTAACTAGAATGGAGCAGTTGTATTATTGTTTATGGCCCGGGTGCTCAGGCGGTACAAATTCACTTCTTCAATTCTGCTGCATGCACAAACCAGGCAAATGCAGCTGCACTTTTCACCTTAATTTAAGCACAGTGGTCTAATCAAGAAATGGGGTCAAGCCCAAGCTGACAGTCTGCACTTAGATACACTGCATAAGTAGTCTACATTGTGCCATGCTAGCAGAACTCATTAACATGGCCACAAATTAAATAAATGCTGCAAGGGCTGCAGTGGAAGAAATAAAATGGTCAATTTATATGCAAATATCAACCTTTTACAGACAAGAGGCAAAAATAAAACCTCTTTTCCCACAAATGTTTTCAGGATTACATGTAATGATGTACACAACATTATTTGCTTGTTGGGAGAGTTGCTGTGCATATTCCCCAGACCGTCCCAAAAATGTCAGTGTCTCATTTTTTTCAACTTAGCCAAAATCTCTTTCTCTGTCCCTCTATCTTCTATCTCTCTCCCTCTCTATCTACCTTTCAGAAAATGACAAAAAAAAACAAGGACATGGCAAGAAGCAATACATAAAAATATGGTCTATTTTCAATTCCAACACACTTAAAAAAGGCTACCCTTATCTATCCCTGAATCCAAAACAACTAAAAAGACTGTGTTGCCAATCAATCAGTGCTATCCACCTCGTCGTGCTGGACTGCCTTTTGTCTCTATCACTATTAACTGGCAGGCTGCACCACTCTCATCGCCTCCGCAGCACAGCTCTGTCACTAATGCCCGAGATACCTCTGCAACTCCAGCCAAAACACATGCAACACAAACCCAGGCCCGCTACCCTCAGCAGGTTAATTATTCACCGGCTCCGCTGCCAGAGGTTTCTCCTCTGTGTTGGTCTCAGTCAAGCTGTGTTGGCAGAGCCAGGGCTGGCCTGTGTGGAGCAGTCATCGCCGAATGCTAGAAACCAACACGATGGAGGGAGGGGGGGGGGGTTGGGGAGGGGGGGGGGGGGGGGGGGGGTCAACTGAGATGCCAGACTGACCTGCCGGAAACCATTTGTATTCCCCAGGGGCCAGTGCGACCGGGACTGTTCAACCCCTAGCACTGACTCATTTTCTCTCTACCATATCTTACCAGGTCACTGATCAAAACCGATGCTGCATTAGTCACTCTAAAATCTGGGATTCGGAGGAGAGAAAGTTTCATTTGCTGGACGGCTCAAATGAATAGCTCTGAGAGTGGTTTTATGCATTATTCATTCACTCATTCATTACTATTCATTTACTAACAAACCCTTCACAACTAATCGTTTAAATGGAACTGATACAAAGACGCCGAGTGAACAGCGGCTCTTTGAACACATTGTTCGGATGGCTCTGAATGAATCTGTAATCCCCCCAGCTCCTTACCTGGAAGCTGGAGTAAACCCTGGCCCCTCTTCTGCACCTTCACCGCCCACTTTTCAAGGTTGTTTGTATTTTATTGTGCTCCTCTCACGCTTAACATGCTTGTCATGCGTTCTCAAAGTTATTGGATTTTTTTGGCGCTATTACCTTTACCTCACTTTCAACGTGCTGGCTGTTCTCACTTGCTTTTTTTGAGCTAATTCTTCTTGTATTGAAGTTCCTTTTGGAAGTATCCTTTCAGCCAGATTTTGGCGCGTGTGAATATGTTTATTTATACTGTTGAACATAATGGAATGAATCTCTCCCCTTAAGAGGAAGCTCTAAGACTGCAATAATCACTGTATAGTGTGATATAATCACTCCCAATAAAAACAACAATGAGGTATACAAGTTTGTTACGCTCGTGCTCTGGAATCCAAAGTGACAATGCTGTTTAAACACCATCAAATCTAATTGCTTTTGTGTTGTGTCTCAAGATGAAATCGGGTTCTTTCTTTCAAGGTTGTGTAGGAACGGGTCATGGATTGTGAGGAAAAAACCCAGAGATGTAGAAAAAAACTGCAGAGGAGGAAAACTTTTCAAGTGGTGAGAATATAAAGAACAGAGCCACTGTCAAAAGATGACACACATCAAAGCTTTCACATTCACAGTGGAAGTGACGCTATAAAATGCTTTTCGTCCATTATCCTCCTCTGCTTCCCCGAGAGCAGAGCCGACCCCTGGGATATTCCCTCAAAGACCAAGCAGGGGATCTCACCAACCGCTCCTCCCAAAGAAGATAACTTTTGCTCGCGTAGACATTGAATTCAGATCCAAAGCTTCGCTACAGGTCTGCACAGCCTAATGGATATCCTATGGTGTTTAACAAGCACAGAACGAGGCATGGCACATAGATATGCTGGAACCAAGAGCCCGTCAGCCTTGATCAGCACTCAGAAGAAAACAATAGAAACTTATTCAGATTCGCCAGGAGGGGACTCTGAAAAAGTACATTCACAGACAGACTTGCTCAGATTTTGAGAAACTGGGTAAGAAACTTTTTGCCTCTGTGATTTCCACCTTGTCCTTATACCCTCACCTTCTGTACAATTTAATTTTCTCCCCACTCACTTATATCATATTTTTGCTTCTCAGTCTAAGCATTATACCACTGTTTAATGTGCTGTATTAGACATTTTGAATACAGCATCAGTATCAGAGGTGCTGTATAATTAAACACTAATTTGTTGTAAATAGTGTCTGACACCAACAAACACCAACAAGTCATTATTCTCAAACATGAAAGACACTTTGGGAACATTCCTCATAAGGCATATCATACCAAGTTCCCTCGAGCTCCTGTATGAGGCACAGCAGGCTTTCAATTAACTCCAATGCAAAAAGCCATCAGTGTCAATATGATGTAATCAGTGCAACTGCTCCATCAATCTAACACGTTCTTATCTCTGTGAGGCACAAAGCCTCACTGCCACAGAGGCTTTCTCGTGTGGCCTGGGTCATGGAACAGCTGCTGCTTGTTTTGGTTTGGGAAGAAATATGGACACAAACCCTGATCCACTGGGTGGAAGTCTGGCATTCTCCATGAGTCACAGAGAGACATGAACATGTTGAATGAGGTCACAGTGACCAACGAAAACCAATCAGTGCACCCTTGTATGAATGTTTATGTCCCCCAAGACCTGACTCAGATATTTCCTGACATGTTGTTTTGCCATTGATATTATGTTTAGGTTTCCTTCATCATCGTCAACTGCATCAATACAAGTGACTGAAGGAAATGTGGTTTAGGCACCGATTCTGGTATATGCGCTCAAAAAAATCTTGGCCCTCATGTTAATGAAGTGATAATATTAAGTAAACTTTAATTGAAATATAAGTAATCCAAAGTTCATTATGGAAAATAGATGAACGTAATAGAATATACTTAGTCTAAACTGAATTGAACCACATCAAATAAAAATTAAATTCCATTTGGCTACTATGTGTGCACAGTGGGTGGGTGAGAATGAAACATAATTGAAACACATAAAAAAAAAATGCTTTTGGCTTAATTATTTCTTTGTGTGCAGAGGAAAAAGTAAATCAAAAAATGGACAAAGTAAAGAAATACAATTCCTCCCACTGACTTGACATTGAGCGTCATACTCCCTGGGACATATATCTGTATCATATTATTATATTGTGTGTGGCACTTAAAACATGAATTACTACCTGTAGTCATTTGGTTAATATTATTTTTCTCAGAATATAATACTTCCCAAGGATGTACTCAAGCTTGATTTTGTTTCAGCCCTGTACATTTCATGGACATTAAAGCCCTGCGCTTAAACTGTACTGCCATGTCCTAACTATAGACTGTGGCAGCCCAGCATGTACGCTTCCCTGAAGAATGTGTCTGTTTCATTTCATGCTCTTTTTCATGGCATCAAATGCCCCGTCAAGACACCTGACAGAGACAACACAGTCGACAACAACAGCGTAGGTGGGGTCTGCCTCATTAGTGTGCACGGTGGCTCGTGGTAGGCTCAGTGCGGAGCACGGGATGACCCATATTCCTGCCCTGTTATCTCTGATTGCTGCACTGTGGCAGGGCCTTGATTAAGTGTTTGCAGCCACCGCGCCGTGCTTGAAGTGTGGTGGGAAAAGTGAGGGCTAACATTTGACTTTCAAATGAGTCTGGCGGAGCTAAACTTGGAAGTCACATATGGGTAGTGGAGGTACGGTTGGGAGGGGGCGGGGGGCGGGGGGGGAGTGTTGGCGGCTATTCTTGAACACTGGAAAAGGGAGAAGATGGAGAGGTTGAAAGGCGCATCGGAGATGTGAAACAGGAGAACAACCAGGCGCTTCCCATCTCAGAAAAAAAAAACAACAAAAAAAAAACTTTCATGTTGTGAATAAACACAAAAGTGGGAGTTCGTCTTTGTAAAATAAAGTTATTCCAGGGGGAGGGATGCATTATTATAATGTGTAGGGGCACATGTAGGATGTTTATTCAGGTACTAACATAGGGATCCAGAGATGTAATGTCAGCTCATGCGTAGGTGGTGGTTTAAATAGTGCCTTTGCTTCAGCTTCTTTCCTGGTAGATGATGAAGACATTCAATCATCCATCATTGTACCTGCTTTCTGCCATAGTGGTGTCCTCCAATCAGCCTCCAATCAGTCCAAACACCATCATTAAATATTCACATTTGAAATGTGAATATGTCGCCTTGGCGTTTTTCTTTTTTTTCCTCCAAATGGACAATCCAGACACAATGTGAAGTGGCAACTCAACAACCTTCAACCACAA
Source organism: Karalla daura (assembly GCA_029224185.1). Taxonomy (NCBI): domain Eukaryota; kingdom Metazoa; phylum Chordata; class Actinopteri; order Chaetodontiformes; family Leiognathidae; genus Karalla; species Karalla daura. The sequence goes on along the minus strand of CM055199.1, from coordinate 4,235,092 downwards.
TCTGGAGGGCTTTCATTCACTTTTTAGTGTCTGTTCTGTTTGCCTTAAGAGCATCAATTATTTCAAGGAGAGTCAAGACAAAGGAACTGGTAGAGGTTACGGTAAGATTTCAAGGCAACCCAAAATCACAACACTTTATTTTAAGGTGATATGAGTGAGCACACACAGATACACACACAGAGACAAAAAAAAATAAAGAAAAAAAGAAAAAAAAACTCAAAAAGGAACCCACAAGTCAAAAGCAGGAGAGACACTAAAAGCCAACTGATCAAACGAAACAAGAACTAACCTGGAGCACAGGATACCAAAGGAAAGAAACACAGGAACACAGAGAGAGGGTCTAAGCACACCTGGCAAATGGGAAACTTAAAGACTTACCAAAAGACACGACAGAAGTAAACTCGCTGAAAACATCAAGGCCGGTCGGAGGGACATGAGAGAGAAACTAGTTGAATGCTGGAAAGACACCGTGGCAGCGGCAATTAGAGAGACAAAGGGCAGGTATGCATGGGTCAATGGAGAGTCACTGGACAGATTAGGAAATAAAACACAAACTAGACACGACGCAATCATAAAAATCGTTCAATTCATGTAATCATTCATTCATAGAAACAATATTTCCTAAAATCACATACATAATTTGCCATAGATAGATAGATAGATAGATAGATAGATAGATAGATAGATAGATAGATAGATAGATAGATAGATAGATAGATAGATAGATAGATAGATAGATAGATAGATAGATAGATAGATAGATAGATAGATAGATAGATAGATAGATAGATAGATAGATAGATAGATAGATAGATTCTGCAACCTCACATACTTGATTTGTTCTTGTCACTCCTGTGTCTGTGTTCCAGATCCATGCACCTCTGTCTAATGTGTGCCATCTAGCTTCCTGCCAGGCTGTCATTCTATTTGTGGTCACCATGGAGGGTAATCGTTAATTATTCAGCATAAAAGTGTGTCGGCATTCAAAATGTCAGAGTCAAAAAGAGTCAGTCACTAAGGCTACGTTCACAAGGCAGGTCTTAGTTTGCAATTCTGGTAATTTACACCGATTTTTATGTTGGGCTGCATGTGCAGAAGTAAACGATGGAAACATTTCATCTCCAGTTTTTGAAAGGGGAAGCTGTCAATGGCGTGAACAAATGTCTTCAGCATTAAAAGGATTAAAAACTGATTCGTGACCTGTTCTGAAAGTGACCCGGGTCAGATTTAAAAAGCTTGTTGTTCACACGGTCACGAAGAAATACGTCGCATGTGGGAAAAAAAGATCGGCTTTGAGTTCCATTTCTCCGCCGTGTGAATACAGCCTTAGCGTTAAAGAGCCCGAATGTCAAAAAGTCAAACTGAAGCGCTGTCAAGTGTTCTCCCACTCACTTCAGTTTCAGTCGGTGACAAATTACCTTGAGTGTTGGTACAGCCCAAGAACCTGCAATGAGTAAGAGCTCATCAAGGTTTAATCATGAGCTCCTATTTTAAAACGTCGAGGGGGGAAATGAATATTCATACAGAATGGCTGATTAATGTGTCACACACCGTTCAATGAAAACTTCTGCTTAGGGTGTCACCGTCCTAATGAGGATATTGCATGCTTAAAAGCAATGATTAGCGAGAGTGGTACACAGGCCACAACATCATCCAGGTAAATGCAGTGATCCTAATTCATCTGATCGTTTTAGCTGCATGAAAAAAAACCAATGCAGCTCGGAGAAAGTGCAACAGCCTAACCGGTGGGTTGCACTGTAGCTGCCGTGCTGCTGTTACGGAGGTGGCAGCCTAAAGTGAGATTTGCAACATTTGTGTTGAAAATAAGATAATGAGGGGGAGGCGGGGTGGTGGTGGGGTGTGCATAATTGCGTAAGGGAAAAAGAAAGAGAAAAAAAAATGAATCGCACGAGTCTGCTCTCACAGGGGTCCGCTGGAGCCATCTCCATCATCCACAGGATGAAGGCAGGGAGCACACCCTGGTCAGGTCTCCAGCCCATTATAGGACACGCACATGGCTGACTCTCACACTCGCACCTTTTCTTTCAGTCCCCAATTGACATTAGCTGTCAGGCCTCTTGTGCCAATTGTACCAATTCCAGCCTCTTCTGGATTAAGCACGAAGTGGGAAGAACGGCAAACCAGCTGTTCCACTAACAACCCACCCTCCGTTGATGCACAGCCATGAACATACCATTGACTGCTCAGCAGATTTTAAAGGTTACCTGCGAGCTACTGATAAGCTAAAAATAACTCCTCGACTGGCTGTGTGGTACCTGGCACACACATGCAAAAGCTCCGGAAATGAACAGCGAATCTGCAAGTTACGGCGCTGACATGCCTTCGAGAATTACAACAATCAATACGGTAAAAACGAATCACTTTTTAAGCTTCATCACTAGGTCGGCCTTACACGGGCATCATTCGCACACGAAATCCTCCCGAAATTGTCCATTTCAATGTCCCCAGCCGTATGCATATCAGTTTTTCCTCTTGTGACTCAACTGGCCAGGAATATGAAATAAATGGAATGTCCGTGGCAGCGTCGAGATGAGTAAAGGCACTTGTGCAGTTTGTAATACATTCTGGCTGCACTGAGGTTGAGCAGCTCCCAGGGGTGAAAGTCTGCTGGCGCAGTCCGATACTTCCGCTAAAAGATTCAGTGCCAGTGCTCAGCACCAGGGAGTGGAAGGGGGGGGTAGGGGGGGCGGACAGCAGCTGCCTGCCAAAGCACTCGTGCAACATCTGTCAGGACCATTTCCAACAAGAAAACACATCTGCTAACGTTGGGTCAACATAAAGCAACAGGATTGGTGTGCCTCCGCACTTGCCTGCCACGGGCCTGTGCCTTTCCATTTCATGCCGGGAAAAAGAAAAATACAGCATTGCTTAAGACAATTAAAATGGGAGACAAAACAAGTGGGGATCTCATTTTGTTTTTTGTTTTTTTTTGTGGGGGGGCGGGGGGGGGGGTAGTTTCTTTTCCGCAGGTGAAACCAATCACGTAACTTCCACGTGTTGCTTCTGGCATAAGAACACAGCATGTCTGGATCGCTCATTCCTCCATGTAAGCGATAAAGCAAATGTTGTTTGTTGTTCATGCTTTTAGTCATTTCATGCCAAAGGCATCATTGATGTCATTTGCAACAAGAATCGTCTTCTTCTTTTATCCATCGACCCAACTGAGACCAAGACTTTAATTGTGAATTGTAAACTTTCATTTAATGTTCCTTCTCAATTGGAAATTCAACAGAGATGTTTACCTTTGATTAGTTTTGCTTGAAAAGCTTTGCCAATATTCACTATAGATCTAAAACAGCATGAAAACTGTACAATCATTTTCCTGTTATTTTTCTACACAGTAGAGAAGTTATGAAGTTCAATGCTTGTGCCAGAGATGCGTGTTGCAGATTGGGGAGTTTTGGGTTTGAAGGTTTTGCATCTTGCATATCAGTGCCAAAGGCTCCAATGGTCCTAGTGCAACATGGACCATATATTTGACTGAACGTTTTCCATTAACTTGAGACCGAAAGCTAAGAGTCTGTTCTCTATTTTTCCTCCTCTCTCATGCATGCATGTCTTGCACGCAGCGTCATCTGGTCAACATGTTCTGACCTGACAGGTATCACTTATTTGCTGCATATTCACTGTTTAAATGAAAAAAAAACACATTAAGGCTTGATGAGCTGCTTCCTACCTGCTCCACCGCAGGGTATACAATACCGTAATACCTTGCTGCCAGCAGCCTGTCTGAGAACCCGTAGAAACCTCATCTGCCTTTTTTTATTACATCAAAACTGTGAAAGATGCTCCAGGATAGACGTGTTCACCTTTCATCAGAAAGTAAATGTAAAAATTCTGTTCCCCAGAAGTGCTGGTAAAAATTGGGTCCTCACACCTGATACCTGAAGTTTTACCACTTATAACTGTGCCTGGTAGATGAGCTCTCAGACCTGAGTCATTATTCCAGTTCATCGTGTCAGATCATGGCATGGCTGAGGTGATTTGGTGCTTGCACACGCAGGCCCCCAAAGCGATACGACCGAGGCAGTCGAGATGAAGAGTGCACTCCAAACACCAGCCAACAATGCCGTGTGACAGTGGGGCCAATTTCTTCCAAGAGCTCCTCTGTCAAGGTTCACACATGGAGATGAGAAAACTCCGGGACGAGCGGAGATCTCCGACGAGCCAGAATGTGAGGATGAGGGGAAGCGTAAACAATACTGGAAGAAAACGTTCCAGGTCCTTGGCTCAGTAAGTGGTTGTCAAGGCAACAACAACTGAAATTCAAGACGATGCATGGACAGCTTTGATGCAGCTTGTTTTCCCCCCCATCACAAAGCGATGCATACATTTTGTGTTTTCCACAGATCTTTTTTAATCAGAGCCATGGCAGCTCATCTCACAGACTGACTTTGTCCACTCGTGCCTCGTAAACCGGTCTCTCCGCGATTTAAAATAATCTAAAAAGGAGTGGTGACTTGCCAAAAGAAATCCAAAAGATTTAAACTATTGTTTAAAGTATTGTATTTCACTATGCTTCTCCTTACTCCTCATTTATTTTTTGACTTGCATCTTCTACACTTTTGCAAGATAAATGATGTGGCTATTGTGTGCCTGTATGTGGTTATCGTGTGCCTATCATGTGCCATTGTTTTTCTCCCCGAACTGGCCCATTCAAATGAATGGGAAGAGCAGCGCTGACCACCGGCTGCATAGACATACATTGACATAGAAATTTCATTTAAACATTAAAACGGTGGAAAAGTTGAGGAAACACACTGCTTGTTTGTATTTAAAAGATAAAACGCTTTCAAAAGTGTTGGAAAAAAATATTAACCTCACATCATGCCGCAGCCCGGTACAGTAGCACATTCCAGTGGCACTGTCAACATTTCAGAGCGGAAGCTTTCTAGTCTAATTATGCCACATATTCCTCAAACAAGAAGGGAATAGAGATGGTGCGATGGCTCTCAAATGCAGCCATGAGTTAGAATAGCTCCAACTTGAGTTTGCTGAACCAAATTTATGCATCTACTTGAAAGTAAGTGAAAAAGACTACGGGTTTTTGAGTTCATTCAAAGGTTGAACTGAGCAGACACAGACACCCATCACCAGGCACAGTGCAACTATATGATATATCACCAGTATAAAGAGTATAAATAAACACGTGTCCAGCAGTCAAACTCATGAGAATGATGAGAGCAGGAAATTTGTTTCACTTCCTGTCCGAGCACACCTCTCTGAGGCACTTTTACAAAGATACGTTGCGAGAACCATTTTTCAACACAATCGGTATTCCGCCCCTGAGACATTTTGTTCAGACCTTAAAGCTTGTCTGGGAGGTGCAAACTTGTTTAGTTTCCAAAGTTCATACTTTTACTGTTGTCTGAACCAAGTGTAAGCCAGTGTGGGGGAGATTGTGAAACAGAAATAAAATGACCCACGTTCATGCTTTCAGGGGAAAACCTCCTGCTTCTCTCAACTGTGGAGGCTGGGAAGGGGAGGCCTTGTTTGAGAAATCCCAGATTTACATCAGAAGTACTCATGACCTCCATTTGGACCAGAAACATTTTCCCCGACTGTTTCCCACACAGTAAACATCAAGTAGACACAGCATCTTTTTATTCATTACAAGAGGGACTTCTGCTCTCACATACTGTACATCAGCAGGAGTTGGGCCTCTGGACAGCATCCAAAAGAGCTTTTTCCTCAGCCAAGGGAAATCTATCTATCAACCGCAGATATTTTTCTGCGGTGGCATTTTGGGTTTCCATGGGTTTCGGTGTGGAGATTGTGTCTGATCCCTCCCCTGCTCGTTCCCTTTAGGTTTTTGACTACATTTCGGATTCCATTATCTCAGATTGGTCGAAAAGGTGGGGATCATTACGCTGCATAATCAAGGCCCCACACAGTAGTGGTACTGCAAGACAGTGCGGAGGGAGTGGGCTGCTGGGCCACTGGCGATGCAGCATATTGGCAGGTTTGCAGCCTGGTGTATATATTTCTGATGACGGCTTTGTCCTACATCCTACAGCTACATCTCAAAGAACGTGGCGCCTCCATGAAATAGAGCGTTGGCTCTGCAAGCGAGTTAATTGCCTTCACCTGGCATCCCAGGTGTAAATCGCTCACTGATTAAAAGAGTAGAATCAAAACCCCATCCACGGCCCCCCCACCCCCTTGCATCCACCTCCGCCCCACTCTACCACACCACTGCATCCCCCTAAACAAATCTCCATCATTTTGACTGACATTCAATTAAAAGTTAAAAGCACGATCACAGATAGTGGGAGAACAAAGTGCATCAGTTCTGGGATGTGCTTCCCTCTGACATCACTTGATGTTGACATCATCTCGGAGCAAGTAATAACACTTGAAACATAAGATGTGGATATTTTAATTAACTTGAATAATTACATTCTATGTATATTTTGAGAACCTGACATTGGTGTGTGTGTGTGTGTGTGTGTGTGTGTGTGTGTGTGTGTGTGTGTGTGTGCATTTCTTCTTTTTTTTTTAATGATGTCAGTTCACACTCACAATTACATGCAGTTTAGTACATGTATTACCAGTTGACATACTCTCCTCAGAACCTACATGTGCACCCACATAGGCTCAGGTCTCCCAGCCCCAGCAAGTTTTTGTAGCCTAATGCGAAGTGTTCCGACACAAAATGTATTTGTGCATATCTTGGCAGATTATCTGATATGAGATCTGTTACTGTTGAGCGCTGCTACCCGATCTTTTGCAGCATCCGCTATGTCCAATTTGTTTTACACGACCTCGAGGTGTTACAGAGTGGGCACCGGATACAAAGCCGGTGGAAAAACCCGTGGTGAATGGTCAAAGTCTGTCTCCATGTGTTGAAAATGCTGCTGATAACACGAGTGAAATATTTGCGCTTATCGCACATTCGTCTGAATTTGCTTCACGGTCACAGAGATATATGATGAGCTGTTGAGTTCTGAGATCTGAGGCTGTTCTGCTTCACACACACACACACACACACACACACACACACACAAATGTGGTCTATGCATCCGTTTCTAGTTAGCCCACATGCAGCTGATAACTTGTATCTGCTGCAGTTTAATTGTGACAGCAGTTGGCTTTGCTTTCTGTCTGAAGACACTTTTAGAACAAAAAAGGTCCTTCCATGTTGTGTCTATATAAGGGAGAATAATTGGGACCCAGAAAATAGGGGAAATTAATAGCCTCCCATTTGACTTTAAATGACACACGTGTACTCTACATACAACAAAAGGTCAGTTATGCCTTGTTTAGGGGTTGGTCTGTGGTATCGGGACATGATGCGACAGTGTTGCCCCAGTGTAACCCTGTAACAAAATTGTCTTGACAATTTAAATTTTACATAGCGGATCTCTGTAATTAGAGCAGAATATGTTATTCCAGTAATCCCAAGATCCTTTGAGCTACTGTGCGAGGATGAAAGGAGTAAAAGCTAAGCAGTGTCAAATTCTTCAAAGGGGCAACTTGTTTTTCAAAGAAGCCCTAACTTGTCCGTCTATGACAAGGCACTGCGAGGAGGGAATCTGACAGGCGAGAGCAAGCAGCGGCTCAAATTGAGCCTCGAGAAATCACCAGGTGAAGTCCTGATGGATGTTCTATCAGGTTTCTGACAGCTAAGTGAAGAAGACATCGTGATCTCCTCCAGAGTACAGAGGAGCCCTTCAGATCATCCAATCACACGTATATCTCTTTATCTAAGGCATAATGAATACTTTATCACCTGTCAAAAGTGAATGGGGTGACGTTAACAAGGGAAAAAAAAAAGATGTATGAAATTGTTTTGAGGGAGAATTTCAATAGGCTATATTTTTCAAAAACTTTTTTTTTTTAATTACGAAGCCCATTGAGTTGACCTGTGGATGATACGTGCTCTCTGAGTAATGACCGACCACATCATGAAGCAAGCATCAGGGTGGAGTGGCACATGTACCAAGTCATAGCTTGGTACACATGAACAGAATTGCTCAGAACCATTCATTATTCATGACGCGCGCGTGGTGAGGTCAAACCATGCATTTCCAATAATGTATTTCCTTCAGCTTTGTCACTTTGTTTAGTCACCTGTAGCTGAGGTGCTCTGAATCTCATGAATAGGAAAAAACACTTAAGGAAGCTGTTACTTTAGAGGATGAATGGATGGATGGACGGACGGATGAAAGGCAGGGACGAGGCACGTCTAGTTCCCTCCGCTCTTGTTCACTGCAGAGGTATTGACATCTACATCTGCTGCCGTGCGCATGTAATACAGCTTCCCATTGCTATTCGGTCTTTTGCTCCACAAAGAGATGATGCTGAGGTGATGCCTTTGATGAATCTAATCTGTGGTCATAGGATCCACAGAAAAATAGAAAAAAAATCTGTAGCCACCTACAGCTGGGTGAGTTGCATTCCAATTGTTTTGACCAACTATCCATGTCAGTGGACCGAGATGCCCCATAAAGGTTATCATGAAGGTGATGAATGTAGGAAACCTCTGCATAATTGGGGATATATTCAAAACATCCTTTGTTGGTTCGAATATGAAACCAAATTACCCTATTCCCTTCTCACATCTTTTAAACTGCTCTATTGTCTTGTTTTAAAACGTATTCTCTGCAGTCGCAAAGAAATGCGTTGAGCTCCTTCGAAGTCTTCGATCACATAGCCATGATTGGACTGTCGTGCAACGTTTCTTTTCTCGCGTTTTTTCAATCTTTGCACACGGCTTGTTGAGTTAAGCCTTGAATTGTCGGAGGTGCTTCTGTTTGTTGGACACAGTGCTTAGTGCTGTTGCCTCGCAGGTAGAAGGCTGCAGGTTCGCATCCCAAGCCCAACCATTTCTAGGCGGAGTTGCGTGTATGTGTGCAGGTTCTCTCCAGCGGACCCTGCAGCACCATCAGGTACACAGCGGGTAAGTTGATGGATGATTCCAGTCTAACCCCAACACTGTGTGTCAGCTTTGTATAAAAACAACTAATGACTGTGCCGCCATGCCAAAGCCTGAAGAAGTGAGATTGCAACTTCAGTGGCACTGCAACTACCATCGATAAAAGTTCCCTTATTTTGCTCTCTGCAAACAGTGGTTCCTCTCCACGCTCACTGCCAGATGTATTCTCTGGGCGGTACTGTATACACATTGCACTGCATGATAAAGTGATCCATATCTGCTTACCATTATTCTGTATTATGGCTGGTTTACTCATGTGCATAACACAGATATGAACTATACATCCGTACATGTGGAGCTGTTAATCTTCACTTCATGGAATTGAGCGTTAAAATCCAATATCAGCATGTGGATTTTGAGATCAATATTAATTATATTTGCGTTTACCTCTCCAGTAACATGATTGACATCATTTGCACACAACCAGATCTTAATGACCTGTTGATGACAAAGAGCACACGATTAGATCGCTGTGATGTGGATATTTTGTCGGCCTCCATGAAGGCCCTGTTTGTTTACTGTCAGTTAAGAGCACATTTTATTAGAAACAATGGCATGACGTGCAGGGCAAAATCAAATTATGTTCAACATTGCGCTGCGGAGATAAATATCCAGCAGTCAGCAGCTCTTTGCATCGCATTAATTCTTTGGCAAAGATTAGCGCTATGTGTACAGGAAAGTAAAGTCGAGTCGTTTGTCTTCGAACGGGGCCCTTCACTAGGAATTAATTGTTCTCCTTATGTGGAAGAATAGCAAAGAATCTGACTCTGTCCAGACTTCATTTGTTATAATTACTGTGTCCAAAAGAACAGAGGAGAACGTAGTCTGATGTGGGGGGGGGGGTAATTTGAACCATTCATCAGCTGCAGCCTCGCTGCTAAATGCTAACATTAGTGGAAACAGACCAGAACCGGAGACCCAGGGTGAGCGGGGAGCTGTGCGACTCTATTATCATTTGTATGGTTGTTGGTATAAAATGTATTGTTGGCTGCGGCAGACAGTTTCAGTTCTATGCACTGCATATATGAATCAACGGACAGACGCCAGGGCTTTCTAATAAGTATCGAAAGAAAAACCTTCAGAGACCTGAGCACTGCTCTGAAACAGATTGGTTTTGCCTACCAAACAATCTCAACATTTATCCATCCCACCTGTTTGTCCCGGGGAAAACAAGCCAACATGTTGGTCAACCAGCTGGTTAAGAGGCCAGAAGTCGCTGGACGGCGTTACTCGATAGTTTTACCTTTCGGAGCTACCAAAAACTTGCTCTTGCACCCAAATAGATTCGCAAAGCTATAGAAAGTTGTCGAGTGCGCTGTCACTTGATTTGTTAGATGTTTTGTCCAGGCAGCAACAGCTTTTACCTTTCTAGATGATTTATTGCTTTTGGAGTTTAATTTCCTTTGTGAAAGACAGAACGGCAGCTGGAGCAGCGGCGCGTGAACGGGAGGGAGTTAGTCAAACACCCGAATGTATGCGTCATTTTAAATCTGAATGTTGAAACGTGAAACACATACCTCTCCTCTTCCCAATGGACGCAATCCGGATTTAATGTCGCATTACTATCAGTGCACAGTGTTTGGCACTGCCTACTGCGTATTGCCGTGTGTCTATTATCTCTTCATAAATCATTTAGCTCCCTGGCCCAAACTCTCGTATCTGCTCTCAGAGCTGGTGGGGTCCATTTGTTCCACATTTGTTCACCCTGACAGGCTGCAAAACCAGTGACCCGTCCCCACTGCACCTAACACTGACTGAGCGCCGCGGACGTCCCGCAATCAATAACCCTGTGTTTAAATTATGATCAAAAGCCCGCTGGTAATCAGTTCCCGGAGCTTAGCAGAAATCGATACAATGCCTTTCAACGCGGACGACTCCGCCGAGGCGGCACAGCGAACTCCTGGCAGCGCACGAAAACATTTGACAGGTTTGGCTCTCCTGCTGATCAACCTTGGGCAAAGACAGCGAGGCAGAGGATGCAGCCTCTGGGCCGTGCGCATGCTCTTGATCTTAACAAAACTAGCATACAGTATGTGGTTATGCCAGCGGTTGGGCTGTCTCCAGAGTTTAAATCTTGTTACGGGCACAAGAGATCCGTGGTGGGAGACCACACAAGGAAGAGAAAATTAGAAGCCACAATCCTCAGGCTCATCCAATGCAGGCAGATGTAGAAAGGGAGTGAAAAAGATTAAATGATTTTTTTGGCCCCTTCTCCTCTGTGCTCTGTGATACAGGAGATGGTCCTCTGAGAACACAGTCGGATGTTACTGTCAATAAGGTTTTATCTCCATGCCAAACTTTATTAAAGGTCTTTGCTGAACAATATGAGTGTAATTCAGTCTTCCTTTTTTTTATTTACTACACTTCTGCCCTTTACTTTCTGCGACCCCATCTCTGAACACGCATAAAAATGAAATAAAAAAAATGAGCGCCAGCCTCCAACCACGCTGCCAGAGGACAATACATTTTCCTGGGCAGTGTCAGGGTGCCAGCCACGGCACACGCACAAACACACTGAATCGCTGGGAAGCATCTGTAAAACACTGTTGCACAAGGTTAGAGGGATTCACAGTTTGCTGGCGAATCTGGCGTCCGAACTCTCCCAGACAGTAACCAATCACCACTGATCGGTCAAACGCCGAAGGCGCGTGAGAGGTCGCCGTGCGCATCCACGCGAGGCTAATTTCGAGGTCACAACTTGGGAGCCGGTGAACAGAGCTCAGTTTCAGTGGGGGGGGTATGCACACGCATGCAGGTGGACTCTGACAGGCAACAGTGCCAGTGTGGCACAAGGACCGATCGGACGAAGAGTGAAGGAGCAGGGTTTGCTTACCGCAGGTGTCAGGTGCGGTTGAATGGCCACAGGTGAGTGGGTGGGTGGTGGTGACAAGTTGAATGACTGAAAAGGATACAGCCGTAAAGAGAGAGAGAGAGAGAGAGAGAGAGAGAGAGAGAGAGAGAGAGAGAGAGAGAGAGAGAGAATACTATAAATAGTTGTTGTAAAAGGGGCCTACAAAGACATATAACCATATATAATGATGTATAATGCCCGACAATGGCTGTCAAATAATACACTGCATGATTTCTTCATTACTGTATCGATCTGGGCTTCCATACGTTTATCCAAACCATTCATGTGCCAAAGAACAATGTGCCTTTGTTTCAATCGAGCTGTGCATAGCAGAGTGACACGCAAGGACTAGGGTGGGGATTACAGTATAGTACTGGGGCATGCATTGTTTCTTATCTGGATAAATTCACTGAAGTTGCCGGCGGCGTGTAATTCATGCACTTTTGCCTCCTAACAACCCTGCTTCGTCTGCTGCCGATGCTAACGGTGGTCATTATGTTTTTTTAATGCCACGTGGTACGTCACTTTTAATGAGCTCCGGGCACTTAACGCTCGCTTAGTGATGGCACTAAAACGTACTAGATCAGCATATACTGCACGTGTGAGAGGCCATCGATGTGGAGCGCTCAAATGGGCTGGACAGGCCCTGCAAGGAGGAGAGTAACGGAGACGATAGTGTCTTGAGGATTCCTTTGCCCTGACCTTGTCCTGTACCTCAAACGTAAAATTTTTTTAAAAATCTGGTTCCTGAATCGGATATCCTCAGAAATTCCCTGGGTTCCTCCTCGTCCACGCTTGCTGCATCTTCAAACAAGCATTTGAAAACTCAGTTTGTGGTTTTGCAAAATCCTGCTAACGAATGCCGATGACACCACCTCCTTGTGGAGGCAACTAGGATTACAATGACCTAATTGAATGGTTTTACATAGGCTATTTAATGTACGTTAATCTGCAATATCAGAAAAAACGAGGAGAAATGAAAAAATCAGCTAAAATAATTGAATGCAGCACGTGATTGCTCCATCATTGGCACTTTATGGAGCTCAGCAACCAGTGTGTTTTTCCGATTAATTATGGAGAGGCAGCAAGATTATGTTACTACCTGCACATGTTTTACAGTTATAGCTGAGGCCTGGCCAGATGTTTAACATTGAACAGCTCGAAGGCATCATTAAATCATCACATCTATCTCCCTCTGCCTCGCACACACACACACACACACACACACGCACCATGTTTTACCATTCATGTGGTAGTTTTGTTGAATGATTTACTGCATCAGAGGCATTAACCGGTCTCCTTCCTTTGGAGTATTGATCCTCCGTCAGACTTCTGCACAAACACTAATGGAGGATATTTGTTTGCATGTCGGGGTGGTGCTCGGCATCAGATGTGAAGGGCCTCTTTAGACTCCATCCCGCCCAGACGGCGGTTACAATTCCCGCCATATATGATACACTATTGCCCTCAAGGGACTCGAGTTCCACAAACCAGCCTGACACCAGTGTCAGGTTGTATATAGACAGATTATTGCGGTCAAAAGCTCTGAAAGTAATACTAATATGTGGGCCTTTGAGGTACCCATGACACTGGTAGATTTAAAACGGGTGAGATGATGGATGGATGGGTCTTTAAGAATAAACACCCTAATGTCTGGAAATGAATATATATGTATATATATATATGTATATATATGTCACGTAATGATTCGTCACTCACTGATTGTTAATCAAAGGTCGTGTTCATAATCACATCCTTGCAGTAGTAGAGACTTGCAGTAATGCCACCTTGCACAATGGTTCCCTTAGTGTCCCCCTCTCAGTGTTCACTGTTTCTTCCTCCCAGCCGTGAAGTGTCCCACACCCCCGTGGGTATGGCGAGAGAACACAAGCATAATTGTAGATCTAAGCTTTCCATGCATTTAAATTCTCTATTTTCAGAAAAACGACAAGGACACTGACTGGCAAACAAAAACTTTGAAGATGAATAACGGCCTCACTGGAGGGTTTACCCCCTCATTTCCATTTACAAAGCCCAGTTGCTTTGCTATAGCGTGTGAGAATTTGCTCAACTTTCAGCCAGCAAATAGTCGTTTTTTCTTGCGTTAAACAATGTTAAATTCAGGGCAGATTTAGCGAAAGGAAGTAAAATGAGCAGTTTCTAAAGCGACAGAGCCACAACCACTGAACTACTGTACAGTTCCCCGACCTTGGCGGACATCGTCTGATCTCATCTAAATGCACCATGATTTGCAGTTATAAAACTCCCCAAAGAGAGGAGCACGCTTTTTTTTTCTTTTTTTTTTTTACACTTTGGAACTTACTTTGAACTGTTTCAAAACTGCATTTGCATTCTTTCTAAAGCTGTGCTTGTAGTGAATAAGGAGACTGTCAGCCATGGGAGACTGACACCTGAAGCATACCAATGCTGTACGCTGTCTCTTTCATAAACCTCAGAAATGCCCTTCGAGAAATGCAAAGAGTTGTTGATACCGGCCCGTGATGACTCGAAGGAACATTGACATGGTGTGAAAGAAAACTCGAAAACATGCTGAGATCGTTGCTGTGTGGGCTACATTTTGCAAATAAAATCCATGAAAGCACCACCCAAGATTCGAGAGGAGGACAGTGTCCAGAGTCATTACTTCACATTCAGGAAAGAATGCAATGTTTATTGGTTGGGATGCTTGTAAAAGAAGCTGGTGGTTATAGCGTCATATTCACTGCACCTTTGGACGAGTGATATTGATCTCCTCGCTACAAAAGTCTGTACAGCGGAGCATATCGCGGACTGACTCACTGGTTAACATCCTCAGCAACTCATTGCTCTGGTGCTGCAATGGTTTATCATTACAGTTGCATGAACAAAACATGCCATTTTAATGGCAGCAGGTGGGCTCTCACTCATAAATAACATAAAATTTACGTGCATTTTTCTGACAAATCCATATTATATTTGCACATATTTGTATATTTCCTCTGCTTTTTTTCCCCAGACCTTCTGATGTACTGTCAGAAAAGCAGTCAGGACCCCCACAACACTTTTTGAGTGAATGAATGATAGCACATCACAGTTGTATGAACTCACGAGATAATTCCTAAAAAAGGCCTAACTACAACCCATGAAGCTGCTATTTGCTTATTATTACTACTTATTACTACTTGCCTGTTACTACTACTGCCCCGGATGAGGAATGTGTTAAAGCCGAATAAAGAGACCACAAGCAAAGTCAATGAGCAAGCAGCCCCCTGCACGACATCACTAAAAGTCTGGGGTCACATCATCCCACCAACAGTGAGCAACCAACAGAAGTGTAATTTAGCCAACATGTTTGCTTTTAGTGGGGTCTCAGATGTCTCTTATCTTGTAATTGGCCACTTCAGATGGCTTATCGGTCCCTTTGGTTCCTCAGCCTCCATGGATTGCTTTCATTGTTTGCATATGTGTTGAATAATAGCTCTGGTCAATAGATCTAGGTGCCCTTAGAATTTCCTCGATTGTGAAGCTGCTCCAGCTCATTGTCAGTTTCATTGATTCTGTTCAGACTGTTTTCTCCCTCTCCTTTTATGTAAAGTTTGGGTCATTCATCACATTTTTCAGTTCTTCATAAAGGATCATGGCGTAGTTGTAAAGTGTCTAATCCTCTGAGGAGTTTGGTTTAGTATATACCAATTTAGTATTTAGGTCAACCAAATCAGTGGAATTTATGGAGCCACTGTGCTTCTGGCCTGTATGCTATGAAAGAAGTAATACAAACTACATCTAATTTGTACTACTTCTTTTATAGCATAGTTGTGGGTCGGCAGTAGAAGACACCTATAGGTATGAGATTGTAGGAAAAGTCCTGTGACTGTTTCCCACCAAGTCACTGTTGATGGAGCCATCGAGACGTCCCAAAATAACTGCACTGAAACCGTGACAGTGACTATGATAACAAGGAACCCAATTCTGAGGCCCTCTGGGGTGATCTTTTTCTGGCTTTATCAGTTCACTTTCAGATTCTAAACTGCGCATCTGCAAAATGGAGCTCATTTCACCACAAAAACCCCACACACTGCGTTAGCTGCTATTATACAGTGTGTCAAGGGATCCGGCCGTATGGAGGGAGAAGTAAATACAAATTGCTCTACCCCATGTCATTTTATAGCCACTGATGTCTGCACCGCGCTGTAATTAAACACTATGCGGGTGCGAATGTGGAACTGCCAAGTTAATTCTCCTCCAGGTCAGCGGGAGCTGTTCAAGGTGATGTAGGGAGTGAAAATGACAAATAGGCTAGCAGACCCGACAGCTCCTCTTTATCAGAACGGGCACGACACACTCTGTCAAAACTACCCGTTGCTTTCTAGGTAAATTCTTCTGACACAAGGACTGACTGTGGTTGGCTGGAGAGACCTCTTGTTCCAAATTTCCAGTCTAACCACTATTGCTCCACTCCCCCAAATCTTATTAAATGCACCGCTGGGAGACTTCAGGGACTTTAATTAACGTGACTTTACGTTCACTTCAAACATTAGGGAAATTCAATCTAGGACTGAGAGGAACGAACAATTGGCACATGATGGGATGTAACCAAAGTGTGTGTGGGCACGCAGTAAAGTGCAGCCAGAAATGCTAAGAAGAGATGACATCTCTTCATCCTGGGGCTGTGCAGAGTGAAGCATCACCCTCAATGCACTGCTGTCTGCCTGTCACAGAAAGGGCTGTTTATGCATAGCAGGTGGACCTGGCAAGCCGATGAAGTCCTTTCTTTGTTATTCAGAGCCTCCTGTCCACCCCAAAACAATGCGGTGGGTTTCCCCGACAGAGCTGGAACAAACCGATCTAAGTCTCAAGACATCTCAAGTCCCTAAATGGGAAAGTTCAGATGTGTGACTGCTTGTGGTTAATAATGCAGAGTTATTTTAGAAGTGACACCCGTGGAAGATCTGCTTTTATATGTATGTGCTGAAAATGAAAATGCCCCTGTGATCTTGGCTCAGTCCTGGTTGACTCCCGGCCCCCGTCTTTTCTCACAGGATTACGCTCTGACGCAGCCCGAGGGGCAGGGACGGGTGTCAGGACCTTTGATGTGTCTGAAGTTGACAGGCGAGTCCCAGAGCAGTGTCACCTCTCTCGCCGCGTTATCTCAGCGCAGATAACAGCGGCGCCTGTTAGCAGGTGCCATTCAAAGGTGTGCGGGAAGTACCTGCGGATGACACTCGAGCTAAAAGGTGACGCCTGACGGGAGGCAGATGTGCGGCGCGGTGTGCGGCCATCTGCATAATCTGTGCGAAGAATTCCGGGCGGCGCGCGGCCACGCATGGCTGCCTGCATCCCTCATGTTTGAATTTACCTTAATGTCAACTACAACTCCCCGAATATTTTGCAATTTAAATGACGTCACGTGGGACGCGCGTGGAGTTTCATTAACACTGTCATCCAGTCATCCTTTATCTCCCCCACTCTGTACCTTTGCGCAATCTCTAGTGACACGGGTCCGACCAGGATTCACAACGGAGGAATCCTAGCTGGGAGGCAACAGTGCGATCCCCAAATCCATTGTGTCACCCTACTGCCATTCTTAATTCGATGCTAATGATCGTTACATGTGACTGTCGACAAAGACCGTGTTGCGCTCAAAGTTTCGTTTCCAAGGGGCCCAAATGCGTGACCACTCAGACGAGGTTACAGTAAATAAGAAGGCAGCGCCACGCCGAAAGCAGACACACAAAACAAAGAGAAGCCGAGAGAAAACTGCGGGGCAAAAACTATGAACGCAACAAGCGATGTCTGAACAAGAAAACACAGCGGGGGGGGGGGAAAGAGAGGAACAATAAGTAAACAGGAAATAGACCACGGAAAACCAACAAGCAATAGAATGAAAGGGCCACATAGGAACAGATCTGAGAAAATGCGGATTGAACTACGTCTGTCCCGTCTTGCTGCCCGCCGAGCAGCGGCATCGAACAATTTGCACATTCTGTACAGTAGATGGAGGCAGGTCAGAGCGGGCCACATGTAGACCCAGTTTAGCCCACAGACAGTGACAAGTCCCCAAGAGCAAATGTTCCCGACACGGTTCTCGGAGCTAAACATTTCAACTCTGCTCTCATCCTGTTCACCCGCCTTCCTCCCTTGTTGAAGAACCAAATACGATCAGTCGATTTCTGCACATCTGTACAGTTCTTTATCCAATGAGAATCATGGTAACTGGGCTTTTAGATACTTGATAACTGTCTTGAGAAAATTTCAAGGAATTCATCTTGTTATATTGGCCCAAAATGTATTAAAGTCATCTACGTGAACAGCTGGCAAAATGTACCTCACATCAGGCCTGGGACCTGCACAGTTACAGAACTGACTGGTTCTACCTATTGATTGCAGAATACCAAATGTGTTGTACCCAAAATAGTTTTAATAACTGTATATATATATTCACAACTACTCATAACAAGCTCTTACCAGTTTACCTGTTTCCATGTGGAGCGAACAGGCGAAACAGATGAACGTTGCAAAACCAAACAAAACAAACAAACAAACAAGATCAGCATAAGTGCCACTGTGTGTTGGAGTTTTAATACGATCAGATATGGAAGCAAGTGGGCCACTTCAGCTGCAGTGTAGGCCTGTCACTGACAACACAATGCTGGAATGGTAGAGGTGTAATATTACATGGCAAAATAAATGCTGAATGTGCACTGTTGAGCTTTTAGATTGACAACTAAGGGAAAATACGAGGAGAAAAAAATGTCAAGGATGATGCATAAGGTCTGAGATCGCTTTGTCTTCGATGAAGATGCGAGACACCTGAGGGTTAAGGTAGCGCTTGTTGCAATCATTTGATCAGAAGCTTTTAGATTCCGGTTGAATATACCTACAGTACTTTTAAATACCTTGCCTACGTATCTTGCTTTTGATTAGCTGTGGCTGCAAAAAAATCTGTCGGATCTGAATGTGCCACCTGAACTCATTTATTCTAAGAATAAGACATATTGATGGCTAAATACCCTGTACGTCTGTTGCAGTTTTCCACATTTCACACAGTGAAACTTTGCAGAGAATTCCTCTGAAGTTCTGCTCTGTGTCACAGCTTAAGCCCCTCAGCAACTGCAAGTCCCATTAAGTCTTGCACAAACTGCACTCTCATTATTTTAGTCACATCCATGTTTGCACATGCTTGAGAAGCAATGTGTGACTGAAATCTTTTTCATTGCGTGTTTTGCCTCCAGGTAACATGCACAGGGGAATACTAATGAAGCTCGGTTTAAAAACAACATAATCATTGATTGTGGCAAAAAAGATATCTACATTCCCACCCAGACTTCTGGCTTAGACTGATTTTGAACAAATGACTGCAATTAGGACGCTTCTTATCCTCTATCTGCAGCAGCGGGCGGCGGCTGTTTGTCATTGTCTGGGCCACGACAAATAAAGTTTGTAAAGTTTATTATAACGAAGAGCAGCGTGTAGTGAACGCAGAGCAAATTATACAAGGCCCCTTTATGTAACTATTAATATTCTGCTGCCGCTGTATGCAGGTGTGTGAAGCTTTTGTGTGTGTGTGTGTGTGTGTGTATGAGAGAGCGAGAGAGAGCTATGCAGGGTGTGGGAGGGTGAAAAGAAAGAATTCCAGACAAAGTTCAAAGCTCAGCGAAGGTGTCCCAAAATTTGCAAAGCTCGGTACCTGAACCTGATTCAGGTCCTCAGGGCGGCTCTTGCTCTCTGCGAGGGTTGAGGATAACAAGCTTCATTCACAAGCGGCCTTTCTCACAGGCTCTCATTCTGCTCTCCTGAGGTCTGCAGGGCTCTACAATCACATGGACACATGTGGAACGAGGCATTCTTGGGTTCAGGGACTTCAGGGTCACAGAAGAAGCAGAACACGCACGCGGCGCAGAATGGCTTAGTTTGACAGGAGCGGAGCGCTTCATGGAGTTTGCAGAAATCATTAATTGTGACTGTTACAGTCAACATAAATTGCAGCTGATTAATCTCCCTTGAGTAATCTTACATTAAAAAGAAATCCCCGCGGCCAGTGAGAGAGTTACCTAATTGACTAATCTTCTTACAGCGCAAATGAATTGAAGAACATGTTCATCATAAATATTTTCTTATTGAATGACATTCACGACCAAATGAGGAGTCCGTCTACTCTCACAATTAGAGAACTAAGTGCTTATTTGCGGGATAATGAGCAGCTTAAATTGCCCACCAAAATTCAATTTAAATGCTGAACAGTTAAACAAAGAGAAAAGTCCGAAGATGCAAAGAGGAGAGATTCTAATGGCGCGTGTTCTCTAATAGAGCCATGGTTGTACGTTAATACCCTTTCCAAACTAATAAATGTAATGTGCATTTGAGATTATGAGAAGGTGATGTAAGTTCAGGCAGTCACTCAAACTTCATTAAATGTTCCCTGCAGATATTTTCACCATCTAAATTTCATCTAAATTAACAGCATGCTGAACCTGGCCATGCTCACTGGAGATGAACGTCGGATAAAAACACTCCTTTAAGGGCTTTTCTCTCTGTGCTGCAATAACATGTGTGCAGAAGTCGTGGATGCTGTTCAGCATGCATCTTAATGCCAGACGTGTGTGTGTGTGTGTGTGTGTGTGTGTGTGTGTGTGTGTGTGTGTGTGTGTGTGTGTGTGTGTGTGTGTGTGTGTGTGTGTGTGTGCGTGTGTGTGTGCGTGCAGTGGGTGGAACCGTAGAGGTGATGACAAGGTCATGACAACCACTTTCATGTAGAGATTAAAGCTGTGTTTAAACATTTATTACTGAGATGACTGACACATAAAAACCAACAACATAAGTAATACTCATACACCCTGGACTCCGCAGTGGAGGGGTCTCTTGGTAAGGCAAGCTCTGACATCAGTGAACAGATGATTCATTTATTTTTTGGTGCACCTGACCCGGTCTACATCAGTTGCTTTTTGAGATCTCTACGTCTTTTTTGAGATCTCTAGTGTCACGCGCACCACCCTCTCATTCGCTAAGTTCCCCACACAGTCCAGATGTTCGAAACCCGCAATAAACCTCTCGTGTGATGTCTGCTCTCCAAGGTTGAGCCGACCCACCCTGCAGAGGAGGCTCTTCCAGCGCCTTGGTTTTGTGGCCTCATTCCTTCAATCTTTACCTATAACTCATGAGCACAGACGAGGGTAAACCGAGAGCTTTGCCTCACAGCTCAGCTCTCTCTTCACCGCAGTGGACCAGTCCAGGGTCAACTTCAGTGCAGTTGCTGCCCCAAACCATCCCTCCACCGCTTACTTCACATTCCTCCGCCCAGTGTTCCACAACAAAACACTCAAACTCCCGTATTTGGGACATGAATTCCTCACCATCCAGGAGTGGGTATTTAACCCTTTCGCAGGTCTTAGATTTAGAGCTTGAAGATTTGGAGCTGAGAGTGAAGAGCCACTTCACTCTCAGCATCCAAGCTGTAGGTCAGTCAGGCCAGTAGGACCACATCATTCACAAAGAGCAACCAGAGAGCTGACTGTAACTTGAGGTTTTCACTGGGAAAATTATGACGATCGTGCTGTAAGTTACAAGGCTACAAAATAATACAGTTCAATAATCCAAAAAAAAAAACACATTTGTTTTGGACCAGTGAGCATTCCGGGGAACTAATGATAGCTGTGGGCGGGTGTGCTTTCAGTAGTCGCGGTGAGAGGAGCTTCATCTAGTTTGCAAGGAAGAACGGTAGCTCCTGCAGGCATGTTAATGTCACTGAGGATTTCACCAAGGTCTTCTCTGTCTTTGTGCTACCGTATGCGAGCTGGAGATAGGCACCAGCAGAACCCCATGACACCAGCAGGTCTAAAGCAGGTAAGATAATGAATGGATGGATGGACTTTGACTTTGCAAAATGTACCCCTGTAATGATTTTGTTAGACTAGGTCAACGTCAGTCTTTCCCCCCCGCGCATTCTGCAGAATAGCTGCTCCAGTACTGTATGGAAATACGGAAAAAAGAAAAAAAATCATATTTTCATATGGTGAACCGTTCCCAGCAGATTAAATGAAAGTATAAGAAACACTGGGGGGGGGGGGGGGGGGGGGGGGGGGGGGGGGGGGGATCTGAAATGCAGCACAAAATGAGAAATTTGTCAGCCCAAAAGAAAAAAAAAAAAAAACTGCAATCGAGTGAAAGACAGCCAGGCACATCAAATAGCGTTGAGACAATCTACACTCTCTGAAAGTGCAAATATAAAAGCAGAGACGTTTCATTGAGTGTCATCAGAGCAGGAGTCCATCATAGCATGGAGCTGTGCGCCTATGTGTGTGTGTGTGTGTGTGTGTGTGTGTGTGTGTGTGTGTGTGTGTGTGTGTGTGTGTGTGAATGTGGTGGAGGAAGGGGGGGGGGGGGGGGGGGGGGGGGGGGGGGGGGATCTGAAATGCAGCACAAAATGAGAAATTTGTCAGCCCAAAAGAAAAAAAAAAAAAAACTGCAATCGAGTGAAAGACAGCCAGGCACATCAAATAGCGTTGAGACAATCTACACTCTCTGAAAGTGCAAATATAAAAGCAGAGACGTTTCATTGAGTGTCATCAGAGCAGGAGTCCATCATAGCATGGAGCTGTGCGCCTATGTGTGTGTGTGTGTGTGTGTGTGTGTGTGTGTGTGTGTGTGTGTGTGTGTGTGTGTGTGTGAATGTGGTGGAGGAAGGGGGGGGGGGGGGGGGTGTTGTAAAATCAAATACTCTTGAATGGTGCATTAGAGCAAGAAAACCCACACTGACTTGTTTGAAGAAGTCTGGAAAAAGGTTTTGCAAATGTTGCATCACATCTCTCTGTCTGTCTGACAGCATGCACAGGTACACACACGCACACATACACACACGCACACACACACACACACACACACGCACACACACACACACACACACCATGCTGCATGCTGCTCAGTTCAGGTCCCCTCAAACAAATGTAAATCACTTCCTTGCAATGGGGATTATTTTCAAATATTTGAAGAAAAATATTTAGCACATCCTGTTTTAGAAGTGCTCGCAGAAAAACAAATAATTGCTGAAAAAATGTTATTTTATTGAACTCTTATGACTCTATAGAGGACATATTTAGATATGTATCAAAGGAGTTAACATTGTAAATATTACATCACAAGGACACATTGCAAATGTGATGCCCCGGTTCTGGAAATAGAGGCAAAGCCGAGGGTGACTACAGCAAACTACAAAGAGCCCGAGTCAAATTTGGAGCAGGAATGAGGAGTCCTCAATAACACTGATGCTGCCCTGCACAGAAGCACTGGAGTTTTCACTTCAGGTGGCAACTGGACGGGGTTTAAGTTGGGCAATTTATGCTGGAAATGACAGTGAAGTCCCCGCTCCAGTTGCAAGGACATACATGCAAATTGTTTCACAAAAAAACTGGTGCAACGGAACTATCGGCGGAGTGACAGCAGCAAAAACAGGAAACATCCAAGCGTGAGGTGACAACGGCTGTGAGGCGAGCTGTAAGTGTGCCATGTGAATTAATTCACTCAAAGCACTTCCAATATGTCTGAGTTTCTGCCAACGCCAATGCTGAGGTGCAAACACACACACACATGCGCATAGAGACCGCGTGCAGTATCATTCCAGCAGACGGGACCTGTAACTGTTGTGACCGATCGATGGAAACGATCAATGTGTGTGTACCTGCCGACCTATGAACCTGTGAAACTACGAATTTTCGGACAGCTTTGCAATGCTGGTGGCTGGGGTTCCGACAGGAAAATGAACAGCCAAAGACAGTGCGGTTGTTTCATATGTTGAAGTTACCCTATTTTTGCTCTTCTTTCAACCAAGTCAGTCAGAGAAAGGGCAGCCTCTCAATAAACCATCATTTTCCTAGGAACATTGCGCAGTTCAGCTCACATCCATTAAGACGTTATCGCTTTGATGTGCTCGGGAGAAGATGGTGTTCTAATTGTAGTGTTTGCAGTGTACTTCTTCGCAAATGCTGGAAAACTGTTGACAGCTCAGCTGCTCAAGTGTGCATTAAAAGTGTGCACTAAAAGACTCCATTATTTGCAGTCTCGGTCTCAATAATGTAAAATGTTGAGGCCTATTGGCTGCCCCAGTGTCTCACCTCCACCCTCCCGCTGAGGAGTGATATCTCACTTCTTCACTTCTTGCTGAACAGCCAATAATGACGTAAGGGATGAAATAGTGTAGTTAAACATTGTATTGACTTTGCGGCATGGAAATGGCAATTTGAGTTGATATGACACAAGACTTGACTCCTGGTTCTTCCCCTTGTCTATGTTCTGTAGATTACAATATCTAGATCTGTCTGTTGCCCCCTCTGAAAGAGGCAGATGACACTGCCATCACTGCCATGGCCTCCCATTATGCTCAAAATTACTTTCTGGCATTCCATTAATCATGAAAATAGCACAAACTGCGTGTGGGTAATGTTAAGGGCCGCACAAGATCAGATTACAGACACAGCAGAGAAGCACATTTCACCTGTGCCGCCCTGTTTAAGAAGTCCCACAATGTGACTCATTTGTATGTAAATACGGGGCTTTGCCCCTGTCCACTATTTTTTTTTGTCAGGCCAGGTTGATTAATTCAATTTGGTGAATCACGTCACAAATTGAGATAATCTTTGCTCTCATTACATCACTTGAACTTTTTTTTTTGATAACAGTAATAACGTTATTTCATTACATGCCCAAATAGCTACGCGAATTGAATACTGAGGGCATTCAAGGAAGGAGAGGAAAACCTATGCAGATAATTTCACTGGGTGAAGTGAAGCAGTGAAAGCAAATGAATGATCTGAGATGCTTTCATCTCCCGGGCGCTACAATAAAAAGTTATTCAAAGTGACACAGAGTTGCATAAGCTCACTTGTGCCATGGGTACAACACTGAAAAACATGTATATACATATAGAAATGTGTGTGTGTGTGTGGATATATACACACATATACATATATATACACAGTATACATATATATATATATATAAATATATATATATATACATTCCTTATATATACATTCCTTATGTATAGCGGAGTTATACATAAGGAATGTATATAAGGAATATATACATTCCTTATATACATACAAGGAATGCCAGTCAGGAAATTAGTCCCTGAATATATGGAATAAAACGTTAAATATATGGAATAGAACTTCAATATATGGAATGAATCTTTGAATATATTGAATGAAAATATGGAATGAACTCCTGAATGTATAGACCAAACTCCCGAATATATGGACCCAACTCGAGTAACGCCATCACGGCACTGCCTCCATCTTCTGCTTGACTAAGGATCTTAGACCGCAAAAGTGAGTGAGTTGGCTCGCAATTTAATAGCCGCTTTTTCAAACAATGAAAACATTATAAATACCCTGGCATTATAAACGACCCACACTCACTTTAACTCACTTTTTCAAAGTTTTATTCCATATATTCAGGGATTCTTTTCCTGAATGTTTATATATATATATATATATATATATATAATTTTTATATTATATAAAAAAGAAAAAAAGCCATTTATTTATTTATTTTTTGCTTTCGTCCCTCGTCACTTTAGAACCAAACTGTTGACCTTGGAGTAGAAATTGGTAAAGAAATTAGAAAGTAGAGATTCTCGTTAACATCTCCCCTGTCGTGTTTTCACAGCTTAGAGGGGAAAAAAAAAGGTCCAGGCTTGATTTGCTTCCATTATTACACATATCACATCTCTGCAGAGCATTGTCTGATGCCAAGCCTGGCAGTGGCTGTTATACACTGTGGAAAGTCATCTCTCCCTGGAGTGCTTTACACTGAAAATCCCCAGCATAACTAAATAGACTGGCCTTTGCTATTGTGTTGGCTCTCATATAACCTTCATCATTTCGCCCGGCCTTCCCTCTCAACCCCCCTGATCTGCTGAAGGGGAATCACAGCTGTAATATTTAGAGGCGACCAAACATTCCTCTGGCAGGGAATCCTATCTGTGGAGACAGTGCCATTGATCAGGAGCTGGACATCATCTATACGGTTGGGCGCTGCCATTTGAATTAGTCAGGGGTGTACCACAGACTCCATGGAACAATGGATCAAACCTAGATCAGGAATACTAAACTAAGAGACTGATGGAACAGAACCTAGAGTGTCTAAGCTGTCGCTCAAACTGCCAACCCCTAATTGTCCATAACATCAGGCCTTAATTTCATTAATATCAGCGATTGAGGGAGGGAATGCTGTGTGTTTTCTCTGTGATGGACTGAAAACCTGTCCAGGGTGTATTCCCTGCCTTTGTCCTTTGTGTATTGTTAAGGTACAAAGCGAGTGAGATAATGGATGGATGGATGAATCTGGCTTGTCCCAGTGATCACTAGTGGCCCTGGCTCTGTTGAGTTGTGGTAATGAGTTGCTGCCATGCTGTAACAGGTTTGTCCTTAGAAATGCATCTTGCATCAGGGCAGCATACAGCGACACACCTTACACATACAAATGTGCCATTAGTAGGGAATCCACAAGGTAATAAACTGACAAAGGCTTTATGATAGTAGTGAAATCTTCAGCATGAAGGATGATAATAAGGCAAATAGAAGGCCTTTGAGGAAAACCAAGAAGTAGTATAGGAATTAAGAGGACAAGAGAGAAGTGAATACTTGAACCTATTGCATCTAATTTAAGGAAACCTCCATGTCTGTCCAGAGGGGAAGATGTAAAATTCATGAAGAGAGGATAGTTAGTTTTGACACAAAGGATTCAGTATACATTAGATTCCCCCGCTATGAAAGTCAGAAGGCTTCTTAGATTTAACAGCTGCCCCAGCAATGTTTTCTTCTTCATTCCTGTTTTATAGAGTTGAAGTCACACCACTGTAAAACTGTGAAAGAAAAAGACAACTGAGACTTGTTTAAAGAACAATGGAAAAATCATTGTCGTCCGTAGAAGATAGTCTTGTTGCCTTTTATCTATATGGTTCCAGTGGTTATATCAGGCCTCAAATAGTCATCATTCTTATCACTAATAGTTTTCTACTTTTTCATTTTATACTTCTTGTAAACTCTGGTCTGGAACAGAGGAAGTGGAATAACTTCATAAGAAGAACTGCAGATTTGGACAGTGTATCTTAAATTTCATGAGGAGATATGCGTCACTCTCAAAGAAGTTTGCATAGTTAGTTGTTAAATGTAAAGCATTTATTTAGTTGGAAGCAGCAGGATTGTAAACTCTGCTGTCACATAATTTACTTTTATGAATAAAAATATATTCCTCTGTTAATCATTGTCACTGTGTCAGTATGCTGTTACAGTAGGAAAAAGCTTTACCTTCCACCTGGCAATACCATTGTTAATATTGTTAGGAAGCACAAACAACAATGTTCTTGCTAACAATTGCTAACCATTGCTAACATGCTGACAACAATGTTGTTGGCACATGGGGAATGTTTAGCTTTGAGTAGAAGCACATTGCTTTAAACATAAACAAAGAAACTAGCTAAATAGCTAATGTGACATACTGAGAACGTGTTAGCGGTTGACTCATTAGCGACATGAGTTTGCCATCATGAACTGCAGTATCATTATCACATGAACAAAACAGCTTCATTTGGCCCCTAATTCTTCCAGACTGCTCAAAGCAAAGCATTAGATGTCATTTGAAGCCAGGATCTTGTCCAGGAACACACTGTCGTGACTATCTGAGGGAGATGATGTTTGCCCCACTTTCACCTTGTGTAAAGCTTCTCTCAATCTGAGCATCCTTGTTTGCTCTGTGTCTCCCATTCCCTGCTAGGCTCTTTAGCTCTAGGCTCTCATTTTGTAATTTCTCCTTCTCTTGCCCTGTTTGCCAGGCAGGATGGCAGCCAGGCTAAACTTCCCTGCAGTGGAACACCTGAGCTGTCTACAGGGTTTTGGCTGCTCATCTTGCATCATATCAGAAATGTGATTATAAAATGTGCTGAAAGAAAAGCAGATCTCCAAGTCCCCTTTCTGCACAGTTCAGAACAGGCTTTGAAAGTGAAATCAAAGAGGAGATGTGAGCTGGGTCCTATAACATTTTTGTTAAGTCTGCTCATCATCATCTCGTTGCAATGCCGCGTCCGTGGAGGTAAGACATTTCTGAAGAATAATAGAGGGCCTCCGTTATTTTCTGTGGGATTTCATTATCATTCTACTCTTTGTCTGCGCAAATCTGTGTTTGATGCTAGCCTATTAAAGGGTGATGGACGGTGGTGATTGCTGTTGTTGTTGTATCTGAAAAGAGGTAGTGAAGAATGAAGACACAAAGGAATACAAAGTGCACATGAGTGTAAAAAAACATTGCAGCCTGAAGTGTCAGGTCATTTGTGCGAACACAATAACATATTTTATACAGAATGTAACAAGCTTATTGCACCACCAGCTGTGGGAGAGCCAGTGTGTAAACAGTCTTGTTAACATTGACAATGAATCTCATCCCTGTCAGCTTTGACGACACTTCGTGTGTACTGCTAATTTGCAGTTGGTATATGTCTGTGTGTGTGTGTGTATATATATATATATATGTATATATACACAAACACACATATATTTAACTTGACATACAAGTTTTGCATTTTACTTCTGGAACAATATGCAGTAACAGTTGGTGCAATGGAGGATTGTTGGAAGAGGTTGTCTTGGATTTTACTGTAAATGTTCGTGTCGGTGATCACAGCAGATCCCCTTCCGAGGGAGGGATTTTGGTACCAATGTCGCTCATGTTCCCCATGTACTTATGTATGCCAAGGGCTCCACTTTGGTACACATGTCACATCCTGTCACGCACAGTCGCTTCCTGTCTTTTATCTGGATGCAGGTACAGAGACAGATCATACTGTCGATTGAACAAATGCAGATAAGCGATCCAAAGGTTTTCTCTAATGTGCGACGTCAAACGGGGGAGGCAGTGTGCTCAGACATCCCTTTGAACAGCATCATTAAAAAATTAGCTGAGTGTATTTCATGTTTCTTGAACGGCCCCTTCTTAATTTTCTTTTTTAAATTGATTTGAAGTTTAAACTATGTCGGATCTTAATATTATACACCTTTCTTTTCTTCAGTCTTGGGAAAATAATGTTGTCCTCTTCTGCTTCGACGTTAGCATAACTTAAAAAGTCTGAACAACTGTTTTTTTGGTTGTTTTTTTTTTGGGTGGATAAATAAACCTTTTGGCCATCTTCATTTTGTTTAAAAAAGCTTTCAAGAAGAGAAAACAGCAGATGTCTAAAAAGGTTTCCCAATTTCACCGTGCTGTCATCCCAGAATCTTTCTCTCCTTAAGATATGATGGAGCTTTTTCCCCCATGTGTGAGTCACAAAATTAAAAAAGACTGTGACTGTCAGCTCAAAATTCTAAATTGTACTTGATGTATTTGATGCTTGCAGCTTTGTTTTGCATATGAAAGAAGAAAAAACATGCAGGACAATGACCATGACAGATATATTCTGTCAGCACTCTGATGATTCATGAAGAACAGTGTTTTATGTGAATTTTTCGGGGGGGGAATCTCAATTTTAAACCTGGCATTTACATAGTGGCTCCAAGGCTCAAACAGTATCCTTTGTACTATACATTGTTGCACTCTGTTGTGCCATATCTTCTGCTTGACATGAAATTTACTGAGCGAAATATTAAAAGACTTGCCTTGATGATGCCCATTTTCCTGTGATCCATCAAGACATGTTTTTGGCTCTCCGGAATTTTGAAATCTCACGAATTTAAAATAGGTGGTGTTTTACTAAAATTATGCTCTAAGAGCTTGAGCTTCAAGTTGCTCATAATGATCTCTGCCTGCCGGCCTGTTTTTGTTTTGTTTTCTAATTTTAAAATTTTGTAAATAATTTTGTAGGTCACCATGACACCACTATGTCTCCACTACAAGCAGTAAGTAACTCAGGCTGTTGATTACTTCGGTAAAATCTATTTATTGTCAGTTTAATTAGCTAGCCATGATGTTTGGGTCACAATGGAAAACGGACGAGTGCACTGAGGGAAGCCACAAATATGCTGTTTCACAAAGGCAGGCACAGACCACCTGAGCATTAATCCCTTTGGAAAGGACAAATTAATTAGCTTTAAAGGTCTTCCGCCTTTGATGTGTTCAGACTGTGCTTTCCCTGCTACCCATGCTGACGCAGAAAACGATGCCCATCATCAGAATGTCATCGCCTTATGTAACCACTCCGAGATGTCAAAGTGATAT
This sequence comes from Karalla daura, assembly GCA_029224185.1. Taxonomy (NCBI): domain Eukaryota; kingdom Metazoa; phylum Chordata; class Actinopteri; order Chaetodontiformes; family Leiognathidae; genus Karalla; species Karalla daura. The sequence continues at coordinate 4,205,105 of CM055199.1, read as the reverse complement.
CGATATCGTGCGTTTGCTTTGATGTCGCTCATTTGACATTTTTAGCATCCATTCATCATTAATTCATTGAAATCATATCTTCCGAGCACTCTGCTGCATGGAGGATTGCGAGAGTCTGCCAGCTAATTGAAACACAGACCGAGAGCTACCGCCGGTCCCAGTTTATGTTCCTAATGACGACTGACTGGATCACACACGCCAGCAGGTCGAGATGAACACATTCGCGGAACAATTAAACCGCACGGAAATTTCAAGCGAGAGAGTGTGCAAAAGCACGATGGGGTAAAATGACCATGGCCAAATCAAAGTCTGAAGTTATAGGTGACTACTATTCAGAAAAATGTGGATTCAAGTTTTCAGACAACATTCAAGCAATCAATTAATATGGCTATTTAATGACCGTCAGTGTTCCCAACTTGTGAATTCATTGAGCGGAACTATTTTAGCCATTCCTTGAATATAAAATATAGCAAATCACATTATGATAGAGTGCATGGATTTGAAGGAGCAGAGCAGGAAAAATATATGTATATATGTGGTCTATATATATATATATACACACACACACACACATATATATATATATATATATATATACACCAAACTCTTGAATGAAACTCTTGAATATATGGACCAAACTCTCAAACATATGGATAGAACTCTCAAATATATGGACCAAACTCGAATATTTGGATCAAACTTTCCTTGAGTGACGTCATCATGACACCGCCTCCATCTTCTGCTCAACTGCGGATTTTAGACCGGGACATGTCATGGGGGGTGGGGGGGTGCTGTAGGTCCGGGGTGTGTGTGTGTGTGTGTGTGTGTGTGTGTGTGTGTGTGTGTGTGTGTGTGTGTGTGTGTGTGTGTGTGTGTGTGTGTGTGGCGCAAACTAACAGCGGTGCATCTGCGCTACAAACAAAAATACAGCTAGTACGCACCATATAACAAAAACCGGGACAATCACATTTTTTTTCCTGGGTCAATCCGTGAAAATCGGGGAAAACCGGGACAGGTGGTAACACTAGTCAGAGCCGGTGTTGTGCCGAGGTTGGTCCCCCCCATCAGGATTCGTCTCCCCTGGTTACATTGTTACGCTACGTTTTGCTTCATGTTCATCAAATATATGAAAAATAAAGGAATAAAACGGTGTCCGAGGCTCTGCAAAGCAGCAATTTGCGTGTTTCTCCATATAAAGGCTTTTTTTTCTCCTGTATGTGTTTGGGCTTTCTCATTCATTGCACTTAACTTTTTGTAGTGTGGACCGCTGTGACAGCACCCATCCCCTGACGACCGGCTCTGACCCACTATCCCGTCACTGAAATGAAACCAGCACCACTGTCAGGGTATTTATAATGTTTTCATTGTTTGAAATAGCGGCTATTAAACTGCCAACTCACTCACTTTTGTGATCTAAGATTCGCTGTTAAGCAGGAGATGGAGGCGGTGCCGTGATGACGTCACCCAGGTGTGGTCCATATATTCGGGAAGTATGGTCCGTTTATTCGAGAGTTTGGGGGATTAATTTCCTGAATGGCATGCCATAATGTATACCTAGAGAGAGAGAGAGAGGGATATTTATAATGCTATAATGATACTTTTAGCCTTCTCCATTTTGTTTTTGATTTGTTTCGTGGTCTGTCCATATTATCTGCACATGCTTTCACAAATATGCACTTGATGTCCCACAAGCTGCAAGCTTTGAGCGCTATATCGTGTGTCGATATTTCCAATCAAACGCATGCATAATTCATGATAGTCAATAGTTCCCTCCCTGTATATCCTACAATATATTAGGAAAAAATTACAATATAGTTTTCCACCTATACATCCACCCACCATTCAAATAGCATGTTGTTATACTTTTTAGAACTTTTTCTAACCCACTAATTTAATTATGTTAGAGGAGTACAATATAAAGCAATAGGTTAAAAGCTATGCAGAGAAAGGGGTGGGTCCAGTCCAGTTACAGTAACCAGGTTGTTTGGCATTGCTGGTTAGTTTGGCTTAGTTTGGCTTTGGTTAATTGTTGGATTCTATTTATTTAATTGTTATCAGCCATGGTCATCTTAGTGGACTGTTTGCTCCTTGCACATCATGATCTCTCTCAGGAGTAATTTATACTGTAAGTCCAAAGGCTGTATAGAACACACAGAGTCAAGACTGCTCTGCGGGCCCGAATTCCCTCTCTCAGCCAGGCTAGTGTTAATGCAATGAGATTGGTGAGCCCCTTGCTACAAGCAACAGACAGTGGCGAGGGAGAGCCAGCCATCCAGATCAAATGACTCAACTCTCCTGAGTGCTATACGCTGTCAACATGAAGGATGCCTCCCTGATTTGTTTTGATTAGTGAGTAAATCTATGGGAAACAAAGCAAGGGGAGAAAGCGGAGGATTCCCTGGTCAATGCTTTAGTGCAGATTGGCCCGATCACTGTGTGGCAAGATACGCTTTATGTTGTTTTCCCTGCACTGATACATCCTTGACCTCTTCATTCTGGGGCATCCATGTGGGTTTTAGTTTAAAACCAGCAATAGACATCCCCTTTTTTTTTTCTTTTTTTCCATCTCAGCGATCCTTGAATAATCTCTGAGCCAAATCTACCGCACATCAGAAATGACCTTCCACTGCTGTCTCTTATCAGCTCCCACCAAATCCATTACCAGACAAATCATCTATGGAAATGAGAATTCACTATTTTCTTCTATCCCTCCTCCCCTACAGTGAGAGCCGAGGTCCCACTAGACCTGTTTTCTCCTTGAACACGTAATCCAAGGTCTGATAGCCAAGACAAATGTGGTCACTGTGCAACTTGGTCTTTTTGTGTGTCATTTAATCATGTTAAAACACAATTATTCCATCTCCTCTGCTTCACTACTTACACCACAGGTCAGAGCACAACAACTTGACAGTGAATGTATGGAATGTATGTCCCAGGGAGCTCTGGGAAAAACATGTTCAATATATCATGAAATATTTCATTTTGTAGCCCATTGTGGCCTCGTGAGCAATATTTAAATCAAATATAATTCATATTGAGACATAGGAACTACAAACATTCATATGTTTGCTGCTATTTTAGGGAGTGCATGCTTTTACTCATGACACATTTATTTTACCTTGAGATTTGGGTCACGTGAAAGGAGCTGAGACTCCACCTTTTTATGAGTAGTCTGCTAAGCAATGCATGTTCAGTGTCACATAGACACATGTGTCACAATCACCTGTGACAGGATGTTACATGCCGGGCACACTAATAAGCCTTTAGTGTTACTCTTTTAATTAAAGACCTTGGTTCCTCAGACTGTTGTAAGGTCACTCTCATTCTTTGCTTTTAAGCAAATATTTAACATTAGGCATAGAACAGTTTAATGTAGCAGCCGAGTGCCATTAATCAGTTGTAGGAGGAGGGGGTGCCGTGATGGGAGAATACAATTACAGATTCCAATCACTCCGAAGCTGGTAGGGAATTACTCCTCTCACAGGTCTTGTGTTTGCCTTTTGTTTCTACTTTTTCCAGGGGATGGAAATGTTCCTGAGCAGCAATAGACCTGATTTATCAGTGTTGACTGACCTCCCCAGCAGAGGAAATTTAATCAGGAATGTAAAGTCTGGGGGAGGCAGGTAAAAAAGAAAAAAAAAATCTGGCACTATTTTATCAGACACACACATAGAGGGAAAGATTAGTTGCTTTACAGAGATGGAGGGCAAGAAATTGCAAGGCTGTACAAGTTGAAAACAGCGTAAATGCACGGTTTTCCTTTCAGCTCTGCAACGAGACAAGGCAAAGCAAAAGCACGGCCATGTAGCAGCTCATTACAATCCAATTTACATACATTCATCCACAGATGATTTTGTCTAAAGTGATATAAAAATGAGCTGCAGTTGAAGCCATGGTGGCAGCAAGAGAAAGCTTCGGCTTTGCAGCATTAAAGCAGGCAGCTAGGTAATTAGTGACATGTTGGATGATTACCCAAACTTCACATTCCAGGTGTCTTATTTCAGACTCAAGGACTTTTCTTGAAGTTTGTATGTTCTCCCTGTGTTTTTTGGGGGGTTTTCTCCGGGATATGTATCAAACACAAAAGCCAGACAGCTTGCGTGCTGTGAACCTGGTGTAAAATGGCGCAGTCACCGACTCTCCCACTCCACTCTCCGTAGCAGGAGCGAGCCATTAGCAGGCTGTTCACTCATCTCTAAACATATGTGATCTGTTCGCACTGACTCACGCTCGAATGCCGGCCCACGGCCCAGCAGTTGCCTCTTGGAGAGTGTATCCTGGCTCTTTGATGATCAAGTTATTTTTGGGTACACCTTTCAACAGGTGCCGTCCAGGGGCAGTGCTGCATTAATTAGCCGCAGCTCGTGGCTCAAAGCTTGGGGGAATGTGTTAACTGTGATCACCATCAGGATGCATCCGCGGACGAGGGGGAGTTTTGGATACCGCTGTTCAGCATGTATTGAGTGTACCAGGTCGCTTTATCTCAAGAGTGATATGGAATAACTCATCTGTGGGTGTTCTCCATTTACTGAGTCAGCTGCTGAAATGTTCACTTTGTGCAGCTTGTGATTCAGCCTGTACCTGGTGCTATCATAAGGGTGCCGTTGTTGTCCAATAGCTCACTGGTCATTGGCAGAGGTCAACAGCAGTCATAAGCTAAGTAATGCTCCACCATGTTGCATTGATTGTTTTCATTAAACTTCAACGTCATCTTACGTTTCATTAAGGAATCCTTTATTTCTAAAATATGTACAAAAATATACTTTTTTTGCCTCCCTTTGTACTTTTTTGAACCACACATTTAAAGCTAGCACATTCATCATTGTAACGTCTGGCTCCTTGTAAGACAAACCTGCACATTAATCCATCAAAACTAATTTTCTGTGGAACACAGTCTCAATATAGTATGAAACATTTTCTCCATTTCCATTACACAGGTGTTATAGCTCTTAATGATGCTTGTCTGCAAATATAGCTGAAAGGATAAACAAAGGGAAAAGTGAAAAACACATGAAATCTAAGTACAGGATGTTCAGCAGTGAAATAAACTACAAACATGTCTAAATGAATTATCAATGCTATGTGGTGAATACCTTATTCAGCATAGGAAGGTAATCAGCTTCAGTTCAGAGGCTACTGGCACCAAAGCAGCAAAGCAACTCAGATATCATATTTAACACTGACACTATGAGCATTTTAAATGGACTCATGATACATGAGTAGAATACTTATTGACAAGACATCTACATTTCATGGTAGTTAATATTGATCGTCTGGATTATCTGGGATATTTCAGTGCAAATCCATGTTTGTCAGTCACAGGACTGGTGGAATACATCAGATTTATCTTGTGTAGCTGACCAACATATCAATATCTATGGGCCAAGGAAGGAAAATCACCCAGTCCACATCATTCACTTATTCTCACACCTAGGGACAATCGTACCATACACCTTACCATGCATGTTTTTGGACCGTAGGCGTGAACCAGAGTGTCTGGAGTAAACCTGTGGTGAAATGAGGAGAACATGCAAAGTCACAGAGGCAGGGACATTTCCACAGGGCAAAGAAAGAATGGTAAAACAAGTAATATGCAGAGTCAGGAATGTGCATTAGAAGCACCACATATAAGCATGTCTTGGCAGTCAGTGTGAGCATGGCCTTTGGAGATAATACTGTACAACAAGCTGCTACTGTCTCTGTCCATGACACCTGTTAGAGGTTGCTATACTTTGGACATGAGCAGTGATGGATGGGACTGTCCCCTCAAAGGCTATCCTGTCACCCATGGAAAGGTAAGCTCTTTATCTTCTAATGACCCTATTTCTGGATCCCCTGTCTCCCAGCTGGGAGGTGTGTGGACACTCAGTGGTAAATGAATCCTGGGATGACTGTTGACATCTTCATAAAAACAGGGGGTGTGGTGGGACTGCGGCTGCAGCCATACTGATGTGAAGATTTCAAGATGGGACATGATCAAAGTTAACCTTTAGCATTATGGCACTGGTGGAAGTGTTTTGTCCAGAGCTGGAAGGAGGTTGTAAGTTTCTACGGTTTTATGTTTGACCATTTTTGCTGAATCACTGACTCTGAAAGTAACAGCCACATCAAAAAAAAAGGTGAATAACCTTCACAAGGAAACAGAAGTAAGGTCTATGTCGTGCATAAAAAAATAGTATGAAGAATAAAATCAGGAGTGTGCGAGAAAGACCGTGGGGGAGGAGAAGTGCCACTGGAACAACAAAGGTCCTTAATGGAAATGCAGCAGGACATGCGCTCACCAGCGCTCAGGGCCGACGGCGAACCAGCATTTCATGAAAGAGGCATATTCACGAGCAATCTCCCGGCGCTCAGAGGAGGCATCATAAATATCTGGCAGAGGAGATGGGAAGTGAGAGAGACATTATTGTAAAATAGCGCCTCAACTCAGAATATCCATTATAATGGGACAGCATGGAGGGGAGGAGTCTTTTTAACATGATAAATGCTCCCTTGTAGACGCAACACAGTTTAAAAAGTCATTTAGTCTCTTACAATAGTCCTGTGGGGCCTGAGGAAATTGCATACGGGAAACCGAGTTCATGCGAAATCTATAAATAAACATTGCTATTCAGCTAAGAGACAGAGAAAAACTGCTTTACATATTACTACATCCCCAGACCATGATAAAAAAAAGCATGATAATCTCGATTAAAACACACTTGGGGGTGGGGGAAACCTGAGACGGACAGATTTTTTACTTGATGTTGGCTGCATGCGAAATCTTCAACATAACTGCTGACAGGGAGGAGGCTTTGCTCCGAAATGTCACCTGTGGCTCAGACAGTACCATTCTGAACATAACCTCGGACTGGCATGCAGAGTTTATTACCGCTCCTATCGATTTCTGCTCGCCAAAGTTCAGCGCTTGAAAGGGCATTAGTGTCCAAGCAAATCTTGAATCCACTTTTCACAAAGTAAGATGTGGTTTCCTGGGCTGCGCTCGCGGTGAAGACAGGCCATAAACGCTCATAAAATGGTGGTAGATTTGCTCCCATGCGTGTAACACGTGCTCTGTACGCCATACCCTGTTAAGTGTTCGTGTAACATTTTGTAACACAGTCAGTGAACAAGTGCAACAATGGGGCACTACTTTTAATGGCTGTAATTTTAGCCTACTTGCGATTACATAAAGAGATGAACCTTCAGGGGTGAATGATTGAAATTTGTGATGGGAAGCTTCACAGGGAGGCAGTCCACACTGATGTGTTCCAGTCATTTAGAACGTTTGAAATGTCTCATCAAAATACCTTCTGATGGTTTTTAATGTTTCACCAATTCATTTTATAACTTTTTTTTTTTCTGGTCATATTATCAGATATCCTATTAAAAAAAAATAAAATCCAGACAGAGAGGCCCTCAGCTTGGCCAGGATTTGACCTAAGAGTTAACCACTCGTTCGCTGTGGGGTCACCGATGGAGTTATTCAGGGAAATAACAACACAGGATATATGTTCCCAATGCTGCACAATTGCTACATCTGTTTGTCCGACACACATGCACACAGTACACTTTCCCTCTCACTTGCTGCACATGGGGGCATAATGTCTCCACACTGAACCAGGCAATGTCTACATACTGAAGCCATCATCAAACGAATTCTTTGCATCTGCCTTGAGGATTTGTGTGTATCTTATTCAATAAAATGTCTCAACAATAATGATTTCCTATCTTTCAGAATAAGGCACCATGACATTTTGTTGCGTTCAATGTTTAATATCAAATTTACAGACTTTACATGTTTTGTTTCTAACAAATTCTACTAAGACTGAAGATTCATATCCTGCCTGGACAATATTTGGTTGTCTGGTGTCAAATTTTATTACCACAAAGCAGTGACAATAGGAGCCGTTCCAAGTTCTTGCTGGACACAGATAATAAATACATGGTAAGTAATGAATGTTGACTTGATTATGCCAGCAGCGTGTTATCTTTGTGTCTGACGAGCGAAGTGTCCAGAGTCTGTCTTAGCGTGGCTCCCACAGCCTGTCAGCACTACTGCACGCAGTAATTACCGTGGTGCACACCTACTGCATGTGCAGCAGCATGGCGCACTGAGAGACTGCAGACATGCACAGTACAAAACAGAGATGCACGTTTACTGATTTGTGTCCTTCTGCGAGGGTGCGCTGTGTTGCCAAGTGTCTGAATGTTTGATTACTCCAATGAAATGTGTCTGAAAAACTGATTATGTGGCATCAGAGGGAAACTCATTATGAATTATGGATGAATTTCATTCGTCTCGATGAAATTCTGCTGTGCGAATGCGACGAGAATAACACTGTTTACTGAGTTGAGGGGTCCTTGGGTTTGTCTTTCACTCATCCTTTGAGCCTGGCAAGTGTTTCATAATCTACACAAGTCCAATATTACAGTTTAATTAACAATGATGTAAAAGTCAGACAGAACACGCGAGCGGAGAGAGCAAGGGGGGGGGGTACAGATGTCGGATTAGTGATGCTCTGCCGGGGACACACATGACAAAGGAAATAGAAAGGCAAATTTTTGCCGACGCGCTTCAGCTCACCTCAATACTGTCTCATTCACTCATTCAGCAGCTGAGGACCTTTGTATCAGACTCGTTTCAATTGAGACACCATACAAGATATTTTGTTTTTAGAGAGCCAACTGAACGTTTGTTTTGAGCAGTTTCCCCCGCTTCTCTGTGTAGAAGGCCAACACGCCTTTGTTCCTTCTTGGCATTGTAGAGGCACTTTTTGGAGTCCCTTGCCCCTCTAGGTCCTAAGTAGCTTAATTTCCTATTTTAATTTCTGCAAACACTTTGCCCATAAAAATATGTCTGCAATCCCAGGGTGACATCGCAATGTTTCTCTTTCTCCTGACAGGGGGATGCAGCTTATCCATAAGGAATACCATCTTATTTGGAGATATCTAAATTAGTTTGATGCATTAACCAGAGCGCTGAAAATAAGGTAATAATGTTAGTAAGGCAAATTGGACACAGTTTATGCTGCAATGACTCACTTTGATCATCTTTCAGTTACGGCAAGACATGGAAAGTGCTCAAGAAGTAACGGTAATTGATGATGATGTGCCTCCCTAGCTGAACATTATGTCTTGGTCCTGACTGTTTCTGTCACTGTGGTGAGTTTTGTCCTGTGCTGGGGTTTTGTCTTGTCAGTTTTCAGTTTTATTTTGAAAGTCTGACCTTCCTTGTGTCTGCTCGCTTGCCCTTCCCTCATGTCGTACCTGAGTCTCATTCTCCCCTAATCACTGGTGCTTAAAGTCTGTGTCTGCCCTTTGTCTTGTTGCCAGTGCATTTTGATTTGATTTGATTAGTTTGCTTGTGTCGCAGTTCTCTCTTGTGCTCTTTGTTCTTTCTGGTTCTTCTTGTTCTTAGTGTTTTCTTGTATTTCAGTTTAGTATATTTGTATTTCTAGTTCCTAGTGTTTGTATTTCTTACCGTTTCGAGCTCCTTTGTGGTCCTTTTCCTCGTGTTCTCTCTGGGGTAAGCTCACATCCTCATGTCTTGTCTGTGTATTTATTCACCTTTGCTCCTTTAGGTTTTCCATTGTTGTATGTTCACTATGTTTCGCCCCTCTCATTAGTTTAGTTCTCAGTCTGGTTTCTTTTTAGTGTCTTTAATAAATCCCCTATCACTCATAAAATTTGTGTTTTGAGTCATGCGTTTGGGTCCTCACTTAATTTTAAATCATGATCTTATTCAGATCATGACACATTTGTTTTTGCGAGCAGCTGAACAGTGAGAGCAGTTGTGGGATGGCATCGACTCTTTATTTTTGAGTAAAGGATGTTCCCATTTGTCCTATGCTGAATAAGCTTCAGGAAACACTGAAGCCTTTTCTTTAACATTTAGAGAATTAAAATGGCTCCTATTATGGCAGCCATTTAGATAAGTCTGTCTCGTTTGACTCTGACAAGATCCTTCGCAAGCAAAGACTTTCTGACAGAACTGAATTCATCAAGACCTGGCATGCGAGTGTGGTCGTCCCACATGCATGTCCTCACTTAGTCAGCATTAGATCTCGTCCCAGGAATGTGTGGACGAAGCATGCTCTCCTGGCAGCTCTTCTCCTTTTAGTTTTATTGCACTTGCTGTGGGATGACTTTCAGTTCTTATAACTGAGGTGACCTCACAGAATTTCAAGCACTGAGGCTCAAACAGAGGAACTGAAAACAACTGTGTGGGTGTGTTTAGAGAGGCATCAAGATGTGAATGAAATAAGCCATTCTGGATGCAAGGATTAAGCTTTTCTTGGTTTAATCCAGGTGCTGCCAATGAATCAAACCCAGATTTTTAGGGATCACACTGTAACTGTATTATTTTACATTCTACTGTAGGTGGGCAGTGTACAGCAGTGTGCTCGTGCTATTGGAAGAAACAGCAGATACAGAAAATATGTCACTGCAAAACTATTAAAACATGCCCACACATCGTTACTGTCATTAATACCGGTGAAAAAAACAAAAGAAAACAAAAAACTAAAGGCTGAAATATAAATCCTCCACGGGACAGAAAACTGAAGCTTCAGCTTTTGAGACCGTCAGGCTTTTCTATTTTCTGTGAGACAGAGTGATAAAGGAGTTGCTATTTGTCATGTTTATTGAGCTTGCAAAATGCGTCCTGAACCAGACTTACCATTTTGCTGCATTGGCAAGTTTGAACATAGTATGCTTGCTGCTATACTTTCTGTGCAGTGTATCTAAAGTGTAGCTCATATTGCAGAACTTCAAAATGTTGGCATAATCTTAGTTTTAAAACATGGGAAGACCTACATCTGTCATAATTGACTCAACTCCCCTCCTGCTCCACTCTCTGTCTCTCTCTACTCCTGTCACAACGTGCACCTGCAGTGGAAAATTCCACCTCAGCCCAACCACTCCAACAACCACACCTCCTCATCAGCTCAGCCACTCTCACCTGCTCACCTGCACCAATTACCTCAGTATATATATGGCTCTCAGACAAACACTCGTTGCTGGAGTGTCTTTGCTCTTACCTGATTCTTGGACTGACTTCCTGTTGCAGTCTTGCTTCCCTGCTCTGCTCTGCTTTCCTCTCTATCACTCTGGACAATCTGCCTGTATTTTGTCCCTGACCACGATCTGTCTCTGTCCTGGTAAGTCTCCTGTCTCTGACTCTGAGTTATCCCCGTCCTGGAAACCCAACCTAACCTTATGTCCCCAATCACAATCTATCTCTGCCCGGGAGAACCTACCTGCCCTTTGCCTCTGGTTACGAATGCTGCCTGCCAACTGCCTGCCATCATCTGTGGGGCTGCGAACCCTGAGCTTAAAGTGTGTGCTCGGAACAATCAGGGTGTTCTGCATTGCATTTGGGTCTGCAAACCATATTTCTGACATCATATCCATATCAACAGCCAAGCCATAATGATTCGTTTACAGTAATATTTGGTGGCGCTTGTTTAATCTGTATATTGATTTTACAATAACTAATGGTAGTGATGTGTACATTGGAATGGATGGCCATAGATAAAAGGAAGAAAGAAACCACCCAAACCCATAAATGCTACTCAGCCACAGTGAAACTATCTGCTCATTGTGTAGACAGGGGCCTATTTGACAAAACATTTGCTACAACTACAGCATTCTGCCAGGCAACATGGCAGATGTAGACATTTTAGTTTGTTCAGTAGCTCTTGGCTTCAAGTGAATAGGTATAAAGCTTAAACCTTTTTTTCTGGGGGAGAGTTTTTGAAGTGCCTTATGACTTATGTGAAACTGCCAGCGCAGTAAGTAAATCCTTTAGTTTTAAGTTTGTGGAAGGAACGTGGGAGGAACGTGGGATCAACGAATGTGGCACTCCGAACCTCCAAAACACTAGCTGATCTCTATACGATCAGTTTAAAAATAATAATTAACATTAAAGCTGCAGCAAGTGTGCCGAAAAGATGTTTGAGGGGATGTACAAGACATAATTTATTCCGGCCCTCTCACATATACACACATTTCTCTCACATACATATATTTTCTCTCATACACACACATATTCTCCTTGCACACATAAACGTCCTACTTAGACACATAATTTACTTTCACATATATTAACTGCTATACATAAATCCATTCTAGTTACACACACATTCTATTTACGTATATATTTTAATGTATTGTGAGTATGAGAAGAATATATACTGTATGTATGCATCCAAAATTCTGTTAGAAAGTGCATTTGTGTATATGGAGTATATGGGTGTGTAAGAGAGGTAAATGTGAGACTGTGGGTTTGGCTCTGTTATACTAGTCCAAAAGAACAAAGGCTTGCTGAGATGTTTAAATCAGCTGGTGAGCATACAAACATCCCTTTGCAGGAACTTGGTGAAAGATTTCATGACATACAAATGTATATATATTTAAGGTTTAATGAGCCACAGTTGACCAGTGGAGGGAAGTGAGTGATGGCTTAACATTGTTTTATGTGATACAAACTGGGCCTTAAAATCAAACCAAATCGTTGAAACCATCTGATCATTATCGTCATCACTGCTTTCTCCAGAGAGAAGCAGTCCTAGTCAACACATTAGAAGCTGGTGTGATATGTGTCTTTAATAATTTAATACAGCTCTATAGGGTGGTATAACAACTGAAATGATCCCTGGAAGTATAAGGCTCCCCAGCCATGTGATCAAGCAAGGCTGGACATGTTTGAGCAGATCCAGTGACAAGTGACAACCTTAGACAGTTTCAGTGTTATGGATACATAGTGAGGAAGTCAGGTGTGAATGGATCAATAGAAACTCAGGCATAGGAGACTGGTGATCACTTCTCTTTGTATCCTCTCAATTTTAAATGTTTTCTTCTGACTGTGCCCAAGTTGACTGTTTAATGCCTGTACTGTATGACATTTCCTCATCACCTTTGCATGTGTGTGACTTTTGATTATGAATGAATGATACAACTATTTTCATTTAACTGTCATCATATCAGTCCAACAACAACTTGAACCGCCAAATGAGTTGGCTGCTCTTCACCTTTAAGCAGTATACTTTTCTATTTTCTGGTGTAAGATTCACATCACCATGCTAACATCTTTTGCATTTGTTTTCCAAAAACAATAGAATCAAGTGAAAGCTTATTTAGTCATGGCAGGTACCTTTTTTCACACTGTATCAAATCTGTATCAAAAATCTAGTTCTTTGCATTGCATATACTGTAACTCCTGCAGCTGTTAGAGGGCATTGTACCTTGACTGGATGCGGGTGCAGTGTTGTCACTTCTCCTTGGGGAAAAGTCTTTTTTATCTGCCGTTATCCAGTGAAATTTGAAGAATTCGTTTGGATCAAGCACTTTTTGATGTTCGATTTTCCCATTGGACTGTAAGAGGTCTACTGCGTAGTGAGATTTTTTTTGGTTTTTTTTATATGGAAAGGCAAATGATGATGCAATTCACTTTCAGTCCAGGCAAAGAGCAAATGTGAAACAGTCATTCCACACAGACGCTTCAACGTCTTCAGGATGACTTTACCAAACCAAAAAACTCAGCCCAGTAATGAAAAATGTATAAATAATATTGTTTACTCACTCAATGTCTCTTGTCTCTGTCACTTTGATAGAGAGAAAGTCGCTGCTTGTGCTCAGACATCAGCAAAGTAATGTCTGACTCAAAACTGGAGAGTTGTGGTCTTGTATCATGATCCACTGGGATTAAGAATTTGTAAAAAATAGTTTCAACACAACCCCCCCCCAAAAAAAACAAATCTTCCTTCCCCAGGAAAGTGGAATCACTTGTTGTTGCTGTGGCTAAACCACTTCCATCAGGATAATGCCTTTTGTGTCATGTTTCGTGCGCTTTTCTTTTCACTGTCTTTACGCCTTTACTTGCGTTGAGTTTGAATTTTCTGCCTCAAAACTCACTGTGACTCACCTCCAGTCTTTTTTTTGTTTTCCTTTTTTAGTATTGCCAGGACTGAATATTTCACAGGTACAGTATGTGAATCCAGGTGCCTCTGGTACCACCCCCAACAGAACAAAGGTTACGGAGAATTAAAGCCCGTGTCGCAGCTTTATTCCCCTCTTCTCACCGATGGAGATCATCAGCGTGTGCAGGGTGGCTGATAGCTGAGGGTGCTGGCAGACTCGGAGTTCACATTCCACTGGTGTCACTCACGATAAAATAGGGTCCTCTCTGAGAACAGATGCTCTGAAACCATTTCTGTCACCTGGAAAAAAAAAAAAGAAAAGAAAAAAAAGGCTCCACGTATTGTGACATTTGAAAACTGAACAAAAGACACATTATTCTGCGTTTATGCCTCCTTGCAGTTTTGCAACCTCAGGTCCCAGCTCAGTGAGCTGACTGACAGCGGTGCACAGTGAAGCAAGGCTTTCATTATAATGTCGCAGCTTCCACTCCAAAAGTCTGTGGCACCCTCACATGTGTGCGTCCTTGATACTCTGAAGCCAAAGATGAAATGCCATCAGTCATGTCTATGTGCTGCGATTACTCCGCCATTGTTGCCGTTTGGGCTTTTTAGTTTCACCGCTGACACAAATATTGTGCAATAATTTTACACATCATAGCTGCAGATTAGTTACTGTGCATTAATTTTCATGGTATTTTGTGAATGATAATTACTTGGCATATCAGGCTCAGAAAGGCATGCAAATGAGCAGAGTTCATTAGAGGCATTAGGAATACGTTACCCAATTATGGCTTTCTGCTTGGCTATGCCAGTGACACACGATACAGAATCCAAATTGCACTACCTGGATGCCTGTATTCAAAATGGGTCGAATAAGGACCTAAATAACCTTTGTGAAATTTAGAAAAGGTGTATAATGCGCTCGGGGAGGACGACGGCACATCAGAGGAAACACTTTTCAAACCTGCCGCAGCGACAGGAGAAAAAGTTAGGGTGTACTTGTGAACTTGTATAATTAGAGGTGACAAAATAATGTGCGCATGTGTGAAAATGTTGATTTTCTCATGCGTTTTACAAGTAGTTATCATTAGCCATGTATTATTTTCTTCATTGTGTGGGTTGCCAATCTATTGCAAGGCACAAACACACCGTTCTACACTCACACCCAGGGGCAATTTGCAGTGTTCAGCTTTGAACATGCATGTGTTTGGACTGTGGAAGGAAAGAGTACACAGTGAAAAGATGGAAATTCCATGCAGAAAGGCCTGAGGTCTACTCACCAAGTTGCCCTTGAGAGTGGGCCTTTGCTTAGTAAAAAGTTACTCCACCTAAATGTTAAAAATGAATAAATAAATAAATATACTTTAAATTTTAGGTCCAATGCGTGATTGTACCACAAACATCTGAAGGCACAGGAGCATCCCCTGGGGATTAGATGAAACTGCAAGTGTAAGGATAAACAAAGCACTTAGTCACATGTAGACTTTGCACACTGGCTTCCAGCATAAATCCATGGCATCAGATGTTAAAAAAAAATAGACCTCAAAACATGTTTTATTTTTATTTATTTATTTATTTTGCCTTTATTGGTGAAAACAATATTTCAGGGACACTGGCATTATGAAAGAGCCGAGCCATGAAAAGGGTTCAGGGACGTGGCTTTGAAAATTTGTTTAGATGCAACCTGGGCCTGCTGCAGGTTGCACGATTCCAGTCAATAGGTTGAAAATCCAGCAGGGCTGCTTGACAGGGAAGATCAGGTGGAAGCCAAGAAATGAAAAGAGCCGGCTGTAATTGCCTGAGACCAAAACCTGTCAGGGCTTTGATTGGATTGCTTTGACGAGAGCAGCACCAATCACAGTTCTTTTTAATATTCATCTAGCCGAGGCATTCATACAGAGAGCGCTACTTTCACGTACACGCAGGCCTCGGTGCACACATCTGCACGTGGAAGCAGCCGACTACGACCACAACCTGATCTGTTTACCATCCTTTTTTATATATAAAATACCATTTAGTGAGTTTATCACAACAGTCAGCCCTGAAACATCAGTGTGAATCCACTAAAGGTGCTTTTTTTTTTGCAAATTCAAGCATTTCCCAATTACGGAACAAATCTCAAAAGAGATCAACCTGCATTTTTTATGTGTGGGATTATTTTAGTTTATATACGTATAAACAGACAGCTTATCACTCAATGGCAATGCACACTTTACAGGCAAAAAAAAACCTCCAAAGAGAATTTTATCTCACGCGCAGCAGAATGGGGAAACGAGAGTCTGGTTTGGTCAAAATAAACTCCTAATTCACCGAGACTGATGTGAAAATACCAGGAGGAGAGTAAGAGCGAGGGCAGGCATCAGAGTAAAACAGCATGTTAGTGCTGCACCATGCTCGAGTCCAAGCTGAAAACTAGCTCTTTCGGCCCTTGCTCAGGGCCTCTTCACTTCAGCGGCACTGAAGAAGGGGAGAGAGCTAATCTCTCAGTGTGGTTACCCTGGACTATCCTGCTGGTTCTGGGACTAAAGCAATGAGCTTCCAGTTATAAACCCGCTCCTCGTGTTCAGCTCTAGTGCTTTTAAACTGAAGGCAGGACTGCACCAGGGCAACCACCGCAGTCCCAATCCAGACATCTAAATTTCTTTCTCCAGACATCTGAATTTCCTTCGACGTATAACGAAAACCTCTTACAGACAGAACACAAGATGAATGGGGCTGGTTTTTTAGTACAACAATGCATCATTTTTACCCATTTGTTTGCAGCCAGTACACCCACACAGACCTTTGTGAAGCGAGGTTACACTCTGAAATCTTAGCCACTCTTGCTTTCATTAAAATGACAAATTTCTCTGTCCATCAGGACAGAAACCTGAATCTCCTGCTGCTCCAAAACGCACAGCATTTCACACAACGCATTGCTACACTAAATCATGAGTTGTGCATACTGGAGATTGCAGCATCATCTCACTAGTTTCTGGCCATCTATAGAAATGACTTATGTGTCTTACAAAGCGACCTGCCCTTCACCATATTGAAAAGACTTTTCTAATCTGACAGCCGTTGTATCATAACAACTAAAACTTGTCGTGCGAGGACATATTCAGTCAATGTCAGACCTGACACTGACTCCATCTCTGAAGATTACATACAATTATTGCCATAACTCGAGGCCTGAAGTCTCTGCCGAGATGCCTCTCAAGACGGCGCTCACAGGTATCGATCTCCACATGAAAAGCGTGACTCAACTTTTCCCCGGTCCACAAAAGAATTCTTTGGCCATGTCACGCTGAGACACACTCATCTCATTTGCGCAGAGTTATTGCTCTCATTAGAGAGGACAGTCCCTTCGCCTGTTTATCCGGCCCACTGCTGACCGCAGGTTAATGAATAATAATAAATAATAACAGACTAATGATTAAGCCTGCAGGGCTCAGCTTGACAGCCACTCGGTCAAGGAGGAACAAAGTACCCAGGGGCTCGAGGAACAGGGGACCCGGAAATGCATTATCCTCCTTTATCTCCAGGATCATCAAGGGTCCTTCAGTCAATTGGATTATTCTGGAGGCATTATACGCAATTGATTGGTGCACAGTAAAGTGAGTACAGCGTGGATGTGTGAGTATCACAAGACTATTATCTCTCGGATTGCTGGGCGAGCGTTGTTTTGGAGGGTCATCATAAATGCATTGGAGCGGTCTCTCACTCTTTCATGGATCAAATGATAAGCTGTGAAATGTGTTCGAGGTAGAAAGGAGTGTGTGTGTGTGTGTGTGTGTGTGTGTGTGTGTGTGTGTGTGCGTGCGTGTGTGTGTGTGTGATAAAAGCACTGAAATTGACCTATGCCAAAAAAACAAAAACAAAAACAGAAGAGTCACAACATGAAGAAAGAAGAGGTCTGCGTGACTGATGGAAAGTGCACGAAACCACAACAGGGGCGACACAGAAGCTTCAGTCTCCCGCCCACAGAACAGATTCAGCTCATTGAACACGATGCCAATAAAATTATGAAATGATCAAATGAATTGGAAAAAGGAAAGTGACATCTCCGCCGGCAGCCAAAGCGAAATAAATTCTATTTAGCAGCTCGACACACAGGGATTTGGTTTCATCAAATTTTACAGGTTAATCGTGAAAGTGGCCTCAGACCCTTCCTCTTCTCTTCTTCTTCCTGGAAAGCAAGCGGCTGGAAACATTACAAAGTCAACATGACAGTGATTCTGAGCTTAAACTGTCTTTTTTTATACAGCTACTCATGAGTACAATCCACTCGTGACAGTGTGCCATTCCAGATGACGGAATCAGAAGTTTGAACTCATGCGATAGTCCCACCTTTAATTCTGCCAAAAAAACAAAAAAGTAATCAGGGCATCCAGGGGCTTCAAAGCAAAAACTAAAGCATGTTACATGTGACAGAAACATGCTGTGTTTGTTAGTTTGTTTTTTTTCTATATTGTTTGGAGGGGAGTTCAGTGCATTACAGAGCTGCCTGGGTGTCCATATATACCAGCGACTAACACTTCAGTAGAATGCCAGGCACCCACATGACAGGAAAAGCCACCGCATTTTCGGCTTTTTCTACAAAATCAGGTTTCCTTTCCACCACTGAGCTCAGGTTCATTTCAGGCATTTGGGGAGAAAAAAAAATAGAATGCTCTGCTCCTTTATGTCGGTGCCCATAAACCAGGGCTGACTGTGCTGCAGAGCCATCCAAATTACATGGCTTGATATAATTGAATTTTTTTTTATTTTTTTTCTGAATGGAGAATTATTACTACTCAGGTTAATGAAGACAGTGACATTTCCTTCCAGGGTACGGACATAAAAAGTTTATCTTCTTCCATCCGAAGTCATTCTGAAGGAATACATAAATGGACTGAGCGCGGATATTGCTTATTTTTACACACTTTGGCCAAAATGAAGCGTAATGGACAGGCGGCGGTGTCGGCGATGCAGTTAAAATGTGCTGTGACACCCTGTCGCCTCGCGCTGACACTCGCTACCTCCGTGCCACCGAGAAGGTGCGATGGGCTGCGTGCGATGGCGCGTCTTTGTGCGAGCCGTGACCTTGTGTGACAGGGGTCGGCGGAGGTGGTTGTTTGCTTAAGGAACTCGCAGCGATCCTCGCCGTGTAGGGCCGGGCCCATTCACGGTCAGATTTAGTCACCCCGTCATCTCATCCGAGGATTATCCTCATCGACTTAGAGAAAATGGAATTTCAGTAACTGGACTATTTAAGTCGCTGGATGTCGTAATGGTGGGGGTTTGAAAGGCACCCACAGTGCAGGAGTGCATAGAACTGAAAGCTATGCTCTAGTGTTGTCCATCCTGCAGTTACTATTGTGAATAGACATTTATAACGCGTCATTGCAACACTGGAACATGCAAGATGTTTTTGTGCTGCCGTTTTAATGAAGTCTGTGGTCCTGAAATGTCTCATGGTACGGTTTTATTGAGATGAAATGAATCATACCTCCACAGAAGTATTTCCATTTATCTGTCAAAAAGCACTTTGACAAATTCTGTACATTTATAGGAGACAGTTGAACATTTCAGCACTTAAAGTCATACAGCTCTGCTCTTCACATCCACCACCCGGCTGCACTGAGCGGAAGGAGGGCATTATTGAGGCCAGAAAGCCTTGGGACTACACCTGTTTTCATTTTCCACATGATCCAGCTGTCTATGGCTTGAACCATGTCTCCAGCTAATTACAACATCTTGAGGAAGTGAAGCCAGTGATGGGAAAAGCAGGTGTGCGATGCTGCGGGGCAGAGTCAACCAGGAATTTCAGGCACAAGAAAATGAATTGACCTTGTAATGGGGTGAGCAAGGAAGCGCAAAGCAACAACCTTTACGTTGCCTAGCAACGTGTGTGTGTGTGTGTGTGTGTGTGTGTGTGTGTGTGTGTGTGTGCGTGTGTGTGTGTGTGTCGCACATGGTGTTTGATTTTGTGTTCACCGTGGCAGCGACCACCCTGGAGTTACCATTGTTTGTTGCTGGTGCGTTGGGTAAATACTTGTCATTGTGTCATTAAAGTGACATGTTTATATGTATCCATCATCACCTCAGTTTAGATCTGAGTTTGCAGGGCAATGCTTAAGCTGAAGAGGATGTCATAGCCTGGCAAGTTGGGTCATAAAGCAAAGGAGAGAAAAAAAGAAAAGAAAATATTGACCTGCTGAGAATTTTTATCAGCAATAAGAATAGCTGTCAAGACATTTCCCTCAAAAACCATCGAGTCAGTCTTCTGTCAGAAATCATCCTTTTGGGAGCATGAAAGCAGTAAACCACCCCCCCCCAAAAAGGGGGGGGGGGGGGGGGGGACAAATCAAAACAAATGTCATTGTCCCTGGAAAGCAGAATTTTTTTTCCCTCTAAAAAAAAAAGTGAGTGAGAAGTTTCATTCGAGACCAAAGCAACAATGTGACTGGCCTAAGCTTCCTTGAAGTCTGCTGCACGGCTAAAATTAAACACAGATGAGAAGGATAAAGATGGCAGCTGGATCTGAAAAGGTTTCAATCAGCTCATCATGAGGGCAGTCTGCACCTCAGTAAACGTTGAAGTCCCTGCAGTGCATCGCACACAATTTTACTGTTCCATTTGTTACCCTGGTTTGATATTTTACTCCAGCGTTCAAACAAAATTATGCCAGTATTTCTTTGGTCCTTGTAGGCTCGCTGCTCCTCCACTACGCCTTTTTCAGCTCTCTTTTAGGAAGAAAAATACAAGTGACAGATGACAGTGACAGCATGGGTAGTGACGTGCTGTGTTCCTTAATTCAAGTCGATAGCAAGTTTCCAGCTTTGCCCTGAGGTAAGGGCTCTGCTCTGATGTTTACTTTTCAAGTATTTAGGAATTCTGAGACTCGCCTGTATCCTCGTGACCTTTTGTCATACCCCGCAAACACACCACAGAGGCCTCACACGGAGATAGCTGTTGTGTGTCCTTTATGGCAGGTAATACAATATCAGTTGTGCTGATAAACTGAGATCCCTGTCTGAGCTGAGGTCACATATTGTGGTTTGATTGATGGGAAGTACTGTAACAAAGCCGGGGGCCCCCCACGGGGGAAGCCACTGACCAGCCTTAATGTTGTTCTGTGCAGAGGAAGCTGCATACAAATGGTGCTTCTCTCTGTAACTGCAGGTTAGCCGCAGGCCAGGTGGAGCGACACATGGTTGGAAATGTGCTGGACCAAATGCCATGGGCAGAAATCCTTTTTTTCAGCCTTCATACAGATATTGTATAGCTTGCAATTTAGTTTCTATTCTGTTTTATTCTTGATTAATCTCTCCACATCATCCAACTCTCTCTGGGTCCTGGCTCAGCACCTCCAAGTCTGAGGACATGGCTCTCAGCTGGGAAAGGGTGCAATGCCTGACCCAGTTCCTGACCCAAATAGAGGAGTTTTTCTTTTCTTTTAGGTATTTTTTGTTTTGATTTTATTCATAAGCCTTGATCTATCATGCACATACTGTGTAATCAGTGTAATAGATAATGGGTGTGTTGCCACTACCCCTCCAAATGTGCAAAACCTAAATGATAACCTAAATATCAAGAAAACATCTTCACATTTGGCAGACATGCCAATGTAGAAGTCAACTGGTATAACCTGTAGGTGGACTCAACCACTTACCTTCAAATACAGCATGGATTGAAACAAAACTTCCTCTAACTAAAACTAAAATGATAAAGTAGTAGTCAAAAAAAAACAAAAAGCAAAACTTATACCATTCAACTGAAACACAGAGAGAAGATGTGTTAGAAATGTTGCTTTTATTTTGTGGCAGACCGCAATGGAAACGTACCTGTCTGCTATGGGTGCCCTGCAGACAATCCCAGCTCTCCCAGCTTCCCAAGGCTAATCTGTGCTGAGTGCACAGTGCAGGCCTTCTGTGTAAATGCGGGAGCAGCGAGAACAACACACATTCAGAGCGTACTTTGTAAAATGTCACAGGTGAAGAACAGTAATAAGCATTCATATATTACGAGCAGTGGAAGGAAACGGTGAGGTATATCTGCAGTTCACTATTGGACCTAAAATACATAGTTCGTGGCTACAAACCAATGGCCTGTCTCTTACCATTCCTGAAGATATGAATCAAATTAAACCCGCAATGCCAGCAATAGTTTGTTCTTCAGCGTGCTTTGCCTTGAAGTGGAATTTGTAGTGACATCGTGTGCGTTATGACTCAACACCCATCATGTCCGAAGAGGCTCCTTAAGGTAAAGTTAATACACACTTTTAACGCTAACAGGCTGGACTGCAATAATAATTGTCCTCTGTCTGGCGACTCGGGTGCTGGGCTGACACAGTATGATATTCCTATTATGTTTGGTATTAGGCTGAAATTAGGTGATTATAGAGTGAGAGAGTCATATGTGGAGTTGTTACAGTATTTCCTGTTGTTTGTGATGTCAGCGAGAGGGAGGGGTTGGAGACAGAAATACACATGATTGAGGACAGGTTATTGCAGGTTTCATTCTTAGAAAATCATACAAAATTATACACAAGTAACACGACGTGACACTTTGACACTGTCACGACGCTTTGTGTTTTATTTTTGCAGTAAATTTCTGTAATGTCAGTTCATATAATGCACTGCAATTACAGTTCATGAGCTGCTACATAATTTTGTGCCTCCGGGTCACTGGATCATCATCCGAATGGGAATTTAGTTTTCCCAACTGGCGAGAGTGACAGCGTCCCTGCTGCTATTACCTCCCAGGAGAAGGGACGAGCCAGGGCCAAATGCAGTAATGCTCACGGCCGGGACAGAGTGAGGAGGTCAGGTCAGCCATTCAGCGGGGACCGTAATGGCCACTTTGTGCCCTGCCCTGACAATGACAGTGATGATTACACGTAGGCCCCGCAGCCACGTGAATTCCCAGAGAAGCCGTGGATGACACTGTCACTCAGCCCGGGTCTGAGGTGGATTGAGCTGATAAACACAAAACAGGATGGATGACCCACTCACCTCTCGCTGGAGGTGTAAATCATACATCCTCACCTTAATGGCTGTCACTGTCCTTTTTTTTTTCACTATCCTAAGAAGAAAAACATATTGACTGGAAATTCTCTTTCAACCTCACATTAAAAGAAGATTAAATAAATAAACTTTCAATTAGCAACAGCCAATAAGTGTGATTAAGTGAGATTAAATTATCTCAAATCACACAAAGTTTTGACTCATCAAAATATCCGATCACTAGTAATTTTTCATGCAATAGCCATAAAATGCATATGAACTAAATAAACTATATTAAATATATTTCTATGAAGTCAGTTGAATATTCAGTGAAAGAGTTGGTTATTTCTTTTTAATAGAAAACGCTATAGGCCAAATGCTTGTAGTAATGCTTAACGATAATGTACTGGGATATTAGTTTTGACTATTCTAATCTTTCTAGCCTAATGCCAAACCTAAGGATGAATGGAAAATCAATACGGCTCCATTGATTTTCTCTGCATTTTAAAGGAATCAGTGAGGATAAAATCAAAATACTTCACCACATTATGGTTTTTTCATGGTGTGAAGAAATGGATTTATGTTATAAAGAGGACAACATACATGTAATTTCACATAAATCAATATTCTGTCTTCATCCAAATGTCCAGCCATTTAATTAAATGACAGGCTCCATTGTAATCATGAGGGATTGATGTATTGGCCCGTTTTGTTTGGCCCTTTTCACATTTCTGAAGCAGCTGCTGGCCTAGGTGTTATTCCCGCTCCCAGTGGACAGCAGACATGTCATTTTAAATGAAGATCTGGCACTTGCGTTATTGAATTTCAGAGGGTGAGGCTAAATTTTCTCTTTCTTCATCAAGCCGGTCCCCATGGATGCATGGAAAGACCTCACAATTCCTCCAGCTGAGCTCAGACAAAACACAGGGACCAAGTGATCAAAGTCTTACAGAAGATGTCAAAGTCATGCGGGACTCTCGGAATAAAGTGTCTGTGACCATCACAAACTATGTTTTTAATATTGGCAAAGATAAAACAAGCGCACCTCATTGTCCATTGCCCCACTCTGTTGCACTAAAGATGAGATGCTAGAAGTTCACCTGATGACTTGAACATTCATATATTGCACGTAAAATCATCGGAACTGAAGCCGAGAGCAACTCTCATCTTGACACGGGCGTCTGAAAAAGAACGGCGTACCGTGCAGTTGATGGCGTTGTCTTCTGTCTGTGAAGTCAAAGCAGTCTGAGGAACTGTCTGCTCCCCCAGACCTGTGGGATAAATCTAAGCTGCCCTGCTCCTTTCAGACAGAAATAGTGCATAAACTTAGACAAAGTTATCGATGAAAGTGGAAACACCATAAATCCCATTGCTACTCGTCACGTCTCTCATATCATTAGCTTTAATTTTGTTGGAATTCCCAAAGTTTATCAGGCACGTTGATCTTAATAAGGCACGGAAGTGATTATGTAAATCTGCAAAACAATATTGTTTCTAGTGTTAGGCTGGTTGGCTTATTTGTTAAACCGGGTTTCCACATAAATTACATAGAGGCAGTTTACTTTCCATTCATTGGCACAGACTGTTCAATCCAGAAATGTAATGCTGTTCTATTGTTGGGATTTGAATGCAGCTTTCTATTTAATTACATTAAGAGACCTGTTAACGGTTATTGGCAATACATAAAGTAATAAATCACTCACGAATACTCATCATATTGAGATTCATATCTTAATTGGTAATAAATCGCCAGGTGTGGGAGGAAATCTC
This sequence comes from Karalla daura, assembly GCA_029224185.1. Lineage (NCBI taxonomy): Eukaryota > Metazoa > Chordata > Actinopteri > Chaetodontiformes > Leiognathidae > Karalla > Karalla daura. The sequence continues at coordinate 4,180,465 of CM055199.1, read as the reverse complement.
TGGCTAATGCATTATAAATGCTTGATACAGATGTTAATGATGGTATTGAGTGCCCCACTAATAATTTCGGATTGCTGATAGGAGAGCTCCACCACTGGTCTTGATAGCCATATGAAAAAAACGAATTTTTTAAATTGATGAGCAAAATAGCCTGATTCTGAGTCTTCCATTAGTCTGCTAAATGTCCACATCTCTGGAACATCACACGAAACAAGTTCCCAATGCAGGCTCTCAGACATGGTAAAATGGACTGCATTTGTCAGGGACATTTCTTTTTAACAACCACAGAAAATGCTTTACAACTCTTGCCACACATAAACACACACACACACACGTTAACACACAATGATGGCACTGGGACAACCATACAAGTTGCCTACTCCACGGGAGGGAGAAAACATTTTCCGAAGCGCCTGACAATACGTCTGCGCTCCCTCATTCACGCCACCGGTGGTGGAACCGTCAGGAGCTATATGGAGTTAGGCATCCAGCCCAAGGAAACTTCCACACGGGGAATGTATGTAAGCCGGGGCTCCAACGATCGAACGATGTCAGCAGGAGTGTTTTCACTGTGTTCTCTCATCCGGAGTCACGGACATCACACCGCTGTTTGCACTGAGTAGTGCCAGCCACAATGACTAGGCTTCAATTCACATATAAAATCTAACACTTAGAATAAGAATATATATATAGTCATAAAAGCACTTGTAATGGCCAGTTGTCACAACTTGGTGATTCTCATTGATCCACTTATGGAATAGAATTAGCAGAAGATTGAAAAATGACCACCAATATATCAATGATGATATTTTACAGAGGTTTTGCGGAGGACATCTTCAGAAATCATTGCTTGAAACAATGGGCAATTTTCACTGCGACTGAGTCTACATGTGGGTGCTCATAATTGCTGTGAGAGGCCTGTGTGTGTTGAGATGTTTTCATATTAAAGTCTTGCCTAGTGTAGCGTGAAAAATGAAGTCGATCAGCTTTATGTGGACATTGGGAGCACAGACAGAGGGGAGCACTAGGAGAGAGGAAGGACAGAGTGGTCCAGCGGTGTCTGCATCCAAGACCAGCAGAGTTACAGTTCCAGCTGCAGAGGCAACACAACTCACTGGAACTGGTGAATTCACAATTGCACTACAAACTGCATTATAGGAATACAAACATCCATTGCAGCATGTTAAAAGAAAAAGTTAGTTTCTATGACTTGCTTTTGGGAATAGTCAGTTTACTTTTTTTTTTTTTTAACTTTCACTCACCTTTTCAAGCATGAATCTAAGTTGTTTTTTATTTCAAGTACAATTTTGTGTTTATAGTTGTTTACTATAGTTGTGTGCCTTGTTTGAATCACAAGGGAGCTGAAGGGAGAGTGACTCCTCATTCAAAAGTATGTAAAATGAACAAAAATAAAGAAAGCCGAGATATATAGTGGCTGTTCCTGACTGAGGGTACAAATCAGGAAAAGAACTGCATGACTTTGTCGTCATCCTGTTCAGTATTTGTGAAAGCTGCCCTGCAAATCAAAACCCTGTTACGAGTTGGTGAAGCTTGGCATAAAGTGGGTGACATATCGAGAAACTGGTTGTTCAATCAAATCACAGAGGTGCAAGATCAACAAGCAAACTTGCTTGTTGATTAAATTACGAACACCCACAGATGCTTTCAGTAGTGGATGTGAAGACTTTTAACTATGACTCATCCTAGGTTTGTCAGGTCGGAAATACTTCCCGACAACACCACAGATGTCCAATAGCATGAGGATGCAGCACTGCAGTTTCATTTGAATGAGTCTTCTTTTTCTTTTAACGCACGTCAGTGCTATTTTTAATTTCCTGAATGGAGGTTGACTGGTGTCAGTGGAAGGCTTCCCCCGCATCGCTGCGGCTGGCTCGCCCGTGGTTTTCGTGGCCTGAGGTGCTGCTGTAGCCGCTCAGGTTTCACTGACATGTGGACAGACCACAGGCTGAGGCCATCCTGGGGGTGCACAGTGCGAAAGGTAAAGGAGAGATCAGGACGGTGTGTGCAGAATACCTAGAAAGGTGCGGTGTCTTCCTCCTCCTGGAATAGCTGGGCCCAGCGGGGAGCTCTGATAACCTGTCCAACAGCGCTGACCTCATCCCCACCTCAAAGAAATGAAACAGCCGGGTGTTGGATCAGCTCTCTGAAGAAAGGGGAGGAGGGGGCTACATGAGTGAGTTAAAAAGAAAGGAAGAAAGGGGGATGGTTTTTGAAGTGTGGTAAACAACCTCCATCTGTGTTCCCCTCTACCTGTGAAGGAGTACGGTGTCCAAGTGAGCACGCTGTTCCCCTTGTCTCCTGTCTGTCATAGCAGAAACCTGTGTGGGCGGGGGTGGGGGGGTGGGGGGGGGGGGGGCGTGGATTATTAAAGCAGCGTAAAGCACTAATGGCGTGCTGTCCGGGGGCACGTGGTAATAGTGTGATGGGAGCTGAAGTACACGTCTCGGGTGAGGGGCACGTGCTGGAGGACCCCCAACATCATCATTATTTCTTGTTGAGCCATGTGTGCATGTCCTCTGAGGCCTCTGAGCGGCATGCTGAAGAGGAGTCACTGGCGGTCACTTGTTTGGTGGCTTTGTTGTGGAAGACGCTGGGTGACTCTGGAAAACAAAGCAGAGGGGATCTTCCGTTTATAAGTGGATGTCATTGTATTTTTATGTAAATGATCAAATACAGACTCTATAGGAGAGGCAGATGCTTACTGTAAAGGATGCACTTTATTAATTTATAGGTTTGGAGCAATAGACGAAACGAAAGCAGCTATAAATGTATCAATGATATGCGAGAGAGGATGTTAGGCAGGTTAACAGATTACCATTCTCCAAATTATCTTACTTAGCCATGTAAGCCTGCCAATACATTTTAATTTATTCTAAAAATGTGCAACAGAGTATTTGGTTGTGTCGGTTTTCGGTCAAAATTTAGAATTTTGAAAGTATTCTGAGGAGTTCAAATCACGGTCCAACCGAAGGCGTTCCTATATTGACTTTGCATGTCCTCCCTCAACTCTGTGTGGATTTTGTCTAGGTGCTCCGGTTTTCCGCCGCAACCCCAAAACATGTATGTTAAGGTCAATTAGAAACTTGAGACTGGCCCTAGGTGTGAGTGGGAGAGTGAATGTTGTGGGTGTTACATTTTTGCAGTCTTGCAGTCCATTTTGCTTCAGTTCATGCTCATGGTTCGTCTTTAGTGGAGTAAATGTGTGTGTATTGTGTAATCTGGGTATTGAGGAGCAGATTCAACACTTCCACGCCTCATTGTTGCAGCTGTGCCAAGCAACTCTCATTTGACCTGTGCCACACTAGCTAATATTTTACTTTTCAAACTAGAAAAGTCATATTTTACTTTTCACACTGTTACACTATCAATTTATGTCCATATGTGGCTGTTTTTACTTTAATGGACTTCCTAGCTAGCTGTTGGAGGTTAACCATCAGCCCAGCAGACACGCTCAGTGTAACTGGTCGATTCCTCGCATTTGACTACTCATGGTGCATGAAATTCTGCATCTAATCTACATCTGCCTTTACACAAGGTGAATGTAATTCATATAATTTCAATAAATCCTGCTAGTGATGACCGCCTCACCGGCAAACACAATCCAGTCTTTAGTGGCAGAGAGACTGTTATTCATGTAAACCAACCATGTATGTCAATACTGTGCTGTTTACATCCTTTCATTCAGCAATGGCTAACATGCAGCCCACATCTTGTTTTGATTATTGCAGTTGTTCAGACTTTTGTCCGTAGATGGCCAAGATGCTGGTGATGGTTAAACACAGATAGACAAAGAGACGCATCGAACTGGGAGAGGTCAGTCTCACAGATTTTATCAGTGATATGTGTTGTACCGTTATTAGTGGTGGAGTCATGCAGCCTTAAAGTCTTTATTGTTTCGGCGCAACAGAAATGGTGGATCAGGATGACAGTCAAATATTAACTTTACGACTCAAATGAAAATTCAAATGAAACGCCCCCTCATGTTGTTTTTATTATTTCCCGTATTGCAAATCATCTTTTGCTGACAATTTATGAGTAGTATGGTATATGATTTGTTGCTGCCCACGTAGAACAACCAAGATTATAGATTAAACATGTCAGGTTAAACAATATTCCAGTGGTTCTAGGTAATTTACAGGTGTAACAACATCACTGATATAAAGCTTCAAAACTGTTCTCGTATTCTTGGATGCCAACATGAATCTTTTTTTCTGATTTTCTCCTTTTTTTATTTCAGTAACATTTTTTGCTTGTTTGTATTATTGAAACACATATTTATGAAATTAATTAGATTTCATGGCTAACAAACAATCATCAACCTGTGATTTATATGCCTGGGGTACGAAACTCTTCTTTGAAGCGTCCATGCTTTTCCCACATAACAACTTCATATCAACACAGCAAAGTCAGAAGAACGATTAGCCAGCTCAGTAACTCGGATCTTCTGACATCACAATAATGGTGAAGCAAGGTGCAGAAACAAACCAAGCTAAACTGGTGCCAAAGGGGAGAGAAAGACAGCCTACGTAAATGCCGTTCCCTCCTCCCACCTCACAGGTGCATCAATTTCCATTGACGGCACAGCCAGGCCCCTTCCAGGGGGAGCCAGAGTACCAGAGACTGGTGTTTGTCATAGTGTTTTAAAAATGGTGCAAACAAACAAATAAATGGGACCAGGATGAAGGGAACATATACCACTCGCCCTGTCATTGACTTTACTTCTTAGGTCCTTGCCCTTACCCTGTTCACGAATGAACCGATCCAGGTCTGACCAGGTCTTGAAAACGAGCAGAATAGCCCTGGAAGCTAGCCCTCGAAACTTGCATCAATTCAATGTCTTCATTCAACTTGATCACAACTTAAATGAAAAAAAAAAAAATCAGAGCAGGGACAAATTGGAGGCAGCGATGGTAACTCCAGCACAACCAAGTGGGTGCACTGACAAGATGCTCTCACGATGCCACCTGTTGAGAGACAGACGATCCAAGCCAAATTTGTGATGTGGGGTCCAAGAAAATGTACCAGAGCACCAGGAAATTGCAGACGAGGGAAAGAGATACTTGAATGTGCGGCCAAAGCACTCCAATATCTCAATTTCCCGTCCTTTATCAAATGTTTGCCTGTTTTATTTCGTACAAATTCTGAGAGCTGGAAGTGACAGATGCTCCATCCCATGTTTCGTGCATTGTCTGATGTGAATCCTTTACTTGCTCGCAACAATCCACCAGCTGTTATAATGTTTATAAAATCAAAGTTAGCCTTGTGCGGTATGTGGTCTCTTTCCCATGGTCATAAACAAATGCACGGATTACTATTCACAGACAAAACACATAGAGGATGACAGAAATTGGATAAACGGTCTATAGCATTTGGGAGCAAGGACACAAAATCATGAAGGCCACTTTATATTGCAAGACAGCGTCTCTTTATAACAGGACCTACAGTATAGGTTGATAATTATAATTACTTATTATAAGAATTACTTCCACAAGGGCCTCCAACAATCATATCTCAGTTAGTGTCAAAACTCATCTACAAAGAAAGCAAACATGGTCTCAGACCATGATAAAATGATAACTTTTTTTGTTTCAAAATGCTTTTAAAAAGTGCTCCACAATAAAAATGTAGCATTGAATAAAACACAATCATAGCCACAGAACTTAAACACACCAGCTTGAACGAGCAAACAAACAAAAAAACGATCACTGAAACAAAAGATGAGTTCTTATACATGAAATTTAAAAGCTATCTCTTTGGGCATTTCCTCTCAAGGCCCCCCCGAGTCCTGCCTGCAAGGCCTCCCGCACCTTTCTGAATTAATCACAGCCTTGGAACAACAATGAGCAATGCATCTTAATCACTTAGCGTGTGGTCTTAAAACAGTTATTCATCGATCAATGATATCTGGAAATCAATTCTAAATGCATCAGGTGGAAGGACAGTTATATGGCCTTCCCTGAGGTGACAGTATGGCTTTTAAAAAGATAAAAAATAAAAAAATTGCTGCTGCATCCTACAAATGCTAACCCCAAATGTATGCTTATATCTTAGAATCCATATCCTGTGTGTGTAAATGCTTCAGTAAGAGCACTGTCACAAAATATAATAGAAACAATCTTCAAAACAATCAGTCTTCCAAGCTGTTAACAACTCAGAAGAAATTGTCCAGTCTGTGTATTTTGAACAGAATCAGGCTCGAAGAGATGCGACTCTGGCAAAGGAGGGTCCACTGCCACTGTGGTAATGTATTATTAGCCAGCTTTAAGTATGTTAATTCCCCTGAATAATTCATCATTGGCAGAATGCGCGAAACAAGGAGAATAATAAATGGAAGGTCTGCCAGCATCCACCTTCTCCAACAAACAGCATTCATCTAAACCCACACCCATGAGACCTGCACACATACGAATGCACAAAGCAGCGAGGAGCCCTACGCCTCCCCGCGTACCCGTGTCCGCCGGCTGACAGCGTAGAACAAGGTCAGGTCAGTCAAGGCCCGCACCTGAGCCTGCAGGGAGAGCCTCCGCTCATGAAAATGCTGAAGTGCTGTAGTGATTACGATCCACTACAGTTTGTACAGCCATGGCTGGGGGCGGGGGGGGGGGGGGGGGGGGGGGGGGGGGGGGGGGCGGGGACGGACGACTGATGGACAAGGGAGCACTATGAGGATGAGTGAAGGACAGCTTGTTTAAGGTTTAGAAACAAATACAAAACATTTTTCTTTCCATCTTTTTTTACTCTACTTTTTTGTTCAACCTTAATTGCCAGGTGTAAAGCTGGTGACACTCCTTAACCAATTTGGATAGTTCTCCACAAATACACACACACACACACACACACACACAAACACACACACACACACACACGCCATTCACTGTCAAGCTCACACCCAGGGGAAATTTAGGGTCCCCAGTCAACCTAAATGCTCATGTTTTAGGACTGTAAGAGGGAACTGGGGTACCTGGAGAAAGCCCATGGAGACATAGGGAAGCATGCATATTCCACACAGAGAGGCCCTCAGTATGACCTGGGAGTTGAACCAGTGTATACAGTATATTGGTGTGAGATGATGGTGCTAACCGTTCACCACGATGTTTCTTTCGCTGTACCGTTCACTCGGTTAAATGCAATATTTTTATTTATTTCTTTACTGATAATAATGTTTTTTTTATTTACATATATTATTTATAAAATAAATAATGTTGGGTATTAATACTCTCCTAAAATATTTATGTATGTTTACAAAGTGGAGTGTTTCCATGAATTCCTGCCTGCGGTGTACTCATCCTTGTGTTAAGGTGCCGTGCCTGGATGTGCTGATTGTCATTCAGAAATATAAAGCTCAAAGCTTCATATTTCTTCACACACTCCAAATATCAAAGTAATAATATGATTTGCTGACACTCTGACACATTTGATAACCTGTTACTCTTGGTTTGCTTAGTCCTGGGACTCCCTACTCCGCAAGTGAGAACTGGTGATAAAAGAGCGATTGTCAGAGGTGTGTTTGCCCATTTAAATTCTTAGCGTGCGGCTGTTTGACATGCTGGTGATCCCACTTTCACCCTGACTGACATGGCTGCGTGTCAGATTCCTCACACAGCTCATCCTACACAACGCTGCTCATCCGGCTCTGCCGTAGAGAGGAGAGACTGCGAGTCGCTGACAGACAGACACAACTGGAACAGGGTGGTGAGGCACTTCTCCTAGGGTTTGTGGTTGGTTTCTCTGAAACTCCGAAGAAGTCTGAAAGGTGGAGGGAGCCTGTATTGAGTTGGCCTTGTGTCAGAGCATCTCTTCCTGTCGGCCTTGGGGGTGAAATGAGAAATTGCCTCCACGCCTTATTGAGAGTCAAAAGGGAGGAAAAATGGCGGTGACGTGATGCAGATTTTATGTTGGGAATCGGAAGCCGATGCTCAATTTTCTGATTTGATGTAGTAGACTATCACTGTGAAGTGATATGAACGTGGAGGCAATGTTTAATTTCTCTGTCATGCCACTTCTGAAAAAGTGAGTGCCTTTAAAAGTTTTCTTCCCCGCCTTCCACTGTTCTGTCTCGTTTTGTTTTCCAAAAAGATTAAATCTTTAAAGAAGCTCACATTTTATCTCTGAAACCTTGAGCTATGATGATCAAGTTGAAGATTAATTTTAAGTGACAGCTTAGGTGCACGCCTTCAGGTCTCTCCAACTGGGAAATATATTTCATGCTGTTTCTGACTTTTGAGATTCTTTTTAACCTCCTATTAATATTGTAATAGAGTTTCTCCCTGTTTTTTCTTTGCCAGATATTGGAACAGATCAGTCCATGTCTAGAAACTTTTACCATTGAGAAATCATCAAAACTGAACCAGTTCCCAGATGTTGTGCATGATTTAGAATGGCCAGGCAACAAACAGAGTCACATTTCTGGTTTACACCTTGTACATGTCTTGTACACGACAATAAACAAGTTTCATCAAACGTATTATGACAGGCAACATAGAGTTATGCACGCAGTGTCAGTGATTGCTGTTGACAGCGGCTCGGAGATAATTTAGAAACACGAATCTGATGATAAAAACAAATGTATGTTTTATGCAAATATCTGTAATCCTTGGCTAACTTATGAAAATGTGCTGCTTTCATCATTTCTGGAACTGTGGCTAATCTGGATCAGCTATAGCTAAGACTTATCCTTGCGTATTAGAGCACAGAAATCCTGACAAAGTTGTTTTGCAGCAGGTAAGTGAACACAAAGCAGAATGGAGATGTACAATTATTTATCCTAATAGAAGCGTATTCGTCAAACAGCGTTTCATTTCCCGGGTCTTTGTTTTTCCTGTTTCAGCCACGGCTGAAAATACATTGAAAATGATATCCTATTATTGACAGATTTGTTTAATGAAATCCCTGTACTCTCATTTGAGGCAAAAAACCCCACAAAAACATGAGAGAAAAATGTTTTTAGCGGCTTACAGCACCCTTAGTCTGTGCTCAGGATGGAAAGGTCTGCTGAGAAAACTATTAGTAAATTATTCATCTTTTTTTTTTCTGCCTAATTTTCAAACCTGAAATGATGCCACCTCACGATACTGTTGATTGGACTTCCCTGAGAGTTGCTTATTTACATCTAGCAACATTAACATCCAAGTTGTGGTCAGGTATATAAAATCTTTTTTTTTCATGTTTAAATGTTTATGTGTGGGTACTTTATGTGCAGCCGCATTTACACCAGCTGTTCAGTGCGATCCGTCTCTGAAGGGGGAAAAAAAAACACGTCGGCGTCTCAATGTGCTCAGATCTGCCAGACTACATCAGGAGGTCGTCTGGCTCTCGTTGTGCTGGGGTTTTTGCTCGGTGTAAACACGCTCTGCACAATAAGCAGGCACCTGTAGACAAACAGGCATGACAGCCGAAAAGAAAAGTGAGGGCTGGAGAAGAAGTAAAAGATGCTGATGTAGGCTGCTAACAACTGAGTCTCGAAACTGTGCTTATAATAAGGAGTGGTCATCTGTAATGCCGATCTGTTGTAGTCGAGTCACAGAGTAACCTCCACACCATACATACTGTATGAAGCTGCAATAACTGTCATTTGTAGGATTTGGAAAGAAAACACCAGACATGCTGGTCAACAATTCCTCACTATGCAACTACCCCCTTGAATATCTTGTCTGATGTGTGTATGGCCAGTCGATAGTTACGCTATCGTTTGATTTCAACTTGATTTTTTTTTTTTCTTTAATGTTGCTCCGGCTTCAGCGAGCATCAGGTTATGGATGCCTGTCCACATGACAGAGATGTCATCAATTATCGTTGACAGTTTGGCCGGGTTCATTTGGTGCAGATTTCCTAGGGCATTTAGTCCTCAGCTCTCATTCAGTTCTATAGAGTACGGGCCGCAGGTGCTCATGTTTACTCCTCACATCCAAGCTTGTGTCTGTTTGTTGCGTGGTGCTTGGCACAGGAGAGTCCGGCAGAATTAAAAGAGCCTCTTACCTTCCGCACGAAAGAGACCGGTGAGTCAGAATCAAAACAACCATGGCAGCCCATGAAGCCATAATGAGCTAAAAGGTGCTAAAATGCTCACTGGGGCTGCAGCGCGAGGGCAGGGAGACAGTGGCTGGGGACTTGTGTTTCCCTCTCACAGTTGTCCGCACCATTGTTGGCATAAAAATGTCGATTATAACCACTTTAAATGTATTAACATGAACTAGTGTATATCCCCACTCTGTGATTGGCTGAAGACCGACAGCCCACACAGCAGCATGACTCATGACACAGGACGGCTACAGGATTTAAACTGCATGCCTGCTGCTTTCTTGCTTTGTTACATGGACTCTTGCTGAGAGAGCAACCAAAGAAAACCACATTTTCCTGTTTTTTTCTCTCTTAGCTCCCATTGTTTTCTATTGCCTCTCCCCATATAGTAGCATAATAGGATAAATGTGTAGTTGAGCTCCTTAAGGGGTTTATTATGTCTTGTTCTTTCTTTTATTCGCCATGTGTACAGGAAGCAACTTTAGTTTTTCTTCTCATAGAGAATACACATTGACACGTCTTTCGCCTCAGAGACATCGATCGCCTCCACCCTTCCCTGTCCTTCACTGCTGTTGAAACTGCCATCCATGTCTTCATCACCTCCAGACTTTGTTACTGCAATGGCATCCTCTTTGGCCTTTGAAAGATGAAGTATCTGAAAACCTCAACAAGTCCAGAAATGTCTGGCTCACTGTCTCCTCACTTCCACCCGCAGCCACAACCACATCATTACAGTCCTGCACAACCTCCACTGGCTCAAAGTCATACAAAAGATCAATTTCTAAATTTTTCCCCTCACCTGTAAATCCCTCCAGAACTTTGTCCCTCCTAATGTCTCAGATCTCCTCACCTATTACAACCCCACCCACTGCCTCAGGGTCCCCTTGAAAACAAGCTTCAGAACAGTGATGGAAGGGAATTCGCTGCTGTATCAGGTAAGATGCCATATCAGGCACACCATCCTTCAAGCCCATACTATGAACCGTACTGTTCTGCTTGTATTACCCAGTGCCTTTAGTGGTTTATTGAGTGAGATTTAGGTATGAGAGTTCATGTTACAATTGACAGGAGAATCTAATCAGTGAAGGGGTGGGTCGAGTCAAGCCTTCGTCACCCTTGTAAACAATAAAGCCTAAAGCCTGTGTGGCCTCTCTGTTTACCTCAAATAATACTGCAACAGAACATGGCCTGAAGCACTGAATTAATTACATTTAGAGGGGAAACGGAGCAAGCTTCCCTTGCAGATATTTGCTTTCATATTCACAAACAACCTTGTGATGCTCTGTAAGTGCTGTTTAGGCACAAATTAGGTCATAGATTAGGAGTGTACCAGCTCCTGCAGGCCCAACTAAATAACCGAGTGCATCTGATAATCTAATTGATAAAAAGTCATATCATTGGTCATATTTACATGCAGACACGACTCATCTTTTTACTCTGGTTTTAAGGTGGAATTTGTTTTCTGTCAGCGTTTGCTTGCATGTCACACCTGGTTTACTTGCACAACAAATAAATTGGTGGGGCATGAAAACTCTCTCCCGTAATCAGTAGTCAGGACTATTCTATTTTTCGGAAAAGGATCACAGGTATTAATGTAAACAGTAATCCGGATTAAAACGTATTATGCCAAATTATACCTTCCATACGGCCCATGGGCAGGTAATCACTGGGCATTATCCACGGCGTTGACAATGAAGTCAAATGCAATGTTTCCGTAATGTTTCAGGATTTGTTTCTTATTATCAAAATGACTGCAAAGTATTATGTTGATTAATAATTCAGTTTTATAATTCATACTTATCAAGTCCACTCACTGAACCACTGATCATAGAAACACAACAATCCCAGACTCACTTGGGGTCCCTCCGCTTGTCAGATCTGGCTCTGATCATCTATATTTGGACAGGCTATGAGCATTTATAACTTCCAGGCCTCAAAATAATGTGTCACACGTGATTGTGATCCGATACTTTTGGGACTTGTGCGAAATGGCAAAAATACAGCACAACACCCCTGCTGTCATTTATAAATCCTGACTTGGGTCCAGCTCCAAATACAGTCACTGCGGATGATGCTGCCCGATACCTCCGTTTATCGGATGAGCATATGCTTGCATTTTGAAAGGAAGTGGAGCACAATGAGGCCAAAAGGCAGCATTACGATAAGGCCCTGTCTGCAGGTGATAAATGAAGCATTCATAGTGGTTCTCTTTGCTCTTTATTTCCCCCCCTGTAGCAGCCAACAGAATCAAGCAGAACGCTCTTCAAAACATCCTCCAGTCAACCATTTGAAAAGGTAAGTGTTGCTGGACCCATCCAAGCTGTCATGCAGGGTTTTTTTTCTTTTTCTTTTTTTTTTATTATGCTGCTCTTTTCCTTTCAGGAGACAAAATCAAAACAGTGTGGCATTTCAATATGCTACAGATTTGACGGGTGCTGTCTCCTGAACATATGCACCGTCTCAGACTAACAAAGACCCTGCTGCCTGCTTATTTTTATCTGGTTATTTATAGGCAACGCGACTTGGTCTTGTGGTACAGACAGTGCTATCAGATTGAACCGAAGCACTGCAGTGTATTTACAGGGGTGACACAGAGTGAGGGAGAGAGTAAGCCACGCATAGTGAAGTAAACCTCAACCGTTATTATTATTGAACTGTGCTGCAGACATTTCTAGAATTGTTTTGGGGTTTTTTTTGGAAAAACTCACTTTCTGAAAATGAGAAGTTTTCTCCCCATCTTAACAGCCCAGAGCAAGCCTACACTTTTGTCCTGAGGTGAAGCGGATCCCAAGACAGTGGTGGTTTGGCTCCTTCCGAAATGTGTATGTCAACATAAAAGATGTCTCATGTGCTTTGTACTACGTGTGCACATGTGCAGACCTACTAATGATTTAGATGTTGGATATCTGTCGGCAGTACTGTCCATGGGAATGGCTTGACACTCTGACACTCCCAGCTGCTTTTTTGTGTTGTCCAACTTCAGCTCTGCTTTGAGCTGCTCCCCTCTACACTGTCCAATAATCCCAGGGTGACCAATAATGATTCGCTCTTTTACTTACTTAGTTCCTTTGTGCTGCTGTCACAAGCTCCCCACCACTTCCCTATCCAATCCCATCTTTGCAGACCCAACAGTTTCGACGTGGACTCTGCTTGGGGCAGACGGGGTGCAACAAAAGAAAAAGAAAAAAAAGACTGCCTATCACTAGACATAATTCCCATCATCAGTGAAATAATTCATGCTATTCCTTTGCCGCCCCCCCCTAATTTCTAAATGACATTGGAAATCAGAGAAATTGTGCCACAGGAGCAGTCAAACTGAGAAGTGGAACAAAGCAAATGAATGTGCCGCAGCCTGAACTGGAAGCTGCACTAAATCACAAACTAAATTGATGTGAAGGAGTGGAGGGGGTGCAGGCTGGGATGCAGAGGACGAGAATAACAAAGCAAACAGACAGTAATGGCTCTGTTTACACCTGGCACTATCATGCCTCTGTGATGATCTGATCACACATGGGCAGCATCATCATTCACACCTGTGTGTGTGTGTGTGTGTGTGTGTGTGTGTGTGTGTGTGTGTGTGTGTGTGTGTGTGTGTGTGTGTGTGTTTGTGTGTGAGTGCGTGTGAGACATCTCTCAGGTGTCCAGCTGAACACTATCCAGATTTAATTACTGTCGTCATCAAAGACAGGTTGTACTTACTTCTTGTTTTCACACAGCTTACAAAATAAAAAGAAGTGTGAGGGATAACACTCTCATGGGACACTTTAGTAGATATACCTGCTTCAACTGCTCATTCAAAGGCCCATTTATTGCATGAAGTGCCTTTCGTCCATTTTCTTCAATCTCCACCTGTCTACATGAGTACATTCTATGGAGTAAAGCAAAATGGTGTGAAATAGTTAGGGTGCTGTAGCTCACATGCCTCCAGAAAGGAACAAAAAAGTATAAGAACAATAAAAACAGAGACAGGACTCGAAAAAACACACAGGCCATCCATGAAATTTGAAGCCCCCCCCCGCCCCCCCCCCCAACTTGAGAATCTCAAGATCTCAAATGATCATTATTCAACCTAGTCATGGCAAAAAGATTCTAGGTCTGGGAAAGACTGCTGAGTTTTGAAGTGAGCATCAGAATGCAATCCTGTGATTTAAGTGGTTGTGGCTGAATGTGGTGTGGTTGTGCCAGACAAGCCGGTCTGTGTACTTCAGAATCTGTTGATTTACTGGGATGTCCTCATACCAACATTCCCAGGGTTTGTAAAGAATGATCTGAAAAAGAAAATCCAGTCAATGCCAAAAAATGCCTCTCTGAGGCAAGGGAATGGCCAGACTGCTTTCTTTCCAGGCTTGTCGTATTTGTTGCAACCACATCCCATCAGTGCTTTTCTTCATTTGTGTTTCTAAAAAAGAAAAAAAAAGAAAAAAGTTGTTGGGGGCACGTCCACCGTGAAAACAAAATGGTCAAGCTTTTGTTTTTGCCAATACAATTGAATAAGTACGGAGCCCCTAAAGGGACATCAATGATGAAAAGAAAAAAAAAGTTCAGTTCAGCTGCTCACGTGACACATGCTCTTCTAGTGAGCACGTCTTAGTTTTTACGGGCTCACATATTAGCTTCATGTGCTCACGTACTATTTTTCCGTGAGCACGTGATAATATCTAGTGAGCATGTCTTTAGTTTAACGGGCTCTCGTGATAGTTTCAGATGTGTTCATGTGTCGTGCTTCAGCGTGTGTAGCATGTTCAGAAATGTCAATAGAAGGGTTAATTTAAGTTCTATTTCCACCTCGGACGTTGTCGCTTTGCTCGGCACGTAAAAACTAAAACGTGTTCACCAGAAACTCTCACGTGAGCACCTGAAACTAAGACATGCTCACTAGATGTTATCACACGCTCACGTCAAAGTAGTACGTGAGCGCATGAAACTCATACGTGAGCAGGTGAAATTAAGACGTGCGCACGAGAAACTTTTTTTTTTCTTTTCATCATTGATGTCCCTTTAGGGGCTCCGTAAATAAGAGATACATATGCAATTAAAACCGTAACCACGTGCTCTGTTTAATAAAATCAACAGCCCGGGTGGAATGCATTTACGTGCATGACTACATGCATAACTTAAGGTGGCAGTGAAGTGAGAATGGAAATTACGTGCAACAAATGTCTCAGTCTGCACAGTCACTTGTTTTATTTTGAGCCCTTGGCTTAAAAGCCAACAAGGTGTAAAATAAGTAAATAAAAAATGTGAAAAGATTCGACAACAGAAACCAACAAACTTGTTGTCGTTTGTACAGGAGTGCGAGTTTAAAACTCCACATTTAACACTTGTGTATGAAGAGAAAAAATGAAATGTGTGAGCTGGAAAAACACAAATAGATAACAGGGCACAAGATTCCATTTATTTATTTATAAGTTTGTTTTTTTTTAAGCTGGCCGTGAACTGGTTTGCCGGGAAGCGTACCACCATAAACTTGTGAACTCGGTTCATCCTTTATTTTCCATCTGGTAAGTGACATTTCCTGGTCATGTCAGCGGGGGACTAAATGCTGACTGACAGCGTGTGATATTCACAGATTAAAAGTAGAGACGGCAATACAAGAGAACTCATGCATCGCTTAGAAATGCCAAAGGCAATTCTGTT
The DNA here is from genome assembly GCA_029224185.1 of Karalla daura. NCBI lineage: Eukaryota > Metazoa > Chordata > Actinopteri > Chaetodontiformes > Leiognathidae > Karalla > Karalla daura. Next base: position 4,164,790 of record CM055199.1, on the reverse strand, counting down.
CTGGTTTGATGTGGAGTGCCGAGGAAATCCTTTGCCGTGGACGGTGCGCCACGGTAAGTGAAGCCTTTAAGGGAGAACTCAGGCACATAATGAAATCTGCCAACCGCGAGCAGCTCGCAGGGGAGAAGAGACAAAAAAAAAAAAAAAAGAAGCAAACCTTTCGCCTATTGTTATTGGCACGTTCAGCTCATCGATCCACATCCTCAATCTGTAATCCCGCTGATCGGGGGTTGAAGCATGCGCGCGTCGACGTGGATGGACCGGCGAGGGCGGCGGTCGCCACTGTGACTTCCTGCAGCCGGGCGCCGTGCGTGACCCGCCGAGACGATGCTTTGTGACAGGGACCCCGGCGCTGCGCAGGCCTTGATAAAACATTCATGGGAGCCTGCTGGGGTCACCTTGGGATTGCTGCCTCGTCCGCCTGCACGGGCTGGACTCCTTTGTGGATTGTGCATTAACATCACTTTTTCATCACGCGGGTTCGTGAACCGCTGTAAGACTCATTCTGAATTTTTAAACCAGACCATAGCGGGCAGCGCTCAAACTTTGTGAGGAGAGGAGACCATGCTTGTCTCACATAGGTTTGGTTATGGTACATTGATTGTCTCTGTTTTTGTTGCATAAAATGTATTTTGCATAGTAACAGATAGAAGGTCAGTGCTGCTTTAATTGCAGACAGATTTACAAACGCAGATCTGTTGACACGGTTTTCACACTTACGAGCATGCTAGTATTTCTATCCCGGGCCACTTCAGTCTACAAGATTTCCTTGAGCGGTCGTGACAGCTTGTCCTATAAAAGTGCTTTGAGTGATCATGAAAACCAGAAAAATGTCTAATGTCTAATGACTGTCACCACTTTATACCAGGACATGACAGTCAGGTCTGAAGGTAGTGATGGAAACATGGGGTGCATGTAAAGGCAAAAGAACCTGGTTTGCAACCACACAGTTACTGATTCGACCTTCTCAGGCCGGAGATGTGGCCTATAGGGAGTTACCTGAACCCAACTGCTTTCTACTGTGTGTGCGTGTGTGTGTGTGTGTGTGCATGCGTAAGATCACATTACTGGGTGATGTAATGTCTACTTAAAAAAACAAAGTCTGCTTTTGCCTATGTGTGAAGACAGCATTTGTTTACACCTCCAAATGTGCAGTGTAGGAGAAACTTAATACATTTAAAACGTTTGGTTAATGTTTCATTAACAGGTGCATTATTTGTCCGATACACAAATAAACTGTGTCTCTTGGAAAAATGAAGAATTAACTTCAACTCAGGAGAAGAAAATGATCACTGCTAATGGAGGAGCTGAATGTTGCTTTACAGGAAACAAAGGCATTTTGTGATCATACGTACAAACACTTCTGCATTAGCAGCAAAGAATGATTGAAACAGCACGGAAAAAGACTGAATAAGGTCCACAGAGGGGTCGATGAAGATGATTGATGAGCAGAGGGACAACAAGAGACCGCTAAGTGTAGGTTTTTTAGTACAAAAAAACAGAATAAGCTGATGCATTGCAGAATCAATTCTCCTCTAGGCCACACTGGTGCTCTCCAGTATCCTCAGACCTTCTCAGGCGTGTTCGCTCCCACACAGCGGCCCAGCCAGAGTCGCTGTGTCTCCACGTCTCGCAGCAAGCAGCTGACGCATCTTCACACACCACTTGGCTGGATTTGCAGGGCTCAGAGTTTCTTCAACTCTAACTTTTGTTGTGTTAGGGTTGGTAACACGAGAGACTGGACTTGTCCTTAGTGTGCTGTGCACCTCATGAATCAGGGGAGTTTGGGTGGGACTATGCAAGGCCTGGAAGTCAGCAGTCCAGAACCCAGGGTCAGGAAAGCCACTAAAACTAATTTTGTGTAGAGAGAAAGCGCCACCTCACAGAGTGTGAAGCAGACCTTTTTTTTCCTTCCTTTACTTTTTTCCCTTACAGCTTCTTTCACTGTGTATAAGACCACAATAACCCATCCAACCCAATCCAGCCAGGATCCATCCAACTATTCCTTGTTTGGTTGGCTTGAAATCAAGCAGTTGTTCTGGATTCAGTCACACCCTAACCCTAACCTACACAGGCTGAGCTTGAGGTGCGATGTAAACACACAAGACCAGAATATATATATCGTCATGCTCGGTTGGTTTCAAACAAGGCTTAAGAGATCACTCAGTTTATCTCGACTGTCACTCATACTGATGGGATGAACGTGGACTGTCAGCGCTCTGGACACAGTTTCGTTCTCAAAGGTGAGTCTGAAATCTGTATATCTCCATGGACAAATCTTACCTTAACTTACATGAAAACGCATTGTGGTCAATGATGTGTTAAGTGTTTAGTAACATCGAAGGTCTGTGTTATTGAATGTGCACCTCATGTTGCCAGGTAACAGAATATTAAGGTTTTGTGTCTACACATGGACACCACAGCGGATGACTGCATAGCAATGTCACCTCGAGGCAAGATGGATGTGCGTGTGTGTGTCCTTCTGTATGATGGGCTGTGATCTGTCCAAGCTGTATTCCCTGCTTTAGCCCTACTGTATGTGTTCTGGATTTGGCTACTTTAAGATTTGAATATCAAACCTCTGGACTGAGGGAAATGACTTGAATTTTATATTTTGTATTCAAGGGCGATGTCTCTTTGAGGGGTGACAAGCAAGGATTTTGTAACCTATCGTAACCTGTAGTGACCTGACCATTTGTCTTTCATTCCTCATCGTATGGTTTTACACTGGTACCGCCATCTGCCCAGACGGTGATCCCAAATGAGCAGGCTGGGGGGGTGAAGTTCATTTGTGCAGCTCGAAAAAGAAAAAAGACAGCAGAACAGAACTGAGGCTGTCACTAAACATGCCCCGAGCCAGTCACAGTACCAGTCTCTTTGCTCTGTGCCAGTGACAGCCGCACAGATGAAGAATCATGTGATGCTGTCCAGGAAATCACTGTCTGGATGGTGTACCAGAAGCATGATGGGAAAACATGGCACCACAAATCTGCAGCCAGAGGCAGAGACTGTGTGTCTCCTAATAGTCAATTAGAATAATGATGATAAAACAGGTTGTCAGTTTGACTCCATTTCAGTCAGTTTTCTGCATTGTAAACTGTTGCGTAATATTTTAAAATGTGACACAGCGGTTAGCTTTGCAAAGCATCTCATGAATAAAAAGAAACTGTTATTGTGTTCCGGACAGAAGATGGAAAGTAGCCACAGGGCTAGTGTGCTCCGAGGACTAGAACAAAAACAGGAACAATATTTCATCCCATCTGCCTGATTAGCACGGAGGCAAGCAGGGGTTTATGTGTCGAAGTCAACACAGTGGACAGCTATAAGTATAGTACTGCGCTCTCCAATCAGGGGCCACAAAGTACATCAAATAAAGGATAAGCTTTTTATCAAATATAAAACAGCTGTGGACAACAGATAACTTAAAATCACTTTTTATCAGCATTTCCGCTTTCACCACCCTGAATACTATTTTTTAAGTTGATTGAAACTTATCTGATGTAACATGTTTGAGATAATAAAATCGGCAGCTTGCCTTTTCAACCCCACCACCTTATAAGTGTGCATTTCTGCCAAGTCGTTATGTCTGCTCCTATTGATAAAAATCACTTAAGCAGCTGCTGAGCGCCCGTCCAAAAGTGCACATTGCTCTGGGACGTAAATTCTTTGTGCAACACTGAAGCAGTATTATCCAGCGGGATACCAACAACTCAGTCTCTCCCTCCCTGCATGTGGCACCAAAACACTGCACAAAGGCATAAGTTTGATTCAGCAGCGTGAAAGGAAGATTTTCATGATGGCAGCCGGCATTAATCCTGCTCTTTTTCCTATTGGTAGTGTGTAAACAAGAAAGATGAACGAGAGGGATGTTGGTTTAGATCCAGCGATGATAATTGTGTTAACATTAGCACTGTTGTGCAAATGTTGACACACTGACCTGCCCTCTATTGGTGGATTTGTGTGAGTTGGTTTGCGCTACTTATAATACCATTTGCTTGTTAATAAATCTTTCATATTCTCTGGAACTGGATGACCCTGTACAACATCTCTGGCAGATATAAAATGCAAGCTTCTCGGTGCCATGAGCCAAGCAACTAAATCAACCTCTGGGTGTGTGAGAAAAGAAAAGAAGAAAAAAATATGACAGAGCAATGCTATCACTCAATATACACTCAAATGTCAAAACTAGATGCGCAATAAACTAAACCAATAAACTGAACCAAAGACCCAAAGGATGAAAAAGCTCAGAAACTTACTGAAGGCTTGACAGAACCAAACTAAGTGTGAACTGGCTACGCCAGAACGTAGCAATGCGTAGTAATGAGTATTCAGGGAAAGCTGGGAAAGAGCGAGAAAGAAGCCGATTGGTACAAACATAGTGGGGAACATGGCGGGGCATTCAGGGGAAAAGAAAGAGGGAAACAGAAACTTAACATTTCATAAACATGTGACCAACCATGACAAAACCAGCAATAAGTTGGCCCAGCTTTGAGTTTCAGTACATCCTCGGTTAGTGATGTAATGCTGTCTGGCTATAAGTCACCATGTTATTAGCTGCGAGTTGCTATTATTTCAAGTCCCCCACACTTTCCTACAGGTTGTGTTTTTCTACTTGGGGTTATCTTTTACCAGCCTACCAATGTAGCAAAGGTTCAACCCCATAATCACTTTTTTTTCTTTAGTCTAAAGTTACTTTTTATTGGAAACTCACAATCCATGAGAAACTTTGACATCTGGTCTCTTTCCAAACTAGCTTGTGGAGTGAAAACTTTCCCAGCTGTACCAAGGGCCTTTCTGTGTGGGGTTAGTATGTCCCGAGGATGATTTCATGAAAGTCATACAGAGCATTGTGTGCATTTTGCGATAATCTTTGTTTTTTACTACTTTAATAGGATTTCATGCATAATCAACTTGCTGTGAATCATTCTTAGTGGCCAAGGTTTAAAATGTAAAAAAACGAGAGATGTAAAATCCTGTGAACCACCAGAACAGCGCTACAACAAACTGCTGACATCCTCATTGCATGACTTAAAATCGATCTGATGCACCTTTGACAACATCCTCATATGTTTATCAGTGCCCTGAATGTGTGAAATCATAATCAAAGGAATACAATCACTTTTTTTCCCTGGCCTCTTTCTACACCCAAAAACTCATTTTGTGTCAGTGCATTTCGTCCCTGTGGGTGAGTGGCCCACTGAACAACCACCCATGAACCATAAAAAAGAAGCAGACACCACAGCTAATGCTGGGTTTATCCTGCTGCGTAAGGCAGCGAATATCAATTTACTATCAAGGCCACTCTGACTCAGACAAAGTGGCGAAATGGTTTTGAGTGCTTATTAAAAATCGGAGCTGATTTAATCAGTAATATCCAACACCACTATTAACCTTTTTCTCATTTCCCTTTCCCCAGCTTTGTCCAATTTATTCACAACATTATCATGCAGCAGTAGAAAATGCGCTCAGTGGAGGCAGAATTGTATAAAGTCATGTGTTGAAGGAAAAGGTAGCTTCTATAAAGGCTGATTTTGAATAAGCTTTGATTGATTTTGTGGGTTGAAAATTATATTTCAAAAATCTGTATTTTGGTGCTAACATAATAGCATAATATACATAATACGAAACGATAATATATTGTGAAACATTTATGTAACCTCAACTGCAGCTTAGACTAAAAATATTGACTGAAAGTAGAAAACCAAATCATTTTTTTTTACATAAACCTTATGACTATGATATGTATGCACTGGACATTTTGGGAAACCATCCATATGTGCGTCCTCGTTGAGGGACAGGTGAAGACTGATGTCACTTGGCTGCCTGGGAAACTTCATTCCAACCAGCAGAATCAGTCTCCTTGGGTCTCGGCTGTTTGCCTGGTAACCTCACAGTGACAGCAACAAATTCGAGGAAGCTGTTGCTCCCAGCTAAGTAATGTTTCAGAACAGATGCACATATTTAGTGTGTTAATACTCACACATTCCTCGTTCAAACACACAGTATCAGGCGGTATGCCTCTATAACTTCATCTGTAGTTCTAGTTACCATTTAGTTTGGGAAAATGTATCAGAGTTCCCGTTTAGCAAGGACTGTAAATGCTGATTCATATCAGCAGCAGGTTCCAAGTCTTTGTGTGGTTGTCAGAAAAGCCTGAAAGGGCACCAGATATGTACAGACACAGGCCGTAATGTTCCCACACCTGAAAATGGGATTGTATAAGTGTTGTACAGTAAAATGACATCTGACACATTTCTGGTTATTAAACCAATGTTAGCACCAGAGAGAACAAAGAGATAAACCTCATTCAGCCGTTCTCAGTCCTTTTTAATGGCGTCAGATAAGATCATTTGAAATGTGAGATAAAGAGACATATAGTCCAGGGTTATGGTTAAATATAACCTGCGGAGGTTTTCAAACAAAAGAGACAGCAAGTGGCACCAGCCAAAAGAACTAAAAGAATTATCTAAATGCTGAGTAATGGTGTCTCAGGGCTCAGTCCTTTAGTGTGAGAACAAAACCCAGGAGAGAACGCAAAAAAAAGTCAACATTTAAGGTATTCACTGAGTTTTCTGGCAATTCAGGCCTCATAGTCTGCAAAACAGAATCGGTCTCTGAAGAGAGGTCGCTGTGGGATGTTTGAAGCCACATGATGCTTTTAACAGCCCCAAAAGTTATATCACACTAATTGGAGACTGTTTTATACCGCAACCACTCGCTGCACCAAGCTTGAACTGCACAGCAGGCACAGCGGCTACACAGTCAACAACACAGGCGAGGAGCATGAGAGCTGCAGAGAAACAGAGAGGGAGAGGCAACAAGAGTCAACCAAGGCTAAGCATCCAAACAGGAGACAGCCCACTAACCAAGCAGTAAGTCATTACAGATAAAGACTTTCAATTAGGAGTGAGTAAGCATCCAAACAAGTGCTAAGTGAGCATATTTTCTGCTTTGGTTAAAGTACTTTTGTAAGAATGGAGGTATCCCATCCATAGACGACTTGGCTTCTTTGCAGCCCTGTCAATTTTTTAGCTCTGTAGAGTTGAACTCTTCCTCACAGAGTGAGCGATGCCTGCTGCGAGTGGCATCCGAGGCCCTGTGCGTGACCCTCCGACTGTTTTAGAAATGTTTGATAATGCCTGACTCTCCTTTAAATGTTTTCCGAAGCGTGAATTACCTCTGTTAATGACATCATCACATTGTGCTCCATATAGGTGCGAAATCCACAGCTTGAAGTGAGAGGTGCATCTGCAGCATACCTCCAGCTCCGCGCAGCATCCTGCCTCAACACCGTGAGCCAACATGACACCTTGTAAATTAGACCTTTTTTAAAAACAGCCAGAACACAACTCAGGAAACTTGGCTCCTGCTACATCTAAGAAATATAAGGCAAACTTGACACACTCTCAAAGCCTGCATGACACTTTTCCACACACACACACACACACTCAGTTCCTCAGTCTGGCTCTCTCTGTCAGTTAATATTGAGTGATTACGAAGGGGATTAGTGTGGGCACAGTGAGCAATCTGGCATTTTGAAGAGGCTTTATCGCTCAAACCGTACCGGGCACTGTTTTGGCTGTTTTATGTCATTACTGACACAGTCCTCCCACTCCCAGCAATGCATTCCCATTGTGTTTGTGCGCACCAGTGTTTCCTACAGACACTCATCTTGGCTGTGTGGAACTGCTTCTGAAACAATATTTAGACCAAGTGCTGATACACTCTTAATCACAAACAGACAAATGCTCCATACTCATTGGACTGGATTCATAGGTCACTCCTATAAAACACCAAAAAGAAAGAAAAGAAACTGCACCTTTTTGTAGTTGTACCTAATCCCTCTTTTGCTGAATTCTAACACCGATCTTTGTTATCACCAGTGAACAGACTTCTAGCAACTTCAGTCACCTTTGATTATCACATATCCAACTATTATCTACAAAAAGAGTTGACTCATATTTTGGATGTAGTCCACAGGAGCTGGTTGACATGAGTCTTTAAGCTGTGATGAAATGTGTCTTTTAATGGCACTGATGAAGAATGCCTGATCGTCCCCCACACGCTGATAAGGTGAGAATGATGTACGTACGCTCTCAAGCTGCTTCCGTTTTCCTCACACGCCACCATTATTCATTCCTGCGTCACGACTTTATGTGACAATCAACCTTTAGAAATTGTCAAACAGGCGACGCAAGAGCCAAAAAGAAGGTGGCTGGAGATTTATGAATTCAGTGAATGGCAAATAAAACCAGCGGGCTCCTGTTCAGTCAGAGCAGAACGGCAGAGTCAAACATCTATTTTCACTGACAATAGAAGTGGAGGGTGAAAAAAAAATCTAACAGCAGAGGTTCCACCTTTATTTTTTTGTTGCCGCTGCACAGATTGATGTTTGAGTTCTGTCATTAAAGTTTAATGTCTTCCACGAAGAATGCAAGGCAAATGTTGACATTACACTGTGCCGAGGGAAGAGGGAGGCTGGAAACAGCCCCTGGCTTGAGTGACGGGCCCAAAATTGATTTTTCTTTTTTTTTTTTTTGACAATGAGATAGTAGAGAAACACAATAAGGGGCCATTTTAGCTGAGACCTGGCCAGACACCCTACACACTTTCACACACAACCCCACATACAGCACATATAGAGCACTGACAGGTGATCATGTTTTTCTACTTTGATGGTCTTTACCAGCTGGGCTCGCTCCACCAGGCGTGAAGGTCATGGTCTTTTCTCACCATAAAAGTAGTGGACATGCAGCAAGTCATCTGTCTTGCTGGGTGATTGGCACATGAGAGCCTCTGCAGGGGACGTGTGAAAGACACAAACACTGAAAAGGTTGAAATAAGTATGACTGACTGATATGACTGACATGTTTGAATTGAATCTGTTTAAAGTGTGAGAAAGCGTACATGTGACAAGCAAGCAAATAAATCATTATGTATGTGTGATTACAGAAATACAATTTAGCTAGATATGACATTTGTATGTCGCTATTTCTATAATAAATGTTGTGTAAGAGACACACAGATATGATATTTTGGATGAAATCAGAATCATTACAGACGACTGCACAACAGCTAAAACTGCTGAATCTTCATGAGCTAAAAAGAAAAGAAAAGAAAAAGAAGAGCAACAAATCAAAACAAAAACACATCCTTGACACCATTTCAGAACACATAATACATAATTTAACAGGTAAACAGTCTGAATGCCAATGAAAATGTAATTCTATTCATTTGCTGTCCTGGATGTGACTGACTCAGGGCTACAAATATCACCTGATTCCAAAGGAATTATCTTTATATTTTTTGCAATATGTTTGTATAATTGAAATTCAGACACATACAAAGAGGATGCACATGTTGTGTCTCCACCCTCATGTATTATACAGTACTATATGTACCTGTAATCGTAATGTAAAGTAATCAGATGCGGCTAACTGAGAATCGAAGCTGAAATGATCGCGAGAGCCATTTCATGACGGTCTTCCTCAGTGGAGGAAGGTCATCTAGAGTGAAGCTGGCTAATCTGGCTCATCAATCGACCTCATGGAAGCGTGTGTGTGATGGGACGACAGAGAGGCAGCAGTATCGTTCGCCGGCACTAATCCTAAACTCTGATGGGGGGGGTGGATATTGAAAATAGATCCCTCTATTACAACCAGGGCAACAGTGGCTTTTGGCAATAATCTGTTTAAAATGCAGTTGGTATGTAGCCTAGCAAAGAGCTGAAACTCTAATGAATGTTAATCCGCTGAAAATTTTTACTCACTCTCCCCTTCCTCTCTTTCTGCCATATCATCCCTCTCTCTTACTCTCCCACTCTCCCCGTAGTGGATTGATTGAAGGATTACTGATGGAAGGAAAGCCTCTTGTGTTACCTGGAGCACAATAAGGGCTGTGTGGTACTTGATGCAGCAGATGGCAGAAAACACTTTTCAAATGCTTCTGAGCTATTTGCTGTAAATTAATCTTAATATCTATCTATCTATCTATCTATCTATCTATCTATCTATCTATCTATCTATCTATCTATCTATCTATCTATCTATCTATCTATCTGTCTATCTATCTATCTATCTATCTATCTATCTATCTATCTATCTATCTATCGACACTTGGAAGTGTTGCTATATGTTGCTATATGTCTCCTCTTATATCAAGTGGCATCATCAGTGCAAACTGCAATATTCATGTGTATCTACTTAGAGACTCAACCTATATCCAGGTAACTGTAGGAGAGATCTGATATTTACTGTCTTTAATAATTCATAATTCAGAGGAGTTTCACTTAAGGCAGCGGGTCCAGGCTTTGCCTCTTTCCTCTCTGCCGAAGCGGTTCTGTTTATAGAGTCTTTGGCTTCAGTATACCCCCCCCTCCCCTCTCACATACTTCTAATTTGTATCGGCAAATACATTCTGGAGGGGAAAAATGCCTTCATTATGTTCGATAGCGTTTTATTTCTCTTCTGCTGAGTGAGGAGAGTGAGTTATTTACTTTCAGGGCCTATTTTGCGCTGATACGTTACGAGTGGGTGGTGGGTGTATGTAAGCGCCAAAGCTTGTGCATTTAGACTTTGTTGAGGGTTCATGGAAGCTCATGGGTCAGGGTAAGGGTCATGACTGGTTGGTAAAGGAACCACAAACAGAGCATAGTGGTCAGATCTGCAGAGTTTATGGGAGTCACGAGCAGGCAGAAGTGAGCAATGGCAGAATGACCAGCGGTGGGGTGAGACTCGCAGAGAGACAGGGAGCTTACTGTAAATCTCTGCCTGCAGGAATCTGATACGCACGGTTACCATATTCTATCACAGTTGGCCACTGAGGAAAAAAAAAAAAAAACTACGACTAGTGAAGAAATAATGTGGCAGCTGGTGATAGGTGAGCCTCGTGTTTATACAGGTGACACGAGTGGAAGTAATGTGAAACACACACGGTGAGGTAGAAAAGAAAAAAATCCCATTAGGTTGATAAATTAAGAAGTCTGTGCTCAGGGAAGGAAATTCAGTTCACAGTGGGACACAATTAACCAGAACACAACAGAAGGGTTAATTTATGTTAATAGTACAATGCAGTAGAAAGTGCAGGACACCCTGGGAATGCGGGATATTGGGGCCCTGTGACCCCCCCTACGACCACCCAAAACACAAACTTAAGGGACTCGAATAAGTTACAGGCAGGACATATTACATCCCTCACACTGTTATGACATCCAAGGGTGGAAACAGACAGAGACAAATCTGGAGTCAAACCCCTGACCTCTCTATTCCCGCTGCGCTCCCGCTCTGTGAGAAGCAGCGGAATTTTAATGCTCGCTGTAAAGCTCGCCACAGCCGAGGCGTGCACGCCTCGGGATGATGTGATACCGGTAGCTACAACATGCAGCTACGAGGTTCCTGCCAGCTTCTTTTTATTTTTTTCATAAACACCCCCCCCACACACACACACATTCCAAAAAAGAAAAAAAAGCATCGTTGAAAAGATCTGAGCGCGGGGGTAATAGATGCAGCCGTTCAACCATAAACAGCCCATGAGCTGCTGGGAGACCTGCCCCGCTGTCAAAAATCCAACACCTCAATTTGCTCTCAAGATTTGCTCCCGTGCCTCAACAGTTTGTTTTATCAATGACCTCTAATTTCAAAGACAAAATATGGGTCAGACCCATAATAGTATATAACAGTTCTGTCTGTGCGCCGATTTTGATGTTCCTCTGTGAGGGAACGAGGGTTAATAAAAGAATGAGGGGAAACAAAGGAGCAGGGGGCATATCGGGCCAGTCATTAAACAAAAGACTACCTATGAGTCGGATACTTTGCCAGCAACATTTAGCACTGTGAGATGCGTAGCTTTAATCCCTGTTGTCGGAGCGGTTTCAAACCATATGGAGATGTAGTAAAGCATCTGCTGGCGTTTAATTAAGCGGTATGCGGTAATTATGTGTAATGTCTCTGTGTACTTTTCTCCTTATGTTCATTACCTTGTTTGATTTACACTGTTCTTTAGTTTGTCATATTCCTCAGACGTGCAATTTCATGACAAACCGCTGTCACTCTGTGCATTTCCGTATTATTGCCCGGGACAGGGAAGAAGCTGGAAAGGAAACCAGGGCTGCATCATCCTGCTGAAAAATTTTCAACATCAAATGGAAACACCGGGGGCTTTTTTCCACCCCACCCCACCCCTCCACACACACACACACACACACACACACACACAACTCCCCTCCCCTGTTTTATTTACCGTAGGAAAGCAGAAACAGTAATACGTATCTATTTGAATAATGCATCGCCATGCCCACATCTTTTAGTGCTAATCAATTATTCAATGTTGTTCTGCTCGCACTCAGTATGTTCCATAATAGTACTAACGACTGTCATAGAAAAACTGACACCACCCCGAAATATTCCTTTATTCAGCTTTCATGCATAAGCAATGAAAACAACAAGGCAGACAGAGGAAAAGATGATGGGAAGGTAATAGTGTTCTTTTCTTCCCTCCTCACCATCTGCATAAAGATTATGCATGCAGGTTGTGGAGGCTGGCATTTTCCGTCTCTGCATAAAGAGGAAGAATGAAGTTTTAGTGTTCACGCCGCGGTGCTATTGTGTTTATTCTACTTTATTATTATCATTTTGTTTAGATCATCATTATTACTAGGATCCAAGTCCCCAAGGGGCGGAACCTGACTGGTTTAGGTCCGTTTTCTTCTTATCGCGTGTCTCCCAGTTAAAGGAGAACATATTTCCAGACGGTGGTAGAGAGTAGCCCCAGTGAGGCACATTGAGCTTGACCTTTTGACAACAACGTGTCACTCAAACCCCTGGGGGATGCAACTGTGCAGACCCACTTGAGAAAGGCCACACCATCTCCCGAACGTTCCCATTCCATTCACCTTCGTCTGATAGGAATGGTGGGGTGTGTGTGTGTGTGTGTGTGTGTGTGGGTGGGTGGGTGGAACTTAGAGTGCACAGTAATGTCCCTGACAATATGCAGGACCAGCTAGGAGTGAATGCAGGGATATGAATGTTATTTACCGGAAAGGGGCAATGCAAAAAAAATTGCGGAGCGTAGCAGAAAATATCACTTGGGAGTTCAGAGCAAAGTGCAGTCCACATATTTTTGTGGCCAGCTCTTTGATGGATCAGATGACATCATAAAAACCACCTGGCAGTTTGACAGAAAGCTCTGGTGGGAGAGATGTGATGTGCTTCTCTGCGTATATCCTGCCTCGAACAGGAAATGGAAAGCGCTCGTTATGACCAAATCAAGACAAGGCGACACCTTCACTGCCCCCAAGAAAAAAAACAAAACCTCAAACTGAACTAAAAGCAAAGGCCATTAATATTATTATTATTATTATTATTATTATTATTATTATTATTATTATTATTATTATTATTATTATTATTATGTGATTTTTTTTATGAATTCATCCCTAATCTGAAGTGAATGACAGCGACAAGCTACAGACAGGTTTTGAAAAACACCTTTTTGGATCACCTCACAGGTGAGCAGAGTCACTGGGAACGGCTGACAGCATCATGATTGCCTCCTCAGCTCAAAAACATTTAACGGTTCACACTTCCACCGCTTTGAGCCTCGGGATTTCATGAATTCTGTCGTTCTGACTGTATCCACCACAATAAAACTTTTCGGTTGTGCTTGACATTTCGATCACATGTTAAAATTCAGCAGCGTCGATGAATATTAACCCTTTACATACTGCACACAGGTGATGTTAACTACATATCTATTTAGAGTGCCTAAATAGTCAAGATAACATTAATAAATGCATGATTGCTCCTCAATAAATGTTTTAGAGAGACAGGAGAGTGTATTTTTTTAAGTTATACAAGATTATTTTTTAGAGAAAAACATCTACTATTACATCGTATCAAGTCACATTTTTCCCCAAGACAAAAAGAGAAAACATGAAAGGCCTCATGATTTAAATATCTAGGATTATAACACAGGCCTGTCCCACATTAAGTCTTTCTGCTGTAAAGTTAGTCACTGAAATGGCAAACCAGATACCTTTATAATGTTATGAGCCACCACCCTCCAAATCTCAGCTGAATAATAAACTGATTACTCTGCAGGTGCTTGTGATTGCACGTGCAGATCTTGAGTCTGTGTCAAGGCACCCTCTGACTTGTGGATGACCTCTGCTCCCTTTGGCCACCATATGTGATCGGTCCTCTGCTGCTTTTGCTATTTCACTGGTTGGACGTTCCCCCATGCTCCCTGTCCTCCAGACAAGCAGGTGTCTGGGCAAATGTGGTGGGAAGTTCCCGTCACAGTGTTGAGGTTCCTATTGAACACTGACACCACTAACCCATAAAAACTTCATGCAAACATGGCATGAACAGTTTCATGATTCCCTAAAACCACCATTTTCCTTGATTTGATAAACAAGTCTAAAGTCTAGGAGGTCTGAAATCCTTCTTAATATATACGGATCAAATCTGACCCAAAACAGCCTCAGTGTACAGAATCTTGCAGCACCAGCACATTTTTGTGTATTTCGGTTGACTTTAGGAAACGTCATCATATTTCAGCCTCAAAGAATCACCTTCAGGGTATTTTTTACTGCTGCCAAATGTCAAAACTGGTCAAATTTGATCCAAATCGTATGTAAGGGTTAAAAGAATCAGTGCAGCAACTCGTCGACAAGAAGATCTATGTCCACCTGTTCTGCCAGAAGAGGACGAGGCTGAGCAGGACAGCGTAATGAAGCTGTGCATGTGTTTCACTTCACTAAAGCGAAGCGGCGAGGGATAGGCAGGGTTACAGTCATCTGGTTGAGACCTTGCTGTGTAAGCACTCAGCCCTCCCTGCCCCCCGATGATTGGAGAATGACCTTTACATAGTAAACCATATCGTATCATAAGCCTCCGGCACATGAGCCTAAGTAAATCACCGCCCGCCTCGCACCTCGACTCAAAGCCAAGGTCAAGGGTCACGGCTGTCTGCATTTTAAAAGGTGATTGAATCGAATATTCATGACTGTCTTGCAGGCAGCTTACGCCCGACACGTTTGTTTATTTATTTAAGAATACGTTTTGGGTGTAGTGCGAGACATGCATACAGATCATAAGTGAATCCGTGCAAAATACATTTGCAATGTTAATGCGAGGATCCGGCTCCCCTACTTCACTCCCCACGTCTCCCACAGGAAACAGCGATTGAATTCGTGTTGACTTTAGATCCGTTTCAAGTTCATCCAACTAGGATAAAGAAATAACCACAGATGTGAACGGCCTGCAAAGTAGAGGAAATCTTACAGTCTCGACTCCTCTCTTTGTTTGAGAAGCCATGTGTTCCAGCTCCCTGTTGTGTTTCTGGAATGACTTCAAAGATTGCTTCTTGCACAAATATTCGCTGCTCGAATCTACCTCCAAAATTAATATTCATCGACCATGTGCTAGAAGATGCTGTCCAACAGTTCGGAACAGGACTCCTTCTTTTATCACATAAATGACTTAGCAACGCCAATTAATCTGATAAATAATGCATCCTATTATGCAAAGAGTTTGTATTGTTTGATTCATTTGTGTAGGAAAATCAAGCTTTCGGGTGTGGAACACGCAGCAGATGTGAACCTGTGTCAGTTTGCAGCTTTCCCAATGGTCCACCTGTCAAAATAAAGTCAAACTAAAGTCCTGACATCCTCAGGAAAAACATGGTTGACCTATTCATAAACTGCAGTACAGGTTGAGCGTGTGAGTTGGCCTTGCCCACTGCTGATCTCCAGCTCGCTCCTGACTCACTCCTTAAAGCACCACAGGGTTTCAGAGGGGGGAACTGAAGACAGTTAGTACACCTGTTTCTGAGGCTATACATTCGATAAATTGCATATTAGATTTTAGTAGTCCCACAATGGTATTTGGTGTCGAAATATTACCCATCTGTGCCACACACAAACACATACACTGCTAGCTGTGGGGTGTGTGTGCAGGCCACTCCACAAAGAATCTCCACAGCATATAATAATAAGTAGTACAATAAATATGTATAATAAGTAATAACTAATACATAAGTAGTATTGCTACTCAACAATGAAGTTTACCACACAGGTTTTTTTCCTAGACACAATTTGTCAAGATCTTACCCTGACCCAATTCTGGGCCAGCCTTTTAGGTTGATAATCAATCACCAGCCCTCATCTCCATAGAAGCAGTGTTGCTGACTCTGATGACAGCCCGAGTTCCAGCACTAAGAAGAGGTCAGCTGGCTGGCTGCAACTGCTAACTGCTAACTGCAACCCTCCATCTCACTAACTTCTCCCGCTTGCCTCCTGCTCTAGCTGATCAAAAGACTCCAGGGAATAAAAGTCACAAACCAAGATCTTCTTGTGTGTGTCTGTGTGTGTTGCTTTTGGGTCCTTTCCTGAGATTGTGATCCAATCACACAATCACCCTCACGACTTCTGCTCCACTAGAGGTGTGTGGCGGTGTATTTATGCACTGCGACCTTGCCTTCCACAGCACATGCATTTTCCTATTTCCTCCTTATTTACCAGGTATTGAGTCCACAGTGGAGACACTGTAAACAGACAGAGACCCAGTTCACACCGTAATCTGTATGTGTCTGCGCCTGGCCCCAGGCAGCTACATTGTCCTGACTTAAAAACAACCACCTATAACTTGACGGATTACTACACATTTCCATTATGCCAAATAATTATCTGACTATTCTGCAGGTGTAGTCATAGTCCGATTGCAGCAATCTTAACTAACTACTTTACTCTAAAATAGTACTTAAATACTACTTAAATACTTCCTCTCCCATTTGTGGCCTGTTGTTGCTGTTTGTAGAGGTGTGACCTCCAAAGTGGCACACTGAGCTGTGTTTACTCTGGTAGCCATGGTCAGGCTGGGTACACAGACAGCCACTTAACAGTATTTCTTTGGCACCGACAGTCCCTACTGTTTTTTTTTGTTTGTTTAAAGTGATTTTCCAATCAAAGGTAATTTTTATGGGTTTTACCAAAATTCCTCTAAATTCTTCGTGGATGATTAATCATTGGAACTCCTCTTTGGGCTTGTTTATGAATGCTAGTTGTGTGCATATTTAATTCAGACTGATCTCAGCTCTCTTGGTAGCTTCTTAGAAACATTGATCTTGTTTATAAACCTGTTCATAACCAGCATTCTGCAGAGAATACACTGTTGAGCAAATTACAAATGCTTGAGGTGATTTCCATGGCAGAGTGGTGGGATGGATGGTGTAAAAGTTTCAGTGCTCAGAAAGATGAAAATCAATATCAAGGTGAGAAGATTTTTTTCAAGGCCAACATTAGCCAGCCTAAAATCATACCTTGTGAGCTCGGCAATGCACGATAAAGTGCCTCTGGACTTTGCAGATTTCATCCCACCATTCAACCTTCCCCGGTGACCCCTGCAGTGCCTCGTGCACTTACCGGTCCCCTGTGTCGTTCAGTTTTCCTCAGGTCAGATCACTCTAAAGGACTCTGAAACTGGTTAAGATGCCAGCAGGAGCAGTCCCCTTTCCTGTGCATTTAGACATATGTGCCGGCGACTTGTTCATCGAAACCTCGGAAGGGCTGCTGCATCTGCTTTTCGCAGATTTCCCCTCGATCGCATCAACAGTGTCACACCTCCGGCACTGATGCCATAGCACAGGGCACCACGGAGTGAGAGAAAATCATAGAAGCAATCTGACCATACAGTGTGCCTTACTAGAAACACCTTGTTGACTTATTCATGAAGCTCCGGAAAGAGGACCATATGTCACATTTGCTGAACTTGAAAAAAAAAAAGGCTGCAGAAGAGATTATTCCACAGCTACTGGAGACCAGAGATGAAATGTGAAAGTTAGAGCGCGAGTGTGTGCAACCAACATTATTGCTTTAGAAATCAATGGGAGAGCTTTTACAAGTTTGATTTTTCACAAAACCTCTTTTGCTGTCACAAAGACTCCGATTTTCCAGGTCACAGTCCCTGTGGAAAGTACCATCATTCAACCACCTTCCCATGGTGGCTGCACATACTAATTTTCACCTGTTGATATCCTCAAAAAGAGAATAATAACTTAATGTACTCTGTTGTGAATGTAAATATAAACTGTAAATCGGAGAGGTTGGTTTGTTTTGGTTTGTGTCTGACGATCTGAATTTGCCACGTCAGTGCGGTTGGGGACTCGTTTAAAGGAATCAAAACCAGCTCTAGGAAAAGCAATTTCCTCTGATGTCTGCGTGCAGGAAAGTGTGATGCAATTCTGCTGCAAAACAGTTTCAGAAAAGTCAGAGAGAAAAACTGAATTATGATTGTTCACCCTTGGCTACATTTACTTTAACTCAATACTGAATCTTGTGTTTTAAGAAAAGGGATAAAAAGAAGTTGTGGTCATTACTCAGTCCACCCATCCATCCTTTGCATTGTAGATGCTTTGTACCTACCTGGTGTTATGAGGATCTGCTGGAGCCTATCCCAGTGCTCATAGAGCAGGCAATAAACCTTGGGTAGGCCTCCAGTTCATCACAGGAGACAAGCACAATTCACTCTCATCCTCCCAGCTAAGGGCAAATTAGAGTCTCCAGTCAGCCTAAACATGAATATTTTTGCTCTGTGGGAGGAAACTGGAGTACCTTGTGAAGGAGTCAAACTCAGGTCCTTCTGCTCTGAGGTGACAGTGCTTACCACTCCATTGTTCTAGGTCTTCATTCATTCTCTAATTACAGTATTTAATTATGTACTGTATGTCTTATATTATGCAGTGGGATCTGAGCAATAGAGGGACATCAACTATCAGACTACTGGTAAAGTATCGGGCATAGACCAAGCCCAAACCACGTCACCCACTGGTTTGCTATTAATCATGGAATTATTTGCAAATTGGGAAACTTAATCTGTTGAAGAAAAAAAAATATGAAAACAAAAATATTGACAGAGTATTTCAGGTTTTAAAATGGTGTTTTTTTGACTGGGTTTGTATTGGAGAAAGTGCTTTTTGGAGCCAGGCCTAGCGGATCCCCATGGTACTGCGAGAAAAGTCACTTCCGCATTGGCCTCCTTTTTCGTACCAGAAGACTACGCCCGTCTTTTATATACAGTCTATGATATAGACCCAAACAAACTTTAAGTGAAGGTGTCTTTACTACATGAGCTTACCAATCCAGTAAACAAAATCAGAAATCCAAAATCCAGCCCACACTGATTCTGAACAGAAAAACAGACTTGAGTCAGTTCTTATAAAGGAACTGACACTTTTTCAGTCTCAGGCACTGTCACCGGTGATTTTTACTGGTTCTAGGGCTGGGTCCAGTCCTGATCCAGGTGTAGGTGATGCCTCCTTCACGGACCCTGGGATGTGGTCTTCTGTAGATTCAGGGATCAGCTCAGGTAAGGCCTGAAAATGTGTGAAAATGAATAACACAAGCAAATGGACAACAACTTAAAATGGCATAACACTGTGAGACTGCTTACATGACCCATGTGTTGTCAGTGGTCATATTTACTGTATTACATAAACATCCATATGTCAGTTTCACTGACTCAACGATGCACCTGCCAAGTTTGTGATCATGGGGAAACCATGAAGCATGTTCTTTTCAATGGGAAACTGTAAGTCAAGATCATCACTTTTGTCAGTGTATCTACAACAATTTGCCATTACAAGACATTTTTACACCTCTATACTGCATGGTGTAGACAGGACCAGTTAGAATAGAATTTAGCCTTTATTAGCATTGTGTGAGTACATTAGTAAATTATAACAGGCTCTACAGAATAGAAGAAGTAATTCAAACCCGGTTTGAAGCCAATTAAATAACCGGACTGAAATGGATGGTTAGCTTTCTGTTGCTATATTCAGAGTAAAAATAAGTCCTCCTCTCTAGGACACTCTTCACTGAAGCCACTGAAGCCACTGAAGCCTTCTCCACTGTAATGTAATAGTCCTACATTGTGCAACTTTCATGGAAATACTTCAAATAATATAGACTAAAGAAATCAAAAGGGGGAAAGAGTACCACCATGGATCAAAATATGTTTTTTTTTTAATTCGATCACCTCTACAGGAATTACCATAGGCACTAAAATAAACATATCAAAAGAAACCTTTCCAAATGTCACCAAATGTAATCAGGCTGCATCAGCTCTGGAAATGGTCCCAGCAGAAAGTCAATTAAGGAAGAAAAATATTGAAATGTCACCATCTACGGTTGGATCACCTAGGAATGAAATACTCACTGTGCCCCAACAAACTATTAGATTCAAGACGTACTCAATTCCAAATGGGCATTCTGGTGTCGGGACATACTGTGATCACCACTCACATCTGTTGTATTCTATGTATTCTATATATGCTGTGCACCTTGAACATGGACACACATCGATGCTACAATACCAAAGACCCCATTGTGTGAAGCGGAGAAACATCAACAGGCATTACCAGAGGACTGCACAATATCAACTGTTGCTGATGTATTATCCATTCAGCTCCTTGACAAATACTTGTCGCTAATTTCATATTCCAAATGGTTGACAAGAGGGTGTGTATTGTATGCATCAGATGTTATACGGACAGAAGTGGAGGAGAACTACTAAACACACTAATAAAGCGGTCATACATACAGTATTCATATTTTGGATGGATGTAAATTATATTCCTAAACATAAATGTGTAGAACCATTTGTTCTGGCGTGTAGAACTTGTTCTTTTAAATAGTTGCTCTTGTCAATTAAAACAACAATCGGACTAATTTGGTTTAAGATTTCATTCTTTGAACACCTATGCTACTTAGTTCATATGAATGATCAGAGCTGTCTGTGTGTGTGTGTGTTTTTTTTTAACTGATTAGCTCCATTGTCAAATACGTCCACTTTCTTTGACTTACAGCCCTGACTTTCTGGCATGTTCTTTGTCCATATTTCAGTGTTCGCAATGGTTATCAGTTATGTGGTCAAATGGAAAAACAAAATTTCGGTGAATTCAACCTGTTTATTGTCATCACGTGAAAATGTGCATAATTCACTGTATGCATTGCTGCTTAAGTACTTTGGCCCCGTTGGTTGCAGTCCACACTCTCATTGTTAGGTAGTGCATATTTTAACAGCCCTGGTGGGTTCTGTTTCATTAATTCCACTTCCGTAGGTGCAGCGAGGGATTCTGCATCTTCCCTCACCAGGGAATGGACTCTCTAACCCTGTGTTTACGTGACACTCTCTGTGCTTGGTGGTAACGGCAGTCATGCGTGGGCACAGTAAACCATCTCATTAAATTCCTGTCTTCGGGATAAGAACCCACCGCGGTCTCCACTGAGCTGGTGCTCCCAGTTCACAGGCCTCCACCAAATCCCAACTGATGCTCTTCCGGAAGGATGGGAATGGAATGTGGGCTCTCTCCTCTCTGAAAAGCTCTGGCTGTCTCGCAAGTTTGCAATGGTAATGACTTTGCCTGACGTGGATGGGTGCGCAGATGCGCCCGCTCCGACCTCGGCGGCTTCGCCTCCCTCCCAGCCTCCTTCTGAGCTCAGCAGAGAGACAGAGGGAGGGAGACACGCAGAGAGACATGCATCAAAGGGGAGTGCATCTTATCACACTGTTTGCTGATCACGGTGCGCATGCCAGCACGCCAAATCACACTGCAGTGAATCAGTGTGGAGGCTTCTCTATGGAGCGGTTGTAAAGTAAACAAACAGCACTCGTCTCTAGCGGAGGCTGCCGGGGGCTATGTACACCTGGGATGCGTGCCAGCAGCGCTCCTATGTCCACACTTGCCTGCTGCTATATTCAAATGGCTAAGGTGGTATACTCCTATGAGACAAAATGACATTAGCATTTGTTGTCCAGCTGCTGCCGGCGCACGTACAATAATGACAAGGCTGGTTTAACTCGATGGAAAATGCCTATAAGAGATGTGGCCCTGGGAGCATATAGGAAGCCAGGAGGACAGTGGTTTCATTGGCTGCCACGCTGTTTAGCGCAGTTGTCCTGGAGGTTTTAGGCTAAGGTAAGCCCCGTAGCTCAGCCCAGTGTGAGCAAGAATTGGCCCATCCATATTTCATGAGGCTGACAGGTACATACCGATCTAATTTTGTCCTTGGAGACATCCGCAAGGCCCCACACGCGATTTATCTGCAGGTCACCTGCGGGGCTCCATAGAGGAGATGGATGAAGTGGTAACAGATGACGGCCCGCGAAGCACCAGCAGCCTGAGTTATGAGCGCACTTGTCGATAAAGTCCTCCACGGGCTGCACCGCGGCATGTAGTGGAAGCGGGTTAGTGACCGTAAACAGCCATAACTGACCATGAACGCGAGCGTCAAGATGGAAGGAGGTCCCGCTCCGATGACAGATGGAGATGGGGACAGATTTATCCCCGCCATAGTGAATCGGGTGGTCATATTTGAGCCACTCGTCATTCAGATTGGACGTGATGATGGGGAAACGCGGGACGCCTGTTTACTCGTCAGGGACGGAAGCAATTTCTTTTGCATTAGCGGGGGGAACTCGCAAGGCCTTGTGAAAATGATGCAATTTCGTGTCACGCCTCTGTGGAACAAACACTCTTTGAGGTATATATTTGAGCTGGCGAAGACGGAGGATGAGACACTTCAATCTGTTTTGCCTCATGCAAATGCGCGCAGACATATGCCAAGTGAAAATGTCATCCGGAGTGAGCTGGCTCGTGATGACTTCAGCGCTGCCGTTTCATGCGTCTCTTAGCTCACGCTTTAGCGGCATCACGCAGTCAGATGGAAGTTATACCCTGGCGGATCTAGATCTAAGGATCAACAACATGGGATTAGCCCTGGTTACCGGGCCACTTTGATTTCCTTGACACCTGCAACCAAATTATGTTCAGTCAATACAGTGTAATGCAAGGTGAGGAAAATCAATTTGCTCTCAATTACATTGCAATCAGCGCCATCAAAGGATCCCATCCACTTCCGTCCTCACAGAGCCTGAGCACCGCAGGGAATCAGATTATAGTAATTAAATCATTTGGACAAACAAGGCCCTGCTGCTCTGAAACTGACCGCTCTTTAAACATCTGGACACTGATAGGACAGAGCCCGCTTTGCAAAAAGCAGAGGGTTAGTTTCCACTCATCTTTCTGCGCATCATCCTCACTGGACAGAAAGTCAGCCGAGACACGAAGACGGATACTACTAAATAAAAGATAATAAGGCCTGTTAAATCAGGATTATCCCCCTAATCTGGTTTGTATTGGCCAGGGAGACCAGGGTCCTCTCAAATGAAAAGGCTACACACATACACACACATACACGGACACACATACACACACAAACACACATACACACACAGCACCTGTGCTGCACCGCCACCTAGTAGTCAAATCGAAAACGCATGAGCTGAATCATTTTTTAGGTCAGTGCAGACGATTGTGCTTATGGTCTAAACTGAACCAAATATTTGAAAAGACCCAACCAAAATGTCGAAGCCTCCATTGCCACTGCTGCAGAATGTAATAATATCAGTGAAGCCTTTCTTCAGACAATCTCTCCTTCTACCTTTACCTTCCTTTTCCCCTTAATTGTCGTCTGCAGTGCTCCATATTTTGCACACAGATGCTCTCAGACATCCACAGACACGCACACACACACACACACACACAATCCGTGTAAACCCCCTTCAGGGATTAAGCTGCTATGCTAATTAACTATGCTGAAAAGATCAAGTAGGCAAGTGACGTGACGCCCGCTTTGTGCAAGCGGCGCTCTGACTCACCAGTCATGCTGTGTGACCAAAGGCGGCGGGAGGGTGGGGGGGCAGGTGGGCGGGTGGGAGTCCAGGGGTGGGCCCGGGTTGTTCTCCCCGGAGGACGACATGGTTACCTTTTCCAGTCCATCAGCTGCAGCTGCCCTGGGGAAACAGTCGATACCAAATGTTTGGCCACTTAGTCACTGTTGTCAGCTGTCAAATACAGCAGATTAGACCTCACTCGGCTGCACAGGCCTGACAAATCATCGGGATTGGTTACGGGCGAGAATGCTGCATGTGTACCGCTGCAGGTGGCTGGCGTGTCGGACAGCAGAGGCGCGGTCAGATAATGCAGCGCTGTCGATTGTTAACGTCCAAATCAGCCCCGACTTCAAAGCTTCGCTGCGGAGTTGGGGGGGGGAACAAGCAGGACGCGGCAGCACACTGTGGTAAACAGGCATGAACATCATAAACCAAAGAGCCTTTCATCCATTCACATTACTGCTAATATATTTGTTAGTCTTAATTATGCAGAATTGTAATATCTGTTCCGGCTTCCACAGCAATCCACCAAAGCAGCGGTGATATCCTGGGGACACGGCAAAAGCCAGACCACAGTCATGCGTCTTCTGCACCACCGGACTGGTTAAGCATAAATTGTAATTATAAATGACTGAAAGGTCATCTCCAGTTTGTTTTTTTAGACAGTTTTGCAACCAAGTGTTTTCTTTTCACCTCTGTCATGCCAAAATCTTAACCGAGATGTGTAAAGACACTCACATCAGCTTCAAAAGCGACATCCTCTCGTCCGCTCATTGATAAATGGGAATTCAATTATTGTGACATTCGTACAGGGAAATGGCAACATCTGTGGTTCAGTTCTTTGTCAGACTGTCATTTTCCATGCCTCCATGCTCAAGTTATTGCACCTGCCAGGTTGTTTTTTGT
The DNA here is from genome assembly GCA_029224185.1 of Karalla daura. Classification (NCBI taxonomy): domain Eukaryota; kingdom Metazoa; phylum Chordata; class Actinopteri; order Chaetodontiformes; family Leiognathidae; genus Karalla; species Karalla daura. The sequence goes on along the minus strand of CM055199.1, from coordinate 4,140,155 downwards.
TATTCTCTGGAGCGCCCTATTCTCCAAGTTTCTACTCAGTACTTCCTATGTTGTTTTTGAGTTGTCTTGGATTCCTTGGTTTTGCCCCCCCTGCTGTTTTGCATCAGCCCTGTTATCAGTATCATCTCCTTCTTCTGCTGTGTTTTAGCAGTGTTTGGGTCCTAAAACAACTCTCCTAATGACAGATATATTGGTCTTTATGCCTACCAGGTATGAAAAAGATTCCCAATAGCAATTAAGTTTGATGTATATGCCACCAATATTCTTATTTTATTTTAGCTTTTGAAACTGTGATGTTCCTCATTTGTTGAAAACTTTCCAGACATGTTCTAAGATGTATAAAAATATTCTGCACTGAATAATGATCAGTGCCTCGTATGAAGTTCAATCAGTGAGATATATATTTATATATATTTTAAGCTACATCTTCTGCTTGTATCTAACTGAAAAAAGCAAGACCTATGAATATGTATACCGTGTTATTTCAAGTTTAACTTCTAGACGAGTTGGCTCCAAGATGTCTCTCCCTTCGCTGGGTTTGATCCCAGTGTATGAGCACCCTGGAGGCAAATTCGTACATACATATATATATATGTGTGTGTTAAACTGGGGTTTAATGTGAGCAGCGTCTTCATCAGTTGTATGTGAAAACAGTGTTTTAGTGCCAAATCTGGTATGTTACTCTGTACAGTATCTACGTCAAGATGCAACAAGCAAAACATGTTTTTGACCGCAGGGCGACAGTAAACTTGTTTTTTTGTTTTCCTATAAGGACCTAATTTTTGAGAGTTCAAAAGGAACTCTGCAGATTTTCCACATACGTTTTTTAAAATACATATTGAATAAATCAGCGGTAAGTTGGGACTCTACTGTATGCGGTTGTTTCCCTTATACTAAAATATCTAAAACCTGCCGACATTCAAAGGAAAGAAGTCGACTTCCAGCCAGCAGCCTGTGCTCATTTAAAGTCAATCACTGGAACCCCAGAGAAAGGAAGACCACACTCAACTGGCCAATCGCAAATCAGCACAGAGGTAAATAATATGCAGGCTCGCAGCTCCAGGTTCCGAGCTCATCCAAGCTGCTTGTGCTTTTCTGAGCAGCTCCAAGCTCCTGATGGCAGGTAGTGGCTGTGACAGTTGGTCATAATGTGTGCTCGCATGAGTCTCAGTTAAGTGAGTGTGTCTCAGCCAGTTTGTCAGTCTGTTTGTGGAAAGGCTGGCTGTGAAAAAAGGGAGAGGGAGGAAAACTTGACAGGAACCCCGAGCTGTGGACCCACTCTCTGAATAATGTGATGCTGGTAAGGCCTCCATTAGCTATTTGAGGCACATCTGTGGCTGCATAGACCAATGGGCCAGGTGCCTCACTCCAGCCCTTCATTTCTGTCCAAATCGGCCCAGCCCGAGTTGACGGGTGAATTCTTTGCATTGTCTTGCTATGTGTGCAAAGTAAAAATACATACAGCAGGAGGCAGCCAGCCACCAAACTTTGCATTTCCAATATCAGGATAATGAAACCCATACAATATATGCTGCATGTAGTATTTTAAGTGAGAGAGATTTTCTTCTGCTTTGTGTTTGTGTAATTGCGTTTCCACTCCCACTACCTTCACTCTCGGCGCAAATACAAGCGAGACCATCTGTTGCTTCAGTGTATGAAATGCAGGCAACATGTTTCATTTTATGCCACGAAGAAACTAGTCCCTCGTGGGTTTGCAACAGTCACTTCTTAGCACCGCCAGTAAGCACGGCCGTTCTGTTGCGTTAAAGTCATTTGGTCTGCAATCATGTTATACTGCTCTCTGTAAACGCACCCCAAACACAGCCATAAATTTGAAGTTGCGTTAACCACAAGAACCTATAAGCCAAGACACAGCATTTCCCATACGTGGAACACGGACTGATGTGCTCTGTGTGCGTGGGTGTGTGTGTCTGCGTGTGCCCCTCTCTTCTGCGGACCTCTTTGTGTGACACACCCTTGGACCGCTCTCCTGTCTGAGCAATAAGTATGCAGATGGAGCCAGGAGGTGATTATCGTTGCACAGGATAAAGAAACAGCAAGCATACCTCTCTCAAAAGTAAAAAAAAAAGAGAGCTTAATTTGCACTTGTGGCCCACGAAATTGGCTGTTGGTCTGCAGGAAGTAGAGCACCCAAATTATAGTTATTGTTAATTTATTAATTATTATTATTATTAATTATAAATATACATATATATATATATATATATATATATATATATATATATATAACCTTGAGTCTAAGACAGCTAAGAAACAGAATGTAATGATTGCAAATCAATCAAGTATTGGAGTAATAACATCACATAAAGTGTTCCAGAGATCATGCAATAATATCTTTTTACAATGATGTCTCTCACACAGACACTTCAACTCGACCCATTCTCTGCAGTGCTTGTGAGAGAGAGAGAGAGAGAGAGAGAGAGAGAGAGAAAGAGTCGACAGAGAGAGAGAGAGCGTCACCCGCATACCAATTAGAGATCACGCCCCACATGGCTCATATTCAGGTTTGAGAACCAGCTGGGCTCCCAGGCACATCAGTGCCCTGGAGTCGAGCTCTACCTTTGCTGCTGCTTCAGAGAGAGAGAGAGAGCGAGAGAGAACGTAGGGTTTCTCTACAGCCCCCAGTGATTTTCCTCACAGCTTAGTCATTCAGGAACCTGTCCTCTAAAGCCTCCTGCTCCTTTTCTGTTTTTTTTTCTTCTTTTCTTAAGGAGAACAGTTAGCCCTGATCTAGGAGCCCATGCTGCCACTCCTTCAGAGTAAAAGCCTCTGATTGGAGGGGCCAGCGTGAAGAGGATGGCTTGACGTTAAGGCTGTTGAGGTAATCATCATCAGCACTCACGCACCTGTGCTGGAAATCAATGGTGCCATTTTAAGATTGACTGAGGTCGTAGCCGCGGTTGCTTATCTGTCTTAGTCTCTAATCTGCCCGACAACTAATTTGCTCCACTCTTCTTTAAGGCTCATTCAAACATTTAAAATGGATCATATAGGATCATTTAACATGATATTGAAACAAAGTGTTCGATACATGAGGACAGAGCCAACCTCTTTGCGGCAGTGTCATTGCGCATTAACATGCAGTTGATGTGGTTAATGTCCTTATGTCAAACAAGTCAGAATCCACTTGATTCTATCAAAACAAATGAAACGGTGTGACTCATCTGTGATGATATTATTCTATGAGGTTCATAAAACTGCTGCTCATCAAAGACAGTAACACAGCAGCAGAGAATGCACCCAACCAAACCTGGACAAAGAAGTAAGTCAACATTTAGAGTTAGATATGCATTTCTTCTAAAACTGAATCATGCTAATCATTCTTTTTTTTCCCATACAATTGCTAATCAGTATCATCAGACTACATTTCAGCTTGACGACAGGTACACTGCAACGGTCAATCCCTGGGGAATGAAGGCAATGCTTACACAATACATTGTCTGCTACAGCTGCATTAGTACAATGACTAGAAGTGCATTCTTAACAAATTTACATTTTCATAATGTCGCACCAGAACTGCTAATATCTGAAATCAGAAACACAGCCGGTGCGTGAAACGAAGACTTCATATGGTTTCCAGTGTGAGTTGGTATGTAATTAAACAGCATGATTGCATCAGTTGTTAAATTAAACCACTTAAATGTAAGTAGAAAGCTCTAACTGCACAACAAGACAATTCAAATTATCTAATTGGTTCCAGTCGGGGACTCCATCTTACAGACTTTAAAGTTCAACATTGAAGATGGTTCCTACTGTGCTTCTCTGCGCTGCAAATGTGCACATGCAAGTGTCAGGCTACACATAGGTGTGCTGTGTTCCTCTCACACTTACAGATCTCACATTACTTATGCTATATATGTGCACCAAGTAATACCTGCTGTGTTTCAAATGCCCTAATCAGCAGTCCAGGTTATGTCCCTCCCACTTTGCCTCTGTTCTCCGCTGGGGACCTTGATAACAACCACACAGAGGTTAATTACTTGGGACTCGACACCAATCACTTAGAACTGACAAAGCCCCTTGGATCAGAGGGAAAACCTTTTGAAAGAGGGTTGGCCTATATTCAACCCTTCTTGGATCACAATGACTTGCATGACAGAGAAGCTGAGAACCAGACTGAAATAGGTGTGTTTCCCTTTCCAGCTGGAGAGGGCTGGTCCTTTTTTTTTTCTATCCCAGCCTCACACACTGCCAGGGGGTGGTCGCACAATGCTTTGGAAAGTTTACAAAGTGCAAGCTCACCACAGTGCGACATTTGTCCGTCCACACTTCCATCCATCATCTTTACCACAAATGTTTGTCACAGGGGTCTATCGGAGCCTATCCCAGCAACATGGGTGAAGGCAGGGTGCACCCATGCTGTGCTGAAGGAAAAAAAATAATAACAGCTATACAATCTTCTGCGGTTTTTCTTCTTGCATTGCCCTGAACTGAGAACAAACAGAGCTCAGAAGGCTTGATGTCTATTCAAAACAACAGGAAAAATAATATACTCAAAGCGTACCCCCACCCCCCCCACCCCCCACCCCCCACTGTGTAATTGCCCCCTTAGGCTGCAAGGCAAAGCATGGATGCTCCTCAGTATTTGCCTCCATGGGCCCCTCCTTAACCCTGAAAAATGCTATTATAAGGTACAGAAATGTTTGAAATTCAGCGATATGAAATAATTAATATTCATAATGTAATAAGAAGTTGCACTGATTCAGTGATCTGCCACTTGCCTGCTGGAGTGAATACACTGCGTGATGGATGAAAGACACACCATGTCACTCCCACCGATTGAAAGTGAAATGTAGTTTAGGCTGATGCAAGCAAATATGAGTTCACAACTCACTTCAGCCACAGATAAGTTTGCACTTCATGCAATTTACCCCCCCAAAAAAACTCTTTTGGGAAATATATTGAATATTGGTCTACAGACCGAATATGAATATTACCTATCTGCATAAAAAAATAGACTCAGGCACAGTATTTTCTGCTTATACAACATCTCAGCTGAGGACAGACTGCACATGCAGGAATTTCCAACTCCTGGAATGTTTCTCGTGCTTATTCTGCTTTGGCAGGGAGTTTATTATCCATCCACTGAATTCACTCATCATTAAAAGAAGCAACAGAGCACAATTTGACTCGAGAGGTAGGTTAGGGTTTGAAGTGCTGTGGTGTAAAAGCAGTGTAAAAAGCCGTACCACCCCCAGAAACTCCAATGACCATTACATCTTAACAGAGATTTCATTATACACCTGCTGGCCTCATATGATATACATGTGAAAAGGCTTCTGTACCTCCCTCATGTCTTTGTTTATGATTGAATGATTGAAAAGTTATATACGTCTTGTAGTAGGACTATAGGTGGGGTACATTTGATTTATACAGCTGGGGATTTCCTGCTATAATATGACGGTTTCTTCTGTAATTTAATGATATGGGGGTTGACAAAGTGATTGGTGAACAGCACTGAGCAAAACGATTGCAGGTTCAAATCCCAGTCTGGGGCTTGTCTGTGAGGGGTTTGCAAGCTTATATGAATTTATGAAAGATAAATGATAAGTGCTTAAAATTATATTTCTAATCTCTCAAGAACCCACATTTCATGAGGCAGAGAGAGTGAAGACCCAACTCTATGGCGGCCATTGACGTGCATCATCGTGACGTGCCTACATTGCCGCTTGGCGTCGGATGAAGATGATAAAATATGCTCCGCCACGTGGAGAGCTTTATTCGCAGCTGTGAGCAGATCGTTGTGGTTCCCTGTCGGCCACTCTGCCTGCTCCACTTCAATCCTGTGACCGCTTCCACTGGAACAGAGTCAGACAGGAGCCTCCAGAGCCCCAGCAACACCTGACTGAGGTGCGCTCCCGTCTGAAGATGAACCCACCCAGGCAAATCATATGCAAGGACAGACTAGAAACATGCCATAATGTGAAAGAGGGGAGGGGGGCGGAAGCTTTTAACACAGCAGGTTTAGTGGTGCAAACCAAGTACACAGAGAGATGGGACCTGGATTTAAACAAAAGCACATGAGGAGAAGTTTCACTCCAAGGTCTTTTAAAAAGTTGGTAGCCCTCTATTACACACGTGACCATTTTACTATTCCATGTTACATATGTAGTAAAGTAAATAGTTTGATATAACAACCTAGTATGCTGTAAATACAAAGACAGGGGAGTTTTTTAGTGTTGTTTTTCTCAAAGAGATAAAGGGAGTTGTGGCAGAGCATAAGAAACATCCCATCTCATCTTCAGCCGCTTATATGGATCCAGGTCACGGCGGCAGCAGTTTGGGCAAGGAGACCCTATTCTCCCCAGCTACATCCACCAACTCCTCTGAGGGGGATTCCCAGGACAACTGAGAAATATAAGCTCTCCACTGAGTCCTGGGTCTGCCTCTGAGACATCTGGATCATTATCTTGTAAGTTGAAGAAAACAGATGGACAGCACACTCCAGAAAAGAAAAATGGTGAGACCACTGAGAAAAACAAGGCGATTCACAGGTATTGTATACACTTACTGCACCTACCAGCAGTCACAAAAACACAAGATGGTTCTCTCAGATGAGTGGTGCAGGAAGGAGTTCATCTGGCCATTACTTATTTGTGAGTAGCTCCCTGAATGCAGACCAGAATAGAGGAGATAAAAAAGAACTTAGCACCTATGCTAATGGGGACATTATAAAGAGCTACAACTGAAAAAGGCAAACATTGCCTGAGATCCTAAAAAATAAATGAAAACAGATTTCAGTGTGATCATTTAGAACCCATTGTGTAACCCACAAAGTGTTCCCATTTATTTCTGTAATGTGCCCATTTAATCATTTCGGTAAAATGTTAGCACAGTGCTAACTTGAATTCAAAGCTAGGCTAGGCTTCTTCAGGTGAAATTTTGCTCGTGCAAATCACAATTAGCAAACTGATTTAGGATTGCTGTGATTATGTGGGCATGCAGCTATATAACCCCACAACTATATAACTCCGCATGGGACTTGTTTGACCCCAGCAATGACTCAACTTGTCTTCGTCCCTGGCCACAGTACACACATTTCAAAGTTGTATGACCTGATCCATGTTCATAACTGGTTAAACATGTCCCCTGCTTTCAGTGGAGCAGCTCATTAGTGTTTATTTTTAAATATCAGGAGGTCACAAGCAGCTCGCGGGCCATGGGTTATAGGTCTCCGCATTAAGATATATTGGACAGGCTCATTAATTAGCCTCCGCAGGAGAAGCATATCTCGATCTGAAGATCTTGCTAAGCCTCCAACTCAAAGATTTAGCTGCTAATGTGTGCATGTGTGTGTGTGTGTGGGTACAGCACACCCTTGTGGCTCAGCTCTCAGGTCCAATCCAACCCTCCATCGCTGCCATCATTAATCTGTCTATCTGTCCGTCTGTCGCACGATCCATTTTTCATTCTCTCTCACTTGTGAACAAGACCATAAGATAGTTGAACTCCGTAGCCCGGGGCATCAACTCGCTTCCACGCAGAGGGTGAAGTCTTCTGGTTTTCTGGGCAGCAAGCCACGGCGTCCAATTTGGGAGGCACTTCACACCCAGCTGCACACAGCAACAGTGCGTGCCCAACGGTCACGACCCGCCAAAGCCAACCGACCGCATCATCTGCAAGGCTCCCATTATCAGCCTGTCGCAGAGTTCGCTGAGGACGTAAACACAAACACGTGGAGTAATTGACTACAATTGCCTACAACTGGCCTCTTTCTTCTTCGCACCACCCGAGCTTTGCTTCATATCACATCTCGGGTTGAACTCGCCACGCGCCTTTGTGCAGCTTGTTTCAGAGACTCAGTTATCTTCTTCTTACCGATGAGGAGTACCTCTAAACTGTCTGAGTGCGTGCCAGGCGGTTGGACAGGTGCCCGAAGTGGCAGCGTGCCGATTCCAGTCCCTGTGGGCCTTGCCCGTGTTTGATATGCTACATCAGACGCCTCGCAGCCGACCGCACATTCGCAGGCCAAGCTGTGGGACCAAAACTGTCCTTCCTGTGTTCTGACAAGGCCTTCCTCGGGGCTGGTAAACAAGTCTGCTTGTTAGTGCAGCTATTGCGATCTTTCTGCCGGAGATGTAACGCGGGAAACAGAAACGCTCTCATCCCACAGGCGAGTTGTTTCAGAAGGTGCGTGTGCTCACACCGGTTTCATTGTGCTCTAATTTATGATACCCCCCCCTATTTCTCTGTTGGAAAAGTTTAACGCTCCAACTTTTGCAGAACAAGTGTCTCTGCTGCACATTTTCCTATCACACCAAAGTCTTCCCTTAAGACCTAAGGGAATGCACCTAGTTAGTTAAGAGCAACATGGAAATATACTGCTCCTGCTTTCAAGACTGCAGCCGCTTTCTTCTATGCCCCAATTTAAACCGCCATGAAAAATGGATATATTTATCAAGAAACTATAACTGCGACTGGGAGGAAATGTTCCATGTTGTCACAGTTGGGGCGCTGTGTGAAACATAAACAAAACAGCATACGGTAATTTGTTAATCCATTTTTGGAAAATACTTAATTAAAATCTGTGCAAATACAACACATTTCGTGTGTTTAATGTTCTGGATCACGGGAGCTAAGCAGTTAAGTCACATAACAGTTGTATGGGCTGGGAAGATATGATTAGATCAGTTGAGCAAACAATCAGTGATGATAAAAAGTAACACTGTATAGACGCAGCCACTCGGGAAAATACCGTTCCAACTTCATCAATTAAGCTGCTGCCGTTAAATAAATCAAATTAAGCAACACTTTGCAACGATGAGCTGAGTTTCAGTCATTTCTTGGGTTATTTCACGGGGCCGCTGCCCCATTTATAGATCGCACTGATGACTTGTGTGGTGTGTATTATTTATGTGCAATTTAATTTCACATGCATGAAATATTCATTCCTTTGTGACCCCATAGGAACGCCTCGCTGCAGATTACTACAATGAAATGGGACGGCCGGAGTCTGGCTTGTGACTCCACATCAGATTTTTGAACTCCTAGCCATTGGCCTCGGTGCGCACAAACGAAACCAATCCACGTAAAGATGGCTGACACGCGAACCCGTTTTGCGGCAGTCTGCAGTGAGCGCGTGCCATATGTCAGCGTAATGTAACATTGCTGCGATTTGTTTTTCTTTTGTCCATGTTGTTTTCCCCCAAAGACGCTGGTTTATTTGCGCGAAACTGTGATGAAATAATCGCCCTTCCTTCGGTCCTTATTTTAATTGCAAAGAGCCTCTGCAATAAAAGGACACGTGAAGTGACACATCCATCCCACCACGTCGTTAATAGATTCTTAGTGAACTGTCGCGTCCCGCCAAGGCGTCAAAGCTATTTTCATGTCATGGAGGCCCCATGTATTTTCTAAGTCACTTTGACAGGGGGGAGTTTCGGCACAATTCAGAATTTTTCATGAGCCCGAGTATTAACAGTGAGACTTTAAACCCATAATATAGTGGAGGGAAAAGGTTCTATGATTTTGCAGCCGGCTGTAATCCGTGGTATGAAAGCGGAAAAGTCCCCGGAGTGGGAGCGGATGAGTTCTCCAGATGGGAGGCCGGGAGGACGACGCTCGGAGAGAGACAAGGAGAGGCATTCAATCCATTTTTTTCGCGAGACGCTGTTTATTGGCAATTATGGCGAAGCACTCGAGTCTCTGTGTGGAAGTGAGAGACGAGCGTGAGGGGGCTGCTCCGTCGCAACGGCCCTCCGCCATTGTCAGGCTTTCCAGTTGTTGTGGCCTCCGAGCGCGTTTTCTGCTCAATTTGCTCCGCGGTTCTGGCAGCGTGCGCACCTACGCGCAGACATTTGATGTTCCGACTGCGGACGCACAACAGAGGATGCCAGGAGCGTTCGCTCCAGCGTGGTTTGAGGCCGGGTGACTGCACGCGCTCATTTTTCTCTTGCCTTGCCTGGCAACCGCTCACCAGTCACGGCGGGGATTGAGATCGACTGTTGACATGCATGGGACAAACTATGTGAGCCTTAAAAAAAAGCCGGTAAAATCTTACAGTGACGTCTATCCATGACGTACACACGGCATTCACTTTCACACCTCGGGGCAATTTAGAATCTCCTCTAATTTAAGTACAAAGTGGGATGGTTTTCCATTCAGAGGCGCTTTGGAGTTTTTAAATGGTCAAATCAGATAGATCTTGAGTTCTTCTTGTGCTTGTTGTATGATACCTACACCCCACTTACATGATACTCGGTGAATATGGAGCATTCCGGGTTTTCCATGCTTCAAGTTCCTTTACCCTCGGGTTCATCTCTCTCATGTTACTGTGCTGCAGGTTGGTTCTCTTTTCTGACTTTTGGTTTCTGTTCTCGGTTTTTCACTCTGTTGTGAATATTACATGTTGCCCCAGGCTTTTTTCTTTGTTATTTTCATCATATTTTCGTCCCTTTCATCAAATTGCAATTAAAGCTGGCTTTCCATTAAATTCTATCTGCTCTCCGAGTTGCATTTTAGGTCCTGCATAAACCAGCAGCTTCCAACAATCTCGGATTCTGGTTAATACTTTTCCGAGGCAATTTTGTGCCACAGCACAAGACAATTATGTTGATTCTAAGAATAAACTACAAATCCAACTTGCTGCGCAACTCACCAGCCTTGGAATTCAAAGTTCGGCCAATGTGGTTGCCAACCGTGCGTCTCCCTTGAACAGATACGAGGTGCCTCCTTTTTAGGTGGAATAAAAAGGTAGCCCTGCATCTTTTGCCACCACAGACCTCCATGCTCCCAGTGCCAGCCACTCTCTCACCTGCCCATCTCATTATTAGCCAGATCAGTGGCTGGCTTTGGCAAGAAGAGGGGCTCTGCTCAATTCTCAGTGGTCTTCATTTTGACCCTTATCCTGTTCCATGCAGCCATGTTGACACAGTCACACACACACCCAGAGAGAGAGAGAGAGAAAGAGAGAGTCTGCTGGAGTGGAGTTTATAGCCCAGCGTCAACACAGGTATCCACACAAAGGACCGAAGATGTGCTTCTAATGACTGTCAAAGCAGCAGCACACTCGCTGCCTCCCTGATTCCAGTCTCTTATAGCCTGTTGGCTCACACTCTCACTCAGGCCATGCCGGCCATGTTCTAAAATTAATCTCATTTAAATTTATATCCCTGCACCAATTATGCCCGATTTTCAGTGTTTAAGCTCTTAACTATACAGGTCATATATCGCCTCAGGTCCCATTTAATTCCAAATGAATGTTGAGTAGGTGTGTGGCTGTATTTCTCATCTTTTTATTACTTATGAGCAGCGGCATAAAGAGAGAAATACACAAATATGAAACGTCGGTCCAGATCATTTAAATTAGTGGCTAGGTGATGGATGCCACTTATTAGAGACGTACCAAGGATAAAGTGGAAGAAAGTGGTCGTACAATCTGGCCCGCTGTCCAGTATCTGTCTGTGGCAGGATATGCTCATCTGGATCCCATATGGATCTCTGCTCCTCGGACCTTCCCATTCCCTTAAGCGGCTGCACTGCTTCACTTATCGCACTGTTTTAAATCAAGTCACTTTTCTTAACTTTCTTCCATGGTTCTCTAGGAGGCCGTAATCACATTAAACTGCTTCATGATCTCCCTCCATATCTCATATTTTTACACCACTTCTCCATTCTTCCATGGAGTTCGGAGAATTATCTGAACCTCCTCGCTTTCACTTTTTTTTATTGGGGGATTATTGAGTTTCTGAGTCTCTGCCATTATGTTAATTCATGTTAATTGACGTTCCGTGAATGCATTTTCCATTTACATGGAATTGGGATTCATTAACATATGTGTATAGGATGGCTCCATAAGCAAACATACCAACTCTGTCGCCCTCAACACTGAATATGTGCAAAACATGATGAATATTTTATGAATTACGATGCACCGACTGACATTTCCTCTCATGTTATACAATTCATGATTCTGTTTATGAGAGCATTTGCCCTGCTTTCATGGGATATTCATCAACGGCTTTGTGCGAGGACATGCGCCTGCACGGATGACATTGTCGTCCGGGCAGGCAGGAGGAGAAGCAGAAACGTGGCACGAAGCAATTGAACGCAGAAAACGATTCTGCTCGTCAGCAGGGCTGGATTGTTTCATGTGCAGTCAGAGGAGCCTCGCATGCGATGCCGAATTAAATCGGCTGCGGCAGATGAGTTACAGTGCAGGATTTGTGGACGTGGCTGTATTCCAGGTGAGGGCACTTTAAATCCTGATCATTAGACTGATGCAACTGGCCACACGGTACAATTCCACTCGAATACCCTTTGCAACTCAACAACACATCATCTCAGTCAGTCACGCCTGCGTTTTCTAGATCAGCATTTCTAGATCTGGATCATAGGCACGTGGGTGCCTCGTGCCATGAGGGCATGTCAACCTGAGATGTCAGGGTTACAAGGCAAGATCCTCAACCGCATGGCCCCCTATCATTGTTTAGGTTGTTATGATCATCCGACATCTCAATGGGTGGAAATGGTAAAACTAAATTACAGCTGTTGCAGGCTCCAGGCAGCTCACCTATGACATGCCGGCTTTTACCAACTCCATTTTCAATCTTTGTACCGAAAAATCTGAAATCTCTTAAAGTGCACTTTGTGTAAATATCACTATTATCTTGGCGGCATTCTCGGTGGCGTTAACTGCTTCAGTCAAACTAGTCCAGTAGTCTGTGCCACCGAGTCCTGGACAAGAAGTGAGGAGGCGGAACATTTACAAAATCGAAAAGAGTTGCACAGGTCCACACGCGCAATGTCATCCTGCCAGGCAACGCAGGCGATATATTCATGCCACCAATTCCATACGGTCTAAGCCGTCACACCGTGATCGATATCATGAAGTTATGTTTTAGACCCAAAGAGGATCTGCCCATTACACCCAGCCAGATAGCTTCTACTGCAGCCCCCCCTGACACCCAGCCAGAAGTCCTTCACACATTTGACACATTCCACCCACCCGAGGGACCTCTGTGGACACTCGCATGTGTCGTACAGTACTGTAGATCTCCCTCAAGTCTATTTTTGTTCCTAGGACATGCTGAAAGACATAAAGAAACACAACTGTTTATCTAATCAAGGGGGAAAATACAGATCTACTATCGAATACTAATTCTAACCACTGTGGTCGCCCTGCTCACTCTCACACCGTTCAGTTGTTTGGCCCTAACAGTTAAGAGCAGCGGGCTCACGTCGCGTTCGTTTACTGAGTGAATGTCACAAAGAAGACAAAAAAGAGTTAATAAGGCGCCGCCTGGAATTCAATTTGAGCCGTATTTGTCATAAATCTGAACTCCGAGGGCTGCATTATTGATCTGCGTTTACCATTACCACTTTTGATGAAGCTCACGACACCCCGCCAGATTACAGTCGTTTGCTTTTAAGAGGAGAACTGAAATCCATACCAATGAATATAAGTCAGCGAGGCACCGATGATGCCAATATTGCTTTGCATTCCAATTCATAAATCTCCTCTAGTGAGACATTATCGCCATGTGCGTGTAGAGCACGGGAGCCCTTTACAAGATTTATCGGCCGAATGGAATTACATTAACCGCGGTCACTTGAGGCTTTATTTACCCCGTTATTTAGCTTAGTTTTTCTTTATTTACACTTGCAGCCCGGAGACACACCCCGCTCCCCTCGGTCAATATGACATTTTATGCTGCGTCACCCCTCTGACCGGGGGCTGTGCAATTATGACACCGAGTCGGCGATTTCCATACATTGCCATGCAGGACATTTGCTCGGAGTGGCGACCATCTGTTTTAATTAAATAGCGCTGACGGATGGGTTTGCGTGGAGATTTGCTGATTACAGTAGCCGGCTGAGGTGTGCCGCTACGTCAGCTGCCAAAGCGGTGGACAACAGTGGGAGTAGTTCCTCATCTTACCCGCAGCAACGTACGGCAGAAAAGCCGCGGCAGTCTGCCGACGGCTGGTAGCTGAACGGACGCTTCCACTGTGTGTCGGCGTGGGCGATTCAACCCAAATCTGGCACATCATGGCGGTCCTGTATCTCTTTTTATATTCATGGAGAGTTTGTCTAAATCTAAATCAAAAACGCAAATGCAGTACTTTATTGTGACTATCATTATTATTATTATTCCTCAGTATGATGAATAGAACCACAACAACAAAAATGGGAGTAGGCTAATTAAGCACAAATGCATTCTCTATGAGTCCGCCTATGAAGAAAGCTGCATTTATTGCATCTGTATACATTTACAGCCTCCAGGCCCGGAAGTTTTTGTTGATTAGTCTCGTGTAATGGATGGGCGGCATTTGTTCAACTTTAATCGGTGCAGACCCGACCATAATGGATAACAGATGATATTGTGGCATTGTTGCATTATCACTGCTTGTAACGGCGGTATCGGGGACCTCCTCCTTGTCATTTTTGTTTGCCGGGAGGCAGCATTCTGCTGAGCAACCATCTGACCCTGAATCTCACACAGCAAAAGAAAGACTCCACTCAGGGTGAATGCAGATGAATTTGTTGAGATACATTCCAGCTGTTTGGGTTCAACATTTCTAAACTCACTGTTCTGACACAGATCCTCCATACACAAGAATGTCAGCATCACTCTCAACTGATGAGTCGTGCTCTGCACCGAACGCTTTTTTTTTTTTCTGCCATCTCAAGTGTTAACATGTGATTTGTCTCTCAGTGACAGACTAATTGCCATGAGCGAATGGGCTCATCAAAATAGAGTAGTAGAAGTGAAGCCATTAAAAGCAAGATAATGAGCCGAAGGAAGTCTTTTCTGTGTCCTAGAAATCTCCGAAGGATGTAAAAAGAAAAAGTCAGAATCTAAAAATTCCAATTGATGAAATTCTTGCCATAAGTAGATGAAGAGACAGCGAAATGGGAGGAAAAGAGAAAAAATAATGCTGCGCCATGTTCTGCTGTCCAAATGTCATAGAGTTATTTTGCAGGGAATTATTGACTTGGTGCTGGCAACACCATTTCATTTTTCCATTCACCTTCTATCACACTTACATGTAGATGCAGACACTGAAATAGCTTTGGCAGGTGGGCACATGAAAACCCAATAGAAATGGGAAAGCCAAGGCTGCACGCTTATGAAAAGCAAATGTCATGATTTCCAGTCGTCATGCATATATGTTTAAGATATGAGTCTCCGGGCACTCATTCAATTGGATATGTATTAGGCTGTTGCCTGTTTGTTTTTTCCAGCATCTTTTATGCATGCTATTCTGGTGTCCTTGCACAGATACCGAACAGTGATGATTCCAGTCTATAGCGAGGTTTCACTCTTGACCTCGACAAGTTAGAGCTGCATTCACTCGCCGGCTCTGTGACAAGGATGGGAAATTCACCATTTAAATCGATATTTATTCATAATCATGCATTGCATCATTTTAAGTATCACTGCTGTCACTACACATCACACATTCAATTAGAAATGGATACACTTTGGAAACATTACAGTATTTGAAGTCATTCAAGCATAAAAAAAGATGGTCTTTCATCGGATTCGTGGAAATGTTTCTAAACATTTCTCTCCAAAAGGAAGACTCTTCGTCTCATGCATCACTAAAGATCTCCACGGTGTTGAAAATAATTAGACAGGTTGGTGAAGGTGAGGTAAGAACCACTAAATGTTTTGTGAATGTTGACAGAAATTCCAAGCTGCTAAGAGCCACATTTTTGCACGAGGCAGCAGTCAGAGAATAAATTACCATCCGCTCAAGAGGGTTCAGATTCCCTCTTCTCAGAGGTGACAAGCTCTGCTGATTTGTGTTTGGTGGCTGAACTAATGTTTGACAGACAAAATCATTAACCTTCATCAGAAAAAGGACCAAGGAAAGTGTTATTTGTTTTCCAATATTCAACCTGCTAACGTTCTAAGAGCTAGACACTAAATCCAGACTTCATTCCAACTGCTCCTCTCCTCGCCCTGGATGTGCATCTGTTTCTAAGATGCTACGGTGAGAGTTTCAGAAAGTCAGCACATTCTCACATTCGATTGCTGAGAGTAACTTCTGCAACTGTGCTTCAGCTGGCAGCTGGAATTCTGGCTTCAGCCTCTATCTGGAGGACAGGAGGCTGAGGAGGGTTATTGATAGAGACAGAGTGGTGATTGTGTCTGTCACTTTTGTTTTGTGACATTATGGATGTCCCACAGGGTTAAGGTGTGTATCTGCATCATTGTTACACTGAAGTCACTTTGTACCTGCTTGGCATGGGCAGCTGCTGAGCAAGACTAGAGGTTGGGGTAATATTAATATCACCAACGAAATGCAGCTGGTAACATTACACATGCTATGAATCGCTCTTCCTTTGATTACTTGAGGGTTCCAGCGTCGGACAGGTTGTATCAGACAGACTCTTTGCTGCATTCCTGGTTTGAACAGTATGTCTTTGGTGATTTTTGGTGAATATTTTACTTTTGAAACTTTCTCAAATGCAAATACACAGAAGAGAAACATTTGCAGTAGCAACATTAATCAGATTGACAGTGATCGTGTGCCGTGTTCCCTGTTAATCACACCACTTCATGTTCTAGCCTTGGTGACATTTCCTCTTAAATTAGCACTTAGACATAGTGCACATCACATGCTCTAAGGATTTGTTCCCACCTTTGCAGCACTGGTTTGATTCCAGCCTGAGTGCTGATTACTTTTCATCCAGTGCTGGTTCAGTACACGGAAAGCCAGGTAGATCAGACACAAGTCTACAAGTCTGTATAATCTGGCGAGACAAAAAAACATGAGCACTCTCCCTCTGGGTTCACATCGATCTGGTAAATAATAAAGGCAAAGGTGTGAACAGGTGTGACGGTAGGAGCGAGCTGGCAACTCAAAACAAACAGAGGGAGACGTTTGAATTAGAACAGGACATAACACCTAACAAAGAAAACAGGAAACCTGAGAGATGTTAATATCAGACAGGACAACACTTGGAAGATTCTCAAGACAGGTGAAATTATCTGTCTGTGGCGCAAGATAGGATTTAGAAACCTGAGGTCGCATTACATTTCCTCTTGAAACTTTTTCAACTCATGCTCTGCAGATTTATTCTTCTTTTTTTTTTTTTACACTTTTCAGACACACACACACACACACACACACACACACACACAAAAGTAAACAGAAACTTGGAGACAGCAGAGTCCAATCTTTTGCTGTAGCCTCCGGAGATTACTAAAGTTAAAAAGGGACCATCTGTCTGTGTCGTGAATTACTCAAACAAATTAATTTAGAATTTAGACAGGGAACCCTAAATAATAATCAGCGGTGCCTGCAGTTTGAGGAGACCAGCAGAACACTTGTTGCGAGTTATCGAGGCCGTTGGATCATTTTCAGACACACACAGTCCCTTGGCAAATCTAGTTGATGAACCCTTTCTTTACAGGTCACTATATGCCCATTAAGAGTCACTTCTGAAAACAAACCATTACGAAAGAATGTACGATTGATATGCTGAAGGGAAGTTTATTGTAGATGTGTGATGTGATATGAAATGAAAAGACTCAAGTAAAGCGTGTCAATGTGTCTCATATTTTGCACTTTGTGAATGTAATTCATGAAATCCATTGATCTTGACCACCCGGGCTTCTCCATCTTTACTAACCCACTGAAATTACAATATCTACGCAATGTAATACTGGTTAAAATCGGAACAAAACTGCCGGCAGGTGATTCAAATAAGTACAATAATCTTTCTTCCTGTATGAATTCTTTCTTCAGCTGCTCTTTTGGTCCGTTAGACTTGGTATGTTGCTCGTCTAGACCACTTTGTATGAATTCACACACTGATTTGTGGTTTTATGGTGAATGAATATAAAAATACTTATATATGAGGCATTATGAAGTACAAAGGGCTGTTGAAAGGACACCCACCTCAGCCTCAGTGACAGCACTTTTTACTTGGTGAACCGTCTGCTACTGCGGTCCCTCATGGCTCCTCCCATTCGCAGGTTAATGTACAGAGTAATGAGGTTACAGAGCCACAGTCGGGGCTTTGGCAACCATTAGATCCTCGAGCTTGATAGATCCCTCCTGAAACGATGGACGCATGCACGCATTGACTGTGTGGAGGCTGTCGATTACTCATCAAGCGGTGAAATAACATGTAATGAGCGAATCCATAAATGAACAAAGTAGCTTCATCTCTCCTCGGGGACAGGTGGAAGGCTAGAAGACGAGACACAAACCGGGCACGGGTCCTCCTGAATGCTCAGTGTGATAAGGGGACAGATGGAATGAATGAGTAACTGTACATTAGGTTATTACATATAGGAGAAAGAAAAAAAGTAACACATTGTTGTAAAGCAGAACGCTGTGCCTGCCTGTGTTGGTCTCCTAGCAACGCCAGTCCTTACACACACACACACACACACACACACACACACACACACACACATGCATAGGCTTCAGGCTTAGTCGCTGCACCCACAAATATGTCCAAAACCAATGTCAGCCTCTTCCATAAAGCATCACCCATCCAGTGTCACTGATTTGAATCTCCTGAAGCCAAAACGCGCATGATCACGCTGAAGTCGGACTAGCGTTGTAACGTGAACAGCTGGTGGCACGGAATCTGCCCGTATGTTTATTTCATGAAGGTTACAGTCCCCTCAACGCCGATCTCTCCACGTGCTGTTATTTTTAGCGTCTTCAGCCAAGCAGAAGACTCAGTGGACGTTTAAGTCGCATCCTACGCCATCCCGTATGCCTTGTGTGTCTGTTGCCATTGCACTTTTGCCCTCTGCGATCACTTTGAGCTTTGACACTTCAGCCAGGAGTGGGGACTGTGCGCATCTGTGTATTTTTTAAACTTTAACTTTGCTTTTTAATACACAAATAACAACAGAGTAATGCTTCAAAAGAGTTACTGTGAATCGCAATGGTGAGACAACAGAGGGCAGAAATCATCACTCAATAGAAGAGAAAAAAACAGCATCGGTTCTACCAAAACATGATGATTTGCAGTAAGCTGCTCACATAACTCTTGCAAATACGTAAAATCACAAGTTTAACAGGCCAAAGAGTGATGCATGGGGCTGTTGTAAAGATGAGATGCTAATTAAGTTGCTCTTTGTGTTTGGTCTTACTGGTTAATATTCATGAGCAACAAGAAAACAGACACTCTGATTTAATAAGAGATTCCAGAGACAAAGATTGTTCTTTTCAGGGACATGCGATATAAATTATATTAAATGGTGCCATCCTGTAGACATTTGATTGTTGTTGGAGGGAATAGTCCTAAAGGCTGTGACTAATCTCCTGTGGTTCTCATTAAAAACGAAGTCTTGTAGATATTAAAATTAAGCTGTGCTTGACAGATCACTCCGCTTTCCGTTGCTCTACCTAGCCTTTAACACACTCAGCGATGCATAACTAAACAAAGGCAGACAAATGATACCAAAGCCTTTTTTAATTAAAATCACAGAGCTGGATCTCTGCTCCGTTGTTACCACACAAGGAAAGCAGGATGAAGCGTGCAAGACAAACATCCCCCACCCCTCTCCCCTTGCCATCACCTGGAGAAACACACTGGCTGATGCTCTGATAGCGTGCTCTCACTTTGTGAAAATTTATAGACGGTGATGTGTGTTAGGCAAACAAAGCGGCCCACACCAGGCCGGTCACCTCCATAAAGCGTGCTTTCCCTCAACGTGGAAAAGATAAGAGTGAAGTGAGGACTGAAGCTCCCCCACCTCCCCATATGCCTTCTCCCCTTGTCTCCCTGATGTGTTTATCAGGTGCTGTCGTGGAGCAAACCTCGGAATCAATAAAGCAATTAGTACATCCCAGCCCTCGACTCTCACCAGGGAAGATATATTGGCTGCGACAGCAGCCGGGGCACACGGGGACCTCATCATTTCTTCGTGGCTGGCTGGATACTGAGAGCCGCACAGGTCTGATGGCTTGATAGCATCAGGAGGTGCGAGCATGCCTTCAGTGATGGAGGAGGAGGAGGAGGGGGGCTGGAATATCAAAGCGTATTCCCATTTGACGTGTCAGAGAGACCTGACCTTTTCCACATGGCTCTCTGCCACCCTCCACCTCCGAAAGCCCGGCTGAGGACGGAGGATCAGTCTTAATCAATAGTGACTGGTTGATCTTCCGTGAAATTTCTTTCTGATTCTATATATTTCACATAGCTCCCCGACACAGTCTTCAAAACACAACCGAAAAGGCTTTTTACAGAAGGGTGACTCCACCTGGGGATAGTGTGCGGCACCGCTGAGCAGTTAACATCCAGGCCTGATCTGTGACATGGACATTTTAATCATTAAATATCAACAACAAATCTGTGGCTTAGATACAGGCAGGGTCTCTAAAAATTATCCACTTTTGTAACATAAATCATAAGGTATTGTCATATATCTTCACTTATTAACTATTCCCGGCCACAGGGTACAGATGTCATACGTAAGCGTAATGCAACTAGCTCACTGAACAATGGCTGGTCCAATGTTCAGACCCTGTCACCGTTCAGATTCCGAGTGTTTCACTAAGTGTCTGAAACTGTGACCGATGGCATCTGTGCGGCTGGTTGCTGGGAAAACCACAGGTGCCGGTTTTGAAGCGATGCGGTCAGATGAGTCACCCTTTTTCCATATTTTCGACGAGTGGGCCGAGAGCCTGAGTGGCCCACGGCGAGGAGGACGACCTCCTGAACGCTTGACCTCTGGCCTCTGCGTACCCTTACTCTATGCAAATGAGCGCCAAGTTTTGCTGAGTGATCCCACAATGACACTCCAGGAGAGTGCTCTTCCAGGAGGGCGGCACTCCCATCTATCGGGTATGGGGCTGCAGGGGGTGGGGGGGGTGGGGGGGGTGGGGGGGGGGTTCGCTGAATGTGAATGTGGTGAATCCTGCTGGCATCGACCTCAACCTGACCCGGCTCCATGCAGGTGAGAGTTTCTGAACCAACGCGATGTACGGAATTCTCCACCACCAGCATGGAATGACAAATGGGCAAGTATTTCTTGAAGAGTTAATGCCAACATGCATTTGTTGTTTCATCCTTCACCTTAGACCAATGGCCAGATGTTGACTGGACGTATTGAAACACCTGGACCGCATCATTTCAGAAAAAGTTATCCGGCGCCGGTGTCGGTATCGGTGCCGTTCCCGTGGCGTCGTTAATAATGTTGACCCCATACCATTGCTGCAACTGACCGGTGGTTTTGTTAGGATGTCACAGCTTTTGAACGTGGGCCGTTGTTGCTCTGACATTATGATTAATGCAGTTAATGTTCTCACAATGAGGCAAAATGTGGAGAGGGAGCGCGGCCGGTGGATATATAGGTCAAGCATTTAGGTCATCTGGAAAGTTTTAGTCTGTTATTGAGTTTTTTGTATGTTAGCTCACTCATTGTTTTTCAATCTTCCATTCCTTTTTTGTTTTATTTTTTGGCAGTTCTCTGTTTAATAATATAGTGAAGAAAAAATGTAAAAATGTAAATCAAAATATAAAAAGTCCATATTTTTATGAAACAGGAGGTGAACAAGACAGGTAGCCTCAAGAACTTTGTGACATCAGTAGCCCCTTGTCAGAGAGTACATCAGGTATCAGGTTATATGAACACTCAGATCTGGAGACATATTTGAATAGATTCAAACACATTATTCAAGTTCAACTTAAACATTTACCATGATGAGAGAAGAGTGAAAAACAAAAAAAGTCAGTACACCGTGAGGTACTTTGTACGCCTATCCATGATTCTGGTTAATACTAGGGACAGAAATCCCATAGAGTACAGAAGTGCTCACTCACATCCGACAGGGTAAGGAAAATTAAAAAAAAGAAAAAAAAAGAAGGAAAGTTACTATTGTAGCTCATGAAAAAGTAATCACATGGTGCTCTAAGGTGCACCTGCATGCTTCACTCCACAGCCATACCAACCTGAAATGCTTTCAGGTTGCTGCTTTATCTTGTAGCTTCTCCCAGGGAATGGATGTGTGACACAAACTGCAGATTTTAGTACATTTTTGTCTCCTCTTTTCTTTGGCAGAGCGTGAATCATGCTCTCAATTGCATGGTGGAGTCATCGGCAGAACTCCCACATAGGCACCGCTTGTACCCATTCAATCCGACTTCAACTTAAAATATAAACTGACTGTGAATGTTCACTCCATATTGCCATGAGTACGTAGACCTTCAGTCCAGAAGGGGAGCACAGCATGGATCTTCCAATGCCGCAAAGTCACACAAATAAGAGGAAGCCGGGCAAAACGTGCAGAGGAGGAAAAACACAAAGGAGTCATGGTGAGTAAACCCCCCTGCAGAGATTGGAGAGAAGCGAGAGGCAACAGCTCTGAATTTTCCATGAGTGAAAAGATCCTCAGCGGTAATCCCGGGTCTGCTGTTGATTCCCAGGCTTTGTTTGACAAACTTTTCTGCTTTAACGTCCCATTGAAGATCCTCTCACATCCAAACCTGGAGATCCTCTTTCATCTCCCTCCACGTCCTCCGTCCTGCATGCGGGCCCCTCGTTTCCTGGTCACATGTAACCAAGATCTCTATTGGCAGAAGGCATTTCTTTTTATAGCCTTTCATTAGAAGGCTGTCATTTCAATTAAGTTTGGATAAAAACAGCAGATGGTCTTTATTTGCTGCACATTTGGCAGACGGTGACGGCGTGCACCTGAGGATTATTTATTGGATGATGAATTAATGTGAATTACGGCTGCTGCCTCCTTCGAGAAATCACAGCTAACACTGTACACCGAGTCGGGCATCTTTAATTAAGTCCCGCTGAATAAATAACATGTGTTTATGCCTGACCCTGGAGACAGCCTTCTCACTGTGAGAACCACTGCAATAATCTGACCTTTCTTTTCAGAGTTCTCATGGGCTCATGGGCCGCAGCTGTTTTAAATATGACACAATGCCTTTCTATTTGCCGCTTTTTTATCTGTCCCTGGCTGCGCTAGTGAGCTCTGGAGCACAACGCACTCGTTTCTCCATTAGCAAAACGGGTACGAGGCAGTCAGACAGTGGAAATCTCCTCCACACTGAAATCTCTCTCTCTCTCTCTCTCTCTCTTGCGAAATGGGCTCGTCCTTTGTTTTTATAAGCTTGATTCAGTGTACCCGTCCTTTCCATTTGTTTGTTGAGTTTCGAGTCGGACTTAAAAGCCGAGCCAAGCTTTTTACAGCACGCTGCCGCTCTGCACAGAGGGAGGAGATAGCCGGCTGGGCTGCCTGGGGCACGCGGGCACCGAGGACATCCGCTGTGAAAGGCAGCTGATAGTCTGCGGCAACAGATACAGCCCTGAGTCACTCTGTTGTGGCTACGTGCGCAGGCCCGGCAAAGTTTACAGCCGGGGTTTGCCGCCTGTTATCATTCATACGTCAACATTTTGTTTGACTTGTCTGCAACCTGTCTTCACAGTGTCTCAGTGTCCATCCACTGCTTAATTACAAGGTCAGAATGTGAATGGGTCACCTTGAAGCTTCAACTGACAGCCTGATGAGAACAAAAATCTGTCTGGTCTCCCTCCCTGGCTTACTTCTCTACATCATACACATACAATTTACCAACTACTTGATTTGGAGTTATGAATCATTCAGTTCAGCGCAAGTACTCCCCTCGCAGACTGCACAGTCACCATTGCTTTCATTCCCAGCTAAGGAAACTGTCAGAAGCAAGGCAACCTGTATAAATGTGTTCCTGTTGCACATTGGATAGACTTGGGCATTGCAATGAGTTTTGGACTGTGTGTAATAAAACGAAAAAAAAATGCAGCAGAGGTGAACGATTTCCAGTTTAAAAGTTGTAAAATGTAAAAGTAAGTCAGTGCAGTTTCAATAAAGTGCAAATAAAGATACATGAAAAGACATGCGCCCATATTTCTCACAAGTGGACATTGGATATCAAATCTAAGATATTATATGAAGAACAATAATCTTTAAAAAAGGTGTTACTAAAGAGATAAGAATATTCAGATCAAGTTAAGGCAGCATGTTCAGACTGCACAGGCAGACTAAAATCAAGCCACCAGTTGTAGCCGCCTTGTCAATTACACTTGCTTGTTGCTTTCATTTTGTTTGTTTTCCTGTCAACCTCTTTCCATTAACTCCATTACACCTTCAGCGACCTCCAGCAATCCCGCGCTGGTGATTTGCGACCCCATCAGATCCGAGGCGCTCCATCTCAGACTCACCTGTTCGAGGGCTCCACGGGGAGAAGCCTCAAAAAGACCCGAGCGGCCTGACAAAGAAATCCCATCAGCATCTGTTCCTCCTCCGTCTACAGCCTCACGTCCCGCTAATGTCTGCTTTCCTTGTTAGCCTAATCGCAACATAAATAAGGGGGCTACGGACTTGCAGGTAAACAAAAGCAGATGCTTGATATCACACAGACGGCCGCGCGCGGGATGGAGACGAGAGAAGTGGCAGCAACATTTAAAGTCTGTATCTGTTCTGCTCATCACAAGACTCGGGAATGAGGACCTCCCTGCCGAGGGGCTTTTGAACAGCCACAGCCCCGCGCATTTGAACCGCATGTAGCTCGCTGCTGTTTATCACAAGGATGCCGGATTCCTTGTCTTCCAACATCAGAGGTTAATCTGGTCGGAGACAGGCGCTAACAGGATGCTCTTTTTCCCCGGAGGCTCGCCCCCATATTATTCAGCTGGTGGTACTGGTTGTATTTTGTTCAACATTAACAATCCCGACCGGTGAACCTTTAAATTGAGGACGGCCGTGCTCTGTATCACCCCCCCCACTGCGGCGGCAGCGGGAACAGGGAGCAAAGTGACAATGCAGATCGCTCTGTCATGTTTTCTTCCTCATTACCAGCAGCTCCCCACTCCCCACCCGCTTTCATCCCTCTGCGAGTGCTCTCCATGAATCATAATCAAATCATATTTGCATATACGACACCACATACGCCCCACCTTTTTATAACAATACCGGATCTCTCAGCTGGTGTACACTCTGTTTCTGCGTGCGTGTCTCCTGAGACAGTTGGAGAAAGAAGCAAAAAAAAAAACAAAACACATAAACCGTAAGGGCATGTTTAAACAAGCGTCTCACGTCATGTTTGCATTGTTTGGCCCAAAACATGTGCAGTGTGTGTGTTCCGCCTGAGCCTATGCTGCTCATTTCTCTACCGCTGGGTTGTTGAAAATGTAGTCGTGCTAAAAGGTTGCCTCGTGACTGAACCGGGCCGTAAAACCAATATGACAAGTTAAAAACGCTAAAACGTTCCAGAGAGCTGAGAGGAGTTCACAGAGCTAGAGCTAGAACGACAGCCTCTTCCTGTTGTTGTAATTTTATAAGCCGGCAGCTCAGATAATGATCCTCCACCTGAGCAGCATCATTCATGTCATAAATGCACTTACCACTCGTCTTGTAAACAGCGCTACAGCTTTATTCCCTAATCACTGCGGGCTGTTAGATTCTAAAGATGAGCATGGCCCCTCTGACTCATATTACACCTCCATACGAGTGCAAGGCAGTAAGGGCACCCACGCTTCTCTGCCCCCCTCAGCTGTAAATCGCGCCTATATCGTAAAATACAAGCACAGCAGGGTGGATACTGGCCAGAGACTTTGGGCGGGCCGCAGGGGGACACGTGTGAACTTGGAGATATCAGTCCACTGAAGAGACAAGCCGTCGCTCTTGAATAGAATGATTGCTGATGATCTTTGCGCTATGCTATGCTAAGCTAAGTGAACTGACTAACTGGCTGCAAGCATCATAGCCTAACTGCCTTAACTGATTAAGTGCACCACATAGGAAGGTCAGGAGTTTGGCCATAGCTGGGTATTTTGTGTGTATTTTGCAAAAAGTTTGTAGGAGGATCTGACCGCAAGCTCTTACTGTTTACACCAGCATCTTTTGTTAAGAGTGAATAAATATTAAAAACTCGACCCCGCCCGCACACATCGGGGGGGGGGGCATACGCTCTGTGGAATTGCCGCGCTGCGTAGGTCCGATTAAGGAAACATGAGGCAGATTCTGTCTTATTTCTCCCCCTGCGGAGCGGGCGATTTCATGGCCTCCTGCCAAAAGCGTCGTTAAATGAGCATTCAAACCATTTTGTGATCCGTTTTAATTGGGAGCTAATGGACTGGAGGGACCTCATCTGCTCAGGTCCGGGAAAGCATGAGGTGAATAATATGACTGGAATGCTGTTACTGCGCATTGCTGACTCATCTGTGACACCAGCTTGGGAGGCTCTGCATGGGGAGATGAGTCAGTCTTGGATGGACTCGCTCGCCTGCCATAACGCTTGCCCGCTTCCCATTCATTCAGCTGCCGGGTCTCAACAGAAGGCGGCATGCGAGTGATAATGAAGCCAGTTAAAAAGTTGGAAGGACACAAGGGATGAAGAGAAGGGAGGGACACGTACTAAATACATTTCTGCTCAAATAATTGTTTTCTTAGCTTGTAAACAAATTACTCTTGGGAGGAATTTTCAGCTCTGGACTGGACAGCTCTCACAGCTATTTCATTGTGATCAGCCATCCCCCAAATTGACTGTGTCTGAAACACATCAGTGACTTGGACTGTGGAAATTGGGGCTTAAGCAGACCAAATAGCCATGTTATTACTGCAGGGACTGTTTTCCCGTCGTCCCCCCAAAATGCACATCATCCTTCCTTCCTTCCTGGTTCAAACATGTCTTTCCGCTTGTCACTCCCTGCAGGCCAGGAATCCAATTTAATGGATGTATTCTCACAAACCTGTTGCCAGTGATGAGGAGAAGGGAGGGGAGAGGATGGGGGGGGGGGGGGAGCAGTGATATAAAAGCAGAAGCCCTCTCCTCATTTTAATGAAGATCTTGAATTCCTTCAGGTGTACGTGGGTGGCAGTGCCAGTGCCTGCCAGCAGGCGGAACGTGAGGCAACAGAATCTGTAGTGGTGCGGAGGCAATTATTGTTGCAGTCACTAGAGCATAGCCCATAGATCTCATTAACAAGTCTGAAGCCCCCCCTGTGAAAGCAGCGCCGCCGAATGCAGTGACAGGAGTCAGTAGGAGGTGAAACTTCTGGATCGAGAGGTTACATGAGTGACTTTGAAATATAATTACACCATCACCGTTTCCTACATGCACTGTCGTTACCTTTAAAGTAGATCAGTAGCATACCTCTTCAGCTCATCGGAGCCCTTTCTTTATGCCATTTGAGAATTTCCGTCAATCTCCTGCATTTCCAAAGCGGTACAGGCTGCATACCCACATGCAAAAGATGTATGTGTGTACTAGTAAGTAAGGAACACGAGGACCTCATTTACATCTGACGTTGAAATGCAAAGCGCGTGCGGCACTCATTATCTGAATGAGGAGACACATGTTTATGCAAAATGTTAATGTGTTGGGATTGGCATATTGTTGGAATTGCCGGAACATCTGGCTATAGTCCTGGCCCACAATGCGATCAGATGTCATGGATGTGTGAACGCAGTCCATGCATAGACTGGACTAAACCAGCACAGATAGAAGGTATTGTTCACTAGCCTACATGCCAGTATGGTGACACACAAACTGACACAATGACCTATCCCAAAAGGATTTGTAAGCCTTTTTTTCACGTCAAAAACTTTCTACAGCCTGTAATTTTTGCATGGAAGCAGGGGCCGAGTTGCTGCCATGACACATTATTTACCATCAGTAGATCAGATCTCAATAAGGACACCACAGACTCAAAATAACTTAGAGTATCTGGATGCAGGCTGTATTTGAAGACCGGGTGTACAGCAAAGCGAGGTGTAAACGCTGCTGGCACGCGCACACACACACATACTCATTTCACACAAAGCGAGCGCTTACATTGTTCCCTTGGTCGCCAGTTCTGAAACAACATGCTGTGATGAATCTGCCCGGCAACAAAGAATAAAAGAGAAACGTTTTGTTCACATCCAGCGCCAGCATTTTAAAAGCATTACAATATCATTTATCCTATATGCGACGTGGCAACGACAGTTTGGCTGAGGAAGAGCCAAGCCTTTCCGGCTGTAAACTAAACACACTCCAGCTGTTGTTTCCCACCATCAAATGCATTCCACTAATCTGCATAAAAACATGAAATTCGACAAATGATTAATCGACGAAGGCAGTACGAACAAAGATGTGAGGAATGTGAAATGTAGCCCGTTGCTGCCTGAAACCAAACCCTTACCTTTAACGGTTCCTGAGTAGTTCATTGATAAATTGGGAGAAACTGACACAAGAGAATGACCAAAAATCAGTGTGCATTTCATTATATGTTGATGATGATCAGTTATTCAAAGCTTTTCATGTTCCATTTACAGCTTTGGTGACGAATAACGATTGTAACGACAGTCAGCATCACGATGAACGTGCAGACGATGTTTTCCGGCTCCCGGTCACCTGACTCACCTGAATGACATTTACATGGGAGCCGTCAGGGGAAATGCCCCAGCGTGGTGGTTTTAAATCTTACAAAACTAACTCACCGCGGCAAAACAACAAGCTACGGTATGATTCAGAGACGCTGCCAGTTCATATGTCTGCTCACATCTAGATCTCTCTTTTGTGACATTTTTCCGTCTCTGAATGACTCTCCTGTAAAGCAAACACGGCCCCATAAAGCACCACTCTGGTTCCTCGCTGATGAAGTTTGAGCCTCCGTGGCTGGCGTTTTTTTTTTTCTTTCTTTCTTTTTCTTCTTCTTTTTTTCCCCCTCAGATCTAGAGCACTTATGCGCATGCAGGGAAACAAGCCCGGGTAACTGTGCCGCAGAGAGCAGAGTGCAGTCACCGCCGCCACTCCTTCCTTTATAGCTCCTGTTTCATCGGGCCGGGGGGAACGAGGTCACGTCGCCGCCGTACTCAAAGGGACAATAATGATGCTGTCATTTTAGCACCACGGACGGCCACAATGGGGAGGATGATCATCCGAACTGACTATCCATAAAATACCACAAATTTCCTCCCCGCCTGCACAATAAGCCAGTGATTAGAAGCGACAGAGGCTTTCGGAGGAACCTTGCGGGCACTTTGATATAAAGGTTCTGAATAATATGTTGTGGCCCCGAGGCTGATTCATGTGTGCTGTGTGTTCATCGAATGTCGCCAGGAGATAATGCCAGAGTTGACCCCCTTTTGAGGAGACAAGGCCGTGCTTAGTACCCAGAATGAACCATCCAAGATTTGAAGAGAAAAAAAAAGCCACTTTGGTGCCATTGATCGCTATCCCGTCAGACTGTTAGTCTGTCTTTCAAAGACACTGGAAAAGTGTGTGTGTGTGTGTGTGTGTGTGTGTGTGCTCCAGAAGAATCCTTGACACTGTTAAGGTGTTTTCTTAAAGTCAGTGGTGCACATTAATGATAAATTATTTTTTAAAAATATGTTAAATTGCAGTGTTTCTCTTGAATTGAAACTTTCGTTTCTGCTTGTCCTATTGCTTTTAAAATGCCTATTTTAATCCACAATACATTTCCTTGCCTGTGTAAAGCACCATGCTTTGCTTCGTGTAAGAATGATGTTGTACAAATAAACCTGCCCTGCCTTGTCAAAATCCTTACGTTTTGAACGCAAACTATTATTTGCAAGTCATTGCATATTATTATGGCTGTAGGTAGGGAAGACGAGAAATGTGGTTGACTACTTTTCATCACGTCTAGCATAAGAAAAAAAGAAAGAAAAAGAAAAAAATAAAGCCAACAGGTGCCTGTGTACAAATCCAGCTGTCAGCGTGTAACATTACCATTCATTACCATTCATTTCTTTAACCTTTTTCCTAACCAAAGTGACGACAGCCTTTTCACTGTGAACCCTGAAAACGGTTGGCTGCCACTGCCTGAGCAGGGACTGAACCACAACTGGGCTTCAGGTTCCAGACATTCTGCCAGGATCACTGTATCACTCCCAACTGGAAATCCAATGGACTGATTAAAGATGAGTAACACAGAGCTGACAAGCCGGCAAAGCCCTCAAGTGGCAGCGAAGCCTTCACTGCCGCACCGCCCGCTGGACAACCGGGGATCTGAAACCCAGCCCGCTGCTCCATTTCTCAATCACTGTGCAATTCTGTTTCCCGGTGTAATGGGCATCGCCGCCTCACGCTGGGCCACGCATTTCCTCTTTTTTGGGGCTATAAGATGGTGTCCATGAAGCAGCGGTTGGTGGCACTATATCAGTCGAGTCACAAGATGCATTACCATCATAAAACCTAAGTAGGCTGTTAATGTGACACACCATCCACAGGGGCTCTTCCCATAAGGCATAGAATCCACATCCTGGAGTAACTAATCATTCCCCGTGTGCCCACAGCGCATTTTTCTTGTCCTGGGTCTACTCTCCGCCGTCCCCGGCATCAGCAATTTTCAATAACTGCTTCATCTTTTCCGCCACGTCTCCACGATCTTATTTTTAACTCCGACAGCGGACAGTATGGCAGCGTTTTCCACTTTCCCAGTTAATCTGCCGGTACATGAGGTGACCCTTTCCAGTTTTCCCAAAGCAGGCAACACACGGGGGAAAAAGAAGTCGGGTCTTTTTTGTTGTTTTTTTAAGCCAGGATAGAGGCACTGGACACTACAGAGGAGGATTTGTGGCTGCAGGAGGACTATGAGATTTGAGAGATAGTATGGATTTAGAAGATGGAGAAGACAGGGGAAATCCGCACAATCACTAAAATCAATCCCTGTCATTTGGCGAGCTCCGTGGAGACAGTTCAATCTGTTGCCTGAGAGACTCTTTTTTCTTTCCTTTCTGTCAGAGATCTAAGCCAGTTGTGTTCAAAATCCGGGGTGACACTTGACAAACTGTCATCTTTTTACAATCCCAGGTCCATAAAAATTGTGCCAGCAGCCATGTGTGCGTCACCGCTCACAATATCTTCATGATTGATCGCACCATGGGGAAATGTGCATGTTCCTCAACAGCAATGAAAAACATAAAAGACAGTTTTCAAAAGTGTTAATAAATGGTGTTATCAGAGAAAGTGAACACATCCATTTGAAGTCGGAGGAGTAAGTCCAGTGACACTGAGAGACCATTGTTTTCAGCAATGGGGCCTGAATGGCACGGTTTCCCCTTTTAAGGGGTTAGAAGCAGTAGTTTAAAATCGTCTGACATCGCGGACTACCTCTGGATTTACTGTCATGACAAGTAAAGTTAATTTTCCTCAGAACTCAAACCCATCAAATCTATCACAAAATCTATCGCAACTGTTTGAATGTTTGTATTTAGCCCTAAACCCTAACCCTAATCCTAATTCTATCCCTAATCCTAACCCCCAAACCTTATTTCTTCCTTCAGATTTAATTTTAGTTTCTGGCACAGTCTTCAATCGGATGTTTGTTTCTGGTTGTGGTTTAGTTCCACTCGCTCCTCTCGTCACATATTTGATGAGGTGGCCCCCAAGTACGAGGCCCAACAGCTTCAGATTACTGTAAGAGGAAAAGCGTGTGACGCAGTTTGTCCGCAAAGCTGACAAAACTATTGTGGCAATTATAACTTTGAATGCAGCGACTTTTTTGAGACTTTTCAAAATGGTGGAATCGCCCAAAGGTTTCTCTTTTTTTCTCTTTTGTGAAGGTCAGCTGGACAGCAATGTCGGCAAAGAGATGAAACCGCAGCATGCGGAAAACCAAAACGAGGACTAAAGGTTAACCTCATGAACCCGCCTCTCGGCCGAACACGCTTCCACGCGATTAAGGCCCACCACTTAGACATAAACACGGCATTAACTTTTTCATAATTGGTTTTGCTGGGCAGCGAAAAGAAAAAAAGGAAGCTGTCATCGGTAAGACAAAGGTTGTTTTTAACGCGCTCCCTCCGACTACAGCCACCATTCGCGGCCAGGAAAGGGGCGCCATTAAGTGGGTTATCATTCTCTATTTGTGATCTATTATGGGTTAATGTGTTTTGCAGCCCGGGGCCTTGTTTTTCTAGCCGTGCGTGTGATGCATGGACTTCTTAACAGTTGTGTTACCCTGCTGGAGCACGATTTCAAAGTATTGCGAGTTTTCTATTGACCTTCCGTTGTGGCGTTTGTTTCCCCGCCGTACGGGGGGAGAGCAAGAGAAATGTGTCCTGTGCCAAGCCATCCACTGCGCTGCAGGCAAAGCGGTCGCATCACCATAATTATATCGATTTTGAAAAACCGCGGTGGGGTGGCGAAGGAAAATGACACAAATCATCATCATCAAGAGACATGAGCAATTCTTCGGCTTGCGGACGGATAGTTTACAGAAAGAAAAAAAAAAATCTGGCGCACATACATCACTCTGGGCCCCGCTCACAGGGAAGCATTTTTTTTGTTTGTGTTAAGCATTGGTGTTAGGATTTCGGTCGGCGGATGTTTTTCTCAGATTAATGCTCACCTCAAGGTTTTAGGACCTGGGAGTGTGAGTGGGCGGGGGGGGCTGCGCGGGGGCAAAGAGGCTGGTTTCGAGCAGGAAAAAACACATAGGCTGAGAGTGGACTGCGCCCGCAGCCGTCTCGTTCGTGGCAGGTTGGAATTACAAGATGATGAGTCTTGTTTTTTTTTTTTTTCTTGGCACGCCATCATTAGGACAGCAGCCAGCCGCAGTGGGGAGATTCAGAAGTGGTTTGCCGGTTAGAAAATTCCATTGCGTGAGATTGTTTTTAGCCATTAGAGAATATTGCGCATGTTTAATTCAACTGAGGATCTAGGTTTTGGTGTTGCGCGCAGCAACTGGGGTTCAAAGCGCTACTTACGTCTGTGTTATTACGTTACCTAGAAATTACAGCGTCCCATTTGGGGTGGAGTAATGATCATCATTATCAGCATCATTTACTTTACATAATTGACATTATGGCATTGCCAAGCACAAACACCCATCACTTCTTACACGCATTAAAATAGACGGAGCCAGGCAAGGTGTTTGATGGACGGATATGGGGGTGGCAGTGATTTTCTTTTAGAAGGTGAAGGCCGGGGGATGCCATGCGAGGAAGCTTTCACATTTCCAACAACAGAACCGGTTGCAAACCATTGGGATATAACGTCGACAGTCGATCTAGACAAACAAACACCTTAATGCCGTTTCATTGTGTGTAACTTTTATGCCAGCTTTATTGCATGAATACGAAAGCCGGGCTGAAGAACAAAGGGATTGTTTGTCTTTCTCTCCCACTCTGTGTAGGTGTGTCTGTGTGCGCATCTGTCAATTAATCTGCCGTACCATATGAAGTGAAAATAAAACTTTGAAATCAATACAAATGGGCATCCTGGCCCAAACAAGTTTTTATTGAATCACACCCACCTGCCACCTCTCTCACCCTCTCCTCTCACATTTCCTGTTAATAAAAAAACCTCTATTGAAGTAAAAGAATAAAAAAAAAGATTTGGTGGCATTGCTATGTAATCATGGTGCTGTGGGCAGTGTCCTGACACCACCTCATGGGATTTTTCGCAGGTGAAGATTTCATTTTTCTGATGCTATCTGGAGCCTATAATGCCCAGGACATGGTTGCTAAGAGCAGCTTTAATAGCTACATTGGTGGGAAGACAAGAATGTGTCATGTTACTCAACCTCTGATAGTGATAAGAGACTCAGAGCCACATGTTAACACAAATAAATGTGTGTATATATATATATATATATATAAATGCTCATATGTTATAGGCCTGCACTCATAATTTGGATTCCATAAAGTACTTTGTTCCCTCATTTCCTTAGAGTATTTCTCACACAAAGTGGATTAAAGCACACTCAACAACTCTTTCTGCGCCGCAATAGCTGGTGGGTACTGTTGAGCTAGATGATAAGCTTATTTACCAGATATTTTAATGGTGACACTTAATTTAGTCCAGTCAGTGTGGAATAATTGCGACCTCGTGGTGCAGTCCATTATTCGGAGGAGGAATGTCAAAGTCTCCCAGAGGCACAGAGTCTGGCCCTGCTATTAAAGTTTGCGATTCGTTCACAAAAAGACAAATGTCAAGTCAGGTGGCGGAGCGAAGCATTGTGGCTGAAGCGGCTTTGTCCTCACGGTGGCAACAGTACCATGGATATGGAGCTCAGGGGACAGTTTATTCTCCAATCACATTCACTGGGTCTATTAATCTATACCGGAAAACATACATCAAACAACATTTTGCAGTGACATGCAACCAGTGAGAATCCGGGGTAATGCTGCTTAATTTTCCCCAATGAGAGGGAATCTGAACTCTATCCTTCTACAAATATTAGTAAGTTATTATTATATTGGAGTTAGTACGTATACCAAAACTGCTTATAGGAACTCCGTCTTTGACTTTGCCTACACCCACTGGCCACAGACTGAAAAGAAAGTATCTTTAAAATAGAACTTTAATAGAACTTTTTGTCTAATTTGTAAAAGTAACACATGGAACTCAAGTATCCCGGGGAAAATGTATTCTCACAGTATTCAATAACAACAGGAAATGACAATATATCATAACTAATGAATCCATCTGTACGACAGTAACAATAATAAGAGTTATTGTCAAACAGATAAAGGATTACAGGCCTGGTAAGTATGTGAACCTTTCACCTGAACCCTAACAATGCAAAACCTTGTCACAAAAATATTGAAATCCATGGAAACTTTTGATCAAATTCAAATTAAGATTACATTATAGTGCAGTGCGGTTCTGTGCATCATCATTTTATTGCCATTTTATTGCTAGTAGAGGAACTGCTGCATCTTCGCCGTCCTATAAAAATGTCATGAGATGGTTTGTGTTGCCATTTGGCACTATATAAATGAAATTACTTTAAGTAAGTCACCACTGGGAACCTGTGGGCCGGGAAAAAAAACCCAACAACATATTGACGGTTTGCTCGAGTCAAATGTGTGATGATCTCTGCTTTCAAACAGTTTCTCTCATTAGTACTTGGAGCAGCCCTGGCACGGTGCCATCTGACCTGGTGTTAACCTGCTGTCTGTCCTGCTCCGAGCGCTGGATTCCTCACCTTGTCGGTGTCGTGGCTCGCATCCTCCCGACAGCAGTAGCTGCCACAGGAAGCCCGTGTAAATCTATTCCCCGTGGGGGTTCAACCCATTAGAATAAATAGGCACCAGTGAAACACACGCCCCTCCAAAGGCTTATCCCTGGTAGCCACAACCTGCCCGCATGCGGCACGGTATTAACTCTGACACCTCTTTATGTGCAAGGCACATTTCCAGCTGTTGTATAGTGCTCATCAACAAGCACAGACACACAAAGGCACACAATTCCCGGCGGAAATCTTCCATTAGACATCCAGTGGAGTTCAAAGGAAGGAAAAAAATGATATCCATAATCCTAGCGGTGGTTTAGTGTTGTTGAGGTATTTAGAGAGGAGGGGTTTGTGCTGCAGAGATCCATGCACGGGCTTTGTGCTACAATGTTGACTTGTTAATGATACCTCATTTGCCTTTCATCTGAGTCAAATGAGGAGTGAATCTGTGGGATTAGCCAGGCGAGAGCTGTGCCTTCAGCTGTGGTTTATAAAAGTGGGATATTCTTTAATTTCACCAACCGAATTTTAATCTGACGGCTCGAGGGTTTCGCAACATCAGGTGTATCCGTCCCTAAGAATGTGTTCTCACAGAAACTGCAATCACGCATTTGTGGGAATTTGGGAAAGTAATGATGCGTGCAGTCAGGACATTGACAAACAGTGCGATGCATGCAGCATCACTTGTCATTCATCTTGATGAGCAGTCCCCCTTTAAACAGAGACAAATCCAACCGTGATGATAACGCCAGACAGGGAGGGTTGATGCTTTAGACAACAGCTGTGCAGATTTTTGGATCAATGTTCGCTGTCTGAGCTGCCTCCAAATTCCGGCTGAGCAATCAATGCTTTTTACAGCGTCGGCTGAATGAGAGGAATTTTCAAATCACAATAACTGAATTGAAATGACAACTTGTATCCTTTTCACACTGGAAACAAGCACCCATTTACATCAGGTTTTTGTCCTCAGACAGGTCAAATGAAATCGGTTTTCTACAGCAATGATGATGTGTGTTGAAATTATGAAAACTGATGAGTAAATACAGCATATCAGGTCATCAGCCATCCATCCATTTACAGTACTTGTTGTGGGGGTCATTTGGAGCCTACATACAACACAAATGCTAACTCCTCGTATAACTTAGAGAAAATCGAAATATGTGCTGCTACTGTTGTGAAAAGTATGATTTTATTTTTTCCATTTCCATTTCATGGTTGTCATGTATAAACAAGGTTAATGAGTGATTAATTTTTGTCTCTAATATCCTCTAAATATTCTGTCCTGGGCAAATCTATATGGATCCATCTCGCATACTTATGAGGGTTAAGCATGCCAGCAGCTTTCCCACCTCTGACTAGAAGGAAGAGGGAGGGCAGAGATATAAATAGCAGCTTGTCCTGTGAGCTCAGTCAGCAACGATGCTCACAATCTGTCAGAGTATGAATCCACTGCTGGCCCCCTCCTTTCATTGCCTTTGAATTTTTCCTCACGGTGAACAGGTTATTATCTCGGCTCGGGGACCAAACCGGCATCGGGATTGCTTTTTCCAGTGAGCGTGGGCCACCCCGGAGGCGGCTCACACCCCAAATCGTGGGTTTGGGCTCGCTCGCTCGGGGTCGGGATCCCGGCCAAAACGACACGTCCGGGGTGGTCGTTTTTTTCACTTTCGGCGAGGGTTAATATCTCAGCTCCGGGACCACACCCGGCCTCGGGAATGCTTTTTCCAGTGAGCGTTGGCCACCCCGGAGGCGGCTCACACCCCAAATCGTGGGTTTGGGCTCACTCGGGGTCGGGATCCCGGCCAAGACGACAGGTCCGCGGTGGTCGTTTTGTTCACTTTCGGCGAGGGTTAATATCTCAGCTCCTGGACCACACCCGGCCTCGGGATTGCTTTTTCCAGTGAGCGTTGGCCACCCCGGAGGCGGCTCACACCCCAAATCGTGGGTTTGGGCTCGCTCGCTCGGGGTCGGGATCCCGGCCAAAACGACAGGTCCAGGGTGGTCGTTTTTTTCACTTTCGGCGAGGGTTAATATCTCAGCTCCGGGACCACACCCGGCCTCGGGAATGCTTTTTCCAGTGAGCGTTGGCCACCCCGGAGGCGGCTCACACCCCAAATCGTGGGTTTGGGCTCGCTCGCTCGGGGTCGGGATCCCGGCCAAAACGACAGGTCCGGGGTGGTCGTTTTTTTCACTTTCGGCGAGGGTTAATATCTCAGCTCCAGGACCACACCCGGCCTCGCGATTGCCTTTTCCAGTGAGCGTTGGCCACCCCGGAGGCGGCTCACACCCCAAATCGTGGGTTTGGGCTCGCTCGCTCGGGGTCGGGATCCCGGCCAAAACGAGAGGTCCGGGGTGGTCGTTTTTTTCACTTTCGGCCAGGGTTGATATCACAGCTCCGGGACCACACCCGGCATCGGGATTGCTCATTCCAGTGAGGGTTCAGCGAGGGTTAATGCAATATAAATGCATTAATTTGATCTTTAAATGGGCACTTCCCCTTAATGACATTATCATGTAATCAAATCCACAAATTACAAGTATTAACTGACATGTAATATGAACGTCTGAGGAATGACAGAACCCTTCTAAAGTATCTTACTTATTTAGTGAGATATGTAGTTTCCATTTCTTACTCTGTCTATTATGCAAGATAAGAAAGCATTCAATCATCTCTGGAAATAGCAGCCTGCATGATATGTCCATGGGACATACTATGATTGTTTTCACATAATAGAAGCGCTATGGGATAAATGTCTCTCATACTATATTAGTAATAAGCCTCATCTAGCTTACAGCGTCCATAAAATGTTGAATTTTCTCAGCGGTTCCACTCCTTTAATTTTATTTATATGACGTTTAAGATGGGTTCTTATCCAGACGCTCGTCAGCGCCAGCTGCAAAAATCCCTCCTCACCAAAGCCCTTGTGTGACTGGGTCTGTGAGGCCAGGGACAGCTTCCTGCTTTGCCCATTTGGTAATCCAGCCTGGATCATGTTTATAAACCAGTTATCCCCTGGCCACCGACCCCAAGTCCACTCTCAGAGTCTGTCTCATATGTGAGTGCTTTCACTTTGAGTTTTCAAGGATGCAGTTTCTATAAGTCTGCAATCCGTGTTTGAGGCAACAACCCACTAGTCCTTGAATCGAGAGATTGAGATATGGTAAGACGTCACGTGTGTCTGCAAAATCTGCCTATTTGTCTGCGCGAAAGTGACACTTTAATGGTGGTATATTTTGGAATGTTTCTACAACCTATGACCTATGAATTAATTTGTCTCCATTGCTTTTTCTTCTCTCTTTCTTTTGTCAAACATACCAACATAAATGAAGATGCACAGACACAGATCTAAAGGAGGGGTGCTGTAGATGTTGTAGAGCACTGTTATTTTGACATTTTTGAATACAACAATTGTATTCAACCTTGGGTCCAATCCCAGACCTCTCTTGTAGGGGACGAGGGTGACTACTGGTTGGCGTTGTAGAGAGCTTTGTGTGTTCGATACAACTAAGCCAAAAAGGTCCCTGAATCAACCTCATTTACAGTTGTTTTTCCATTCATTGTACCACGGATGAGCACATGCCAGTCTCCAGCTGTGAAGCTGCATTTCATCAGATTTAATTTACTTGAATGTGCCTCCTGGAATTGCTCCTGTGAGTTTACTGATTACATCACTTTAAGGAACAGCTCTCTGGTCACAGGTTTATCACTCTCCTTGAAAACAGCACAGTTTCGCCATTTTTAAATTAGCAGTAAGTAGAAATTCATAATTTCATCATTAGAGGAATTCACTATGGTAAAGAACTAGAGGTGTGATTTCATCTGGATTATAGCATGACGTCAGACACCAAATGCAATGCTGGAATACTTTAAAACCAGGTTTTCATTTAACTCTGGAAATGCCGACCCACACAAGATGGTACCAGAGCTTAAAAGGCAAATGGCATGAGGTCAGAATTTACATGGCTAGTACTGGGAAATGCAAGGAGGGGACTAAGGCACAGAGATGGACCCAGAGACAGTTCTGCAGCTGACAGGCAGCATACAACACCCGGGACAGAAGGTTGCTAGGTTTTCCGGGTCGGGAGGCAAGTCAGGTTTCCAGGGCAGGTCCATCACAAGGTCCGAGGCAGGAGACAGGTTGGGTTACTGGGACAGGATGAAGCAGGGCTGGTCAGGAACAGAGCAGGTCATCAACGGGGAGTCAGCCCGACAGTGAGTGCTGAATTCAGGCCTGAAGCAAAGACAATCTAGTAATGAGTGTGTGCCTGCGACCCGGGTATATACTGAGGTGCAAGGGTACAGGTGAGAGACTGTGGGTGGCAATTATAACGTTATGAGTGACTTATTTTGTTACCTGATACGGTCCATAAAATTGTGATGATGTTTTGGTCGGTGTGTTTGCACTTCCGAGCGTAAGCAACGGTGAAACGATAGCGCTTTTTGACCTTTTAAATTACCATAGCTAACATCATTCTCAATTGTAATTATTCCCCTCTAGTCACTGGTGAAAATCACTATGTTATTTTCCATGTGTGCTTTCTTGTTAGTGCGGAACAGCCGCAGCCTCTGCCACCGTTCTGAAGAAACTGACAAAGTGAGAATAATGAATAAATAGTTTGCTATTGTACTGCAACTACCTCCCACTACTGTTGACCTTGCTTCTCCTAGCACAACACCATGTGTTTAAAACTATTAGACCACAATCGGTAAAAACGCCTGTCGCATTCTATTGTGTATATATAGGCACCTGGCGGCAAACATTACGCTTAACTCAAAAACACTGATTTGGTTTCATTGTCAGCAAGGTATCTGGTAAATGTAAATCTGCGGAAGATTTTGTTTTCAAGACAAACCTAATGTTAGAAAGGGATATATGGATTAGTAGCTGAAGTGTTGAGTACTCCTTGAACAAGAAGTGCTCGCAGTCAGAGTAATAGTAAGAAAAGAATAGAGAACAAATTTTGTAGTATCATCAGTCCTTTAGACTTTAGACTTTAGACTTTAGACTGAACTTTATTGATCCCTTTGGAATGACTCCCTGGTTTATGTATGTATGTACAGGCTGGAAATATATCCGTCCATATCTGCACACTAAAATGTATGTACATCTGCATATATGTACATTTTGTACATTTTGTGTAGATATAATACAGTTGGATTATGTTTTGTATGGGTTGCCTCTGGTCTCTGTTTTTGTGTGTGTGTGCAAGTAAAAATGTTTTTCTCTGTACACTTGGACCCCCACAGAGAAAATAAACGCATCTTCATTTTTCTTTTTTTCCAGACTTGTAGCTATAATTTACTAAAGCATAAAAACAAGCTTGGATTGTTATAATTACTGTACATTCACTGTCGTTTATGTTAGTATTTATCCAAGTATGTTTAGAGAACATGCTGACTTCCAAATTCCCCCCTTGACTGGGGATTACTTTTACTATTCTATATTCTATATTTATTTCATTTTCTATATTTTATTTTCTTCATCTCTTAGGCATACTTATGCCTTTCCTGCTTAAAGAACTGAATAATGTGGAGACAATAATCCTGCGGCGACCTGGAGAAAGAGCCTGCTCCTTTAGGTGGTAAGATTTCCAACAGAGAATCATAGAAACCATCCAATTAAACCAGTAATGAAATCAATTTGACAATTAAGCAGGAAGGAGCAGGTGGCTGTCCACACACTTGGCTGAAAACCCTGAAAATCACTTCCTTGAAGCTAATGAGCTGAAGGAGGAGTGGTCTCTCAGTGCAAATATAAAGGGCCAGTGAACAGAATTTACTAGCCTCTAATGGTGAGGTTGCAGAATGCAACCGCGCAAACACCTCTTGGCTCACACTGCTTTACGGTGAGAAGAAAGTGATGTTGTGAAATAGTAAGTAGTATAGGAACATCACTGATCTGAATGTGTGTTCCTTTTGAGGATACAAAAACACAACAGTTTGTATTTCAGTTGAATATATGCCACTGAAAGCATGTTTGAATATCAAATCACATTTT
This sequence comes from Karalla daura, assembly GCA_029224185.1. NCBI lineage: Eukaryota > Metazoa > Chordata > Actinopteri > Chaetodontiformes > Leiognathidae > Karalla > Karalla daura. The sequence continues at coordinate 4,099,253 of CM055199.1, read as the reverse complement.
ACATACTATATCTTGAAGACACATGCATATTTTCATGAACAATGTATAGAGAATGATGTGTGATAAGTGCTGCAAGTAACGTTTTATAAAAGTAAAATAATACTGTAATGTATCACTGTGATTATCCATAATACCTTCTGCAATGTACCTGAATTTATTCACAATTAAGAAGATTTCTAACTCCCCAATGACACCCGTCTTTCCAGAAGCAGAGATTAGTAATAGAATAATAATAATAGCACCATTAAATTGAAGAAATACCAGAGGGGCTGTGGCGCTAACACCAAGCTAATATCAAGCTAACACTTTGCTAATTGAGCGGTTTGACAGAGGAGAGAGGAAAAGTGAGATTAATTAGCAAAAATTCTCAAGCCCCTCTTGGTCAGTCATGCTGCTTGAAACAGGAGGAGAGGGGAGACATCTCTGCGTGTGTGTTTTAATGGTTATAAAGCCAATTGTGTTGCTGCATGTTAGCCTTCAATAGTGTGCCAAAGAAACAATCAAATTGTTGCCATTATTTTGATGAAAGTAACTATTGAGCCCGACAGACTCAAATTTTCAAATCAATAATTATTACCACTTTTTGATAACAACAATCAAATTCAGTACTTACTGTATATAAGGTGAGCAACTGGTTAAAACTTGATACATTCACCCTCAAAGTTTTGACACTGTAATTCAACATATCCAAACATTTATTTATTTACACCTTGTCAGAACAATGCCCACCTAGTGTAGTTATTTTCTGCTTTAAGCTGAAAGGAGTCGTATGTACCCTTCACCTCCTCACTACCTCCGCTGCAGAGTGCTTATCAACACTGGCCCCGATCAGCCGAGGGAGTCCAGCTGAGACCGTGACGGACTGCTGGACCAGGGGACAGACGGACAACACAATGACCCCTGAGCGGATAATCATCGGTGTGTGAACGGTGATGGAGCTGCACCAGCTGTGGCTATGGTCCCTGAACACAGCGCGGGGCCTTCTCTTTCAGGACTGTGACCTCCGGGCACTTTGTAAAGCTCTGTGGAACGCACGCTGCCAAATGCTTAAAGGTACAGTAGACACACAGGCTTGTGTTGGAGAGGACACTCGCTGACATCGTTAGCTTCTACAGACACACAAACACGCTCACACGCACACGCACAAACACACTATGTGTGTGACTGAAATCCTAAAATCCTATGTGCCACAGCAGACAACCCTTTTGCTATGTATGTGCCAATTTAAAGTGAACATGTGGACTTCTCCGACACAATATGATATAGACACAATAATGTATTTCTAATCCTTTAGATACTCTTTTTCATAAATGATATTGAGATTTCGGGAAATAGTGAAAGACTATGCTTTTTTTCTCAATATGAGATTCAGACAGTCAGTGTATATTTTGCAATTCAGTTTTTGAGGCCGGCTGTTTAAAGCATGCAAATCCAGTTTGAAGAAAGTGAGGTGAATGACTAGTGATGACAAGTGACCAATGTAACATTGTAGGGGATTCAGAGGGTTTTAAAGGAACCCAAATGGAAAAGAAATCAAAGTAGACTAGTCTGAGAAACAAGCTTTTAGTTCAGACTGCAGATAATTGAATTAAGAAAATGATTCCACTGCACGGTTTCACATCCTTACAACTACTCATTATGTCAAATATTATACGATATAACAGAAAAGCAACAGTCACAACGGTAATAGTCCTTGCAGCACTGAGCAATGAGCTGTGCAGACAGGAAAGCCATGGGAAACGGGTTAACAGGTTCACGCCTGTCTAATTTGAAGGGCAGCTCTCTTCTCCCCTCTGCTGGACGCTATAAGAGGACCTTGTGCCATTCCAAAGATCAGCAAGTGGTAGGAGTGTGCCACACTGGATTTGGGCTGTAAAACCTAAGCCTATTTCTTACCCCCTTTCCAACCAATTGATGTTGCTACTGGAGCTCATCCCAGCACACATAGGGTGATGGCAGGGAACACACCCTGGAAAGGCTGCCAGTCCACAAGCCTCCATTTGAATATATTATGCATGTATGAACTGTTACTTGTCTTTGGTAACGTTCTGCTCTATGCCCTTTTTTTTAACGGAATACTTGTCCATGTTAGAGAAAATAGCAAGCCCTTGGCTCTGTAAGTCCATTTATACCTGTCGTACCTGGCTATAACCATTGTTGGGATCGTGCAGCTGGGTTTTTTCAAGAGTTTGTTCAATGAGAGAATGTTTGCCTTTTGAAACAATCAATGAAAGTATTGTGTCAGAATCCAATCAATGAGGTCATGAACCAGAAAATTGAAAACAAAGCGCCAAAAGCCCCAAAAATACTTCATGGAGCTTATTATTTCTCATGGCCCAGCAGTGAAGGCGGGACCAGAGACCTGATTATGAAATTGATTTCTGGCTGATGACTGATTGGTTCAGGTCTGTTTCAACTGAGGCCTTCTGGTGCAGCAGCAGAATTGGGAAATGTGAAGTTTCTCGACTAAAAAAACCTTGGGGTTACTTGCAGACAGCTGTATTCATGAAGATTTTTCTAGGTTTCGGCTTTGTACTGATGGCATAAAGTCCTTTGATATAAAAAAGATAAATGCAGCTGTAAAAGAGAGAGGGGGAAAAAGAAAACCTGATGAATGCAGTGTAGTTCATGGAAATTAAATAATAAGCGCTGCAGCCCAAAAAGATGAATTCCTATTTGAAGAGGTGAGTCATCCATCAACACATTTTGGAGGAGCTGAGTGTGTGTGTGTGTGTGTGTGTGTGTGTGTGTGTGTGTGTGTGTGTGTGTGTGTGTGTGTGTGTGCGTGTGTGCATGCGTGTGTGTGTGTGAGAGAGAGTCCTTAGAGACGGCTACAGGCCTGATCCTGACCGTCACAGGGAGGGTGTCTGATAGCTTTGTTCTGCTGTAGGGCCTCAGTCTGGGGTCACTCCAAGTCAAAAGACAAACTTATCCTCTGTGACCTCCCTTTTTTTACCCCTCTGTATCATGAAACATTTATACGGCTGTGAATCAGCTTTGAGGATTATAAAGCCCCCATTCACAGGGCAGAACCGACAGGTCTGGACAGCCCATGTGGCCCCGGGCAAGACTTTCTTTGGGGGTCCCACTAACTTTGCCTGGAGCTCTAAAGTAAGAGAAAAGCAAAACTATATGAAAACATTTCAGTTCTTATTTCACCACAATGTCTCAACAACACGGCGCTTCTATTAAACTCGCGACCATTCAGCAGATGCTCATGATTTGCACCTCAGACCTAACATCAGAGGTCTCAGTCATACAAAACCTTCTCAGACCGGCAAAGAAAAACTCAGGGCGACACAGCTCTCGACGACAAGCCTGTTGGCAGAACAACAATGACCATCTCTCAGCAGCATTCACGCAATTCTCTATAACCTAAAACGGCAGCAAAGCTGTCTTGGTGTATTGGCAAATAAATGCCAGGGAGGAGGTGAGATGTGAATGAGCTATATTCAGCCCTGATTCCCCAAAACTTTTGGATGCCGTGTCAAACATGAAACAGAATGGGATATTTTTCTTATTCCTTTTGGCATAAGCTCAATTGAAAACAGTGCAAAGATGATATATATTTGAAGTTCTACCTCATACACTCCATACACACACAAAAAAAACTCATTCTGAAGTGAACGTCAGCAAAGACAAGTTCTCCTGGCCACAGTGCCTTTTGCTGTTTCCATCTGTTTTTCCCTTTGTCTTTTGTTCTGTGAGTGTGTGTGCATGTGTGTGCGTGTGTGGGCGTGGTTTTTCCTGCCTGGTAACTCCACTGATTGAGGCTCATTCATCTCACCTGCCCAGTCTGCACACCTGCCTTCCATCAAGCCAACAGTACATCTTGTCCCGTTCCCCCTCCATTCATCACGCCGCCTGTGGAACACACTGCAGCACTCCACTCTTGAAGCATCACCAGGATTTCTGGTCCGGTTTCCCCCTCATGTCGTTGCTGCAAACTAAGTGCAATTTTCTTTCCTGTGCACTCAAAGACCATCACTCATGTGCCGGCCTGTTTGTTTACCTGCTATCTCCGGCCAGCCCGGCCATTGCTCATCACCCCGGTGCACTCTGCTTCAGCCGGTGATCTCCCCTCTCATTCTGCTATCATCTCTCCTACTATCCCTTTGAAGGGGATACCCATTCCTTCATCATCATGGGTTGTGTGGCTGCTTGTGGACTAATTCCACAAAACGGTGGGGGAGTTGTGGGATGTTCCAGAAGCACATGTTTGGAAGGTTCCATGACTTAAGACTATTATGAAACTAACCTCATTGATAGTATAATGGCTGAAAGACTCTAGATTATAGAGACGTAATGCTATGAATTAATCTGCAATTTTAAGACACACATTTGATAGCCCTGGAGACCACCAGCAGGCAGATATTTATCCATTAAGACATTGAGAACTTTGAGGCAGAACACAGAGTTACACAAGACACCACTTTTTTAAGAGAGTTCAGAGGAATCAAGGTTAGATGTTCAAACCTGGACACATATTTCTCTTTTTCTGCAATAATATTGGTGAGTTTAAAAAGAAATGTGTCAGTAAGTTACACATTTATGCTTTTGAATATCATGCAGTCCATCTGATACTTGTTAATTACATTTGATCATTCAATGGAAGATAATTTCACCTGGAGTTACAGGTCACTGATAAAACAACAGAAGCCTGGGGTTTGTTTTCAACATCAGACTCTCATGGTTGATGATGATTTTGTTGTTGGACAAAACGAATAATGATCAAAAGGTTTTCTCGTTTGTATCAGACTTCTCTATTTCTACCTGATATAAATCCATGTCGGAAATGAGCACATAATGAACTTTATTTTTCAGATGTAAATGTCTTATTTCATGATGAATTTTATATACCACAAACAGACTGTATCAACGTAGCATGGCAACAATACCATGTGACACACAGCCCATATCTCTTGAATCATTAATGTTAAAGGAAATGCTGTTATACAGTATGTGGCGCGTTCTCTGGAAATTTAATCTATAAAGACTGTGAAAAAGACCTATTTCTTACTTTGCTACCTTTGCCACAAGCAGGAGCACAGAAGGAAAGCTTCAAGGAGCAGTTCTTTGAGAGGGAGAGAAGAGTTTCAAGGCGTTCTTTAAGAACCAGATTTTACTGACATTATATGGGTGCTGTCACGATAGCATCATCGCATAGATATTGGCCATTACGGCCTTACTGCACCGACTGGTCAGAGGATGAAGCTGTTGTCAACCATTTAAATGGTATTTGTAGGCTCAGATGGTTTCTTATCGACCTGTACAGTATGTGTTGTACATGACATCGTCAATTTCTTTCCAAGATATGAGAATAACCAGACTTCCAAAGGCTTATGATTGTCAAAATCAGACGTTTCTTATTTCCTTTACTTTCTCCTTTAAACCCATCTGTTACTCCCATGATTACTGGACTGGGTATGATCCATAGACTTTCACCCACATTTAGACTTGATTTGACAAGACATACACTTCTGTACATACATATGCTTATTCATGATGTGTATGTGCATAATACTAATCTCTTGACTCTTATTGACACATTGACAATAGAGTGACACAATGTTTTTGTACCTTAAGGCATATTTTTGTGAAAGCAAAAGTGACCATTTTCTCAAGAGGACTGAGAGCTCTTTCTGACTGCAGCTACAACTGTACGCCTTCTCCGGGGCCTCTGTGGATTCAGCTAATTGCAAGAAGAATTCTCTGTATCAGTAGACTAAACGAAAAGTCATGAAAAGTTTACGCTGCCTCCGAGATAGAAAAAAGGCAAAAAAAAGACTTCAGCCTGGAACAGATTTTCACTGTGAAATTCTGCAAGTGAAACCAGGGAGGCAGAAGCAGTGGGTTGTTGTCTTTTGTACGAATGATTGCTTGAAATACCAAAGACAGATTTAGTGCTGGTGTGTGTTGTATTATTATTATTATTAATAGAAGCTGCAGCTCTTCCTCCTGTAAGACATATCTCAGACTGACTTTCATGCCAAGTTTTGGTTGCTCCAGCACCTCCGTGTATCACTTAAGTGAAGTCACAGCAAAAAAGGGAACAGGATCGAAGCTGGAGCTCCTGGGAGAGACTCTTAAGAACAGTGCGGACTAAGTGAAAATGCTTGCACGTAGGACCGGTGCTTTAAATGCATGTCACACTGCCAAAAAAGATAAAAATGACACAGTGGAGTTCAGGCTAGGTGAGTGGCTTCGGCAACAGAGGATTCACTTCTCCTCGCAGTTTAGGAAAGCAAATCCTCGTGCAGCTTGCAAGTTGCTAAATGATGCAGTGACACAGCTTTAGGGAGGAGAATCAATTCTGCTGAATGCATTTTAAACCTGCAGCCCTTATTCAGCATCTTTTCTGCATTGGTGAAACAGCACGTGGTCCATAATGACGGCTGGAGTCTGGGACCCTCTGCCTGTAAGGCAGCCCTTCTTCACAGTTAGGGATGTCAGGGACAGGCACAGTGCCATTCGGATGATAATGACACTGTTTACCTTCCTGATAAAAGGCAGATGCCACATGTGCTGCGCAGCACGTTCGCCAGGGTCTGCACTTCACGAGTAGGACAGAATTGAACTGAAGTCGACTGTGAAAACTGAATGAAAATGAAAGCTGCATTTTCTGAGAAGCATGAATATGGAGATTCGTGCCACTGGAGGTTGTATTTCATATGCAGATATTTCTATCAAAGATTGAATCCAAACACACTGGAGAGTGTACTGATGTTATAACTGCTTCTTTATCCACTGCAGTGAAAAACAATTCAAATGCCAGTTTCTTGTGTATGCATAGGTTTTGATGATACAGCTGTACACCTGCCACAGCAGTGGATGCTACTGCCTCATCTCATAAAAGGAATGACCTCGAGGTCGAAATGTTTTATATCAAAGTGTTTAACAGATCTAAATGCAGGAGAATTTAAAACAAGTTAGTCCCAAATAAAGGTCGGCTTTAATCCAAAGATGAAAGAATAGGGCTCCACAAAACAACAAATGAAGTTCAATAGGAAGGACACAAAAAACTGAAGAAATCCAAATAGGTGAAAGTGACTAGGGAGCAAACATGGAAATGAAGGCTAAGTACAGGGGGAAAGGAGACAAGGAGGCACAAACACAAAAATCATGTGCAAATTGGCTCTCCTTCTCTCAGCCCAGGTAGAACCACAAGAAACCTGGGTGTCATCGACCAGCTCTCCTTCACCGAGCGCAATCCAGCAGTCTCCACTTCAGTCTCTATATTTGTGACTCAATTGCTGTTTAAAGCAATGGTCAACTCACCTCAACTACACTAAAACTCTTCTGGCGGGCCATCCTTAATGCTCCATCAAACTTCTACAGATGATGCAGAATGAGGCAGCACGCCTCATTTTCAACCAACCAAAAAAGGCACATGTGACACCACCTTTGGCCTACAGAGTGACCTCTGAACTCCCAAGAACGTCACTTAACATAGCCCCCCCTACACACAGGGCAAATGCAGTCCAGACTGTTTTCCTTTGTGGAAAACACCATCAGAGCGGGTACATACCTCTCTATCTTCAAGAGCCTCTCGAAGACCCTCTTCTTCCAAGAGGACCTCCTCTACCCGACTATTGCTTTCAACTCTCTTTATGAAATACATCTATCTGCACTTCTCCTTATACTGGCTGTTTCGTTAGCTCCTGTAACAACTGTGGTCTCCTGTTGTGCTGTAAGGCGCGAGTGCTATCCATCAATTGTAAGTTGCTTTGGCCTTCACACCACTCGCTCTCTGGTTCACACTTAGGGGCAATTTAGAGCCTCCAATCAAGCTTAATGTGTGTTTTTGGACTGTGGCAGGAAGAAAATGGAGAAAATCGACATGGTAGATGCGGAGAAAGGCCCGCGGCCCAGTCAGAATTTTAACAGGGGAACCTTCTTGCTGTGAGGCATCAGCACTATTTACCAAGCCACTGTGTCGCTGCGATTGTAGAGTATCAAAAATGAAAAGCAAGTCATGGTAATTACGGGAACACAGGTGTGCATGGAGTGAATGGAAATTACTAGACACAACGGGAGGAGCGACACAGGACGCACAAAGAGAGTGTTGAAATGATCACAACAAATGGAGCCGAGTGGATATGTTAAAAAAAAAAAAAACTGCAGCTGCATAAATAGCCTCCGAAGGTGAATCTTTGAAAAAAAAAAATAGAAATAAAAACAAGCTGTACAGCTTACACAGAATGTGCATGCCTGCCCAACACACCCCCACAATGGTGACCAAGTGTTCAAGGCCAAGAGAAATTTATGCTGCATTATCGTGGGGTGCTCCGGGCAAAATAAATCAAAATCCAGTGTGGATGTTATCACGGTGTACAGTGCCTTACTCTTAATGGATTTGGAAAAAATGCCACATTCGCTAAACAAACAGGGTGGCTCTTATCTAAAAATGCGTGTTAAAGGTGAAACTGCACAAACAATAAAGAATGGATCTTTCTTTATGTAACTTAGAAGCTTGGGCTTATCGGAAATGTTTCATTATTATTCTCGCACAGCGTTGACAGTTCAAGAGCAATCCTTACACTTCTTTTCCATGTCTTTTGCATGTGTTATTAACCGGTGAAAAGGCTAAGTTTTGCCTGAAATATGCAGCTTCAGCCTTGGCCTTTTCACATCGTATCAACTGCAGACTTTCTACCTCCAATAAAATGTGTGATCTTCAGAACACCAAAACTGCAATGGAAAAGTTATTGAATCTCAAATATACAAACAACAAAATCAGGTGTCTTTACCTCATTTGCCTTTGCCAACATGAAATTCAAGAATTTTGAGTGGTAGCTCCATTTGCCAGGCTTAACAATTGCCCATCTGAGGTGAGTAATATTTTCAGGGACCTCTCAACAAATAGCTCCCATCATCTCATCCTGCTCGCTTTGCCTTGTTTTACCCATCAGCTCTCTCACATTACTGTTGCTCCTGCCTCTGCAGTTTGCTCAGATAACTTCCCCCTGGGTGTTTTATATGATACTGTCTGCTCTTCACTTGCACCTCCTGTGTGTGTTTTTCTGTCTCCTCCACCGTCCACCATCCACCATCCAACAGGACGATTCAGCGGCGGTGGGGCTGGCATTTATTTTGGCCCCCGATTTCTTTCTCTCCCCCACTTGTGCATCCCAGGCACATCCCCGAGCTCTCGAAGGGAGCAAGCAGAGGAGGAATTGAAGGGGAGCGATGGTGCTCTGTAGGAGGGAGGAGGGTTGGCTGATGATCCATCCCTGCAACACAGTTGCTTGTCAGAGTATAAATGGCCTCAGCCTCACAGCTATTCCATCTAAACTGCAGTCAGCAGACAGGAGCTCTCTCCTACTCTCGATGCTGCGCAGCTGCATGCGTGCTCTCAACACAGGCCTGGTGACTGATGTTGACAGACAGTGTGAGGCATGTTACACTGAACCTGTATTACGCTTCCCCTTCTCTGTTTTGATGTAAATTTCACTCTAATTAGCCACAGCATAGCAGGGATCAACCTACCAACGCCGCAGAACCGCAGTAGGCCGTCCTCAGCCGAGGTATTATATTTCACATCCATCTATCATGTGAGACCATTTGACTCGCATAAGCGTCAACAGATCAAGACTCCACAGATTGAAGTCATCTTGAGGCGAAAATGCAAAACGCGTTTGTCAGCAGTGACAACAAACGTTCCGCAGAGTTTCGTGTCTCCCGGTGCAGCAGAATTACTGTCATGCGGTTGTATTGGCAACCACGGTCACTGTGCAAGCGTCATTTATTGATGCCGAAATCCTCCCACACGGGCTCCACGCTTGTCTACAGATAAGCAGATCCTAACGACACTTTTCTGATAGTGGAGACACCACAGGGGGGTTATTAGACTAAAGCCGAACAACAAGGTATGATAATGAAAAGAGAGGGGGGGGTACGTGGAGCTTATTATAGCTGCCTAAGTTGTCGGGGCTTAAAAAATGGATGCGTGTGACAGCTCAAATCTGAGGGAGGCACGCGTGTGCGTCTGGCTTACAGGAGCTTACCATGCACGGGGAGAGAACGGAGGAGATGTAGCGTCTGACAGGAACAAGGTAAAAGAGAACATCTGCATGTAACATCTCTGATGCGTTGCTGCACAGGTGCGCAAGGTGTCACACATAAAACGTACCGCTGTTTTGGGGGGTTTTTTTGCTCTTTTTCCCCTACTTTTCTACTCCATTAGGTACTTTTCTTTTTGACAGTCATCCACGCCGGGGTGGAGGCGCTGTGCAGCCGTGCAGCGTAGATGCCATCAGGTCCTGACACACTCTGAATTACCCACGGTGACTAGTGTCTTGTCTGTCTGTCACTTCCCCAGCCTTTTCTAGATCACAGTCCCCTCGCATTGGCAGCATGCAGTATAAGAGGGGTTGCCATAGCAACAGCTCACCCCCCCCCCCTCCCGCGCCGCCGCCGCCCCACCCCCCCCAGATCCTCCCCACCACATTTACACCCCCGCACCCCACCCCGTCCGACTGCCAGTCCGTGCAATCTGATCTTGTTTATCGAGTTGTTCTTGTCGGCCGCGTGGAAACGGCCCTGGATGCCTCGCCGACAAAGGTGGGCACGTACGGGGGGAAAAACTGATCACAAAATGGTAAAAAAAAAAAAAAAAGGGAAAAGAAAGAAATGAATGCCGCCTCGCGAAGATCCCGAGGAGACCGAAACGGGAGTGCTAATCAGCCACCAATTTGTGGAGGGTGTGACCCCCATACCTAATGTGGAGCCTCACAGACCTTTCCACACGCTCCTCCATGGTCTGAGTAGGTAACTGCCTTTTTTCTTTTTTTTTTTTGTCTTTCAGAGTAGATGGGGTAATTATTTGCCGAGGCCCATTAACCTATCCTGCAATAGCCACTTCGGTTTCCTCGGGCCACACACTTGGAAGTCGACCCTGTGTCCGCACTTTGAGGATCAATTACAATAATTTAGTAATGAGTGTAATTACAATGTCCATGCCATGTCCCGCACCTTGAAGTCCTTCATAATCATATACATTATGTACATGATATGCAGAACATGCAGTCACAGGCAGAAATGACATTCTGCACTTACTGTGTCAAATGATACTGTACTGTATTTACTCGGTGGACTACTGTACCTCTGACCTCTGTCCATACTGTGCTGTCATAGCAAAATTAGGCTCCACTTTGAGCACTTAGCCCTCTGTTTAAGAATTCGACTTTATACAAAATGTCAATTTACAGCAGCTCTTGTCTCGACAATTCACCTAGGATGCGGGTCTTTAATAAACAAGCGAAAAAGATCTACACTCTGCACGCTGACATTAAAGTTTCATCTCCTCTGAAAAATGAAAAGCTGATGGCGTGTGCAAATAATACACTGGTGTGATTGCTGAACTTGTCATTCCAAAGCCACGTGTATTCCCATGCTTTGCTGGCGGAGCCTCCGGTTTTCGAGCCAGAGCTTTGCACAAGATTTAGGAGCCCGGCTGCAGGGATTTACTCCCGCTCCGTCACCAGCGAGGTCAGGCGCCGATGCAGGACGATAAGACCTGGCTCGCGCCTGCAGTCCCCGGTCCACCTGAAGGTGTTCGATACGGCTGAGGTTGAGGTTCTGTTTTGTTTCCGTTTTGTTTTTTTGTGTCTGTGTGTGCAAAATCCAGGTCCACTGTTCCACAGCCTCTGATCACTTATAACAAATTTTATTTTCCACAAAAAAAATGTTCAAACTTTGACGAATTTTGGCCCCGAGCAATCATTAATCACACTTCATAACTTTTTAAGGATTATGAAAAAGGCTCTGGCGGCACTTAGATAAGGTTTTGTAAAGATTGTGGACTTTCGTGACTTATATGGACGCTTTATATTTCCCCGACTTTAACCGGAGAATGTCTCTTTCTTCACCTAAACCCAGACACGAGTGCGGTTGCAAGCCTCAGACTCTAACAGCAAAGTCCAGCTCTTTGTGTGTCTGCCAAGCGTCTCGGACTGCCTCCCGACAACTCTGCTGCAGCTGATAAATGTAATTGTAAAGAGTCCGCCTGTGAACACAATCCAGCCGGCACCTTGTGTCTTGTCAGCACAATTTAATTGGGATATTGGTTTGACAATATGTCAGTGTGATTTCTGGGAACAAAAGCCGAGCTGCAGTGTTACTGGCTTATTGTGAAAATAATAAAACTGATAACTGTAAGATCGGCCTCCTAAGAACCTGTAACACTCCCTGTAGGGAATTCATGCTTTGGAATATCAATATTGCTTTAAGATTTCTTTTTAATGGAAATAAGATACGAAGCCCGGAGCAAATAAAAAAGGATGTGGGCCGACTTTTGACCGGATGCAGCAGTATTGTGTTGCCTTCCACCCGGGGCATGCTGGGAAGGCTCGGCTCCTCACGGGGTTGCATGCAAAAGCCTCACACAAATAAAAAGATGAAACGCTTGCCTTGAAACAATTCAGCATCAAGATCCATTTCCAACTTCAGAATGATTGGTTCATAAATTGGACCTGGCTCCACGGGATTCCAATTTGTGGGCACAGCTTTAGCCACATTTCAATCAGCTCTTAAACAGAGTTATTTAACTGTCTTTCAGACAGCAATTGCCTCGTCGGCGGTTTATGCAATCGGTGCAAAACGCCCTGTTTCACTCTTTTAATATTTAACACAGCCTTGTGGCATTCGGTGCAGCATTGTCTCTCGTGCTCGTGTTCACCTGAACAAACAAAAATTAGTTGGTGTAAATGCTGGGACTCTTGACTGAATTTCATTATACGAGAGATAGCATTTTAATAGAAAATCATAATGCAAGTGTTGAGGGCACAGAGAGGTAGCTGAGGTTAATTTCATTCTCTCCTCCCTCCCTGGCAGCGAAACACTATCTCCACTGGCACGCTGAAAAGGAGGAGTAATTGAATCATTTGTACAGCAAAGGCATTTGAAGGCCGCAAATTTTGAAACCAAAGTGTATTAGGAGGTACTTCTCAGGAACACAGGGCCGCAATGAGCCGCATTTTAAGCGGATGACAAGAGTTAATGGAGCTGAAGAAATCCAGATTATTTTTCAGGTTATTGAATGCCGTAAATGTGGGTTCACGTGCAACGTACACACAGCGCCTATTAAAATCTAATTATTCATGGTAAATCATGGTGTTGTGCAGATTAATCATCTCAAGTGGAAGTCTCAGAGCTACAGTGATAAAAGCGAATGTTCTGGGGGATGAACTGACGCCTGGGTAATGTAGCAGTGCAATGGAGAATAAAAGAGCACGTGTGTGCGAGTGTGCGTGTGTGCGTACTCCTAGTTTCACCTGAATAAAAGCCACTCCTGGACTAATTTCAAACTTTTCACAATACTTTGCCTTATGGATAAAAGTATGTACGTGTACGACAAAGCTGTGAGTGCTCTACAATGAGAAGACAAAGACAAAAGGTGAAGAACAACACAGTGATATCACAGATCTGAGGTCAGTCACTATTGAATCTGTGTGATGGTGGACAGGAGAGAGGGGAATATAAAGAGAATTCAAGCAAGCGTGTCACAACTGTATGATGTTGAACCATCCAGCCAATGCATGTCGCTGATGTCACAACAAACCGAAGACAGAATGACTTCTGTCCTCTCTGCATCGAGATGGAGAAAACACTGATTGATTTGTTGGATTAGTCACTCAGAGACTGTAATGGACTCCGGTCATATGGTGAAACTGTGATGTAGAGTTGTGTGTCATCGGCGTAAGACTGGTGAGCCAGTGGGAGCATATAGGTAACGAACAGACGTGGCCCAGGAATGGAGCCTTGAGGGACTCTGCATGTCATCTTTGTTCTTTCAGCTTCCCTGTTGCCCAGTGAGAAAAAGAAGTCACAATCTTTGTAAAACGGTTTGATTTAGCATCGTACCAGAAGTCTAACCAGTTTCTCTAGTCTGTCAGGTTGTGATCAACTAAGTCGCCCATAGCAATAAGATCCAGCAGTGCCAACGCTGAAGTTTTTGATGCATCAGTGTTGAGGCGCATGTCATTTAACAACTTCAAGTGCTCTTTCAGTTGCTGTGGGAGAGCCTGTAAGTGCAACAGAAGTCTGGGCCCCGAGGTCACACTCTACGTGATGGCCATCACCTCTCTAGCTGGTTTCATGGTTACGTTTCCTCTCTGTTTCATCTTGACACTCCTGCACCACCATCTCATCTGACAGCTCCACCCAGCAACTCATTCTCAGCAGCCTGGACACACTCACAACAAACTCTTTTACCAGACTCTTGACTCTCCGTGCTCCGTTTTTGCATCCAGCACTTCAGTTGCTATGACAATCTGTCGACAGTCAGAACCAAAATGTATCCCAGCATCATATGAAAGGACTAATTTTTGTGGTAAATTTGCCGGGTCTGGAACAACCTGAAATGAGCCTGAAAATCGCATCTTAGTTAGTTAAAAATGTGTTTGTTAACCCTCGTGTCGCGTTTTTCATCCACTTGGGGTAATTTTCTGCTTCAATTTGGCCATAAACTTTCACAATATCACATCAAATTGAAGGATTTTTGCCTGAGTGTCATGCAAGATTTTTAACAATTTACTGTTGGGGAAAAAAAAATTTGGATTAATATTTTTTCAACTTTGTCTGCTCAAATGTTTTCATCATCCTCGGTTTGATCAAAACTACCAACTATGGAATTTTTCTTTTGGAATGTAATATTTTAAATGCCAAATTGATAGAGTGTGACATTTTTCTAAAAAAAAAAAAAAAACCTGATTTTCAAAAGCACTTGTTCACTTTTCATCCCGAATAGTAAATTTGGGAGTTTGTTCGAAACATTGGTTTTCATCCTGATATGCTAAGAGAAAGTAGTAGAACCTGTGCTCTCAGTGTTGGGCATTAGTTTGTAATTCATTCAATTTATTGAAGGGTTAAGGATATACTCAGTAATCACATTACAGTGGTTGTCTGTTCTCTATGTCGGTGCTCCAGCCTGATCTTGTTCCCAGAGTTCTGCTACGCTGCCAGACTCCTCGACATACCGGCACACGACTTTCACCCAGGGGAACGAAGAGAGAGAGAGAGAGCGCTGTTGTCCCCCGGGAAGACAGAGGCGAACGCCGAAGTGAGCGATGTTCTCCTGAACCTCCGCACACAAGTCGTCCCGCTGCCTAAACCTCAGCCGACTGTGACTGCCTCACAACATTACCCGCGTGTTAGAACAGTGCACTGCTCTGTGAGTCGCTGGGACGAGGACGCTCTGGGAATGCTCAAGGGTATGAGCTGCGTCTGTCTGAGACAGGGGTGCGTCGCTTTTCCATTTACTGGCACTGCCAATAGGTTGGATGCACATATCAATCACATGTTGCGCGTTCTTTGGTGGTTTAGCCGCCAGGGGCCCGCATTCAGACAGTGGCTCAGAGTGGGAGGACACCGTGAATAGTGCTTTTCTGAGTTCTGGTTGAGAAACAACTTTTTAAGTGGAAAAATATATACATTTTGGTGAGGTGAATTTAGCTGGCTCAAAATCTTGTGGGTGAGATAAGGTAGAGACAGACATCTGTTAGAGCATAGGTTGTCTCAACACCTGCAATATTCCAGTCGGAGACGCGAGACAAGCGGGACATCTGAGGTCTCATCTGTGAAAGGATGAGAAGGTCAGTCAGGCAACGCACCCAACCACTTGCTGCCGCTGCTTGCCGTCAGGAACAAGTCACCAATAATCCGTCAGATCAGAGCGAAAACAGTTCAGAGTGCGAAAACAAAGAAGGCTCTGCATGAAATACTAACAACGTGGAAAAAAAAGGAGCTCAACTTAACTACAAAAACTCTGGCGACGCCTTTGAGCCCCCGCCGCGCAAGGTGCTTCATTACACCTGACAAGGTGAATCGAACCAACTAGGAGCTCTCAGCATGAGCTGGCTTGATTCCTCTATTGGTGTGTGCGTGTGCGTGTGTGTGTGTGTGTGTGTGTGTGACGATAATTAACAGTGACAAGGGAACATCTCAAAAAGCATGAAAAAGAGGTGCGGAGGAAAAATAACACATGTTCCAGAGAATCTGCGAATTTGGACCGGAATTTTATGGCTTTGAATCTGAGAAGTAATTTGATGACTAATTTTGAGTGGGAGACCGATGAAAAAGCAGACGGCGTGTGAGGAAGAAGAGTGTCGCTTCGCAGGTACACTGCAAAGTTGGCATATCAAAAACACTGCATTTTTTGAGAAGGGGCTACATACTCTCCGAGCTGGATTTACGTCCTTCGGAATGCGTAAGGAAAGAAAATGGTCCCTTGCTTTGAATGGTGTTCTGAGGGGATTTTACAGAAAGGTGAGGTCACCATTCTATCCCCGCTGCAACATCACTCCAAGCGAGTAAACAAACCGCTCCCTGCCAAGCATTCCTCGCCGCATCTAAATTCAGCAGTCTCTGGAAGGGGAGCGCCAACGAATAACCGTCGTGACTGAATGGTGTCACATTCATCACCGTGGTGAGCTCCTCCGTTCCCGGCCTCAGAATCCCCCTGTCAGCAGTCGCTGCCGCTCGCACAGTTTTGCCCCGACCTCGAACGCGCCCTTGACAGTTTTGGTAGAGAGTGCCGGCGGGGAGCAGCCGGGAGACGGGACGGTGTCACATACACCGGTATCAATAAGGTGACACCGAGCACCCATCAAAGTGTCACGGCTTGACGACGTGCCGGAGCGACTCGAGCTGCTCTCTCACAGCCAGGCAAGAGGCCGCGCGACATCGGCGATCTCTTCTCTTTACGGGGAAGTTCTTGAACAGCTGCGGTCTGGGGGTACAGTGGTCCATGAAATATAGTCAAAGCTCACGCAGGTACACTTGGGCGTTTCAGCAGCCATGATAAGTGGGGCTTCACTGCCTTGTTTGCCTACGGGTTGACTG
Organism: Karalla daura; assembly: GCA_029224185.1. NCBI lineage: Eukaryota > Metazoa > Chordata > Actinopteri > Chaetodontiformes > Leiognathidae > Karalla > Karalla daura. The sequence continues at coordinate 4,082,411 of CM055199.1, read as the reverse complement.
CATCGTGCTCCCCCCTCAGAGTCACAATACAGTCAAAGTCAAGGCGCTTTGAAAAATCGCAGTCTAGAGAATCTGGGGGAAAAACAAAAACAATAGTTGACCGTGTTGCGTAAAGAGAAACACAAAATAGCACTATTTCAGCCCTGGCAGCCACTCACAGTCCATTTCAGCCACATTGAAATGTGAATTAGCTCAAAGGGGACCCAGAATGAAAAAAGGACTTGGCTATGTTGGGTAATGACAGTCTGTTCCCAGTGTTAGATTTATGGGTTAGGGTTAGGGTTAGGATTAGGGTCAGGGTCAGGGTCAAAAAAGATCACCACATCCTCATTCATGCACGTGTTGTACAATTTTGAGATGCGGCAAAAAAATGGGTCACGTTTGAACAGAAACCAAATATTATGTAAAATATGATGTAAGCCGTAGCACCATCACCTTCCCCACACACTCACACACCTCCATAATAATCTGTGTGTACCTGCCAAAGTTCATCTGTGCCAGAAAAAGGCAGCAGTTGGGTAGTAATAAGAATAGCTCTTTGGTCAAATGTCAGTGTCAAATATCAGTGGCAGTTTGACACCTCCTATGACTCTGGTTCAAGCATGTAATACTCCGGTATTCCTCCAGTCACCATTTAGTTATTAGAAATGTCGAGTCATGTGATCGTTTTTGTGAGCGGCAGGCATGACGGGCAGGCAGTGTAAGGCCTTCTTGCGGTTACCAGACGAGCATGAAAGGGTGCCAGATCTGTGCGCAAACAGAATATAGTACTCCAAACACCAAAAAAGAGAACAGTAACAGGACTTGTGAAATAACATGCATGGCTTTTCTAGTGAAACCAGTGTTCTAAAAGTTCCATGTTTACAACAGGGAACGAGGATAAATGCTCCATTCAACCATAGGTTCCCTTTAATAAATAAGCACACGCCAGTGTTGCTGTACAGTACAGCGGTGTGAAGGTGATTTTACAGTATCGATACCATCTCAAGGGCCTTCAGAGTAAAATGTCTCACTGACAGCGCTGTGATGAAATGAGAAAATGGCTTTGCTCCTTTTCTCTCCACTTTCTTTCTTTGACGCCCCTACCCAGGCACAGTCCTCCTAATTGGTTACCCCGGTGCTGCAAAGGCAGATGTGAGAAAGCACCTAGCACAACAACTGGCTGCCACGAGTGACAAGCAATTATGGATTGAAGACTCATTTTTAGGCACAGCTCTCAGGGAGGGAAAAAAAAAAGGGAAATAAATGAAATGCATATTAAGATCAAAACCTGGCGTCGCAGCAGTGACGGGTCTGCAGAGACGTTTTTTTTTTTCCCCCCTCATCTTGATGAGGAACACATCCACCACGTGGGCCACGCTTTCGGGTTTCTCGGATGCGTCCCAGTCGCAGGCGCTTCGGGGACGTGCGCCCGCGTCCGCCAGCTAATTATTGGCATGTGCTGAGGAGATGTATTCGTGTGGCAACAGCTCGGCTCCACTCCTCTGCATCCTTCTGATGCCATGAAACCACTGCTCGTTCTGAAGGCTTGGGAGTGCCCGGGTCTCTGTGGCAACCGCGAGAATACTAAATCCTGGATTAGAGGAGACCGAGGGCCAAGGTGCAGGCAAAGTGTGGCGCGAGACTGCCCTCCGGTGGAAGAGGGATGAAGTGACACGACAACACACGTCTCAGGACTGATAGAGCTTCCAGCGAAGCAGCTTGCCATGGACCAGCCCAATTTTCACACTCGACGTTCTTCAACAAAGATTAAAGCTATTAAGAGCACTACAGAAGGGCTTTGTGGAAACGATTGTTTTGCCCTGGGTGGCTCACAGTGACTCTTGCTGCCTCCCCCCACTGAGCCTGTCCAGTGAAATGCTCTGGGGTCCAGACTGCACGGTTCAGAGTTAATAGGCTCAACTGAAAGTCATATAAAGCGGTAACGATAAGGAGGGGCACCCTGATTTCACGGCCTACGTCTACTTCCAGCTGGACTACAGATCCGAGCACTCACTCTGTTAATTATTGACCTGTATCACATCCTCGCTGTCGCACACGGACCCAGTTAGGAGTTTCTGTGCTGATATTTCCAGCACCAAAATATCTACACTGGGAGACTGGCTCATACATCATGATTTAGTAGGCATGAAGCTTGTGTCTCAAATGAATGTATGCAGAAGTATGAGCAAAGGTTCCTATGGTTGATGTTAGCTCGCAGTTTTTCCTTTTTCCCATCAGCTTTGAATCTGTGCATGAAATACGGCATGGCAAGTGCGATTGTAGTGTTTGACTGATACCTCCTAATCACCATAATTCATTTATTAGCAATGAAATATACCTTGCTTCTATTTGCAGGTGCTCACAATTATACTACAGCAAAATGCAGTTAGCTAATACCACCACTGACATCCATAATGCAAGGTAGCTGTCTCCCTCTTTAGCACATGTAGATTTAATTTGCTCCTTTGTTACGACTTCTATTTTCCAGAGCAGGAGCAAACCCGGCGGCCGGACGAATCCCGGGACGAATTCCGGGCCCGCTCTGCATCAGCCGCCTCATTTTACAGTTTTAGCCCGACCGCCTGAGAGAAAATATCCGCCGACAGATCCCGACCCCAGGCCGCCATGCCGCGCTATCAACCCTCTCATCTCCGGGGCGCGGTGGAACGGGTCTAACGGCGGCGTGTATATCGCGGGACCCTTTGTAGCTGTCACATCCCATATGTCTGGCAATTCATCTCGCGCGTTGATACGATCATCTCGACTCATAATTCATTACGTCTCGGCTTGCAGATGCGCGGCGTCCCTTGCGCGGCGACAACGGACAGGATCCTGAGAATCCCTGTGATGACTTTGCTTTGGGGCCGGGTGGCGCCTCTCCACTCAAAACGTGATTCATTCCAAAAAGGACAGATGAGTGGCCCACGGGACCCTGCGGACTCATTGTGTAAAAATGAGACACATTGCTCATTCTGACTTCACACTCAAAACTGGGAAATTGGAGAGATTAAATTCCATGCCAAATGAATAGCTTCGCACGTAGGGAGCTAATTAATCATTTGTTGGGCCCCCCTCTTCCTCTGGCTCACAGTGCGCTCTGGCCTTCTCTGAGACCCCTGCTCAGGAAACATCTTGACATTTTTGTAATTACATCTTTTGTCCCCGGTGCAGAGCGGCTCAGCAGCTGTTGACAAACTGAGGGGTCACACTGCCCCAGCACGACCAGGAGGAGGAGGAGGAGGAGGAGGAGGAGGAGGAGGAGGAGGAGGAGGAGGAGGAGGAGGAGGAGGAGGTGCGTGTTAATGAATCCGACCAGTCACAATGGCCACCATTAAAAAATGCCTCCATGTCTCGGGGCTGGAGATTTACTTTCCGGGAGGTTGTAACTCCCGTCCATTGTGCATCATCAGCCCGTGTGAGAGGGATTTAAGCCACGCCACCTGTTCAGAGGAGCAGCTGCGGGGTCTGTGGATGCGCGTCACGGCTCCACAGCAGAAAATCACATGAAAAGGTAAGATACGAGAGCGATGTTTCCTTCACATAGCTGTGACATCATCACCTGCTGACACTACACAGTGAGTCATAAATGCACCCGAAGCATGATGCGGTGGAAGGTAGCTAAGAACAATTACTCTCTATATCGATTAGTGCCAGACTTTGAAATGCACACATACTCAAACAAAAAATCTGAGAACTACTCAAAAATGTCAAGTGGTTCCACGCCACTGTGTTAAGTAACTCCACATACTCAATTCATTTAAGATACTCAAATTCAGAACCAGATTACTCGATCAGAGCTATCAGCGCTAATCTGCTAAAATATATAGTCAAGTTGCACTCTGACTTTAAACTCATTTGACGCCACTGAGTCAGTACTAAGAAACGAGTACATGTCCAACCACGATCATCAGATCAGTACTCATAGGGGTCCACTTGGAATTAAACCTAAATCAACCTTTCACTTCGACTCGGGAGGGGGGGGGGGGACAAAAAAAAAATCACGTGTATTCAAAACAGACCCGCTCCTTCGCCGCGGCGAATCACGGATGCCATAATTAATTTGCCGGCGAGGCAAAGATTGATGTCGCCTTCGCGAGGCAGACAACCGGGCCATAATTGCCTCTGGTGTTGCATTCACAGCTTTGCCTCATTACTGAAACAGATGCTAATCTAGCAGAACGGCTCCAGGTTGACAGGTGTGTGTGTGTGTGTGTGAAGTACGCGCGTGTAGTAGGAGCCGAGCGTTCCGCCTTATTGGCCCGCATGCGGAGTGTGAGGAGGGGTAAGGGGAGGGGGAGGAGGGGTGGGGGGTGGGGGGGAGGTTACATCACAACACGCCAATGGCGGGTTATGCCAGGGACTGGGAAAACATTTGCACTTTTTCATTCATTTCCCCCGAAAAACTCCCCAGAAACAACGTACTTCAAAAACGTGTTTAATCTTTGAACAACGCAGCCCGTACAATACACATCTTCAGCCGATTTGGAACTATGCCTTGTAAAAAAAAAACAAACAATAGAAATACTAGAAAATATTGCTTTTTCGAGTCCTTTTCCTCAGCCGGGGCCACGGGGCCGGGCCTCACTTCTTCGCCCGCTTCTTGGGCCTCTGGTTGAAGACGGGCGAGGTGCCCATCAGGGAGTCGGGCGAGTGCGAGGCGTAGCTGCCGTCCGAGGCCGCCCCCCCGCCGGGCGAGGGCGCCATGGCGCCCCCCGACTCGCTCATGGTGGACATGGGGCCACCCTCCTCGAACACGTCCCCGCCCAGCATGCTGTGGTGGTGGTGGGGGTGGTGGTGGTGGTGGTGATGGTGGTGGTGGTGGTGGGGGTGGGGGTGGTGGTGGTGGCCGGAGCCCTGGCCCTCCTCGCCGTCCTGAGGCTCCATCTTCACCTGGGCCCACAGCGGCGAGTTGCTGGCCCCGCCCCCGCCTTGGAGGAGGAGGAGGAGAGGGTCAGACTGCAGCACGTCTGCATCTACTGCGTTGCTAAGGAGTCGTGCTCATTACTTTTTTCTGGTTTTTTTTCCACAAAAGAGAAAAAAAAACTTGCACGAGTCAAAGTTCAAACAGCTTTCTGCGAAGCAATTCAAAGTCAATTAATCAAAGGGAAACGATGCGAATTCTAACCCTAATACTACAGTCACCTGAGACACCCCTGTATCAGCGTAACTTGAGACTTTGGCAAGGCACTCACAAATTGCGATGTCAGCAACATAGAGACAGACAACAGATCAAAAGAGGTGAAGGAGGCCTCGCGACGTGGGAAGCCAGTTGCCCCGAGTGGGAGGGGTGGAGGCGTAGAGGCCCATGCCCTTGGCTCGGCCCCCCCTGAGGAGGGGTGGGGGGGGGGGGCTGCTCTCACCTGCGGCGTGGGGCGAATGGTCTCCGTCCAGGCCCGAGGCCAGCCTCTCGCCGTGGGCCACCAGGACCCCCATGGGCAGGGCCTGGTCCCCGGAGGCCAGGTCGGCCTCGGGCTCCTCGCTGACCGGGAAGGAGATGTCGCTCATGGGCTCCTCCTTGATCCGCGGAGGTTTGGAGTCCTCCAGAGCCTTCTCCGGGTTCACCAGCCGCTCGTACTCCTCCGACAGGTCTTTGCTCACCTGGACGAGCACAGCGTTCCATTACCGACATTCCCACACCCTCTGAAAACAACATGACTCTACGCCATTCGATTCTGCATTACTCTTTACTCTTAACGCTTTCCCATATGGTTCAGCTGGTACTGAAAAATCATTTTAGACCTTTGTCATGATGGATGGCGTTATTCTCGTCATCATCATTAAATCTGATGAATATTTTTCCAATGGGTCATTTAGCCCTCGTGCCAAAATAGAGTGAAAAATGGCCACTGCGATCACATTAAAATTAAACTGACTTTCAGCCCATAGTTTTCCACAGCCTGTGGTGGCGTTCTCACCCCAGATTCCCACAGGAAACTAGGCGGGGTTTTTCTTTTTTTTCCCCCCCTCACTGACTGTCATATCCGTTCACTTGTCATGCTCGGCGCAACCATCTCCGGGCTACTCGCTCGTGCCTTACAAAAAGTAGTAGCCGCATGCCCTCACACTGCCGAGGCTGGGACTAGGGCTTGTTCTTGATAAATGACTGGACTTGGCATTTTTCTGTTGGAAAAAGAGAATCTGCGTTCAACTCATCCCTCACAGCGTCACACCCCGGGAGTAAACAGACCAGACCCTGGACTCTCTTCACTCTCATCAGCAAATGCGCATCCTATCCATATTTATTAGAGCAGGCCTCAGCCTCTGCCACACAGACCCGCTGTGCGACGCCAACCTCGTCCCGGGCCTCACCTGCAGCATGTAGCTGTGGTAGTCCTTGATCCGCACTTGCCAGAAGCGCTGCAGGGCCAGCACGCTGCCAATGCCCACCTCGTGGAACACTTGCTCCACGACGTCCGGGAAGGGGCTGGCCCCCAGCCGAGCCTCGCGGTCCACCGCCACCCGCAGCAGGCGGGTGACGCGCAGGTAGTGCTCGTGGACCAGGTCGGTCAGGGTCTCCAGCACGCTCTCCTGGGCGCATTCGAAGCCGGCGTGGGCCAGGACGGTGGCCACGGACTGGTAGAGGAGCTGCCTGCAGGAGGGCCAGCTCAGCTCCGTGACGGGCTCGCCCTTGCCCCTGGTGGGGGCGAACAGAGGGCGATGAGAACAGGCGGTTGGGGAACGACTTGGACTACGTGCTGGGAGAAGGACCTACTTGTAGAAGTCGCTCTCGGGGTCGCTGTGGCGGAGCTGGAAGGGCTGCTGGGGGGCTTTGCTGTCAGCTGGCAGCAGGTCGTCCGGCATGGCCGGAGGGGTGGGCGGACGCAGGGGCAGGCTGGCGTCGGCCTCCTCCAGCCTGCCGCCCGAGCCCTCGGAGGAGGCGGCGCTCTGGCCCTGGGCCTGGGCCGCCGCCAGCAGCGCGCGGAGGCGGCGCGCGTGCTGGCACAGCTGCACCGTGTGGATGGTGAGGCTGCAGGGCTCGGAGGGCACGTCCAGCATGGTGGTGGGCCGGGGCCGGTGGGCGGAGGGCTGGTGCAGCGGGGGGTCCTGCATCTCCACCGAGCGGAACTCCCGCTGCAGCAGGTCGAAGGAGCTGCGGCTGGGGGGAGCCCCGGCGGGCCCGGGGATCTCGCCCCAGTAACGCATCATGGTCAGTGATCCGGCAAGACCGACTCACAGCCACAGTCTGAAGGTAGAGAGAGCATGGTGAGAAACAGTGGCTTGATTCCCTACCTTCACCCTATATATTCTGCAATACTGTTAAAATACCAAGCAGGTAAGATAGCAAATCAATTGATGGATCATCATCAAGCGTGACATGTGTCAACAGCTTAAGATCAGATTCCAAGAAAATCTTCACAGTCTTTACATTTCATTGAACAGTCTATAGGCTTTTGATAAACATGCGACAGTCTGTCGTGAAAACAGCGACCAATCGGTGGTCTGAAGTCGGTTGACGTCACGCTTTAGTAGCGCTGCGGCCACTCAGAAGCTCAGCCGAGCAGTTAAACAGAAAAGAGTCCTGCTGAGTCCTGCTCCATCTGATGGGCATGGAGAGTGTGGATGCACAGTGTATAATAACACGACACGCTGTTCTGATCGCTGTTCAGGCAGTCTTTGCGTTGACAACGCGGTAACGATTACCCCCGGACCCCCCCAGCACCTCAGCAAAGCAACAGTAGATTAACATACATGTACCAAAATACTCATGTTTGGTAACATAGACGTTCAGGTTTAGCTAGGGCAGGCGGGACGACCGATTCCAGACAGGACATCCCGTACGGTCAGGTGTGCGAGTGAAGCCCGGGCTGCCTACCTCCGCTCCCCGCTGAGGTCTGAGCCCCGCCGGCCGCCGTCCAGCGCGTTCGGCTACTTACGCCGTCGAACCAGTTCACACCGTGCGACAAAACAAAGGCGAGGAGGCGTCTGCAAACACACGGAGCTCACATCGCTGGAGAGAGGGACTGCGCTCAAGTGCGTCTTTACGTCCGTGCTGCAAAAACACTCCGCCGGAACTGCCGGATCTAATAGTTCCGGATGAAACTATTGATTTCGACCAAGTACAAAAAAACCCAAACAGGAATTACGTTACTGTACCAAGGAGCAGTGGTGTGATTTTATTTTATTTTTTTCTAGTGCGAGGTTTTCATTGAAACCGTGGCAGTTTTGTGAGGAGCAACTTCATAAAGGCGGATGGAGCCGGACCCAGTTGTCGGGAGCACCACGGCAACATGGCAGACATGGAGGGAGAGCTGGAGCCAAACACGGAGCCTGCCCTGGACGCAGAGCAGGCTCCGGCCGCGGACAACGGGGCTGAACACCGGGACACGCACTCTCACGGCGAGGAGGCAGACGCGGAGGACATTTTCAAAAAACCGGCTCTTTTCGCACCTCCCCCCCGCACTAACAAACGCGGCAACGCGTCTCGACCAGAGCCAGCGGCAGGACCTCCGCTAGAACCGGCGGCTCCATCCAGGGGAGCTGAGCCAGAGCCGGCCTCAGAGGAAGCAGCCGGGCCCGACGACACGACGGCCGAGGCTGAAGCTTCGGCTGAGGATAAAAAGGACAGCTCTGCCCCAGCACCTGCTCCGAAGGGCCGAGAAGAGCAGCAGGTGTCTGCCTCCAAAGGCAAGTCGAAGCCTCAGCCCAAGCCCAAGCCCCGGGTCCTCCCCCCGGCCGGTAAGTTCCCCCCCGTACCCTACACCGAGCCCGCCTGGGGCGGAGAGGCTCCGGGGCAGCCCTACGCCCTGGAGATCCTCAAGAACGGCACCATAGTGGACACGGTGCCGCTCACGGCCAGGAGCTACTTCTTGGTCGGCCGTCTGCCCGTGTGCGACGTCAGCCTGGAGCACCCGTCCATCTCCCGGTACCACGCCGTGATCCAGTATCGGGGCCCGGGGGCCGAGGGCGGCTCCGCGGGGGAGGAGGCCGGCTTCTACGTCCACGACCTGGGCAGCACGCACGGCACGGTGGTCAACAAGAACAAGGTGCCGCCGAAGACCTTCATCAGGCTGCGGGTGGGACATGTCATCAAGTTCGGGGGGAGCACCAGGCTGTTCATCCTCCAGGTAAGGTGTGGGTTGACAGCGCTGACAGCTGTCAGTGGTGCGCTCAGCATCCAAACCGACTAGCTGTTGGTTGTTGGGTGTTCAGTTTGTGCCATTCAGTACCACTACGTGATTGAGTTGCATTGTGGGTAACGTGGGGATTCACAAGAAGTGCGTTTCTTCCCTGGTCTTGCTGGTTTTGATCGGGTCTCCTCTTTTGCCCAGGGTCCAGAGTACGACGAGGAAGAGGAGTCGGAGCTCACGGTGACTGAGCTGAGGCAACGAGCCCAGAAACAGAAGGCGGAGCTGGAGAGGAGGATGATGGGAGGCGGGTCTGACGACGATGAAGACGACAACGACAATGACAACAAAGAACAGGAGGGAGACCAAGAGGGCGAGGGCAGCGGCGGCAAGAGCAGAGCGTCTAAAGAAGACTCTGGCTGCTCCTGGGGAATGGGTGAGTCCTGCGTGCCCTGTGAGGGGCCCCTAGCTGAAGAAGCAATCTAACCCTTGTCCTCCCTCCATATACGTGTGTGTGTGCAGCCGAGGAGGCCGTGCCGGAGGAAGACGAGAACGAGGAGAACCCCTTCTCTACGGAGTTCCACGAGGACCAGGAGGCCGCCTACCTCAAAGACCCCAAGAAGGCTTTGCAGGGCTTCTATGACCGGGAGGGTGAGTTGATGTGTCGACACACAGCGCGTGCCTGCATGCGGTTTAGTATGCTGTTTACTAACCGTGGCCTCCTGTTCATCCCAGGAGAGGAGCTGGAGTTTGAGTACGAAGACAAAAGCCACGGCACCTGGCTCTGCAGGATCAAGTGAGTGACGTGAGGCGTTTAGGAGTTTTATGTTTTTGCCTTTCGCGTGCAGCGAGTCACACAGGCGTTGTTGTTGTTGTTGTTGTTGTTGTTGTTGTTTGCCAGGCTCCCGGTGGACGACGCGGTGGGCCGGCAGCTGGTGGCCGAGGTGACCCACGCGGGGAAGAAGAAGGAGGCGGCGGTGCAGTGCTGCCTGGAGGCCTGCCGCATGCTGGAGGCCCGGGGGCTGCTGCGCCAGGAGGCAGGTGAGGCTCCGCCGAGGACCCGAACGCCCCCCCCCCCCCCCCTCTCACAGTCATCTCGGGGCCATCTGACCGTGATACGCTCTCGCCCCCAGTCTCTCGCAAGCGCAAGAAGAAGAACTGGGAGGACGAGGACTTCTACGACAGCGACGACGACACCTTCCTGGACCGGACGGGCACCGTGGAGAAGAAGAGGCAGGAGAGGATGAAGAAGGCGGGGAAGATCGAGGAGCGGCCCGAGACCTACGACTCGCTGGTAGGCAACAAAGCCAAGCCGGGGGTGGGGGGCGGGGGTCGGTTCTGCTCGGTGGCGAGGGGTGTATTCCTGTATGTTGCGGGGTAATGTCGGGTGGGCTCTGTGGCATGTGCGAGTGCTATGGTGCGTTCTGATGGTTTGACGTGGCCGCAGGTGGCCAAGCTGGCGTCGGTGGAGAAGGAGCTGGCCGAGACCCAGAGGAAGCTGAGCGCTGACAGAGGAGGTGAGTCTGAGATCCGTGGACACACACACACACACACACACACACCTCTACCTCCACATGCACGTCACTCAGCCCTCCCTCCCTCCCTCCCAGACTCCTCGGGCCTCTCCTCCGAGGACCCGCTGGACGCCTTCATGACGGCGGTGCGCAGCGAGGCGGCCATGGACGGCGTGCAGCGCCGGAAGCTGCACGTCCACGTGGCCAACCTGCGCAAGGACGCCCAGAGGCTCCGCAAGCTGGTGGAGCTGACCCGGCCGGCGCAGATGCCCTCGCTGCTGCCCAGGTCAGGGGAGCCACCGTGGCCCAACGTGCACGACCAGTTGCACTCTGAAGTCAGATCCTGAAAATGCATCGTGATGTGTGTGTGTGTGTGTGTGTGTGTTTTTGTGTGTGCGCCAGTGGCAGCTCAGAGGCGGACAAGCCCAAAAAGACTTTGCCGCTGTTCGGAGCCATGAAGGGAGGAAGCAAATTCAGACTGAAGACCGGGACCATCGGGGTGGGTGTTTTCTCCTTCTCCGCTTTGAGATCTCGGCGAGCAGATGGCATCACTTCCCTCCCCAACCACTGCCTCCCTCTCTCTCACCCGCATCGCAGAAGTTGCCTCCGAAGCGGCCCAACCTGCCCGAGGAGCTGTTCAACACCAAAGGGCCTTCAGCCAGTGTGGAGGAGGAGGAGGAGGAAGATGAGGAGGAGGCGGCGGCAGAGGAGGAGAAAGGAAATGGGAATGAGGATGAGGAGGGTGCAGCTAACACACAGATGGATGTTGATTCTGAAGAGTCCAGCACCTCCTCAGGGCAGCAACTGTCCTCAGAGCCTAAAGGTAGAAGGAGTGTAGCACTGAAAATGAAAACTGGGCTTTTTTTTGTAATCTCTATTCAATATAAGTGCATTAATAGCCTGTGCCACAAGGTGGCGGTAGATCGGCATCCTGTACAAAAAATATCCCTGTCCACGTCTCAACCCAGCTCGACCACATTAAGACGAACGTCACTCAAATGTGTTGACCTGGCTTTTCAGTTTGGTTTTTAATGATAGAAATTTTTAGATCATGTCCACAGGAATCTAATTTCCACCCCGAGACTGATGTGTTTCGACTGCTCCGTTTGCATGGTCAGATCCCAGCCTCAGGCAGAGCAGAGGAGAGGAGTCCCCGGAGCTGGAGCCGGAGCCGGAGCCGGAGGAGCAGGCCCCTCAGCGTAGCAGGGGCCGCAGCAGGCCTGAGCCCCCTCCCCGTGCAGGTGGGTGCCGCTTCTCCACACTGCGGCCCGCTCCGTCTGCCTCTCCTCCCTCAAACACATCCGTGTCTCCACAGAGTCCAAGGCCGAGGGAGGCCCGGAGCCTGCGGGACAGCCCAGCCCCAAGAAGAATGCCAAGAAGAGAGTGATGGGTCCCAGCAGGGTAGGCCACACACACACACACACACACATACGGGCCTGAGCAAGTGTCTAACCTAACCTTAACCCAGCCGTAACTACATGGATACGGTCTCCTCAGCCTCCATTGAAGCAGCCAGGCCAGTATCCGGAGGACGACCCTGACTACTGCGTGTGGATGCCTCCAGCAGGTAACCTTACTCCTCCCCCTGCGCCCATGGCTCTGTATTCTCTGACCCTCAAGAAGCCAGCCCTCCAACCTCGCCCCTTAGTCCGCTCGCCCCACTCTTCCTGGAGGCGTGGGAGCCTGAGCCGGGCCGAGGAGCACGTCTAACAGGCCTGTGGCCGCCAACGGGCCCGTGCGTTCCCGGGCCTGACCTCGGTCAGGAACAGGGGGGGGTGGGTGGTGGGGATTAAGGAAGTCAACAGGCTCTAACGGTCCCGTTTATCCGGCTGAAATTGCGGCAACATTTCCCATTGTTCGCCGGAGGAATGCAGATCCCAGTCGCTTGAAGTGATAAGATAAGCCCGAATAAAAATAAGCTGGAAATGACTCGGGACCCGGGGTCAGAGCCGGCCGTGCACTGCAGGAGTGTTATTGCTTGGATGTGGTTGGGGTGGGGGTGGGGGTGTGGGGGGGGGCAGTGATTTATCCTGTTGGGACGTTTCAAGCGTTGCATTTTTTGGGGGGGGGTTCGTAACATGTGCTCTGAACGCTGTGAGTCCTGAGGAGGTCTAACGGGCCCTTGTCCGCCCACAGGTCAGACCGGGGACGGCCGCACGGCCCTGAACGACAAGTACGGCTACTGACCCGCCGCCCGGCCCAACCCCCCCCCCCCCCCCCCCCCCCCCCCCCCCCCCCCCAGCGATGGCTGCCGGTCCACTGCCCCCCCCCCCCCCGTCCTCCCCCACCTCCTCCCCCCCGGCCTCTCTGGGCTCCATTCAGAGGAGTCCGGAGCAAGCCAGGTGAAGACGGTCACGCCTAGCCTTTTTTTTTTCATCTCCTTTCTGCTGGGCCGCCATTGTGTTTCTCGAACCGCCCCGAATAAAAAAAAAAAAAAAAAGCACGCCATTCCAACTCACATCAGACTGGAAAGCTTGGGGGAATCGCCCCCCGCCCCCACCCCCCCGCCCCCTTCTTCTTCCCACTACCACCACCACAGACACCGGGCAGGCAGCCCACTGGCACTTTCCGAACGGGGACAACAATGGGGATGGATAGCACTTGATTTTAGTCCCGGCGCTTGGAATCCTGCATTGTCCGCACAGAAGACGGGGGGACAAAGCCGGAGCGCTAACTGATCCGAGCTCAGCTCTCCGGTCTCTTGGCCGCTCCCTCTCGCCGCCGCGTCCACCTGACATCCAATCTGCACCCCCCCCCCTCCTCCCCGCTTGGCATCGAGCGGATGGATGCTGGCATAACCCCCTTTTTTTTTTTTTAGTTTTTTTTTCTCCCCCCCCCAAGGAGAGCGTCGTGGCAAGGAGGGAGAGGAAGAGAGAGGGCGAGCATTGAAGCAGCTTTTCTGACCATCTGGACACTTGGATGGCTTAGTGGATGAAACGCAAGCTGATAATGACTCAAGCTAAGTGGAGTGTGAGCGCGTGCTTACGCCACTGAGCGTGCACGCAGGCAGGCAGGCAGGCAGTCCGACGTTCTCAAAGTTCTCTTTTTAACAAGATTGTCCTCGTGAGCGGGCCGGCTCTTGGTGTGTGTGTGTGCGTGCGTGCGTGTGTGTGTGTGTTTTCGCCTGGAGCAGGATTCCTCGCTCTGTGAAATCCCACTCTGTGCCGTTCCGTTTGGTTCGCGGCCACCCTCACCACCCTCCTTTCCTGCCCCCCCCCCCCCCCCGAAACTAAAGAAATGTAAACAGTATTTTGTCATACGTCTGTACAATAAAACTGTCTTGTACATAGCCCTTCGCCCCCATTGTGCCGTCTTCCTGTGACTTGGCCGGCTGGCTAAAATCTTCCAGGCCTTTCTCTGTACCCCCCACCCCCGCCAACCCCCCCCCCCCCCAGCTTCACAATTCCAGGCCTTCTTCACACGCGAGGCGGCCTCGACGTCAGCCCTCCGTGCTCCCTCGCAGACACAAAGCGCGTTTCTTGGGGCACAAAGAGGCCTGGGAGCGTGACGGCAGCCCTCCCTCCTCTGTCCACCTGGCACATCCTCCTCGTCCAGTCACAGGTTTCTCCCCCTGGCACGCGAACCCCTGAGGGTCTGCGGCGCTGACCCAGCCTGCTTGTTCACACCGGCCGCGTCGTCCATCGTAAAGGTGAAGGCTTTTACTGCGAGATACGCGGAAAGAGGAGAGGAAACGACGGCACGAATACAGTACAACTGTGCGATGGTGACGGATGGAGGGACGACGGTCAGAAGGAAGACGCACCCGCTAAACAAGAGGCCACGGGGCATTTTTATTGATCGGCTCTTGTGCGACAGCGGACGAGAACATGTCACAACGTTACATTCACCTGCGGCGAACTGTCCGTTAGCGGTTTCGCTTCGGTTACGACAGGAATGTGATTGCAAGGCATTAAAGAGATCCTCAGAAAACACCGGGATGTCCTGGATGTACCAGTGGTCCTCTTCTACCTAGGAAGTACTGAGGTACAATATTTGGAGAAAAAAAAAAACAAAATAAAATGGCACACTACAAGTAGGCTATGCGTATAACATAGCACCGATTACACTTGCCAAATGTGCAGCGATCTACTTTCCTCTCGTTTCAACATGCCTCCCCCCCCCTCTCTGCAAAACATCGGAATTCATGCGCGGAAAGAGGACACGAGCGCTCGACTTTGACCCGGGCCTAAAAGTGACAAGTCCGTGGAGAGACGAACGTCGCCCGGCGGGTCAAAACTACGCAACTACGTGCACGCCTCGCATGTCGCGTCACAGCTGGCCATGACCCCGCGTGCTCTGAACGACGCCATCCGAGGGGGCGGCTGTTGGGACCACCGTCTCGCCTTCGTCTCCACGACGACAGGAGATGACTCTCCTCGCCTTTTTTTTTTTTTTTTTTTAAAGTATACAAAGTCACCCAGGCTCCCGACGGATGTCCCGAGGTGAGGACATCGCGGGGGAGAGGCGCTGGGACCGTTCGATTGTCTTCCGTGCGTCGGTCCCCCCCGGAACGTCGATCCGGAGCAGAGCGACGTCCAGGTTCTTGGAATGCTCCCCGATCAGTCTTCCTGCCGTTTTGCGTTTTGTCTTTTTTGTGTTGTTTTTCGGACACGCCCACGCGTAAGCCAAACCCGGTGCGTCCTTGGTAGCGTCGGGGCGCCATTTTTTTTTTGGGTCTCGGCGTGATCCCGCTTGGGCTCCGCGTGGAGGACGACGATCAGTGACAACGCTGGGGCGGAGTTACCTGAGTGTGCAGTCATTTGGGAAACGAACGTCTTTCGCGCGGTCGCCCTCGGGCGGAGCCGAGGCGGCGGTGGTGGTGGGGGAGAGGGGTGTGTGTGTGTGTGGGGGGTGGGGGGTGGATTATCTGTCGGGGGGGGGCGGGGGGGTGGGGGGGCTGAGCTCTCCTTTTAAGGGCAGGGAGGATCCTCGGCCGGCGTCAGGGGGCTGCAGGGGGGCGCCGTGCTCAGGGAGCGGAAGGCGAAGATGGACGGGTCGTAGGTGTACCTGGGCGGGGGACGCGTGCCGGTCAGGTTCTGAGGAGACAGAGGGAGAGAGGGGGGGGGTCACGGTGAGAGACAGACTCCACTTTGTTTGTTTGTTTTTTTTATTATTATTACTCAATGTGCCAGGAGTTCCGCTAGCACCGGTCGGCTCCCTTTCACAGCATGAACATCTCGCCGAGAGACGGGACAGAAAAGCGGGGACGCGTGCGCCTCGTTAGAACATTTTCACATGCTTTTTTTTTCATTTGGGTGTCATAATGCTTTTCCACTCCATAACTCCCCCCCCCCCTCGTCCTCGGAGCAGAACCTTGCATCGTGCGCCTCCAACAAAACCCTCCGGTCTAAAATTAGCCCCGGTCGTTTTCCTCCCCGCAGGAAATGGCAGGAAATGACTTTGTTGGATTTGGCAGTGAGGCAGCACTTTCTCCAGAGCCTGCTGAAGGGGAGGGGAGGGGAGGGGAGGGGAGGGGCGAAGTTTTTAGAGGAGGTGGACTGAGAAAGATTAGGACCCCCGAGACAAATTCCCCGTGATTAGGAGCTGATCCCATGGAGAGATCCGAGTGTGTCAACCATTCATACATAGACGGATGGATAGATAGATAGATGGGTGCAGCCCGATTCCGTGGAGGCCCAGAGCATCGGCGACATCAGCCCACGTGCGCTCCGGGCCCCCGTTAGGAGCGCGTGTGAGCCTCCGGGTGTTGCCACGGCTTCAGCCGACATCTCGAGGGACCCGGGCGCAGACAGCCGAGCCCCCGGTAACGCGGCAACAACTCCCAGCGCCGCCCCGGAGCTGATTTATCTCGCGGTGTTAATGGAAACAGGCAAGAGAACAGGACAGATGTTCGGGGGGGCCCCGAGATGTTTTCCATATGGAAGCTGTCGGCGAGTCGGGATCGCGCCCCCCCCCCCCCGACCGTGCTGGCGGGAGGGGTGTCCTGTGGTCACATCTGCACTGCGATGGACATTTAGGGCCCTCGCCGGGGTCAAACGGAGTACCAGTGTGAAAAGGACAGGGCTCTCTGCGCTATTGTGGCCCTGTTGATCATTAATTTCGGTCTTTTTTTTTTCCCCACCCCTTTTCCACGCTATTACGTCAACGTCCGCTCGATCTGAACATGGGAGCCTGTGTCCAAGAGGAATCTAGAGCTTTCCACAAGTTCTGAGGAGTAGCTGGGGACTGTACGCCTGGAGGACTGCATGGGTCTGTTGGGCGGTGGACCGGGGACCCGAGGGGTCACGAAAGGGAGGAGGAGGAGGAGGAGGAGGGGGGGGGCCTGACCTCCGGCCCCTGCATGCGATGATTGTATAAACATCTCTAATAGGAACCAAAGGGCCCTCTCCGTATCTGCGGCGCGTCCCGTCGCCTCCATCAATCTTCATCTCCTCTCCGCCCGGTCTTTATTGTGGCTGAAACCCAACGCCATCCCTCTGGCCTGCCTGCCTGCCTGCCTGCCGTAGCCTGGGAAGATCTCATCACCCCTCTCTGCTGTTCACCTCCACACACACACACACACACACACACACACACACACACACACACACACACACACACACACACACACACACACACACACACACACACACCCCGCAGGGAAAGGCCTCGACAGCAGCGGCTGGAGCTGTGTTTTCCTACTGCTTCCACATTTCCCCTTCCTCTCTTAAAACCACACACACACACACACACACACGCGCGGAACCGTCGCCATCGACCTCCTCAACTCCTGAAACGACTCCCATGCTTGATTGCCTGAATCCAGTCTCAAAGCCGGGGGCCCCATCCAGATCCAGTGTCTCTCCTGGAGCGCGGCCAGGAAACCCGGGGCCGGCCCGCAACAAAAGAGGAGGGGGGGGGGGGGGGGGGGGGGGGCGAAGAGAGGGGAGGCATCATCCAGGAGAAGAGACAGAAAGCTGGGGATCGGAACGGCTCACCGGTCCCCAGCCCGGCCGCGTACCCACATGAAGACAGCCCTCTGAGCTGGAACGCACCCAAGGGCCCGCAGACGTCACTGACGGGGGACAACAACA
Source organism: Karalla daura (assembly GCA_029224185.1). Taxonomy (NCBI): domain Eukaryota; kingdom Metazoa; phylum Chordata; class Actinopteri; order Chaetodontiformes; family Leiognathidae; genus Karalla; species Karalla daura. The sequence continues at coordinate 4,064,816 of CM055199.1, read as the reverse complement.
CCGCGCACCACGCCAGCGAGAGAGAGAGCGAGCGAGCGAGAGAACAGAGGATAATGAGCAATATCTCTATGTATCAGCGGAGCTAAACAGATAGCAGCCGGCCGGGCTATAAATGGAACATGACTTCATCCCTGGAAACACAGCACAAGGGAGCCGGCGCAACACTCCGCCTCCTCTTCCTCCTCCTCCTCCTCAGCGCCATCTCCCATCCAGAGCTCACTCGCTCTCCGCCTAAGACACTCTCGAAGATCGTTTTTTTTTCCATTATTATTATTTTTATTATACATTTGCACATTTACACGCACCTATAGAGGGAGGTGGGGGGTGAAACCCAGATACATGTTATATAAGACGGCGTGCAAATGTGTGTGTGTGTGTGTACGTAAACAAGTGTGCGATGAGGCTCAATTGACACTATCCCACACAACGCGGCGATGACGTCACTTTTCTCACCACGCTGCGCGTCCTTCTGGAGCGCCCCGCTCGGCGCCAAGACGGCCGGGCCGGTTCCAGGCCGCGGTCCAACGCGCTTCCCTCGCTCGCTCGGCGGCCGAGGGAGCCTTGGGGACGCTCTCGGGGGAAATCGCCTTCGCGCCGACTCGGACGAGACCAAGCCCGGACGGACACATCTGAGGCCGCCAACGGGACGAGCCGGGGGGCCACTGCGGCTCGTCGAGTGAAATCGAGACATCATCCCCCCCCCCCCCTCTCCCTCTCTCTCTCTCTTTGTGGTTTCTCCCAAGTATCGGCGCGCTTCAGGAATCCGGCCGGCGCTATCAGCCGGGTTTTTCAGATGTCCCCGGGGCGCGGCTCCGTTGCCCAGGAGGGCATGGGAACAATCGGCGCGGCCAGATGCCGTCCCGGTATGGAGCTGGACGGACATCAAGGTGCTGGCGGCGGAGGCCGGGCCGGCAAACCCTTGCAACCTTATCGCCGCCTGTAATGGACACCCCGATCCGGACTGGGTCTGCGTTGGAGGAGAGGCAGTGCCTCCGACTGTGTGTGTGCGTGCGTGTGCGCGCCTATTCAAATGAACAGCAGTTACGCGAAGAGCTCCTCTTCCTTGCGAGGGGGGGGCGGAGGGGGGGGGGGGGGGGGGGGGGTTCACTTCCTGCGGGGCGACAAACGCGAACTCACCCGGATCTTGATAGTCCGCGCCTTGCCTCCGCAGTTCTTCTTCAGCAGCATTTTCTGTGAAGGACAAGAAGAGAGCGTCTTTAACGCACGCGCACACACGCACACGTATCAAACTTTGGGGGGGGGGCGGCGAGTTGGCGGCCGACGGACGCCGGATCGGGCGGACCGGGGGAGGCGAGACAAATCCAGCTGTCTCACTTTAAACCCAAACGGCGGGGGTCGGCGCGGCTTACGCAACATCCTGCCTCGCGCCTCCCGTCTCCACGTCCACCCCCGGCGAAACTTTTTCTCCCCCTCCCACACCCCCACCCCCCCCCCCCCAAAAAAAAAAAGAAAAAGAGAAAAAAAAAACCAGCGGGGGTGGAGGGACCACACAATAATGGAATTGTCTGGAGCCGGGGAGGTGGCTTCCATTAAAGGGGGGCGGGGGGGGGGAGGGGGAGGGGGGGTGAGCCCGGGGAAGAATGGGAACACAAGCCTCCCGCTGTTGGGATGTGGGCCCGGGGGGGCTGCCGTGCACTTGCCCCCATGCTCGCCTCCTGCCAGCTCTTATCTTGTTCCGTCGGCGACACCACGGCCCATGCGGGCGCACGCACGCCTGCCCCCGGCCGGGGCTTTGAACCATTCAACAGGTCGGGCGATAACAGACTCGTTGGAGGTGTAGTGATGCGTTGCCCCCCCCCCCCCCCCCCCCCCGAACACCCAGCCCCGGCGACCTGCAGCGCACGCTCTGCCTCCCACGCGCCCCGGCTCGCCGCCCGGCCGACTGTTTGGTCTGCGTTGTTGTTGTCGTCGTGCATGAGGAACACCATAAGGTTTCCTCCGATTGTTTCAGCGAGAGGATCCACGTGAAAATATTTATCTCTGCATACAATCCCCCCCCACCCCCCACCCCCCCCCCCCACCACCCATCACGAGAAAATGAGAGGGAGCCGGTCGGCCCCAGGTACGGAGCAACGTCGGCAAACTCTGGGGGGCGGGCGGGAATGAAGGGGACGTAAGGGGGAGCGCGCGTCCTGCTTCCAGGGAGTGTGCGAACTTTGTGCGAGGCACTCGGTGGGAGGACGCCGGGCAGGGCTGCCACGTGACTGGCATCTGCCACGCAAACTGTTGCCCTTTCACGTTAATCACCGCGACGGACAATGGCGCAGGCCACATCTGAGTAATTGGATGCGGACGGGCGGCTGACCTTCGACCCCCCGCCCCCCCCGCCCCCCCCCCCCCCCCCCCCCCCGACTTTGAGGAAAACGATGAGGCGGATAAATGACTGGGGCTGAAAGCTGAATCCGAGAAATCTTTCCACCCTTCATAGACGGAAGTGTAAATCCGTGCCCCTGAACACATCTTTCACTCTCCCACTGCCCATCAAATTTTTTCCCCACCTACCCACACACACACACACAGCAGCAGACTTTGGGCCGTCCCTCAAGGTGAAAGACGTGAGTGTTGGGGGTGAGGTGGGGGGGGGGGGGGGTGAGGGGGCTGAGGTGTCGTAAGGGGAAGATGTCCAGCTAAAGGGTTAATGGCAGGCTGGAGCCGTGTCTGCTGGCTACCTCTGCAGGCCCCCTATTGTATTTCCTGCAGCACCTCCCATTCCACTTGACTGAGTGCGCACACACTCTCACACATGCAGGCACACTCTCACACTGTGGCAACACACCACACACACGCACACACACACACACACACACAGCAGCAGCAGAGCAGCAGCAGAGGCAAACTCGCAGACAAGAGGATGTACACGCGCAGACACAAAAAGACAAGCAGGATGATAGACGCGTACCCCCCTGCCCACCCCCCCCCTCAAACACACACACACACACACACCCCTTTTTTTCCACTTCAGCCCTCTCATAGCTGCCCGCTGTCTCTCATCATCTGTTCTTTCCCTCTAAAAAACCCCATGGACATATGGACCCCCGAAAACCTGCAGTTTCTGCCCTGCAAACACACACACGCACACGCACACACAGGCACACACCCTTTCCCATCCACGGTGTGGGCCAACAAGCCTATTGGATTTTAACGATTAGCGGACCGGCTTCTCCATGACTCATTAGTGGCTGTCGTTTTTTGTTTTTTTTTCCTTTCCCTCCCTCCCTTTCTTTTTTTTCTTTCCCCCGTTGTTTATTTAATCCTCTCCTTCTGCCTCCGCCCCTCCGCCGTTTCCCCTCGCCTGCCAGCCTTTGTGAGGATCGAGGGCGGACATCTGCCGTCCGCGCCTCCCTCTCCCTCATCCCGCTCCGGCCAGACCACCGAGGTGGCGCGCGCCCGGCGACGGGAAGCAGAGACTTTTGTTTGCTCGTGCGAGCGAGTGTGCGTGTGTGTGCGTGTGTATGGCAGCCAGTTACGACTGCGGGGATGTCATTGTTTGGGAGGTGTGGAGGTGTGTGGGAGGGAGGGAGGGGAACGGGGGGGGGGGGGGGGGGGGTGGTTCACAAATCACAAATCTGCCGGCTCCTGCTTTTTAATATATTTCGCAGAAGTCCCAAAATTACGAAGAAGGCTTCCGGCTAATATGGCACCGCGTGCAACTTGGAAGTGGAGTGAAATTGGTTTTCAGACATGAAAAGGCATCGTCGTGGCTGGCGCCGCTCCCGCGACAGATCGCGTCAGTATTTGGAGGCAGAAAACGAATCAGCGCCGAGTCGGGTCGTGCATCGGATGGTGACGTGCAGAGGTAAGGACATGGTGAGCATTCTGGCTTTATTTCATCCGTTTGTTTTTTCTTCCAGCACCCGGGTGTCCAACGCGAACGCTCCACTGTGGCGGGAGCAATGGGAGTAATGAAAGCAGCAATCTGAAATAATACCAACGTATTAGTACGCTGCCAATAAGGAAATGTGCATTTTGGACGTTTTCTTCCATTCTGCCTTAGACTTCGACTACACTGACCCAAATGGTACATTTCTTGGATGAGCAACTACTTTCACCTTGGCTTTGCTGATTAAAACCAAAGTCATCATCACGCCCTCATTCATGTACTCATGATGGAGCATGTTGAAAAAGTTCACTTAGCAAGCAATGAGGCAAGACAGCCAATCCGCCTATGCGTGGTTGCCAGATTAGCATGGACCGGCACCAGTTCTGTGCAGGAAAAAAAAGCCTCCGAGGCATTTCTGACGAAAGCAGTGCTCCATAGCTTCTATGTTGAAGTGAATTCTACCCCCCCCCGGGCCAGGCTGCAGTCCCTGCTCACCTGTTGCATTTTCTCCAGGTCCAGGCTGGGCCTCCCCGGCTCCCCCCCGAAGCCGTGCCGGTACTTCCTGTAAGGTGCCGACTGCTCGAAGTGGGTGAGGATGATGGGCCGCGCCACCGGCTGCACCACCTGCAGCTGGAAGCGCATGGGCGGCGGCTTGAGGCCCCGCGGCGGGCTGGAGCTGAAGAGCACGGGGCTGGGCGAGGCGGCGGCGGCGGCGGCGGCCAGGCAGGCGCCCGGCTCCGCCAGCGGCCGGGGGGCCGGGGCGGGGGGGGCGCCGGGGGCGGGCGAGCCGCAGCCGCACAGGTCCCGCACCTCCTCGTCGCTGGACGCGCTGCTGTGGTGGTCGGCGTGGCGGCCCGCCCACTTCCGGCCGTCGCCGCGGCTGATGCGCTCCAGCTCCTCCTCCGAGGAGTGGCGGTCCAGGTTGGCGTCTAGGAGGAGGCGCAGGCGCCGCAGCCGGGCCGGCGACAGCGGGCCCTGGTTGTGCTGCTGGCTGGTGGCCAGCGGGGTGAGGGCGCAGTTTCTCCGTCTCTCTGCACGGGGGTCAAGGGGATGATGGTGACGATGATGGGAGATGTGCCCCACGTTATCTCCAGACTCCTAACATCTCACTGCCCTCCCTGTTTACGACAGGGGTCGTTTACAATGGGGTTTGCTCACCTCTGTCGATCTGTGCCAGCTCCTGGTTCTCCCCCTCCGAGTCGTCGCTCTCCCCTCCCTCTCCACTGCCATGGTAGGAGATCTGACCGAGACAATAAAAATGAAGGCTTGAACTTGCATTGAAGGTCAACGTTTAACCCCCTCACTCTCACAAATATGTTTCGCTTCTTTCCACTCGTATCCATCGGGAGGGGGGGGGGGTGTTTTCAATTTAGAGTTTAGAGCATCGGTTGCTGGCCAAAGATCAGGAATCAAACTCTGATGCCTAAATCCAAAACGGGACGAAGCAGTTCCTAATTGGCCGCCAAGGCAGACCCCCACCCGGCGACACAGATACGGCCTGAAATCCCTGCTCGTAGTGGAAACTTTTTCTCAAACCAACCTGTGGAGCCGTCATTTCTACAGTTGCACAACATACAGTATATACAGAGAGACGTGCGGCCTGAGTTCTGGTTTAGTCAAGCAATGGTGTCTGTCCGTCTGTGTGCGTGTCTGTGTGCGTGTGTGTGTGAGTGTGTGTGCGCGCGTCTTCCCCACAATCTGACCCCCGTCTGTCTGTTTAAAATCAATTCCTGGTCTGCAGCAGTAGCGACAATGCAGATACCCAGCAGACTGCAACGCTAAGAGTTAAGTAATGTGCCTCGCACTCGGTAATTACCACTCCGAGGCCTCGCTCAGCAGCTGCCATCTGTGCTGGTGCGAGAGAGTGTGTGCGTGTGTGTGTGTGTGCGTGCGTGTCTGCGTGTGTGTACGCTCACAACATCCATCCACAAAAACATACACAGTGTCCTCCCGTCTACCCTCTCCCTCTCTCTCTCTCTCTCACACACACACACACACACACACACACACACACACACGCACGGCCGAACCCTCTTCTTTCTGGATCTTTTCAAAACGAGGGAGAGGGAGGGGGGAGGAGCCGGGGCCTCTGAACCAGGGCAGACGCTATTCAGTCCATGTTAAGTGCGAATTTCACTGTAGAATTTCACAGACCGTTCCCTGTCTCTGCATTTCAGCGAAACAAAAATAATCCCACGGCTATTTCGCATATCTTCCGTTCTTTTTTTTCTTTTTTTTTTTACACTTCCACAGCGGCCTCTGACAATGACCGCGTGAGTCTCGTAGACAGCTCCGCTTTCCTCTCGATGTTTACGGATACTTCCATATTCCCATTTGATTTCTTTTTCCCGCCTTTCTCGTCGGGTTCGGAAAATGCCACGCGATGACCTCTCACCTCCAGGCAGAAATACTCCAAGGGGACCGCAAAAACGGCGGGAACATTTTCGGGGTGAGATTAGACAAAATTAGGAGCCGAACCCCCGGATGGGGTTCCGCGAGCAGCCTGGTCGCCTTTCAGTGCCGCGGGACAGATTCTCAATGAGAAGGCCCGGAGCCAGTGTACTAGACAAAAAAAAAACCCCTTGGCTCTCGAGGAGTCTCAAGTTGAAACAGCACAACTTCGTGAACTCCATAGGAAAACCTGCTCCGGAGGAATAACTGTGGGAAGAAAATGTATTTTGGCAAGTGTCTCGCTCGGGGCCGGAGCTAGGCCGCGCACCCCAGTGAATTACTGCTGGGCAGCATCCACCAAACAGCTGAAATCCTATTAGAGGGGGAAAAAAAATAAAAAGTTGGGATACGGAGAGGGAAGCGAAGGCCGGCGCTTCGCAGAGCGCGTCTTCCCGTTCCGTCGGAGGCGTTCGAACTCTCAATTCGCGGCCCGGACGACCAATCGTTTCGAGAGGGGCGCGACAAACCTGGCCATGCAAATCTGACCTGGGAGCGCGCGGCGCGGCCTGGCTGCGCGGGCGAGGATTTGAATACGCTTCGTTCCCGGGTCTGTTTGAAGGCGGCGGTCGGCCGTGTGGCTTCTGAGCAGCCCAAACGTGTCCTCTGACGCCCGATGAAGAAAGGAGCCGGTCCGGCAAAAACGCCACCTGCACTTCGCAAGGCGTAGAGGGAGGAGGGAGGGACGTCCTTGACGCCGTTTCCGGAGCGCGTCTGATATAGCCGTTACCCTGACAGCTAGCTAGCTGTCGCAGCTAGCTAGCTAGCTGTCAGGGAAGCTAGCTAGCTAGCTAGCTGTCAGGGTAACGGCTATATCAGACGCGCTCCGGTATCTGTCGCAGCTAGCTAGCTAGCTAGCTGCGACAGATACCGGACTTTGCCTGACTGATGCGTACTTTATGGTTCAGTCCGGACGACGGGGCCTCCCTTTCGCAATCCCCTCCTCCTCGTGCCTTACAGTCGCTCCTTCCTGTTCCAGCTCTGGGACGACGCTGCGCCGCGCCAACCTGCACGCGCCGCGCTGCAATCCCCGCCGCCGAGCACCCACACCTTCCTCCCGGGGTTTGTGTTTTTTTTATGGTTTGTTTTTTTTTTTTTCCAACACAGTCGCCGTTGCTAGACGGCTCCTCCCAGGACAGACGGCGCCCCCGCCAAGACGCGACTGCATGCGACGATGAGCGCTGTATTTACGCCGGGGGGGGAATTCAGCCACAACCGACCGTCAACAATCGGTCCGCCAAAGCACTGCCACGGAGAGGAATGACATAGTTAACGATTAAGAATTCCTGACCTAAGAATCGATGCTTGCCGCGGGATGAGGCACTGTATGGTCTATACACGTCTATACCCGATGACATGTCCGGGGCAAGACCACCCACAGTCGCACCCCCCCCCACACACACACACACACACACACTTCTTAGTCATCAACAAGTCGTTCAACAAGTGCGAAAATGACATCCCGAGGCATGGAGAAGCACCTAGCTTCCGTGTCGGCCCGCGGTCGACCCTCCCCGTGCCCGGCTCCGACAAATATTAACCCGCGAGAGCGTCGCTGACGCGCTATCGTCCGATCAATCATTGGCGTGTTTTGTTCGTACCCTAAAGTGCCTTCTTACTACCTGTTCCTTGTTTCTGTCGCTCTGTGTCTAGCCCCCGACCCTGTTGTCCCTTCGCTGCCTGCTTTTATAGGGCAGTAAACGCCAAACATATCCCTCAATTCAATTCTCGCCCTCGCACGCTTGTAAACGGAGAACCACGTGTTGCCGCGTGAAACTTTTTGGAAGTGATCGACGGGAAGTACGCGCACAAAATTGGGGTCAGAGAGAGAGAGTGTGCGGACGTTCCTCGTCCCCTCGGAGGTTGACATGACTTGTGCGTGAAATCAACAACGCAAAGGGGGTCTTCTGATTCGCTGATCTGCGGGCCGCACGTTAGTAGTCTAATGAGTCAATCTGCGGACGACTTGGATCTGGCGGAGAGCGAGGGGAGGCACGCAGAGGAGGCGCAAATGAGACGGCGTGAATGGCGCTCTGAAGACTGCTTCCGTGCATGTGCGCGCAAAGACGGACAAAGAGTTGTGTGTTTGTGTGTCAGGAACAGTAGAATTAAATCCTTGTCAGTCCCTTGCATCACTGAGCAGCTTGCTAAGCTGGATCAGTGGCAATGTCACTGCGTACACACACACACACCGCCCAGTTCACACACATATCAGCTTTGCTCCGTCCTTCCACATGGACATGGACACTGTCACAGTCCATTCCCCCCCTAATGAAAACACACAACGCAGGGTCAGGGACGGTCCGCTCTCTTTCGCTCACACTCCAGTGGATCTCCCCCCAAAGTGTAACAGAAGTAGTCTTGATTAGTGTAAGCTCCTGGGACGGGGGGCCTCAGACACATTGAGCCTCTTTTTAGCTATCCTGAAATGGTCATTCAGCACATCCCGAGGCGCTGCTGCAGACCTCCAGCCCGGATACTAAGCACCAAAACCTCCCAAAGAAATAGGTCTTTGTCCATTCCCCTCTGGACTTTTCATTTGGAGTATGGAAAACGATGATCAGAATTTAGCCATAACAGGGATCCAAGTCAGGTCGAGTTTGCTGACATTGATAACATCGATTACAAAAATACAGATGAGCAACCTCAAGCATATTAAAACACTGAGGTGTGTCCATCATAAGCAGTTTTACTCAACTACAGAATGTGGCTAATAACATCATACACATCGCTATTGGTCTAATGCAACAAATCATATTACCAATAAACATTGTGAGCAAATGTTACGATGATGTGGAGAAATACCAGGCCGAAATAAGCACAAACCAAGCCCTTGGTGTCACACACCCCTCACACACCAACACACGGTTGGTGTGGTGAAACCGCCAGCTAGTTCATTCTAACAACCACATTTCGTTGGTTGGATTGAGGTAAAAGAGCCGTGTGAGTCACAGGGGGCCGCACGACATCCCAGTCACGATTATCAGGCTGTTTCACCGAAACGGACGGTCACGGAGGTTACAGTGTGGCAATCAGTCCAGAGCTTTGAAGTCAAAATGTTACGCTGAAGCTTCCACCTGGTCAAGTCCTGCCTCCCCACGCTGCTTTCATCAGTCATAACCATTCTGCATTCGAGGTGCTAGGCTAACTCACCATTTAAAGTGGGGTTGTGGAGTGGAAGAGATGCTGTCCCCCGCCCCCCCCCCCCTACAAAAGGCAGCTTAATGGGTCCACTATTTTGATTTCAACATCCACTTAGATTAGCATCTTGGAAAATTAAATAGCGTACCAACAATCATGGCGGGACCGTTGTTTAGTCTGGCTCTACCACAGACTAATCAATAATCATGGCCACAACGCATACATACTCTAATCTCGAACTCTGACAAGCCTATTTTAGGGGGTAGTTTCCATGTCGTTCAACTTCAATCTCATATGTGCTGCTTTTTTTGCCCTATTAGTAATTATAACTTGCTTTGCTCAACAGTATTTGAGAGTGAAGATATCAGTTTGCAAATAGGATATTATTGACGACTAGGCCATGCATTACACATCGAGGAACTTGGTCTTTGGAGTCCGTGTTCGGTCTGTTCTGGTCCGGAGCTAGAGTACCGCCATGCAACATGCTGGACTGTATGAGCGAGGGCTTCTTTCGGTGCAGAAAACTCATCCACGGGCCTTACATGCTCTTATTTCGCAGGATCTCCCTCCAAGCAGTCCGAGCGTCCGGTCTCATCCAGATTCGCGGCTCGGCTTTTCACCGCCCCCTTCGATCTCCGTCTGGGAGCCTCTCCTCACCTGTCACGGAGCGCGGCGGCAAACGCAAACAACGTGGCAGGTACACACCGTGGCCTCGGCCAGGCCCTCTCTTTCGACGGGAGCACTTTGGCACAAAATGGCCGCCGTGCCACCACACGGCCGGCCGACGCGCAGTATCCTGGATGGGGCAGGTTAGTGACCCGCGCAGGATGCAATTCACCCCTCTGACCCCCCTCCCACCCCGAAGGAAGGGCATTATGCAAACAGACAGGCAGCAACAGCCAAGGAGCACTTACACGGACTCTGTTGTGGAAAATTGGAGGGTGAAGCTGTAGATGTCGGGACAATAATAGCTCACAGCAGCAGTATGTTTTTTTACTGAAATGCTTGCCCCCCCCCCCCCTCCCCTCCCCTCCCCTCGCCTCCCCTCTCTGCCTGAATGAGCTCGCAGACCTCCTTGTTCACCAACACAGACGCAGCTATTTCCACCTGGAAACCCTTTTCCTCTGTAGATGAAAAACCTGGACTAACTTCACAGCTATTCATCACCCACACCAGCACCACCAACCCCTCCACACACACACACACACACGCACACACGCACACACGCAGGCCAGGACTCTGGCACAAGGAGTGTATCTCCTCTCCAGTCACTTTCTCATATGACAAACCAGATGACGTCCAGTTTTTGAGTCAATGGCCGTTTGCTGACACTACTGCGCCTCGCTGATGCGTTCATTTGGCTCCGGGTTGCAAGACATGGTAATGAATGGGTAGAGGACCAAAAAAACAAAGAAAAACAAAAAAAGAAAACAATCACACCAGCTCATATCAGAACAGACATGCTGGGAAGCTGTGCGGTTCTGTGTGTGTGTGTGTGTGTGCGTGTGTGAAAGAGAAAGAGAAAGCAGGGGTGTCAATGAACTCACTATAACCTCTGTTCAGGCCATTTTACAGTTTTAAAGCCTCCTGGTGAACAAGTCACAAGACTTAAGTAGAGCCACACTGGTCTCTTTTTCACACACTGGTTGAGTGTGGTGTGTGTGTGTGTGTGTGTGTGTGTGTGTTGACAGCTGCAAGCAGAGTACTACAGACAGAGTGCAGTGCAGCTCCAGTGACTCACACGGACCTACCTTGAGGTGGAAGGGATGGATCTCATTGAGCGAGTGTCTCCTCAGCTTCTTGGTCAGCGTCTTGAGCATTGTCCCTATAACGCGAGTGGCTTATGGCTCGATCCCCCACCCACCCCCCCGCCCCCACCCCCTCACTTTTGCAATGACGCCTCTTTATTGTCCCGTTCTCAAGTGACGCTCACCGCACATTCAGGAGCTAACATGGGCGACTTGACACATCGGAGAAGGCACACTTGACTGCAAAGCGCTCTCGCTCGCGCACGTTCGCGCACGCGCGCGCGCGCGCGCACACATACACACTCACTCACTCACTCACTCAGCGAACAACAAAAACAACTGCGTGATAACAGCTGCCTGCTCGATAGCTCCAAGTTAGCCGGTGGTGTCAGAGGAAGAAACTTGACTTCGTTGATGTCTCTCTCTCTCTCTCTCTTTTTAGGTGTTGTTGCTCTCTTTAGGAAAAGCCCGTGCGCAGCAGCAGCAGCAGCAAACTTGATCTTTTCCTCCCCATTTAGTGTCTTCGTAGTTTTTTTTTTTCCCCAAAAAAAGTCTCTTTCTTTCCGGCTTACTTCCAGAGCTCCCACTTGAAGCTGTTCCAGATGAAATTAAAACATATGATCAACTTGTTCGCACTCAGACACGCACACACGCACACTCACTCTCTCTCTCACACACACACACACGCACACACAAGCGACTGAGCCGCGGACACACGAACCAACGCAGCCAGGCTCCTCCGGCTGAGAGCGTAGTGCCCCGTGATTGGCTGAGGCGCCCAGTGACGTCACGACCCTCGCCTCTCCACCACGCCAGCAGGCAGGAGGAGGGTTGGAGAGTTAAAGCCACACTATCTTGTCTGTTTACTTCTCCTTTGCATATCAGCGCAGCCATTTACACTCACCAGACACGTAAATGTGTGGTTTGATGATGTAACGATGCTTTCTCGTCTCGCTGACATGCTCGCGAACTTCCTTTAATTCGATTTGGTGAGAAGGTGGTAGGAATTGATTATAGAAAAATTGGTTAACAGTTGGGTCGTTACACTTGATCCTCTTGCTCTAAAAAAGATGCGTCTTTCCAGTTTATGGTGGGTATCTGTCATTAGACCTGTGTCAGGACAGATTTTTGACAAGGTGAGAGTCAATCCAAGTTTTAATAATCTACATACAGACCAGAGGTGTCGAGTAACGAGGTACAAATGCTTCGTGACCTTACTTAAGTAGAAACTTTGGTTTTTTATACTTTACTGGAGTAATCATTTTTAGACCCACTTTTTACTTCTACTCCTTTACGTTTTCACTAAATTATCTGTACTTTCTATTCCTTACATTTATAAATGTAAGAAGAAGAAGTAGAAGTGAAGTAGATGATTTTTTGATGCATCATTTATCAGTAAAGGCTACTGATAACATGCTTCTGAGGTATGAAGTTCTACACATTACAATACTCATAGGCAACAACAGACATCAGTGTTTTTATTAGCTTTATTGGCTTGGTATACACTTTATACGTTGCTATGCTTACTAAGCCCTTGCAGAAATTGTTTCCCAACAACTGCTGATTCAAGAATTGAGTCACATGCATCTTGACTTATTTAGAAAAAACCCAAGAACACACTTTATTGGCACTTAAGTAAGTCAGCAACTACCCACTATTGCAATTTACCTTCCACAGTATTAAGCAGTTTTCAGTCAGCCATAAACTGTCATTAGTAAATGTTATAAGATTGCTATGATACTTCATAAAAGTGCTCATACTTGATGTGATGCATTTCCAAATGTTCTTTTAAGAGGCAAACTTACAGTGATATCTTTAAGTGTCACGAGCTGTTTATAGTGTGAACTTGGTTTAAGTCTATGTTTTACTGGCTGTCAATTTGAAATCTGAAGTGCCATCCGGACAGTGAGAACACGTTTGCTCATTTGACTTGAAAGCAGAGCAAAGCAGCTGCAATTCTGTGCAGACTTGTGTAGATTGTGTCTGCATTAGCCAGTTCAGTGGAGAACAGAGGGATCATTCCTTTTACTGAAATATGTAAACACTGCGAATGCTTGAGATGGCTGCAGCGTCAAGGGACGATTATCTTTCCACATCTGATTCAGGGCTAACATTTACATTCGTGATGCTCTCCATCATGTGGTGGCCTTCTTTTCACAGCAGTTAAAGTTTGTTTGATTCCGACGGCCAACAACAACTAGGCCTTCTCATGAAACTAGAGAGAGAGAGAGAGAGTGAGAGAGAGAGGGAGAGAGACAGTCTCACAGGGAGATGTGAAGAAAGAGAGTATGTCAGGTATAATTGGTGTAAGTGGGGCATCCTGTTTCAGTGATGTCATCCTGTGCAAACACTGTCTACCCTGAGATGTTGCATGTGTGCGTATGTGCCTTGCATGTGCTGCACTAGAGCTCTGCATTTGTTGTCTTGACCTTCGCTGTGAAATTATATTTTCAGGCAACAAAGACTAAATTCTGCATCTTATACACATGAATAACACTTTCCAGCAGAAAAATGAACACATTTTAAATTTATCATATGAACTGTGTGTTAATTGGATGGATTTCCATAGATGACTTCTCTTCTCATCTGTGGTACCTAGCAAAACTTATACAACCATGCCAAGCACTTACTGCTGAAACTGCTATTGAAATTGTACTAAGTGTTAGGTTTTAAAAACTGCTGTTGTAAATATAAAATCAAGGTACAGGATTCATCCCAGCTGCTTTCGACAGTTTTCCCAGAGCTGGTTCCCCTGCTGCACAGACAGTGTACTATGCCTTTAAAGGCTTCTGGCTCACTTGTTTTTTAGTGTGTGAGAGGCTTGCTCACTTAACACCTCCGGTCAATGACCTGGTAAACTTTCCAAGGAACCTGTGGCTTGGCTCCAGGTCAGGCTCAATGCAAATCCAATTTGCTGCTGAATATAGCCAGCAGGCCAACTAATATCCATGGCCCGGGTCAACTCCGTTTCATAGAGTGACAAGAGATTTTATAAAAAAAAAAAATAAATTAAAACTATCCATGCGCATACATAAGAAAGAGTACATCCAAGTACTGGTGAATTCAGCCCATGTCAAAGTATCAAGGAGTGCTTGGATCAGTTTATTGGTTCTTGTTTTGACAGCTTTGACCACAAGGGGGCAGCACTTGATTGTGTTCTTTTACAGGCAAGGAATAAATGGATTACATGAAAATCCTTGATGTATGGACACTAGCAAATCCTCTGAACTGCAATGTCATGCGTGCTTTGTCAGAAGGACAGTACAGCTGAAATGTTGGTTGCTAATACTGTATGACCAACATAATAACAAACATAATACAGTTTGGATGACAGTCAACACTGTTCAACAATTCAAAGCTCACTTGCCTCTTCAGATTAGCTTCACTAGAGAGTCAAGAACATTACAGGAGAAATGTATAAAAGGCAGATCATATATTTTTAACAACTCCTTTGGAGCAAAGAGGATCATGAAAAATCATGAAGTGCAAACACTCTAAACTGGCCTGAGATACCAATTTGACATCATAGGGCAAACAAGTTTACTTGTACGTATATTTAGAAACGTGTAGCATGTGAGTCTTTCTGTTGCTTGCATTATTGATGGAGATAAAACCGTATCCTTTTTTGGGGGGGGTTAAGTTCAACAACTGTCATAGACCTACAAATAGTACGATGCGCTGGAGGAGTTGGACTTTGAATGAGTGACCTAAAATAACAGACTGATTTTTATCTTGCGGTTTTTCCTGTAGATTTTCGACTGGAAATTGCATCATGCGTCATGTTCCTGCCACATCAGACAGTACAAACCCTAGTCTTGTTTGCTCTCTGCTGGCGGCTCACTAATACTGCACGCGGTGCAAGTATAGGTGTGGGAAGAGCGGCTTTGTAGAGAGTTGGGGAGTGATTGCTGCTCGCTTAGTCCTCTGCAACGTTTAAGCATGTAAATTGCTTACTTGAGCGCCACATGGGTGATCCAATTTTCTCCCGTTAAAGGTCAGACGTCAGGAGTGTTCCTTGTTTCCTCAATTAAAGGTTAGTGGTTTAAGGCATGTGGGTCTAAGTTATTCCACTGCGTGCGTGAGATGTCACAACAAGGGTTCATCACAAAGTTCAAATCTGGCTCATGGAAATTTTTGAGGTCTGAGTGGACACTGGAAGAGACAAAAAGACAGGACCGGAGGCAACACCGTACACCACCTAAGGGTGATGCTGTGACACAAGATTGCGGCCCTCTTTTACCCGGTGTGATCCTGCTTACCAAATATGGCACAGTCTGAAATCCAGGAAACAGCGTTTGATTCCTCTGCCTCCGTGGTTGCACAATCAGAAGAATGTGGGGGGCAAGAGGTGATGCGAGCGTGCACCGGTGATGTCAACACTTTTTCCCTTTCCATCATCAGTTGTTTAACATTGCCGAAATAGCTGATGACAAACCAGTCGGCTGACCTCTGCGCGTCATCGCGTCTGTTTTTAGCAGTGTATCCTGCAAACCCCGGCCCACTTGGCCTTGGAAGTCCTTGTCTTTCTCTCTCCTGCTGCCCGCACCGCCCACGCTCTCCCCTGGATAGCGGCGCACGGCCACTGCCTCTCCTCTCGCCTCCACTCCCCTCCACTCTTCCCTCACCCACTGACCCACTGGCGGAAAGCGTGGGGACCATCTGTGCTGGAGAGGTTACTTTTAGTCTCCCAAGCTGCTATTTTCTCCTCACCGTTTTTTCATTTTTAAACACAAAGAACACACAGGCATTGCTTACGCAATGCTGGTCTAACGCTCCACTTCTCTCTTTGGTGGCTTCGCAAGTCTTGTTTACACAACAGTGCACTTGGCCCGTAGCAACACACCCTTACAGGAAGAATGAAATTTAGACGGGGGATGATTTCGTTTTTTCCGCAGCCGAACGGAGGAATAAATGATTTGCTGTAAGTAAGCATGTAAGCACAATTTATCCATTCATATGTGGAAAAACAGTATCTCAGTACCTAATCACAATATCTTACTTTTGCGGCATGTGCAGTAAATTTCCATTACAACATTTTTCTTTTTGGATAAACCCATGATACATTTCATGACTAATCTGAAATAATTTATACTCCATCTTAGGTGTAAAAATACTACATGTATAAGGCACCAATCAACGTGCCCCATTAATCCTCAAATATAATGTAAAGCCCGTTAAGATAATGAGTATAAAGATGTGGCTACACAAACAGCCTCAAGACGTGAATTATACCAAGAGGCAGACTCGTCACACCAGCAGCTTTGAGGCTGAATGTGAGCCAAAACTCACAGCCACAGTTTAACATGTGAATAGCTTCAGCAGCTACAGTATTCGATGTCTTGGCATTCACCGGCAACTAAAACACAATACAAGTGAGGCTTTTATAAAAGCTTTTAGCCCAGCAGGTATTTTGTCATCTTACACACAGACCACAGTGCACATCAATTGGAGTCCCTAAATTGCTTCTAGCTGTGAGTGTAACATCTATCATTACAATACATTGCCTGGGATACAATGAAAGTGCTACATTTTTGGTGAGTCTCTCAGGTTTCATTAGTTGTGACAAAAATAAATTTAAAAAAAGCCAGAAAATGCCAGAATATTCCCTTAATTGTCCCACACGTCTCCATACTTCCATGCATAACCATCCAGCAGATGAATGTTAACATGTAAAATGTCAACATGACATAAAATTATGTCTAAACCAGATTTTACACCAAAGCCAGTAGCAGAACAACATGTATATTCCTGTGCCCGTATGCCAAGAACCAGTAAGAATCTCGATGTTTTTGATGCCTTCATGCCCCCAGAATGATGGAGGTTTTGAAGCCACAATGCAGGTTGAAACATGAGAAGCACAGTTTGCTGCTTACAGGTTCACCTGGACTCTGCCACTCCTGCCGCACAGTCTGCAGTGGAATGCCGACAACAGCTTTGTGTGGCTGCTTGGTGGGGCACTGTGTACCGTAGGATGGGCTCACAGGTTTTACCCTCTCTGCAATCAGAGCAGGTCTTTTTTAAGCTGCCTAATAGCATGGAGAGGTGCTTGCCTCTAACTGTGAAAAAGATTTTTTGCTCTGATGTGAAAACAAAATGACCGGCTCACGAGCTCAACATAACATTACCATAATAACTGCAACCATAGCTCCTAGGTTCCAGCTGTTTAAGAACCCAGGTACAATTTGATTTGTCAATGAACTCACTTCATGTTGGCAATATCTCTTGAAATCTTTTGAAACAGCAACATACTATATGGATGAAATATAATGCATGTTGTATTTTGTCCACGGACGGTGGGTTGCAAAGTGACGAAGATGCGTAAAGATACCACATGACAGCATGAAGTAACACTTATAGATAGTAACGAAACAGAGCATTTGGATGACCAAAGAAGAAAAAGGAGAAATGACCTAAGTTCCAGGTTAAACAGCTGACACACTGTGGCTAAAGATAACTACCAGGTCGTCAAACTGGTCCTGTTCCCTTATTAACAATGCTATATTTAACTCATGGCATCACTCCCAAGCCAAACATTTTGTTTTCCGTGCTTTAATGAGGCAAAATTAAAGCCGTCTGAAATGTACAATATGAATTCCCAGCCCCTTCTGTGTTAACTCAGGAACTGGGTATTTATTTACAGCGGCACTATCCCAGAAAAGGACTTTAAATATACATGTGCAACCTTTTCCATAAGATGCTAAGACCGCTGCGCTGGCCTTTAAAAGCACATTTTCCTCTGCAGCTGTTCCTCTGTGCCTGCTCCAGAGCCGTACCAGTCGTGGTCATTGACTTGGAACAAAGTGTGATGAAACTCTGAATGGAAAGTACAAAATCTCTCTCTGTGAACATAACCTTGATCTACATGCCCTCCGGTCCCATTCAAAAGGCAAATGAATGTGCCATTGCCCTTGGGCGATGTCACACAGTGGACCATTGTATGTGTGTGTGTGTGTGCACGTGCGTGTGGGTGTGTGTGTGCCCACTACCAGGTCGTGATGACCTGAGTGAGCAATTGATTTGAAGTTGCTGGTATAAGACTCATTATGCCAAGAAAAATGCCATCATGGGTACAATGTCCACAGGGTACAATGTCTATATTGGATCCTGATATTTATTTCAGGGCATAGTCAACACTAAAAAAGCAGAGAGATGTTTTTACACACATCTACACACAGCATGCTCTGTAACTTTGCACCAGTGGTACTGAGTGTACTTGTGGAACAAAGAAATGAATTTATCAACCATCACTTCTAAAATTGAAAAAAAACATATTACAAGAAAATGTCATGTATAGCTCTTTTACTTGTAACATCTAAGGGCCATTTTGCTGACGCTTGGGTATGTTTAACACGAGGTTTAGGGTGAGGGTTAGAGTTGGGTTTTGAGTTTTGAGCACTTTTAAGCGCTTGCGTATCTATGACCCCCACAACACCCCTGGAAGACTATCGGTGGATGAGTCATGTAAATACTGACCTGGATAAGTGCGCACAAGACCAGTCTTTACTTCTTGAGAAATACTGCCTTTGCCTACTTTTCCAGCCGATCGTTTCAATTTGTGTCTTGTGTTTGACACTTAATTGTCAGTGCTTTGAAAGACACAGTCAAAACAAGCATGAAACATGGCGGTGATGATGGAGAAAACCACCTCTCTCTCATTGGAGCAAGGCTGGCTTTCATGTGGCACCCGTAGAGGGCAGCAGAGTGTTTCGGTGCACTCGTCTGCGACTTCCTCTCAGACGTCCTCCGCAGACAGCTGTATCTCTATCACACAGGAAAGGGAGCTGATTTAATGAGAGCGTTAGGAAACGCAGCGTGCTTTAGCCGCCCTCGTCACCGCCTTGGTATGGAGGCACTACACGTAGATGAGGGCTGGAGCCTGACTGGCCGCGGCCAAGATTAACAGAGGCAGGGGGCCTCGGGGTGCTACTTCCTCTCCTCCCTCTCTTGGCAGTGGCATAATTGCTGAGGTTGCCTAGCGACCGGAAGCATGGAAACAGAAGGTGTCACTTGTTACCTCAGAGCTGGATATAGCCAAATTGTAAAATAGCCACCGACGGATCAGTATGGGGAACAGAAAAAAAACACAAAGGTCACAGTGGGGGCCACCGATGCTCTGCCTGCTTTGTCTTACAGGGCACGCTTTAATTAGCACCAAAGGATGAGAGAGTGATAAGAATAGGAGGGCAGGTTGTTGAAGTGACGATGGTGATATTTTAGGAAACGTGGAGGTAATTAGTACGCTGTATATGCTGCCACACCTTGAGAATCGCAAAAAAAAGTGCGTCATGTTACATGACTGATGTGTGCACGCGTGGGTTTCTCACTGTCGGAGAGACTTAAAATCTCATTGTGTTGAGCACCTGCATGTGGCGCTGTATGACTGTGACAAGTGTCCCAAAACTCTTCCTAAAAGAATTAGGACAAGTATTTTGCACCACATCTTTCAGTGCTGTTGTAGAGGTGTGACTATGACGCGACATTTATAATAAAATGTAGGTGGTTTTATTGGTGGAATTCACCCATATGGGTCAGTGTGTAGGTTCAGTGTAGGTACGCACTTTACACTAATAACATTTCCACATGGATATGTTTGTTACCTCAGTTTGACAGGTGTTTTATTTATTCATTTATTTATTCTTTCATGGCGTTAGACACCGGATTTCATTTTCCCAGAGGGAACGTCTCTAAGGAATCAATAAAGTCTCTATCTGTTTAATCAGTGCAGTCTTTTCATCTTACTGGATGCACATGCCCAACCGTTTAGCAGGTATAGCATCAGAACTCAATTTTTAAGAATAGATGCTACGGCACAAAATATATGTGTTTAAGTGTTTGCTAATGTGTCCTGTGTCATGGGTGCTGCTCAAACATTTATCACATTAACTTAATTTAATCTAATTATGTATTTATTTGTCAATATTAATACTGGTACTTGGTGGTTGTGGTATCAGCTAGATTGTCCTGAAAACCTAAGCTAGTTAACTGTGCTGTTGTTATTTAGTTGTTGTTTAACATTATCATTATTAATAGTAGCTCCAACAAAGTGTTATTGTTCAGATAGGTACAAGTGAACAAATGGTCATCGATATGAAAATAAATATCACCAGGCTCATGTTTATTATTGCAACTTGAGTATTTATTCATTTTTTAATGTTTAGCTACACAGCTGCTATGCTACTGTCACCAAATGCCCATGGCTAGTTTACTAAACTCGGCGTACAAATATAAAATAAAACTATCAATAAGCTTAAGATACATATGAATCAGATCAGTATCCTAAATCAAAGCGGTGTTAATAATAATGTTGATAGTCACAAATGATTTCAGAGGCCTCTACAAGCTGTGCAACACGGAACACTGTCTATCCTAAGTGAATTACACACTACAATTACAGTGGGAGGAAGGCAATCTCACATCAATAAAAAAATAATGTAACGACGTTACTATATATTAATGTAAAGCGATATGAGAATGTTTGGTTGTGATTTGCCTAAATAAAGTTTGACTGCTGGCAACAGTTGAGTCTTTCATAACAACGTGTATGATTGCAAAGCTGGATACCTTAACCAGAGCCAACTAATTTGATTCTTGATTAACTGATTGAAAAGAAACCGTTCCAAGAATAATTTCCCATCGTGCTGTCACTCAAAGCCTTCGCTCTAATTCCTGATATTTGTCTTTCCACCCAGTCCTTTCCTCATCTGGCTGTGTCTTCCGCCTGCTTCCGCTCATCTATGCTTATCTTCCCCGTTATTAGCGTCTCTTCCCCTCGTCTCCTCCTCCCCACCCCTTATTTTTACCCCCTGCTTTTCTCTCACATAGCAACCCCGATCCAACCTCCCCATAAAGCCATCCTACAATCTGTACTGTCACTCTCTCCTCCTCTCCTCTCCTCTCCTCTCCTCTCCTCTCCTCTCCTCTCCTCTCCTCTCCTCTCCTCTCCTCTCCTCTCCTCTCCTCTCCCCTCCTCTCATTTATCCCTCCATTCACTTTCCTGTATTTACCACTCTCTCCTTGCTCTAACCCCCCCCCCCCCCCCCCCCCCCCCCCCCCCCACTCCCTTCCCTCTCCTCCACCATATACCTCCATCTCTGCCTCCATCTCTGGAGCGCGCACAGCGGATGGCGGCAGCCCACTCAGTCCTCTCAGGGAGCAGAAGGTTTGTCCACTCCCACTCAGGCTTTGCGTCATGGAACACAGAGAAATAGAGACAGAGGAGAGAGAACAGATGGGAGGAGGACACACTGGCTGCCTGTTTTATAACATTACTCCTAACAACACCGTGGTCATCAGTATGACTATGTAAAGTGGCAGCCTATTGTGGATTCATCAGGACGGCCTATATATAGGCCCGAGCTGAATATAGAGGAGCAGGAAGTGACATTTTAGGTGTGAAAAGGAAATTTAGCCCACGTTCTGGGAAAGGTGGATAGGTGAACACATTAATCTGAAAAGATGTATTCAACTCTTTCAGGGGGAACAAATCTTTTACAGTGCTGTGAGCTCCCTGGAAACCTTTTATCTCAACATTCAGGGTTTTATATCTGAACAGGATCTTAATTCTTAGACCATAAACTCACCTTTCAGGGGCCTGTTGCCTAATGGAAATTCAATCTGAGGGCTGCACTATCACAAGCCCTGGTGTAACCATGGCGACCTGATGCACATCAGTGCATGACATCATAACTGACACAATCAGTGTCATTTACGCAAATGGAAAGACAATTCGGACCCTTCTGCTATTATTATTTTTGCCTGGATGTACCAGCTCCTACCTATGACTTTAAACAAGCATTACATAAGATTCTGTTTGCAAGTGTTGATAAAAAAAAAAAGAAGCATTTTATAAATGGCACAGCGGATACTGGTAACACAGCATGTTCAAATGCAAATGCTGCTTTGCTGGATTTACACGAGAACAAAAACAAAAATTAGATTTGTGCCGTCATGTAAACAAGGGATTAGATCTTATCTTTGCAAACAGAACATGAACAGTCAAATCTGGGTCACGCTGAAAGCAAAAAAAATCCACCCTGGGAGACAATGCCCGGTGATCTTGGACAGCTGGAATAAGACGTATAGACAGCAAGTTGCCTCAAAAGCTCCGTGGAGAGAGGCAGCATATTTTGGAGGAGCCTCGGTGATAATGAATTAGAGACAGCACATGAGGACACGCTGACAGTAACCAGTATGGTTTTGTGGTTAAGCGCGATTGTATTTGGCTCGGTGCTGTGATGTTAGTAAAGGTGTGGGTGTAAAAGCAGGATAAAACATTCCTTAAAGTACACCAAATCAACCAGCTGCAGATCAGGAGAGGCTTTTGCTCCATTTCAGAATCACAAGAGCTACTGTACTATTGGTCTAGCTAAGATAAACTCAGTGATATCAGTCTTCTAATCTTCTGTTTGCATGTTGCGTGTAACATAACCTTGCCCTAAATATTACCAAAACAAAGGTAATAGTGACAGATTTTGAGAGGGTTGGTCACCAGCACCATCTCCCTCTGACCGTCAACCATTAAGGCTTGGAGAGGGTGCACAACAGTTCCTGCAAGTCCTTCTGACTAACAAGCTGACCTCCGGAGTCAAGACCAGAGCTGTTGTTAAACAGGCTCTCTGCAGACTATAAAAGCTAGATCTTCCCATTCCAGCCCTGACCATGATTTACAGGGCAGAGCGTTCTCACGTATTATATTTCATCCTGGTTCTGCAGCAGCAGCACAGCAGAAGACAGACACAACCTCAACAGGGTAGTGAGAACAGCAGGGAGAATCATTGCTGTGCCACTGCCACATCTGCCGGACATTTACACAGTCTGCTATGTGCGCCGAGCAGAAGACATTTTAAAGGATCCCAGACATCCCTCTCATGGCATGTTCACAATTATGCAGCCAGGAAGAGGGCACAAGTATCAAAGCAAGAACCACCCGTCTTTTGAACAGCTTCTAGACTCCTTGATAAAAGAATGTGGACCAACGAAGAATCCTTTGATGAAATTTGTGAAGAGTGCATGGTAGATTTAGTCCAAAATGCTGTCTGAAAAGCACCTGAGAGGGAGCCACCCTGCAGCCGGAGTGGGAGAATTTCCCCAGGCAGATGAGCATTTTTCGCTGTGCGCGCTCACCCTTTGCGACCTCATCCATCTGGGGGCCGCTGAATCACAACCAGGCTGCGCCGTCATTAATTGCAACATACTGCAAGAAAAGGTGTGTCAGCACAGCTGATCCTGACATCACAAAGGGATGTGGTGTCTGCTCGGCGCCAGGTGGATACGTTGCGGACGTGCTGCCAACGGATATACTGTATTACAGCGTGTGAGCCTCACTTACTCACTCATTGCATCATTCGATCTGGCTGGACAACTGGAGGCAGACCAGTTAAGAATACACATACATGTATGTGACACATATATATGTGGCACATTGAACTACAGGCGATACAATGCCCTTATACTACTCTTTTGTAATGTTTTCAGCTTTAGAACTATTAGCTCCCTCACGCGCTGTCTATGTAAGAGAATTAAGAACAACTCATACACACACACACACACACACACAGACACACACACACACACGCACACACACACTTTCTAACTGCCTGCATCTTTCATCCTGCATCTTTCATCAGTGACATTTAACAGTCTTTCTACCATTACAAATCAGGCTTCATTGTCTCTCACAAAGAAAAATATGTCCTTCATACTCTACGGCCTGGTTCCTGATAGAACATGGACTGTTTTCTGTATTATGTTTGCTTCATGACATAAAATGCGGGGATGTCTCCATTGTGTGCCTCCACTGTATAGACAGTAATGATATGGGGGTGAGCACCACTGTGCCATCTGTGTGGCAGGTGATAATTCTTCTGATGTTGAACTGCGGGCGAGGCATCTCCCCAGCTCTGAAAGGTCAGACCTCACCTCAACCGCGCCGTCTGAAAAGAAAGCCACGGCGGATCATTTCCTGTCGCCCATACAGATACGCGGCGAGGTGAGGGGATTAAAAAAAGCACACCACAAAATCACCTTTTGTTATGTAGTCCTTCCTTTTATATAATAGCTAATAGGACATAGTGCTGACGCAAGCTGGGGAGTTGTGAACCAGTGTGTGGTGTTGTGCCTCTGACTGCGTGTGTGTGAGTCATCATGCCAGCTACTGAGATCGGGTTGGTAGGTCAAAAGAACGGCAAACTGTTGTTGTGACAGCTGATAATATGGAAGCCGAGGCTTGTTTGGAGGAAATGCTCTTTGTTTCGTGTGCAGATGTGCGCACAGGATGCTCTGAGCAGTCGTCAGCTGTCAGCCAGCGAGTGCGAGAAACATCAGCAAGTGCTTTGCTTAGTCGTTAAAGTAAATTTAGAGAGTAGTTTAGAAGTTAAGACACTACGCCCAAGAGTAGAGTTTTCATAATTCAGCTGTTTTTCCAGCTACACAACTCAGTATACCAGACAATGTAAAAAAAAAACTGTGTAATGTAACTGTTGTCACACAGACTCAAACCCAGAAAGCTTTGTCATTTTCACAATTTTCACTTCCCTGCACTTCCCACGGTTTTTTAGCTTCATACTGCTCATTATTTTGGTTTCACTGCCTGTAGCTTAGTCAAGCTTTTAGTCAAGCCCTCCTCACTACGCCCTACACACAAATAATAAAAAAAAAAAAAAATCTATCAAACCAGCTACCTGTCTAGCACCAACAAGACAAGGTTGGAGAGAGGTGGTGGAAACTGCAGAACATTTATCTGCTATAAAAAAAGTGTATTTGCTTTATGAGGACTGGAGATAGGCACCAGAAGTCCCCCTCACTAGCACTGGATACAAAGACGATGAATGGATTGATGGAGTTGGCAAAAACAGAGATAAAAGGCAAAGAACAGCACACTTATCTCACTCCTCAACCGATACATGACTTCAAATAGATCCTAACAGTGATGTACGCATGTGGGGAGATATACACAAAATGTAAATATTCAGCTAATTATGATGTTGTTTCCCAATCACTGACGCAGCATTTGAAGTTAATCTTAATGTAATTAACATATTTCCTCTGCACCACTGGTTGAACAGTAGTTAAAGCAAAAAATTAAACAGTACAGAATTGTGTTCCTACGTATGTCAGAGTGAGCCTGGGATGAAGAAAGAAATTAGTGAGAGCTTGAGTGAACAGTTGACAGAACAGGTGGATATGCGAGGGTTAATCCCAGAGTGCAGGACCTTTCAATATCAATGAACTTTTGCTGTAATGAAGGCTTTCCTTGCCAAACACGTTCAGACCGGGCTGATTACATTGTCACCTGTGGTGATCTTCCCATGCTGGTACACCGGCAAGGACCGGCTCTTCAGGGCTGATGAAGGAACAGGTGATGAAGGAGCAGTCCTGAGTGGTGCATGGGTGTGTTGTTGAGGATATTAATTAATTATATAAAGTAACACCGGTTTGCTCTAAAATGTGTGAATCAACCACCACTACACCATTTAGTACCATTTAGTACACCATTTAATTGGCCTTTCAATTGCAATGTCCTACAGTTCACAAGAAACTGAAACTGTATCATGACCATACCACGATTCTCACCTCCTCGCTTACTGTAAGTTAAACTGAAAATGTCTAAAATAGAAGCCGGAAATCTGGGAAATGAAATCATAAGAATGAGCATGTGAGACTGAGCGTAGATTATAAGTGAGGTGAAGTGGGAAAAGGAAAGAGTGGCTAACGTCCACAGCGACTGTGGAGAGTGCTGAGTGGGTGGGGTGGTGAAAGAGGAGGAGGAGGAGGAGGAGGAGGAGGGGGAAGAACAGAGCTCATGCTGGAGCTAGTGGTCTCAGCCTCATTCTCAGAATTATCACTTAGTGACGCAATCTCCTCCACTCACATCCTGACAGCTGCTGCCTGCCTGGTTACAGCGCTCCTCGGCCTGTCCAATAACATTCAGGCTCATTTCCGCTTTAATGCATGGCTTTCCCCTTCTGGGTTTACCAATACAGCTCCATTTAAGCTCATTAGTACATGTTCGGTTACTACTCTCCCTTTTCAGCTAATCTGTGCACCGGGGGACTGTGTCAGATCTGTTCTTTTCTTGGTGAAGATGCACTCAAAGGAGAAGAAGCCATTATTCTAAGTCCACTGCTCTAAGCCACTGCTGTTAACAGCATCGTGTGGCGACATACGGCCCAGGACACACGAGGGACCCATCCTGCAGCAGCACAGCACAACTTTCGATTTCACACAGTGTACCGTAAAGTTAATGTTAATGTCAATTACAGTTTTAGCAGATTGGACATCATTGTCATGTCAGTGTTCCAAATGTATCATTTTTTTTACCCTTTATTGGGCTGAATGCCGGCGAACAATGTGAACAGGATGATTAGGTATTTACCCTCCTCCTCTTGCCATTTTATTTGCATTTCCATTACATCACCGCAGTTCATTTTAACAAGGCTGCCACTTGTCACTGATGAAGTGTTCAAGTATATGTCGGCCCACGCGGTGCATAGTGAAACATCATCAGAGTGAAACCAGGCAACAGAAACTCTTTCGTATTTCCGGAACATGTGAATCTTTGCTAACCACTTCCAGTCCCACGGCATCATGCAAATTTCACAGTGCGTATCAGTTTAGGACAGGCTGAAGTCCCATTGCACCACGGATACTCTGCCACCGCACAAAAGGCTATTAAGTTACTATTTTAGAGATGAGGGGACTTCCCTGGTGACACCATAGGCATCAAAAGCCTTCATCTGTTTGAGCACTTTGAGGTGGGAAAAAAGACAGAGATCTGGAAAATTCCAGAGTTTTTCTTTTTCCGACAGGCCATTCATGAAATATGAGCTGCTCTCCTGAGGCTATGGTGGCCAGCAACAAAGGGTTACAAACTCACCTACTGCACTGATGAGTTTCGTTTGTTTATTGTTCATTTGACTAACAGAATTGTTAAGGTGAAGAGGGTAAAGACTGTGTCAGATTTAGACCTGAAAATGGTGTTCTCTCAGGTTAATAATTAAATTACTTTGCAAAAAAAGCCCTCATGTTATGAATGCCTGGGGATACTGAGAGCATTTACCAGCATAAAAAGTTGTTTTTTTTCTGTCTTACAGAGGCATACTCATCTCAGACATTCAGAAGGAAATACCCTAATCTAAAATGATGATTGCTTTTCAGCATGCTATGTCCTGCTGTACAAATACATCATGGACATCTTGAGGTTTTCAATTTCCTTGCTTTCCATACCCTTACTTATTTGAACATAACTCTATTTCAGGATGTGATAGTTTCATAACTCTCAACGCAAGAAAAGATAACTAAAGCACATCCGATTTTTAAAACATGGACTTAAGAATATAATATAGTTTGTTCTGATCACAACTATTTCAAACTGAATGAAATTCAGTGATATGTGGCAATCACTCTGATTGTCTACATGACCCCTTTATTGAAACAATACAAGCAGATCCCATGTATCTTTATAGACTTGCTATCCCTCAACAGTTGATTGAGGTCTGTTTTTTTCCAAATAATGGAACCTGGAAGTCGAATATCCAGTCAGAAAGACCACAGTTTAGGGTCCTGCATCGTGTATAGTATCTTACTTCAGTCTGACCATTTATTTGTGGAGTCAGAGCTGTATAAGCCAAGACAGAGCCCCTGTGATGACCGAGGCGCGAGGGCTCCTGTGGAAGTGTACTGTGCCTTTAAACGGACCCGGAAGTGTTTGTCGAAGCCGGAAGTGTGGCGCCGTCAATGTGACTTAGCCTGGCTAACACTGTGATGTTTTAGTGCTGTGGGAAAGAGTCGCGGTTTATAAGTCCATGAAATGTTTCTAACGGCGGCGAATTGTGAGTATTTGATTCACCGGGTGGAGTTATTTCAACGCGGTGTAACGACCCAGCGCAGCTCTGTCTGAAGCGTCCCATTAGCTGCGTTAGCAGCGGTGACATTCACTGTCGGAGCGTGTGCCTGTTTATTTACAACAGGCAGCTTGTTTTGCCTTTGACTTTTTAAGTGTCGTATCCAGACGTTACACTGTTGTCGTACACCCATGTCCGCAAAGCTTGTATTTCGCTGACCTGCGTGTTTTCTGCTCTCTTCCAGTGGCCAAGGCCAAATCGAAGTAAGTTGAAGCCGCTTGTCATTAAAAAAAAGGTCTTTGCTCTGCTGATGCGTTACCAACACGCCCCAAACCTGACACGGACAAGACAGAGGCCCCGATCATCGCGGCGAACTCCAAAAGTTGTCCAGAATATTTGGCCCCTCTCGCCAGCTATACTGTCAAAGTTAAAAGAGAGAGGAATTCGTTGAATCACTGACACAAATGTTTTTGTTTAGCTAAGAGATGTTGAGAAGCTCGGGTCTGCTATTTCTACAACTGATCTGAAGATGATTATTTGTGCTTTTGTATCTTACTGTAATCCTCTGTTCACTTCTCTGAACGGTCTACAAACAGTCCAGAATGCTGCTGGCAGCATCGTACCCATTTTATACTCATTACATTGTCTTTTAGTTCAGTTCAGGATCTATAACCTTCTCCATCAATGGAACATCTCGATATAACATCTCTCCTACTGGACATGAGGTCTGCAGCCTCCACAACAGCTGAAGACATCTACTCGAACTTGCCTTTTATTATCCATTTTTCTCGACTGTATGTGGTGAAGCGCGTTGTGGACCGCCACACTGTGACCGGCGTTGTCGTCCACCAGGTCCATCTTGGTGCAGATGGTCAGCGCTGCGGGGACGGGCTACTTCTTCAACACCAAGAGGAGCCGGCTCCGAGACAAACTGGTGCTGCGCAAGCACGACCCAATCGGTAAGATGCCACGGCACAAGTGTTCGCGATGACATCAGGGTCGGAGTTTAAGGTTCGGAGCAGATCTGCGCGACAGATTCCGCGGCCCTGAGTGGTAAGGTCTCGTTACATCCATGGGCCGCAACCTCTCGAGATGCGGCGTTGCGCTGCAGTGTATTGTAATGGGTGCTGGCAATGACCTGTCATAAATGTTAATGCGGTGCTTTGTTGTGTGTATGTATGGAAATGCGTTTGCCCCAGTGGCGAGCAAACGGGAGAACTTGTCCGGATTCGCAGTCAAGAGCTTTGGTGACAGTAATTCCACGGAATTACCATCTTGCAAGTCACACGAGCTGCGAGCTCCCCCCGCGCGCCCCCCCCCCCCCCATTTACATTGCATTGCATTGTTTATGTAAATAAGTCCTCCCATTTATTCATCTCATTTCTGTCCCCGCAGCCAACAGTCACGTCCTGTTCTTCGAGAAGAGGAAAATCAAATCCATCTAAACATGAACCGGAGCGCGCGGACCGCTCACTGCGAGCCGTCCGCGGTCTCGACTTGTGCTTGTCGTGCTCGCTCCGGTTCACTTGGCTGACGCGCACTCGGAGGACCTCTGCTCGGATCCGAGGCCTTCACCGTTCGACGCGAGGCAAACCTCGCCTCAGTCTCAGGGACGTCTTGAGGAAGCGGTGGCGTTCGCCGAGGCCTCCAGAGCTCCGTCGTCTCATCCATCATGGAACCGCGTGTTGAAAGCGACCCACGGTGTCAGTTGTGCTACTGTCATTTCGAAGCAAGTGACTGACAAAACCATTTGTGAAGTCTGATTTATTTTGGAATTGTTCGGTCACATATAATCTGTACGAGTTAAATGTGAAGGTGCTTTTTAATGATTAAACCCATGTACAAAACTTGCATGTCTCTGAGGTTTCTCCTTACTTTTCTACGGATCGAGTCATAGTTGATCTTGGATTCCCGATGAGGCTTATGATCAGATTTCTCTGCAGAACATCAGAACTGCCTCAGAACAGTTCGGCCGGCAGGTCCTTCCTGAACGGGTAAGACGCTTGGGTGCCCGCCGCCTGCACGCTCACCCCCGCCACCCGATTGGCCCGCCGCACCATCTCCTCCAGGGTCAGTTGGGGATGGCGAGCCATGTAAAACGCCAGCGCGCCGATGAAGCTGTCTCCGGCGCCCTGGGTGGGGAGGAAACGACAATGTCACGACGGCGCTCTGTCGAGTTCCGGGTGACCGGCCCGCTCGCACGCCCTCACGCCCGCGTCATGTACGAGGAGGGTGTACGTCTCCGCGTGCGTCTGAGGAGACCATCGGATGGCTCTTCCATCAGCAGGTGGTGCTGTGGCATTTGTCAGCCGTTTCCGAGGGCTGTGCTGCTCCCTCGGCTGCTCCCCTTCGACCGGGCGCCGAGCGTTGCCTTGAGAACCTGCGTCTGGACGAGCCCCGTCGGAAGACGGCTTTATCACAGGCATTCATCACGATCACTCGGTCCTCGTAAAGCCGGCACACTGATCGTTTCGACGTAGTAAGCTCATTAGGCGCCTTAAATCCGTAATCGCAGCTGCATCGTTTGATAGGTAAGATAGTGCTTTTCACTGAGGTCGAGCAGGGGATGAAACCTGCGCGCCACTTAAATCATTTTGATACGCGCTCGGGTAATTTCCCGTCAGCCACAGAGTCCCGTCGTCCCGCCGTTTGCAGCTGAGATACTCGTAGATGGCCTATGACGGAGCGCACAATCTCCCCCGTTGTTCAGTGGATTTTCAGGGAGGGATTCCTGGTCTTAAACTGAAAAGCAAAACAAAAAGCCCACAGAGTTGACTAATGGATTTTCAAAGTCAGCTGAAATGCACGTGGCCCCTTTAATCGTTTGTCAGTGGTTTCATCACAAACAGCCAGCAGCTCTGGTTTTGGCAAACTCTGAACTGAAAAGTCATCTCTCCTCTCCATCTATTGATAGAGATGGAATGCGCCGTCTACGCCCCGGAGGAGAGATGCTTGGGGGGGGGGGGGGGGGGGGGGTGGAGGGGGCTGGGGGAGGGGGGGGGGGGGGCTCGCTGATGGGAAAAGGCACAGTGGTATGTGGCAACACGCTCATGTTTAACCACAAATGGCCCCCTGACGCTGGTTCTCACAAGCCCATGCCATTACTCATCACTGTGGCTCTCAAAAGAGTTCATTGCACTCTCTCTCCTCCAAGCACCTCCGTCAACCACTCCCACCCGCCCCCCCCCCCAACCCGACATCGGTCACCCTCCAAACTCAAAAGTGAGCCTTTTGTCAGTCGGCCTGGGATGATTCAGTGACATGGGGCGAAAAACACAAACTCTCACCCTGATCCAAACTGGGCAGAGAGGTCCTTGCCCCCTTCAGGGACAGGGCACAGGGGGACAGAGGGGGCCAAACAGGGGCCAGGGCACAGGGGGCAGCTGGGGTGTGCGGGGGGGGGGCAAGCCCCAGACAAAACCCATTCTGTTACCAACAGCACCAGCAGCCCATCTGTGATGACCCACATGATACGTGCGAGCAAAGAGAGAGAGAAAAAAAAAAGTCCCAATTTTAAATCTGAAAGGTCACCCCCCCACACCCCCAACCCCCACCCGGTCGGTGCGTGCCACTGGTGTGACTCCTGGAGAGATCCTGGAAAGAGTGAGATCAGGCCCTCAGACATTTCACAGGCCTGGTGGAGTTCCATGTTTAAAGCCATGGCGTGTTTATGTCTCCTGTCTGGTAGCTGGGGTAGCTTGGGCAACAATACGGCCCGAGCTGGGAATCGAGGCTCGGGCTGAGGCAGTCCCACTGGTTTTGGCTGCTGGGCCTGGGCCCGGTTCACATGTCGCGGCACATGGCCGTGCCACCCCTGGGAGGGGTGGGGGCGACGCTGGGGGAAGCGATGACCAGCGGGGGCCCCGACCGGCAGATGAGCTCACAGAAAATGAAACACCGAGACGCATCACTCTTTCTGCACATGCACCTCCTTTTCTCTTTTCTCTCCCTTTTTTTTTTTTTCCTATTCGTTTGCCAGTCGGCTAATCTGCGATCAAATCCCTGAGAAAACAAGCACCTCGCTCTCGTCAGACGACAATGGGGTGAGGCTGAGACATGTTTCTGAGAGCTAATTCCGGTATTAAGGGATAACGTCGTCCTCGCTCTTAACACTGGACAAACAGTGGGACGTTATATTAATTATTATCAATTCAAGCCGGGGAGGAGAGAAAGCACACACACACTGGTTCTTGTTTGTGCTTCTTGAGTGTGGGAAGATGTTGGTCCTGGCGATATTTTGCCAGTATCACCGGCTAATATTGGTAAAAAAAAAAATCTCAAAATTGGAATCTTATGAGCTGAACTGATTTGCCGGCCGATAAGTTTAAGCCTTACTGCCGTGTTTCTCGCCGTAATTAAATTTGTGGCAAAACTATGAATTTCCTGAGCATAGTATTTGGGATTCTGAATTTCCCTCTTTAAAATTCCCAGAAAGCACTCATTCAGAGTTGTTTGGCTCCGAAAAGATGATCTGATCTGACCTCTGGCACGTACTATTACATTTTAGCCAGTCGTCTGTTAAGCGGGAAACCCGAAACATACATTTCAAGGAATTCGGCGGATAATTTCAAAATCATGCATTTCAGAATTGTTTAAGCCTATACAAACAACAATAATAGCAATGCCACAGAAAGTATGATAAAATATGGAGCGCAATTTGAAATCTTGAAGTGAGCACTGCTGTTGGCACGACGCTTCCCCACAGCCCATTATGCGCTTTGTTTCTGGTGCGCGGTGCTAAGCCTGCAGTCCCTGATTCCCGTTGGCTCCCACACATCCAGAGGACTCGAGGAAAGGAGCGGGCATCCAGCTAAATTGCTGCACTCTTTTTAGAAACCGCTCTGGGGCTACACTGAGTCCTGAAGGAGATGGCTTTTTTGCAGCAGTTTGCCATAAAAAAAAAAACAAACAAAAAAAAAACAAACAAACAAACAAAAAAAAACAACTGCTAACTGCCGGTTGTTCAGTGTCTGCAGCGCTCTCCCCGAAACAGCTGCCTGCTGTGTCTGGAAACCACAGGCAGCGAGACTGCAGCTAAGGAGTGCTCGATCCACTGTTCATAGAGGAAACAAAAAGGAGATGTCGCCCGAGTGGACCTGCCCGGATCCGAAGCTCGGATCGCTTCGGAGAGCCGGACCTCCCCCGCCTTCCCGCCGCCTCAGCCACGTCTCCGGCGACTGGCAAGTGACGCCACTGGATCGTGTGAATGAGACTCAATGAGGCTGACAGGCGCTACGCCCTTCAGCCCCGCCGCCCGCCCGCCCGCCCGCCCTCGACACACTTTGGTGAAGGTTAGATCTGGTGGCCTGTCAGTCAAATGACACAAGCGCTCGGCGCCGGCCGGCCTTGACGGGGGCCCTCTCGCCCGCCCCCCCCCCCCCCCACGATCTCGGCGCCCCGGCTCCACCGCCTGCTCTCACGCTGAAGTTTGCGATCGGGATGGCAGGTGTGTCTGCCAGAGGCCCGAGCGCGGTTCGGGAAGGTGCCGTCACTCCGGCGTGTTCCTTCTCTGTTTTTTTTTTTTGCTTTTCTTCCACAACTAAAGCGTGCGATCGAGACAACCGGGGCGCACGTTCGCTTGCGAATCCATCTCGGGGGGTGGGGGGGGGGGGGAGTTTCACGTCTTCGGTTTGTTTGAAATGAAACGATCGAAGGTGTTTTTTTTCCCACTTTGGATAAAGACGCCGTCGCGTCGGAGTGAGTCATCTCGGGTGGATTGAACCCAGCGGTGACAGGCGTCAAGCTTTCCACTCGCCGCCGTGAACTCGTCTCCCTCGGCTTTCACTGACTGAAACCCCGGGAAAGTGACCTTTTTCTTCTTTTTTCTCGAACGCGTCTGACAGCGGAGTGAGTGGTGTGCGTTTAGAACAAACGGGGAGGAGAAGAAGAAGAAGAAGAAGAAGACGAGCAGTTCGCGCAAAGCGGCACCGGCTGCCGTGGCGCGCACCGACGACAACAATGGGGCGCGGGCGCTCCGAGGTCCGTCAGCCGCGAGACAAGCGGGACAAAGACGGGAGGGTTTGCCCGCACGCTTTGATTGACAAGTGATCTTTGGGAAAGTGCAGAGCGAGACGCGGCGGCAATCAGCCGCCGGCTTCAAAGAGAGGCAGAAATGCAGAAGAAGAACAACAGCAAAATCTATAGGAGACGCAGATGTCATCCAGGACTCAACCGGAGCCTGTTGTCTTGCGCTGAACCTCTGAACGGGCCTCCAGGACCTGTGACGGTGCCTGTCGCCCCCGGGCCTCCCGCCACCTCCACTCCCACCCGGATATGACAGATGTGCCGTTACCTCCCGAGGCCGCCGGCCTTTGTCAATGAAAGGCCTTCCCCCCGGGGAGAGCAGAGAGACCGACCGGGGGGCGGCCATGACTCACAGTGAAGCTTCCATGTCCGGGAGCTTCGAGAGCCGCGGACGACTCGACCCGAAGGGACCGTCGAGGTGGGGGGAAGGTTCAGAGATGGTCTAATTAGACCGATCAGGGCTCTCTCTCTCATCTTTGATCCAGCTCTTTGTCTCGGCCCCAGCAGTGACTGTGCTGGCGGAGGCCCGGCCCTCGCATCTGGCCAACGCAGCAGCAGCAGCAGCAGCAGCTGCTATGGCGTGTGCACTCCGTTGGGATGTGGTGATGTGGCAGATTTCTCCTTGTGTCATGCTGACCCAGGATTGGCCAGGGTTGTGGAATGCAGCGCTCGGGAGGTATTCCCGGGGAGGAATCACGCCTCTGGTCCACATCCGCGCCTCAGTCACCGGGGGAAGACTGGGAATAATTTGAGTGTCCAGACCCACCGTGCCGTTGTAATGTCTGGTTTAGACGGAGCTGTCTACCTTTCACCCTACACAGTGGACCTCCCGGAGCAGTGGAAACCAAGGCCACCCAAGTCCTGCTGGGGCTAGGAGGCATCGTGTGTCTGTGTGTGTGTGTGTGTGCGTGCGCGCGTGCGTGCTATAGCCTCATCTAACTGTCCATGTGCAGCAGCCAAGGCTCTGATCTCAGCCGGGGAAGCCTGCACTCAATTTAAGACAAAAGAGGGGCCGATGGATGTGCAGGGGAGGGAGGGAAGGGGGGGGAGACCCACTGTGGAGGAGTGGATCTGCTGTGTCATGCAGATTCCCAACCCCGACTCAGCTCATGATCACGAGACGTGCTCTCCAGACAGTCGCGAGATGACGAAACGGCTCGAGACGCTCATCGGAGATGTCGCGTCTGGGACGAGCGGCAGGCAAAGCGGGGGGAGCGCATCGTAGCGAGGGCGAGCTCGCCTGATTGGTAAGGGGCGCCCGGCCACCGACTTGAACGGTGGCCGGGCGCAAACACGGGTAATCGTCACTTGAAGAGGCCCGAGGTACCGGGGCAGGCTCCGAGAGGGGAGGATAACCATCTTGATAAAAACCCCGCTGTTGTTTTTTTTCTCTCCCTCTTGCCCGTAAAGGAAAAAAAAAAAAGAAAAGAGGGCGCCTTACTGGAAGAGGGATTATGATGTCCAAAAGCGTTAAACACCCCAGAATTTATGGGCCCATCAAAGAGCAGAAGGAGGGTCGGGTGAGAGAAGGAATGAGAGAAAGAGAGAGAGAGAGAGAGAGAGAGAGAGAGAGAGAGAGAATGTGTGTGTGTGTGTGTGTGTGTGTGTAGGGGGGGTGGGGGGGGGGGGGCATACATGCAGCAGGCCCCGACCACAGCTTTCTGCTGACTGATGCAGGACCAAGAGGTGAGTCATGAGGAGAGGGAGGGCGGAGGATGGGGGCGAGGGAGGTGGTGGGGGAGGGGGGGGGTTAGTTCGGGCAAGGGGTGTCGGGTAAGTTCCCCCCGAGGGCCGTTGGGAAGTAGGGTGACCCCGAGGCTGCTGGACTCCGCTTGAAATGCGCTTGGAAGCGTGGGGGCCGCGGGGTGGGGGGGGTGGGGTCAGGCGGCGCTCAGGAGAGCCGGACCTTTGTTCCCGGGAACGTGGGATAAACTCATTCAGACACAGCTCTGCTGGAAAACACCCGTGACTCTGCCTCTCTGCCCCCCCCCCCCCCCCACACACACACACACACACACACACACACACACACTCTTTTACTGCCTTTCTCCTTGGCTCTTTTTCCTCTTCTCTCTTTTTTTCAGTTTCACACTATCTGATGTGGGTTTCGCGTTAAAAAAAAAAAAAAAAAAACACGCAAAACAAAAACCGGTTGACTGGGCGCTTTCGCGCGGCGTTGGGGAAATTCTGGCGGCGGCGA
Organism: Karalla daura; assembly: GCA_029224185.1. Lineage (NCBI taxonomy): Eukaryota > Metazoa > Chordata > Actinopteri > Chaetodontiformes > Leiognathidae > Karalla > Karalla daura. Next base: position 4,028,573 of record CM055199.1, on the reverse strand, counting down.
GAGCACCCGGGGGAAGGAGTCGACGAGAAGAATCCATTACACAAACAATTAAAGGGCTTTAATGAACCCCGGTGCGCGCAGAGCGAGTGATTAACACCTCGGGGGGAGGAGTGGGGGGGGGGGGGGGGGGGGGGCGATGACCGCGCGCGCCCGCATTGGCCCACAAACGGCTCCGAGACAGGAAGCGCGAGCATCTGAGCCGAGGCAAGCGGGATGACGGAAGCAGGGCCGCGGCCGGCGTGAAATGAGTCAAAGGGGGGTGTGGTGGGGGGGGGGGCTCGGCCTCTTAAAAAGATCGCGGGGGGGAGGGGGGGGCGCAGCCCCGATGCTGACCACATCCCGCCGGTGCGCGCAGATGGATCGGTAGCTCAGAGAGAGAGAGAGAGAGGGGGGAGGAGAGACAGAGAGAGAGAGAGAGAGAGAGGGTGAGGGAGAGAGAGGGGGAGAGAGAGGGAGGGGGGGAGAGAGAGACAGAGAGAGAGGGGGAGAGAGAGAGAGGGGGAGAGAGACAGAGAGGGGGAGGAGGGGGGAGAGAGAGGGGGGAGAGAGAGACAGAGGAGGGGAGAGAGAGAGACAGAGGGAGAGGGGAGAGAGAGAGAGACAGAGAGAGAGGGGGAGAGAGGGGAGAGAGAAGAGAGGGGAGAGAGGGGGGGGAGAGAGAGAGAGAGAGAGAGAGAGAGAGAGAGGCAGGAGGTCACTGGGGCTGCCAGCCACCAGCACCTATGACGGGGCCTTGTTGTGGAACACAGGATTTCCTACGAAAAAAAAGAAGAAGAAAAGAAAAAAAGAACGCCCCGTTCCCCTCCTGTTGCGGTAAAGGCCGGCGTTTCGAAGAAAGCGGGCGTTTTTCAGTGGCGGGCTGACGTTGCCGAACGCCTCTCCTCCTCACTAATTCATTCTCTCCTTCCCCTCGCGTGCCCTCAGCTGCCCGGGCTTCGACGTCATTACCATCGTCCGTAAGCGCAAGAGTAGCCGAGGCAGTGTCTGGCTCCCTGTTCCTGTCACGAATTCAAATTTCTTTTCTTTTTCTTTTTTTTTCGACCCTCGGGGCCGGACCAGACCGGTTCACACATCAAAGGTCCCGCGACCCTCGGCGCGCCCGGGTGCCCCCTTAGACCGGCTGATTTGCGACTTCCTGCCCATTTCCCTGACTGTGTCCGAAGCCTGAGGGCAGAAGGGGGGGGGCTACGGGACTCTCTGCTGGCTCTTCCGCAGCAATTTACCTGCTTTTGGCGCTCCATATTATACATAAATTTCATGAATTGCCGTTTTCCGATTAATATTGTTTTCAATGTTTCAATAAAACACCGAAAGCGCTTGGAAAAAATTCTCCCTCGATGATCAAATTTCCTCGGACACGAATTTCTGTTTCGAATTTAGTGACACTCGAGACTATGGATACCATTCGTAATGATGCATTTACAGACGGAAAGCAGTTGCAAGACACGGGGAATCGAACCGGCCGATCGGCCTCCCTCACCGTGGTGTCCACCGCCGCCACGGCCGTGGTGGGGACGTGCCGGGCGTCGGCGCCCGGCGCCTCCAGCACCACGCAGCCTCGGGGCCCCAGGGTGACGACGACGGAGCGGCAGCCTCGCCCCAGCAGCTCCCGCGCGGCCCGCCGGGCCTCCTCCGCGCCGCCCACCGGGGAGCCGGTCAGCAGCTCGGCCTGCGCACACACACGCACACACACACACACACGCGCGCATGCAAACAAACACAGTGTCACGCCGCATCATAACACTCCTTTGTTTCAGTTTTCCGGGGCCGGGGAGCCTAGTTAATCAGAGGCTGAGAATTGAGAGAAATTAGAGGTGGGTGCGAAACCAGGGCCAGTGTGGGATGCTGGGAGGATAAATGAGGAAGCGCGTCGTGGAAATTCCCTGCGTGTGCCACGCGAGATAGCCAGAGGGATTTTTCTCCCTCGTTTTCATTTCAGTTCCGAGCGGAAGTTTTCTCCCGTAGACGCGGACGATCACGTCACGACAAATTGAGCGTGCTCTTTCGCGGACTTGCGACACTTTGCATTAACGGTTTCGGGATGATTCGGCCCTCGATTGCACGCCGACCGCGGTCAGACGGACTCGTGGAAAAGAAAACACACGCGCGCACACACGCGCACGCACACACCGTCAGCGGTCTGCGGGCCAAGCGCTTTGAGAGGGGAGAGGAGCCTCCTGCCTGCGCCGCTTTTTCATCCCCATCCAAAGTGACTCAACAGCGGCGGGGCGGGCCCCTGCAGCTGACGATCCGGCCACTTCGAGGGAACTCTCTCCCGAGCTGATGACCGGGCAGGACCGAGGGTGTGCTGGGAGGACTGCTCCGTGCCCTGCGCACAACCACTCGTCTTTACACTTTACACTTTTGGCTAGGAATGAATTCTTCAGCTTGCCACGCACATCGGCGTGTAGTTTGCCTCCACCTATGACCTAGAATTTACATATATATATATATATACACACACACACACACACACATATTAAATAGTGGCAGTAGTAGTGTATAAAGGTCACATTTTCAGTTTTGGGCTTGAATTCTCGTCTTCACACGTATAGTATAAGCACATCTCTCACATACCGCCGTGAAATCGCGCGCCCGCCCCCCAGAACAGACGCCTCGTTCTGGCACGAGCCTCCTGTGTGTGTGTGTGTGTGTCCGACAGAGACGCGAGCGCTCCTCTCCGTTTCGCGGCCCCCCCGCAAGCATTCGTCCCCGTCCGCCGTCGTGAGCGGCACGAATCTACTGCGGTTTGTCCTTTGAGCAGAGGTTGAAGAGCGCGAAACGCCGCGGGTGCGGTCGGCGGTCTGACGGAACTAGCGCGCTGGGGATGATTGCGGCGAAGCGATGCACGCCTGTGATACGTCTTTCACGTTCCATCTGGTCACTGGCGCCTAAACGGTGGCAAACGGGCACGACACGCGGATATCATACTATTGCAAGCTGCGGTGACTCGGTTGGTAATTCACCGTCAAATCAGCCGCGTGGCGTGTTTAGAATACAACGATTTCTTTCGAGGAGAGAACGAGAGAAAAGGAGTACGTTCCAGATTCCCTTCTCCCCTGCTCAACGGCTCCGCTTGACATTGTTCCACTGCTTCCTGCAATTGCATAGATCACAGCGTACATGGATCAATGGGGGCTATATCCGGCAGATTGGAAATGAATAAACAGCATTGACATTTGCGGGTCAGGTGCGCTTCTTTTTTCGGAAACTAGAACTCCTTCTCTCCTCAACCCACACACCCACACACACACACACACACACACACCATTAACAGACTGACAGACATACACGCTTTTGTCATGTAACGGAGCATCTATTCCGACTCCACAGATCAATTCCAATCGAGCAATTACTCGTAGTTTGGTGATTATTTGGTTCGACTTTTCGCACGTTCACGGAGATGACAGTCTCTCTGCGGCTTTTCCAGGATTGCATTCACCAAAGCACAAAGAAAACCTCCGTTCAGAGGCTGCATTGTTCCCCGCGAACCGAAGAAACTCGGGGGGGGGGGGACTTTCCCTTTAATTTGCCGCGCTAATTAGAGGCCCGTAATCACCTTGCACTGCAAATAGCAGAAGCATGGAAAGCAAACACACACACACACACACACACACACACACACACGCTCGAACCAGCTGAAACATAGATCCTTTCTGGCATGTGAGGTCCTCAAGTGGACATCAAAGATAACTCCCCTCTCCATAATGCACTTCAGCGTAGATTGCGGGCCGAGGATCAAAGCGGGCCTGCACTTTGTCATCTTTAAACCCCCACCGTCCTTAACCTGAGCACAGTACAGTGAGACCACACACACACACACGCACACACGCACACACACAGGCGGTAGACAGTACAGGGTGTGTGCCAGCGTTAACCCCACACAGTGAGACGGTCACGGCAGTGCTGAATAAGGGTCTGGAGATGTGATTTACCCCGCCCGCCCCCCCCTCCCTCCCCCCTCCTCCGAAGAAACAAAAAACACAAAGTAAAAAAAAACGAAGGGAAAAAAAAAAAAAACTGTCTCTGCATTTGCACCCTGTCAGAGCGAACAATGACCTTGGACAGTTCAAAAATAAACCACAGAGTATATCTGTGCTTTCAGAGCCCGCAGCCACCCCGGTGCTGTCGGATGCCAAGAGAGAAGAAGAGCCGTTTTGTTAGTCATCAGCTTCACACCAGGGCAGGGAATCAATCTACCTCCCTCTGCGCACCACAATATGAGAAAGTTGAATTACGTCTCTCTCGCCGTCTGTGTGTGAGCTCTTCTCGCGCACACGCACGCACACGCTTGCGCACAATCACGCCGTGCATAATCGTGTATCCACTTTTGGGGACGTTGACTCAGAGACATTTCCCGGAGGCATGAACCCGAACCTTAATGGATTGCTCATTTTAATTGTTAACTTTGTGGGGACTCGTGTTTTGAATAATGTCCCCACGATGCACAAGTCAACACACGCCCAGACAGAGTGACAGAGGGCCGGCTCCTATTTTCAAAGCATACACCATTTGCCGCTGTTGACAAGGTGGGTGGATTTGCAAGAACGTCTGTTCGGGCACCGGGACATAAGGTGGAAACAAAGTGCAGTCATCATCGTCATTTTGGCTCTTTATGTACCTAACAGGGACTTTTTACACTTGCTTTAAACAGTACCTCGAGGTGGATTTCAAATGAAACCAACTTCTCTTCTTCCTGACAGGATGTCTCACCCCGGTTCCTGTTCATAGGTGGCTATTTCTTGAAACACCTTTCAAAATAAATGCGCTCAGCATGTAGATGTGCGTGCCGCATGTGGCACATGAAAAAACAATGAATGCACATCAAGGATATTTTCCGAAAACAATACGCACAAAGTGACAGGGGCCCAACCAGAAAAGAAGGAACAGACATACAGTGGAAAAAGGGGAGTGCAGTCAGCCCTGTTGGTATTGATGTCGTCCTCGTGATAAAAGCTTTCTTTCTTTCTTTTAGCTTGAACAGAGCAGTCTGGTTTGACTTTCAGCAGGGACCCATTCTTCTTCCGCAGAATTGGTGCAAACGCAAGTTGTTTGGAGTGCAATGTGTTGCCAGATCACGGTAAGAGGCTCCAGCCCCCTGGTTTGACTGTGAGTGGAAGTGAAGTTACTCGAGCGCAGTGGCATAGAGTGGCTGGTGTTTATTTATCTTTTGTTTCCCTCTGCTTTTGAGTCGCATCAACTATAAGATAACTTTGTACAAACCGTGTTATCACCACCTCTGGCTGCCCTGGGTGGCCTGCTTTAGTGCTCTTTCCACCCCTACATACCGCATGCTATACAACATGACTGCACCCCTATGACCTGACACTCTTAAAAGAGAGAGAGAGAGAGAGAGAGAGAGAGAGAGAGAGAGAAGACATGTTGCGCTCCCCGTCAACTCTCCCTTTCATGTCCCCACACCTGGCTGCAGCTCCTCTCCGCCCCGCACCACCACATCAAATGGAGGCTCCCGGGCCAGCTCACATCCACTCCGTCCCCGAGGGGCCTGCTGACTCAGCCAAGGTGCACATCTGCCGGGTTGTTTTTACTACGATTCCCATCTATCCCTGCCCCCGGTTGCTCATCTGTCATCACCTGGCAGGCGTAACGCGGCGGTGCCATGACACCGCTTTCTTACCGTAAAGAGGGTGGAGAGGCGCTCGCTTCTCTCCTCATACCTGAGGGCTTACGCGCGGCGCTCGAGGCTACAGGGAGGGGGGGGGGGGGGTTTATTCATGTACTGACGGAGAGGAGGGTCATGACCCAGAAGGTACGGCTGAATCACTTTGAAAAGGTGTGTGTGTGTGTGGGCGCTCAGAGCATCTCAGAACCTCTGATCTTTCCCACTCGGCGAAGGCGAGACGAGGCATTCCTACCTGGCGCGGAGCGCTGGAGCGGCACAACAAGACGCGCCGGGTTAGGAGCGGTCGACTCCGAAGCACTTAGAGCGCAGCGAGGGATCGATTCTCACAGCCCTGACTCGGTTGGCCTTTAAAAGCGCGGGCCTCTCCTTCAAACGCCTGGCGAACGGGCCGCGTGGGTCGGGCGCACCTCGGGGCGTCGCCCGCTGACTGAGGGCCACTCCCGGGTGCTGCCAGGTTCGGAAACGCGGGGCGAAAAACGCCGCCACGCTTCCCTCGTCGCCCTCAAAGTCTCGAAAAGACGGAAAGGAAAAACAGTGGCAGTCCGACTTTGCCTCCGCTGCTTTTTAGCCACTCGTCCCGGATTCTGCGATCGGCTCCTTGGTGTCTTTTGGTGCACGTGCTCATCGAGCTACATTTTGATCTCAGTTCCTTATTCATTTTCCTTCTGTTTGAAGCAAGTTGCGTAAGAGAGAAAACAATGGAAAACAAAGGAGACCTGGGAGATATGTTCTCCGGTCGACCGCGGGGTGAGAGTACAGTATTGTCAGGTCCAAATGGAGGATTTAAGCACTAGTCGAGAGGAGATGGTAGAGAGGAGAAAGAAGAACGAGAGGCGTGCTATGTCGGTAAAGCTGGGAGATGCCCTCAGAGGATTTGTCTGTTCCGAGACCTTGAACCCCCAACATATTGTGTAACATGCAATCGATATAATATATGCATATTCCAAACACCCATGTGGACCTCGTTGCTAACAAAGGGGATTTGAGAAACTCACTTTTTAACCAAAACACAGCCGAACCACACTGCCCACCTTGAACAAATGTGCACGTGTGTGCGTGTGCCTGTGCATGTGTGTGCGTGAGAGGAAACCTCTCACACCTTCGCTGCGTGGGACTGCTTTCATTTTTTCCTTTGCTTCATTGTCACTGCAAGTTCTCTGTACGGACGTGTGAAAACGGCAAACTGCTGCTGTGAAATGTAGCGTGTGCGTGCGCGCGCGTGTGCGTGCGTGTGCATGCGTCCGTTCAGTCACCTCAGACTCATTGCAGCAGAAGACATCAGAGGCCGCGTAGAAACCAGGGTCCAGGTCCGGGATGGCCGGCGCTGGGTTGAATATCGTCTTCACTGCGGGGGGGGGGGGGGGGGGGGGGGGGGGGGGAGACAAACAAAGAGAACAAGCAGGCGGTGATCGGCGTGAACGCGATCAGAAGGCAGGGGTCGCTCGGGACGACGCGCAGCTCTGCGGAAACACCTTCCGCAGGTAACAAGAGCAACAAGAGCGCCGGCTCGGCCATCGGCTCGGCCTTCCGTAAGGCCCCCGCAGCCTGACGACGTCCCGGCATCGCCTCAATTAAACTTTTCGACGGGGAACAAAGGCTAGCGGGGCGCCACTGGGGGAATGCTCTCGCAGGGCGAAGCTGGAGTGGATAAGCTTCCATAAAAGAAGGCACCTTTTAAACGATTGAATTAGCATTTCCCCCCAGAAAGGAACAGCGTGGAGGGAGAGAGAGAGAGAGAGAGAGAGACAGAGAGAGAGAGAGAGAGAGAGAGTGCGCAGGGGGAAAAGGGCCTCCCGTCATCTAGCTAGCTAGCTAGCTAGCTAGCTAGCTAGATGAAGGGAGGCCCTTTTCCGTCATCTAGCTAGCTAGCTAGCTAGCTAGCTAGCTAGATGACGAGAGGCCCTTTTCCCCCTGCGCACTCTCTAGCTAGCTAGCTAGCGCGGCACTGCATAACTCCCGCGGTGCCGTGGAGCCGATTCAAGGCGAGGCGCGTGACCTCGCGCAGGCGATGCGTGTCAGTGTGTGGGTGAGATGAGTTGTGACCCTCTCTCCGCGTGCGTTGAGGAGCACAAGAGGAGAGGGGTGCGGGGGGGGGGGAGGAGAGAGCCGGAGTGTTTGTCAGAAGTAATCCGCCGTACGTGTTGCACATCACTGTCTTATGCATATTCATGAGCGCCGCGCATTAGCGCATCTAATACCGACGATTTCTGTGTACGTGCGAGGATAAGCCCAGCTTGACGAAGCGATTAATGCCGATATCTCTGTGTGGTGAGAGAGGAGCCTGGTGCGGGTGTGCTTGCGAGGGGGAATACATGCTTCGCCGATGGTGACATCAAAGTCTGTTGCGCTAAAGTGGGTGCCGGGCCGCGCTGCGAGTGTGCGCGCGTGCGTGTGTGTGTGTTTGCGTGGGCACATGAGAGAGCAGCTGCGTGGGTTTGTGCAGGGCTTTGGCCACCTGGCGCTTTGAGGTGGATGCTGGGCTCGCGAGTAAAAGTGGAAATAGCGTCTCTCTCTCTCTCTCTCTCAACAGAGACACACACACACACACAGGCAGCAGTACGAGCGACCGCGGCCTCTCGCCGACTCTTCCTCCCCTCTCCTCGCCTCTCTCGACGCGTCCGCCCGGCTAAATTGCCTCCCTCGATTTGCATCCCCTGAAATGTTCCCCGCTCGCAGACGAGCGGACGGGTCTCCTGAGCCCTCATCATCCAATCATCGGCTCTTTTTCGCGGAAATGTTTCACGTCGTTTCCTGGTATCCCACGCGCGGCGACGCCAACAAGGCCACCGGCAGGTACCGCTTAGGGTCTCGGCGCAACAAATAATGCAATCACAGTTATCATAATAGATCTCTCGACCACCGTAATTGTCAATAACGAGTGCCACTGTGTGCAATGTGTTACAGATGCCTGCAGATCGCCGAAACTTGTCCGGAAAAAAACAAAAAAGCAAAGGAAATGAGTCAAATTTTTTCACTGAAGCTATATATAACATCAAAACAATGAGACATGCTAGATTCTCGGAATTATGAAATGAGGAGGTGAAAATACAGAGTCATGGCGCTCCACCGAGAAAGGAATGCGGTTTCCCCAGCACAAGCTCTTGACCTGGACCCACTTTCATATGCTCTTCCTCTTCCTCTTCCTTGCCCCTGACACACATTGCCTCGTGTCTGCCACCATCTCGCTCCCCTTCACATGACTGCACTGCGGGCCGGCAGTGCACATCCTCCTTCACAAATAGAAACTAATTCATCCACGCCTCTGTCGACCCATATCCCTCCCGCTACCCTTCACCCAGAGGAGGAATCGGCGTTTCATTTCCTCCTCTGCTTCACCACATATCCGCAACGTACATCATATAGTAGCTTGGATGGACTGGTCTGAGGCGTGCAACATCTCGTCTCCCAAGGAAACAAGATAGCACCGTTTACACAGCGCACGGGGTGCGCCGAGCTGCTACTGTAGATACACACTCTGCACTGTGTTGCTCTCAGGTTGCTTTGTTTTGCTCCCCAGGTGTCGGCGAAAGCCCACACAAACACGCACATGTGCGCACAGCTGCTGGCCCAGATGTGGTAACGCCGGGATGTGTGCACACTGAGTCACGTCTGCCAGCGTGTGTGTGTGTGTGTGTGGATGTGTCATGATGACATGTTTTTTTTCTTTCTCCCCCCCCCCCTCGCACAGAGGTTCAAAGTCTGGTCGCACATGTTCTGGATGAGCAGCCGCAAACAGTTCAGGGAAGTACAAAAACACGGCAGTGTGGTCGATCCTTGTTTTTTGGAGGGGGGTGCAAGGTGGATGGAAAATATGGGAAGAGGGGAAAACAGCGAGACGGAGATCACTCACTCACTCGCACACACACACACACACTGAGACACACATACACAAAAGGAGTGAGTCACCAGTGAGTATGTGAAAGGGCTTTAAGAGGCTCTAATTGCATCTGATGAGAAGTATAAAAGCGGCCTCTTTGCTCAGACAAGGAAGAGGGGGGAGGAAGACGGGGCGAAGACGGAAGGAGAGAGAGGGAGTGAATCCGCACAACTCCTCTCACTTCCTTTCTTCTCGCGACGGATCCGCCGCCATTACCCCCCGCCCCCCCCCCCCCCTCCCGCCAAATATCGAAACGTCGGGGGGGGGGGGGGGGGGGAGGGGCGCCCTGCGCTCGGCTACCTCGACGGACGCCTTCCGGGAGCTGGCAGCCGCGGCCCGCCGGTGACATTTGCGCAATCCGAGCGGCGCCTCACCCCCGCGCCGTTAAATCCTCGCCACCGAAACCCATTAACACCCCGCTCCTCCCCTCCCCCACTCCCCCCCCCCCCGGAGAACGCCGTCTACGCAATGCTCCGGTCTGCGGCGCCGTCTCGCTGCCAGGCGCCTCGCCTCGCTGCTGGCGCCGCACGCCGGGCCCTAATCCCGCGGCGCGGCCCGACACGGTGAGAGGGAGATGGATGTGGGGGGGTGGAGGTGGTGGTGGTGGTGGTGGTGGGGGGGGGGGGTGTAGGAGACGGAGAGAGAGGGTGGCACTCGGCGAGGCCATCTGGGCATCCCATCTGCAAGGCGGCCGCGGCTGCGACTCCTTCTCGTCCTGGCAGCCGGCGGGCGGGCGATTAGCGGCGACGGGCCCCGATGACGGGGGCCGAGAGGCTCCCCAGACGTCGGCGGTGACGCGGGCCGCGGCTAATAATAGGACGCTGGCGCTAACCACTAGCCCGGTTAGCTCCGAAAAGGTGGCGGGAGGAAAGGGTGGGGTGGGGGTGGGGGGAGAGGGGAGCAGGGGGGAGCGGGCGGGGGAGTCTCGTCGAACGTGAACGTACCACTGAGCGACGTATGAATGTAAAAACTGATGAAGCGCTGAGAGCTGCAAGTCGTGGCCACGCGCAAGTGGTACCACTGGAACTAAATGTTTGTAACCCACAAACACGGCACTTAAAGGCTGACAACACGTGTACGGTACAGCCATTGTTTGATGACGAGGCTGGCGCAGCTCCAACGAGCTCGGCTTGGCCTCACAGCAGTTGGAATCAACTCGGATAAAAAATGATGACGAATTGTTAGCAGTTGTGTGATTTCTCCCTTTGCTGGTTACTGCCTATAGTTCTGTGTTTCCGTCAGAGTGCCAGCCCTCCATTTGCCGTTGGTCTGAACCACCTGGTCTTGGCTTGACAAACCCCCCTATACGGAACCCGACAAGTTACACTATTCATTCGTCATCTGCCTTTTCTCTCTCTTCCGTACAAGAGCGACAACGCACCTGTTTCAAGCCTCCTCTAAAGGTCCGACGGGTCCACAGATGAGCCGAGGCGGCGCGGCTCACCTGACAGAACAGGGCCGAGGATAGCCGGACTGCGCTGGGGGGTGAGGCCAGAAGCGGTGCCTATAGCGGGCGATTTGGCACCAGCGCGAGAGCTTGCAACATACTGAGCACGCAGATGGCCGACAGAGAAGCGGATCGCGCTGCAGGAGCGGCTTGAGAGCTCTCTGCGAACACTTTGTTACTTTTTGGTGAACGCCTCCTCCCTCCGTTCCTCCGCTCGGATCCGTCGTGATGCCGAGAAGCCGCGCTGACCGCGGCCCCCGCGGCTTCAGAGGAAGCCTTCGCGGCTACCGCCAGCATGAGACAAAGAAAAGGTAGTGAGGGGGCCGTGACGCTTAAGGTGGAATTGCACCCAAACCTGTTGAAATCAATAATGTCGACTGAGACAGCTGGTCTTAAGACAGACACATCAAAAAGTGGTACTATTATTTATTATTAGTATATTCTTATTCATCTGAAAAACACCAGTGTTCACAGTTCGGAGCGAGGCGACCACCTGTTGAATGATGCACACCGAGGACGGCAGCGCAATCATTTCAGGCGCACCCTCGCATCCCTGACCCGGCTCCACTGACCTTTGTTCTCCCGAGCCATGAGCAGCGCCTGCAACGAGGCCTGTGGGCTGACCTCCAGCTGGCACACCAGCACTCTTGCGCGACCGATGGCTGGCAGAGCCTCCCGCAGCTCCTCGTCGCCCAGCAGCATGTTGGCCCCGGCCACGATCACAATGGCATTCTCGCCTGCCAGTGGACACCAGAGCGAGACGTGCGGGGGGGGGGGACCAAGGCGAGACAAGACTCATGTTAGACGCACTTGACTTTATCCGCGCGCCCCTTTCTCCGCCTCAGCCATGTTTTTGAGCCATAATCTTTCATTGGACACAGAAATTAAAACAAATAAAGGCTGTGGCTGTTCGAGACATTTCACCAGGCTCCAAATAACATGGAATGAATGTCTCCCTCTCTCTCGCTCTCTCTCTCTCTCTTCATAAATGTATATATACATACATACATATATATATATATATATATATATATAATATCAGGTACTCAGCCAAACCAGTTCACACTTGTGTGAAAATATAACTGGCACACTGCTTGGTGGGTCATTATTTCTTAATTGCAATTTTCCAATTGACCAATTTCATTCAGCCCCCTGTGCTGCGTGAATGAATGCCACATGAGCGCGCGCTTCCTTTCCCACTTAAGGCTCAGGACGCATTCGCATGTCGTGAGATTTTAAATTGCACGACCGCACTTGCCACACGTGCCAAATTGCTCTCCGACGGGAGGGTATTGGATTCCTGTAGAATGGAACTGCTGGACGCCCGGCATGGTTTTGTGCACTTAGGCTTCGCGTGCGTGCGTGTGTGTGTGTGAGCGTTCATATCTGGTGATTACAATCGCTCGAGCAGCGGGCGAGTCGACGCCGCTCGCTGAATGCATGGACGAGTGTGTCATGGTGGAAATTAGCACATAGGACACACGTGCGCTCCTGGGTGAGTGCGCACAGGGCCATTTCTTCTTTTAGGGGTCTTGGAGGCAAAAGCACTTACCGGCGTCGTTAACAATGATGGAGGCAGCTCCTGTGGCCGCGTCGGAACTCTGGCCAACGAAGTCTGAGTGACGCAAAAGACAAAAGGTTCTTGAAAGCATCCATTAAACAGCATCTGAGATACGTTGCTTTCCTCTCCAAACGGAAAAGCCAACTACTTTTTTGAAACAAAAACTGTGAATTGCTCGACATGCGTTTGGTTTTAAGTCTTTGCTTTTTGGCCACGAAGAGAGACCCGGAGTCTGATATAGTATTTGGCCCGAGAACCTCCTTTGAAAGCAACTTTCCTCTTGCTCTTTGTCAATCACGGCTCAGAACAAAAGAGAATATCCAAAAGCCTTGCATTGAGGAGGAATTGACAAAACACAAACGGAAAAAAACAAATCGCTCCGAATGTGAACTTTTTGCCACGCAACACAGAAAATGGAACCCAATTTGGCGCATCAACCAAAAAAACCCCTCTATCTTACCTGTGTGTACACCATTGTCCTTGAAATTCTGTATGTAATTGTCTCCAAAGAAGTCTTTACCAACCTAAAAAAGATTGAAGGCAAAACGAAAACAACAAAGAGTGTCAAGAAGGGTCAGACTTGGTTAGCGGCAACTTTTGAAAAGTGGTCTACTCAAACCTCAGTTGGGTTGGATTTTCGTGTGCCCTGCCAGCATACTGGCATGGTGCCGCCGCCGAAAATGTGCAGAAACGAACACACAAAGTCGGCAAACGCACACACGCGCAAACACACGACCAGCTGCGCCAAGCCTCCAAGACACGATAACCCCACCTTCACGCCTCTTCATGCCCACCTCGCTTTCGTTTCCTTTCCCTCTTCCCCTGATCCGCACTGGGATGTCCACATCTGTAGCTACTTTGGGTTGTGCAAGGGGTCCCCACCTTGCCCCGAGGCGCCTACTTCGAACCCACGCTTTCCAAAAAAACGTGCCAAATCGCGGGCACTTCTCGCTGGCTGTGAAAGTGGGTTGGGCTGGTATTGGCTGCTTGGCCCCATTCTCTTTGAAGAGCGGCCTTCCGTCTTGGATGTTTTTGACAAGCCCGGGTGTCTATTTTTGGGTTCTCCCCATGCCCGGAGAGCTCCTCCCGCACTGGGTTGTTATCGATCGGGCCTCTTTGTTCTGACAGGGGTGGGGCCTCAGTGTTTTAGTGCTCAGGTTGAAAGGCCACACTGTGCTTACTGATTGGAGACTCTGGGTTGTATGGTATGGGAATAGGCTTGTTTGAAGGCGTGCAAGCGTGGGTGGGCGTATGCATGCGGCATGGTATTGATCAAGACAAAATGAGGCACGGAGAGTTGATGTGGTGAAATGACTGAAGTGTGAACGAAGCGTTAAGGTTTTTGGGGAGTTATTAACCACTTGATGAACTACGGCAGCTGATGGTTGATTGCACTTGAGCAAAGACATGGATGAGTCAAGGGTTGGACAAGAGAGAGAACACAGTAAGGACATGCACACATTCATACTAACACCCAATCCACCGCACACTGTAACACAAACCCTAGCACAGCCGCTTCTGTATGGCTACAAACTTGCTTTTGGTTTCCCACCTTGCAGACCATAGCGGTCTTGGCCCCCAGTCTCGCAGCCTGTATGCATTGGTTAGCGCCTTTCCCTCCAAAGCCAATGAAGAACTTGTGACCATGGATGGTTTCTCCAGCTTTTGGCAGCCTTGGGGCCTGGCTGAGGGGGAAACAAAGGAAGAGACAGGTAAGGTGCTCAGTTTTAAGGAATACACTTTGACTCTCTGAAGAATCTCACTAGATGTGGGAGATGAGAAACCAGTATTCCTCCTCAAAGGAATGCTTTGTGTGTATTTCTATTCATTGTACTTTCAACAGTCTCATTATGCTGAGGATTAAAGCTTGAAATTCCTTCAAACCTCCTTCAAATATTCTCTTTGGAAAAGTGAGTAATCTACCTTGAAAGCAAGGCATACGTGAGATGTCAATTGGAGAAAACATTTCAGTGCCCAATCTTTCCGTGGTTAGGCAAGGCATTTATACTGGCATGGGTGAAAACACACAAAGAAGAGGTTTCTGAGTCTTCAGAGGCATATACTTTATGGTCTTGAAAGGTCCCTCACAGCTAAAGGTCAACATGATAGAAACTTTCCAGCAAAAGTGGAAACTTTGTAAAGATAACATAAGATAAACCATTATTCGTCCCACATTCAGGAAGTTTGCAATATTGCAGTAGCAAAACAAGAAATAAAGAGAAACATCAATAGCAATGGTGAATGTTTAGCATACACAGTAAAAAAATGTCAAAAGACAACTTTTCCACATGAACTCTTCTAATGTGACCATAAAACGTGTTTAGAAGTTGGAATATTGTGCATGCGAACTACATCACCTGGAGTTATACTGCACAACCTTAAAATAGAGTCACAGAATGTATTGCATTGCATGCGGACATGAATCGCAATGGGACATTGGTCCGCGATGACAGAAATGTCAGTTTACAATAGCTCTCATCGCTGATGCGCTGCATGACCAAGACATTAAGTCAGGTGTGCCCACACAAATCCCTCCACATTTTCAAATGATGCAACCGGCAGAACCTGCCAATGTCTCAACTTGACGCGGCCGCGCCAGTAATCCTTGACTCATCGGGGTTGGGCCCGGAGTCCTGCCCCTCCCCTCGGGGGTTGATATGCCACAGGTGGGTGCCCTCAGGAGGAGCTGTCTGTTCACTGACTCCACCAATCGCACCACCAGAGTGGCTGGTGAGTAACACGGGGGTGGGGGTTGGGGAGACAACAGACAGCCTCTTACGTACGTCAGGACACTGCGGTCTGGCCCCGGGCCAGCGCTGCCCACCGCTGCCACAGGGTTAGTGGATGGTGAAATGTTGTCATAAACTTGTTTTCACGCGTGTTGCTTTGTGTGTGTGTGTGTGTGTGCGTGGGTGTGCATGTTTGTGGCAGGTGTGCTATTACAGTAAGTTGCCTCGGCCCCAGCGCTTCCAGTAAGTGAGACGCCGGTGGCAAACACCAGAGGTTGTTATAAATGCTGCTGTGTTTGCGCCGGCGTGTGAAAACAGTCAAATTCCCAAAGCTATAACAGGACGCAGGGTCAGTACGGCTGGAGTGTGGTGGGAAGCAAACGGAACAAAGGACGAACACATGCGCACATACCTAACCTCACACAAACACACACGCACACGCACGCACACACACACACACACGCTACCTATTCTACTCGCTGCAGCTGTCCCGGCGAATATTTCCCACCCGTGTCATCGAAGTGTGACTAAAAAAGAAAAATGCCTGCACACGCGCCGATCTGCATGCGCGTTTATGTTTTATGTTAATAAGCGTTGCATGCAGATTTCCGACACAATCATACCGCAACCGTATGGCACCTTTATCCACACGGCGCTTCGATTCCACACACAGTTTCATTACGGCTGTGCGATTCGATGCAATGAGTTAAAATGTCATAACTCTACAAAGCTGGCACACTGGATTCATTGGCAAACGGCGTTTATGAAGTTAGATATGAATGATCAAGGTTGTGCCTTTCTATAAGACTACTTTCCCACTCAATTATGATACAGTTACCACCGAGCCGGCTTAGTTTTGAGTGATTCGCGGTGAGCTGTTCTTTTGTTTGTTTGTTTCCGAGCATCCCGCGCGCTCGCCTGTGTTTTGTATGTCTGTCTTGAGTCCAAAAATCAGTGAAGCTTTTAAGCTGAGACGGCTAAGACAGTTTCCAACTCGGTACGTGTGATGAAGGACCGGAAAATCGTCACACGCGTTGTGTTTCTGTTTCAGATGCTGTTTTTGAGGTCGGTAGCAAAAAACTATAAAAATAACAGGTTTATCAAAACAAGTGTTGTAAAAGGGAAAATAAAGGACATTTTAAAGGAAAATAAAAACGAGTTAAATCTTGGGGAATGCTGACTGATAAAACGTCGCTTCGGAAGGGCATTACAACTGACTGCCTGTTTGATTTCCTCGGGCAGATTGTTTAAGAGCCTCCGGTTTGTCTCGGCTGCGAAGCATTCAGTCCCTTTCAGCCTTCAGCTGAAAACGTCCGACACACACACAGAAGACACCTGCCAAAGGATCCTGTGCGCTACGTACCCGCGCGAACAAAATAGAGACGTCTGTACGCGCGCCTTTTACTCGACGGGTGGCCTTGAAAGGGCTTTCAGAGCTATCTATGAAATCTTAAAGTGCGTTCAAAAGAATACCGGGAGCCACCGTAAAGGACACCGCGGGTCTGCCTGGCAGCCAAATTATGCACAGTCGTTGAACGGGGCTTTCGTTCAGGCACGTAAGGAAGGCACTTGCAGTGGTGGGATGATGCGATAAAAGGATTTTTTTTTTTTTTGTAAATACATCTCTACGATAATAAAACGCGATTGCGCAAGGTTTCGACGGGCTCCTTAAAGCTTGGATCGCTCCCAAACAAGACGCCAATAATGTTTGCAACACGCTCCCCATGACCCGACATGAAACCAGCAGATGGCAGGATTTGTTTGGCCACGGCCCCACTCGCAAATATCTGATTTCCTTGAGTCCAGCTGTAAATGCTCCATCCATTGCCGAATAAGGCGGTTCATTTCATAGGGCTTCCGTGGATCTATCTGTGCGCCGGCCCTAGAAGTGAAAGATCCGACACGTCTGTGAATAACGTAGCTGAGGGTGACTGAGCGCAGAGAACAAATCTGGTCCCAGCACGGCCCCCTGAGGGACGCCACACCCAACAGGGGGAAATCAAGACTCGGTCGTCTTGCGCAGACGGGACGCAGAACCTACTTTAAAAGACATGACGCCGATAAATCAGGGAGGGCGCAGTGAAGGCCAGGCAACCCAACAGAGGCAGGACGTATCGTGGAAACAAGACGAGACGAACGGAGGACTGGTCATAGGTCAGTGCCCGTGATCTCCCAGGCTTCAGCAGATGTGCACTGATTCAGCTGCTGGTTGGCCTGGCGCGGCAGCAGAGCGGAGGCAGTGCGCTGGCGCGTTTGTTCAATCCGTCGCTGCGATGCTCGCGGTGACGGCGCACCTCCAGAAGAACTCGTTTGGCTCCCGGCCACCCATGAGACGGCAAAACGCCATTTACACACCTTTTGACATCATCTTAAAGTGACCTTTACAGGCTCTTATAGGCAGATTAAGCAGATATTGTAGCCATTAGAGGAAGAGGTGTGTTTTTTTTTTCCTTTTTAAGTTTCAAAGTCTTTGTCTCATCTTCTTACGAAAGACAAGGTATACTAATTAGTGGGATACCAATATGTTCTTTGACATCATCTTACACAGCTCGCTTTGTCTTGCGTATTGTAGTAATAATAATAATAATACAACATCTTCCTGATTCTGGGTTTTGCAGTGCTACGGTGACAGTACACACGATGAAAAAAAACGATTAGTGAGATAAATGCCTGGTAGAAGACAAAACGGGGAGATCAAAACAGAAATCGTATGACAAGAACAACAACAGCACAACACCAGATGAGTTTTAATCCAATATTTGTGGGTCAGAGTCTAAATAGGGCAGAACAAAAAAAAGAGACGGGGAACCCCGGGAAATATTCTCATCCCTGTTCCGAGTCCAGGCAAGATAAAAATGTTGATACTGCTCTGACAGCCGTAAAACAAACACGGACACGGTCGGGTGGTTGGCCTCGTTCCTGCTCCGTGCTTTTCGACGGCCTTTCCAGGGAACGACAAAACCGGAGATTAACATCGCCGTGACTAACCCGTCGGGCCGGCCCGTTCGCCGCCCTCCCCGGGCTAATCGATCGAGACGTGTGTTCAGAAAACAGAAATACGAACGCGTCTTTGTGACTCTCGGGAAGACCGCGCCACTCTCTCTCTCGCCCGGAATGCTCTTTCCAGCCGTTTGGCGGCGTCCCTCTCCGGCCTCGTCGGCCACTTCGAGCCGCCCAGCACGCCCGCCCCGGCCCGGCCTCCGGCCCGGCGGACAGTGCTTGCAAACCGGCCGACGGGAGGGCGCCGAGGCTGAGAGGATTACCGCGTAAGGCGCACTTATCCGTGTCCTTCACGCGCGGGTCAGGAGCTAATGTGCCGCCTCCCCCGTTCCGCAGGGACGCGCGGCAAGGAGCACGTTCGCCGGGGTCTCGCGCTCGAGCCCAACTTTTAAGTGCCCGCGACATTTATTGAGGTATTTATAGGGCTGCGAAAAAAACAATCGGCGCGGCTTTGCACAGCACTGGCTGCGTAACATTTGGCCGGCGGCCGCCCTGACAGCGGATAACTGACAGGTAAGGTAAACAGATCTCCAAATTCTTAAATAAACCCACCCACGCCTCTCCGTGCCCAGAGAGACACTCGGCTATTGTTGTCTGCGGCGAGAGCGCCAAACAAACAGGGCACTTATGTGCTAAAGCGCAACCCCGGCGTGCGTTTTCTCCCATGGAACCGGAGGGGCCAAAAGCAGGTGCTCGGTGACGTGAAGTGTTTGCTCTCGAGGGCCGGCTCTCATTTCCCTCTCCTCTCTCGTCTCCGTTAGAGCCATCCCTCGGCGGCGGGCGAAAACAACGAGGGGGGGGGAGCAGACGGAGCAGAACCTCGGAGCACGTCTTCCCAGTTTCGGAGTTTAAAGGCAACTCACTGCAACTTGCAGCTCGCTAAAAAAAAAGTGAGCTCGAGCTCCGAGCACCTCCTGGGGTTGTTCATAAACATTTCAGAAAATGAGCAAACGACGAGCACGAACCCAGGAGGTCTACCTCACAGATTCGTCCGCGGCATCCTTCAGCTCATATTGCGCCCCGCACAGTATGAGAAGCGTATGAGGTCCTTAGCGAAAGGCGCCTTGCCCTGAATTCTGATGGGTTTCAGCGTCACAGTGAAACAGCTGAGACGGGGACAAATCGTCAGACGCACCCAGCAATAATCACCCGATCTGGTAAACCTGAGAGAGTCAAAAAAAGCAATAAAAAAAAGGAAAACCACAGTTCTAACACAAGGGCCATAAAAAAAAGCAATGGCCTGTGGTGCCTTTGTTTCAGCCTCACATTACCGTGCCTATGAAAAAGGTGAGTAAACCAAACCATCCGAGGCTCACGAAGCGGCGAGCATTTGCCTTTGTTATTTGAAAAAGAAATAGTTTCTCGTCGGCCCAGGCTAATGCCAGGGCGCTAATGAGGCCTGACTGCGGCTCCAGCTCCAAAGTGTCAGCCTGAACCTGAGATTCGCCCCCGTGGCGCGATAAGATAAAGGCGTGTTTGCCCCGCTCCGGATTCCTCAGGTGCGGCTCGCGTCTGCTCTGTGATTTCGGAGAAACTCGGGCTTCAGTTGGCAGACGTGGAGCCACCACTCAGCGAGCTGCAGCAGTAGGGGGCACTGTATGGCTTTGACAATGGGTTAAAGAGCTGCCTGGCTGCAGTACACGACAGCACAGAAGCTGCTTTCTGCTGAGGAACCATAGCCTGCTCGGATATAAGACAACAGAGGTCTGCGTTGCGCTGGCGTGTTTGTACGGCAGGGGCAGGGGCAGGGGCAGGGGCAGGGCAGAGCAAGTGTGTGTGTGTGTGTGTGTGTGTGTGTGTGTGTGCGTGTGCGAGTATGTGTCAGTTAATTGTGCAGCCACCCAAACACTGGCTGCTCAAGACAACTGGATTTTCTAACTTCAAAGCCATGCATATCACTTTGAAGGGTTGCGAACGCATTTCGACTACCCTCCCCTCTCCGCATTCTGACCTCCATCTAAAAAGCCCCAACCCCACGCACACGCACGCACACACACACATACGCACGCACACTCTCCCAAAACAGGCCATTTCCCGTTAGCTTATTAGGCTCTTAATTGACAACTCCTGCCCTTCAAAGCAGAGAGTGACTGGCTGAATTGCTAATGAGCAACAAAATAAATACTCCCCCCCACCCCCTCACCCCCTCCCCGACACTCCACCCCTCCCTCCCTCCTGGAAGAAAAAAGAAAAAAAAAGCCCAAGCCCACGAAGAAGGCATATGTTCTTGATAAGCGGGGACTCGTGAGTGACAACTTCGGTGCGACAAGCCGCTAGTTCGCTCGCATCTCCGCTGGCTGGCAGCCAGGTGACAGTTCCGACTCCCAGGGCTTCCCATAAAAAACGTATACATACATACATATATGTATATACACACACGCGACTCGAGCTGTACGCCGAAAATGTCGCGCAGGCCCGAACGGCGAGCTTCTTATCGTATCCTGCGCGCGTCTTTGGAGGCGGATCGGGGACTGTGTTCAACTGGCCCGTTGCGCTCAGACACTGATCAGACGATCGAACGGAGTCTGCCCTCCGTTGTCACCCGGGGGGGGGGTGATTTTTTTTCTTTTCTTTTTTTTTTTAGGGGGCTTTTAGGAAAATCACTGAAAAGGAGCAGCCATGGCTAAGTATAGACCACTTCCTCTGTTCTTGTGTAGACAGGGCCGGGCGGTTCATTCCAAGTCATCACGGAAAACACCCATCAGCGCCTGCATGGGCACATTTTTCCGCAAGCCCGCGCGTCAAAATAAAATCCCTGGGCGAGAAGGGTTCGTTGCGGTGGTTCATAGTCGTTTATAATAGCGGCTCATAATGCTGAGGAGGAGCCTTTCTTTTCAAATGCTTTTTCTATTGCTCTCGGTTTTTTTTAGAGGACCCTGGGAAAAGTACCGTTCCGCTTTGAGTGGGCATATTAGGTTTACGGGTGACCCGCTTCTGTTAAGTTAATGCCCCTATGCTTGTAAAAGAAAACATAACACAGTTACAATTGTAGCAAAACGGTCATGAAACATCATTTGATTTCATTAGCTGTATGCTTTCATCGGCCAGCTGGTGGACATCGGCGTCTTGGGCTGTCTTTCCAGGTTTTCCGCAGATTTGTTTGAGAAAACAGATCCGGCTCAAGGTCTGGAATATGCGCTCAATAGATAGATACTACGACTGCTAAAGGCCTGCAGCACACCCCACACTGGACATTCGCCGTTTGACTGTCGGCCGTCACATTTCTCACGACTCTCTGACATCCTCGAGGAAATCTGCAAATTCCTCTCTCTCGTCAAGTTTTCAAGTCAACGTTTTCTTCTCTCCCCCTCGTACGAAACAATGTCCTGACGGGGGCATGAGCTTGGCTGGACGTGCAGCATCCTGTTGGGAGCACCTGAGGAAGCAGAAGTGCTTCCTGAACACTGGCTTCGCCAGAAAGGCCCGCGCTCGGCCCCGGCCTGCGCGGGCCCCGTTTGGAGCGGGGTCCGCTGGAGCCCGGGCGACTTACTCACCTCACCAAGTCGGTCATGCAGGAGCCAACCACCGTCACGTCGAACGCCTCTCCGGCCATGATCTGATTCAGGAGACACGTTTGCGTTAATTTATGCTCCTCATACTGCAACAGGGTTCGTTTTTTTTTGGATGCGAACGAAATGGAAATCGTTCGTTTACATCATGATTTAATGACTTAGTGGATTACAGTTTGTTTCCCCCCCCCCCCCCCTCACACGTCCAGCCTTTCCAGTACAACCTATTCATAAATGAGGACGCATGCTAAAGCCAAGCCGTCTCCTCGGGGGCATATCAGGCAACATATGTAAACTAGTTTCCTGACAGCCTCCAAACAAAATCACTTGATATTATTTATCTCCCACATTAGCATGAGCTTGACTGAAACAAGGAAGAATGTAAAAATAGAGCATTCATCGCTGGCTGAGTTGGACGGGTTCCAATCTTCTTGCGGGTGGTGTAGGGGGGTGGAGGTATTTCAATGCAACACCACGTGAATGCACCGCGGCCCGGCAAAGTCTATAATTAATTCAATCCTCAGCTTGTATCGGAGCTAATGCTAGTGTGTTAATCTCCTCAAATCTCTGCCTAGGCACTGGAAGACTTGGAAAGCCTGGCCACTGGCTGCAGGATGGCTCAATTCTCTCTCCCCCGTCTCACGGCACATTGTCTTCCCTCGGCAGGCGTGAAAAGCAAAGCCTAGAACCTGCCACATCTCCACTGCAGGGGAATTTTAGAAGATGTGCATTGTCCAACCATTCGGAACGGCAAAGGCGCCCTCTTAGAATTCTTCTCGTCTCCAGTCATTTGGGCTGACTGATCAAACAGCGGCTAATCAACACGCATAAGAGTTTTCTGGACTCCTTCGTTTCATGTACAGGGTTATCATATTGCACCTCGACCAAAGGCTCCACTCCGGGCTAAACAGTGTGCGCATCATGAGTGAATGGAAAGATCGTTTACGTGGCCGACACACAGAACAAAGCATATTTTCCAAAAAGGCAGCGGCCATGTGTTTCACCAACCTGGTCCAAGTGCAAATCAAAGCTGCACACAGTGGCTTCAACAGTTTAGACTGAGCACTGAGCAAAATGCAAAAGAAAACACTGTCAGATTCCTTAAAAGAGAAAGACAGAAAACTTTTTAGATAACAGAGTTTGCCTTAACCGGGTAATGATTTGTCAATACGCAATGACATGGCCATTTATGTTTAAAAAATGCATTTCAGAAGCTCAGATAAAGGCTCCAATAATTTTACCCCCACCACACACACACAGACACACACACATTGTTTGTAAAAGATAACTGCAGATGAATGTTGCTGATGAAACAAGTTTAACTGCTGCTCGCACAGCGTTCGAAGCGCTTGGTATTTTTATTGCATTTTAATGTGACACGTGATTGCGCAATAAAAAGCAACATTTTTTCCAAATTCTTGGTTACTCTAAAATTGACCCCAGGGAAGTGGAATTTCCCACTTGAATGAATCAGCCCTATCTATGGTCTTGTTGGACGTAATGCTTTTTTTTTTTTTTTTTTACCCCCGACTGATTTTTTATGAATTTGCAGGCATTTTCTGATGAAAAATATTTGAGATTAAGACAATCAGTACATTCTTCAGAAGCAGCAGGAATGTGCAGACAAGCCGGTTATGAAATTGAGTTTTTTTGAGAGGTTCAGATTTTCACTTTGATGCGAGTACAACAGCACTGCACACTTTTGTTTGTGCTTAAGTACAGACTAATACGTTATAGTCTCCTTTTGTATGTTTGTCTTGATCCACATGGCATATTGTACCTTCACATTATAACTAGTCTTGTTATGAACAAAAGGAGCCTCTGCTGTCTTAGTGGCTGTGGTGTGCTGGGACTGTGGCAGCTCTGTGAGGGATGGGAACAAGGATGGATAAGCTGGTGAGGAAGGCCAGCTCTGTCCTGGATTGCCCTCTGAACACCACAGAGGATGTAGGTGAGAGACGCACATTATCCCAGCTAATGTCCAGCAGCAATACCTCTCACGCCCTACATAGGAAAGCAGCTGTCCTGTGCAAGGAACGCAAGTCCTCTCCAACAACATGCCACTCTGCATGCCACGTTGCCATGTCTAGGTTTACGGTTCCTGACAATGATCCTGTTTTTTACAACACATTTTGTGTGGATGTTTTTATGCCTCATCCAGTGTTTTACCGCTGCTGTTTTCCTGGCGTGTAATCAATCCATCCATCTGTAAAAGCTGACTGATTGACGGCACTGGCTCACCGTGCAATGCACTTTGTGGGTGGTAGACCAAATCCACAATACTGCAAGCAGAGATATCAATTCAGACATAAAGCTAAAGCTAAAACCAAACGCAGGGGACGTAAGATCCACGTGACACGATAATTACCTTGCATTCACCAAGTGTTGACCAAACAACTTGTCAGTGGTCAGATCGCACTGGAGGCCGTGCAGAGGAGCAAGTTTGACAGTGGTCAAAGGTTAAAGTCGCAGTTCAGCTGGGGCACACACACACACAAAAGCACATCCACTTTACAACAACTGGGCACCTGGACACCTACACAGGAGATTATAATGATCTTATAGAGCAGATTTGTTGTGTTGAATACGCCCCAACATCAGTCTATCGGTATTTACCGACCAGAGCCTCAACAACTCCTTTCTCTCAGCCGTCACACGCTGATGTTTACACTGACAGCTGTGGAGCAATGCAACCAGTGCCGGAGCCAGTCTTCTCCGTGAATCAGTTCCCAGCCATTATTTGTTACTTGGTAATAACTAAAAAATATATATAAAACACACAATAATTGTTTTTGAGTAATATATCACCACGAAATGTGTCTATGGGCGTAAAGGTTTTCAGTTTATCAACAGGCATTATGTACAGACAGCTAAGTGGGGGCCGTTCACAGAGCCAAACATTCAGTGGCGGAAGTGTCAGGAGCATGAAGTAAAATATCAGCGTTCAGGCTGAAAGTGTCTGAGCTGCAGCTGATCCAGGTAGTCACACTCTCACCGCAGTTTGCTTTCGCATTAAGGTGAACGGAGGTAGTACATCTGGAGAGAAGTTGACGATTAAATCGTTTAAATGCCGCGAATTAAGCTGTGGCAGGCTACTAATGCTAACAGCTAGCAGCTAGCGACTAGACAGATAGAAACTTTGTTGGGGTTCCTCCAGGAAAATCAAGTTCCAGTGCATAACACCATACGATGAATTAAAATAACGGACGGATAAGAACTTATCCACGAGGAGAGCAGGTTATTGCACGCCGTATGTGTCAAGTGGCAGCAGCTTTGTATATATGCAAATACACTGAACGTACAGAAATGCATATCCGGTGCAAGAATAAAGTACCAGCATTAGTAGTATTACCTAACAGTACACGTATGAAATAAATAGGAGTAGTAGTTGAGTAGATGTAGATATAATATGGGTCTCTTGGTTTGCAAGATACATGCAGATACATGAATGCATACACAGATACTATCCACTATCTGAGATATGAAGGAGGACACAAGTACATTGGATTTTCATACATCATTCTTCAGAGTTCTTAACAGTCTCACACAATGGAAAATCTCTGTTTCTCGTACAGTGTTCATAAGTCATGTGTAAGCGTGTCGCTATGTCCTCTTGGCAGTATCCCCAGAGAGCCTAAAATGAACAAGATGTCTCCGGAGGTCGCCCTGCACCGGATCTCCCCTGAGCTGCGTCCTCTGCTGTGCAGCGTAGTGAGGAACGGACGAGTGGGACTGGACTCCACCAACTGTCTGCGTGTCACAGACCTTAAAACTGGGTGAGGAGGAAGAACGCTCCAGGTCCACTCGGCCTCTCCCGTGTTACCGTTTTGCACATCCATGCACAATTGCACTGACCTGTATTTTGTTTATTTTGTGCACCACTGTCATTTGTTGTCCTGTGCCACTACCATGTGGCGTCCACTTTGCTTGCCACCATCAACATCCATCTCGAACCTGAAGGCGTCATGTGGGTCTTCTGGCTTCTGTCCGTGGGCACACACTGTAGGGAATATAACCTGGACAGGTCGCCGGTCCATTGCAGGACACACACCATCCATTTTACTCTTTCGCTCACACCTAGGGCTAGTTTAGAGTCTAAAAGTGACCTTGACGGATGCTTTTAGACTGGGGGAGGAAACTACCCAGAGAAACCTCATGCATGCAAATTTTGTACAGAAAGGCCCTCGGTCCAAGAAGGACCTTCATGCCATGAAGCTACAATTTTTACCACTCCTTTTTAAAAAACTTTTTGAAATGGTAAACATAGGAAGCAATCTTCTAACATATCTTTCTTTCCCACAACACAAAAGAATCAAGTGATTAAACTGTAATATTAGAACAATGCATGAGGCTGAAAGAGACTGTCTTTCAGGGAGGGGTCCATACACTGTTAAGAGAAACATTTTTGGTCATTGGACAAATAAAAAAAACAAAAAACAATTTCACTTTTGATTTCTTGATCTTTATCTGGTAAAGATTGCGCAAACGTTCAACATTCAAGGTCTTTATTTGGTATTTGTGCACAAACCAAACAGCCAAGGAACACTGGAATTTCTCGCAAGTAGAACAGGACGCAGTGAAAACTTTACTCAGGCGCTCCACTTCCAACTTGTTTATTAGAAGTATTTCCTCACACTTTACAGTGAATAAATACAGCCACTGTGGTGAACAGCTGTATCACTTGCAGGCAGTTTAAAGACGCTGACTTAACTTGACTAACCTATGGGTTCGTGTTATACGCACTGGCAGATTTGTTGAGGACATTTAGTTTCTGTTTAAACATTTTTTTTTTCTCCCAAGGAGGCCCACCTTACTTAGTCAACCACAACTGTTTGTAGCCTAACAGTCTGTCCGATTTGAATCTTATCTTTCGTAGCCAAAACCTGCATTTCGCTGGCCAGCTTAGTCATCATATTTCACATAAGATTTTATCTGATGATTCGCAAAGTATCTTGGCGGAAAGTTCGCGGTCTGGCGGTGTCAATTCAGCGAATACATCTAGGCATGGAACATGTTCTGATTTGCAGGTGATTTTGTTTTTCTTTTTTTTTTCGCTGTTTTGAAAACCCCGATTCAGCCTTTGGCATTGGGCCAGATACCCTTATCTGAAACTCTTCAAAAAGGACAGAGATCGGATTGTTTGCTTCTGCTATGTGTATTTATATTTTTTATTATTTTTCTAGTCGTAGTAGTAGTAGTAGTAGTAGTAGTAGCAGCAGCAGCATTGCATATACACAGAGCTGGTGTTAAGCGACTTAAGGTGTGAGCGTGTCATCATTGCTATCACAAACATACAGTCAAGCTTCTTTGTGAACAGAATAAACATCCCTTTGTTGACGGTCATCCGTATTAAATCGCTTCGAAGCGTATTGAAGAAGTATGAACAATGATGCGGCTTGGTACTCTGAATGCTCGACCGAATGCACTTTGTGCTACGTTTTAATGTCTTAAAGGTGCTAAGTAAGGTTTGATTGATCGAGTGATTGGTTGATTGAAGTCATTCGGGAGACGCTGAAGCGAGCCCAGGTGTGAGAGTGAATAATACGTGTCCAGGGTCTATTCCCTGCCTTCACCCTATGTGGAGACAGGTGCCAGCAGACTCTCACCACACTCCTGGGTACTAGGTAGATAAGATGGTGACTAGATGGTACAGATGAGGAGGTTTGATCCCCGTCTGATTATTAAAGCTTGTGTCATCTTGTTTTAACACGTGTTTATTATTTATTGTTTTCTTGTCTGCGTATTGCTGTTCAGATGCACATCGTTGACCCCTGGCCCCTGCTGCGATCGCTTCAAGCTCCACATTCCCTATGCTGGAGAGACCCTGAAATGTAAGTCGATGAGCTCTTTTCACAGGAATCTCGCCGGTCTAATGATGTTTAGTTGGAGAACATTTCGGGAGATAAACTGTTTGGCGAGAATTATACTTTTCCTTATTAAGTCAAAGTATGATTGGTGGTAAGATCTGGGTGTCAGCTGAGGTCCCCCGCAGTCCTCATATCCACTCTGATTAATCAGCCGCAAGTGCAAATCAAAGGGCTGTTAAAAGTTGAGTTGCGTTGATTGCACAGTTTAGTCCATTTTGATTCTTTTTTTTCCTTTTTTTGTTTGTTCTATCCACCTGAGCAGTGTCTGATTTTGCAGGGTGCACACCGCGCTCAGGTTAATTGATTCATTGTCTGGAGCAATAGGTCCACGCTGTGAAAACAGATACATCGGGGCTGAATTAATTTTACCTCCGAAGTGCAAGCTTGATTAGCGTGGAGATGGCCACTTCTGCCTCACCGTGGGCAGGTTTGAAATCGAGAAGTGCTTTCAGGTCAGCACCGACCCCGGTGGATCTGTGAAATCAGCATATAATGCAGCACCGATGCCCAGCAAAGCTTCTCTGAAAATAACAGGGACTATACACATAGGCGGACTGAAATAACAGGCTGTGCCAGAGGAATCCCGGAAGATTCGAGAATTTTCCGTGGGATGCCTCCTTGAGTGTCCAAGAGGCAATGCTGCTCAGTGTTGTTAGGTGGTTGCAATCATGGTTCCAGTGATTTCATCTCAGTCTGACTGGACTCCTGATGACTCACAATGAAAAATTCCCATATCAAGTCTCATCTCTTGGGAGGACCGTCAATTTGAACAGCTCTCATAAGATACATGGGTTGAATGGTTTTGGCAGTCAAGCAGTATTGGAGAGGTACGGAAGAGTGCATCATCATAGTGGTAAATGCATCAGACGGAGAATGCATGCATGTTCACACCCACTGCAGTGATAGAGTAGATAGCGGGCAAGATCGGTCAGCTAGATTGGTAAGCCAGGTTTCTGTAGCTGATGAGTTCACTGAAAGGTTTTCTCACATGTTGAAGGAAGTTGAAAAACAACCTAATGTGCGGGCCTGAGCGACAGTACGAACGATATTTCCAATTCATAAAAAAGAAAAAAAAAATCCTCTCTGTCTTTCTTCAGAGGTTTTAAATGTGGCCCCTGTCGAGGGAAAAAACCTGTGTGTCGTTCAGGGAAGTAGGACCTGCTTATTCAGCAAAATTTGCAAAAAAACAAAAAAAAAAAGTCTGTCTGGGCAGCGATGGTAGTGACTGTCGTGTTGCTGAAAGAACACCGGTGGAATGTGCTGATGTGTTTTACAGTCACTCAACAACTGCTTATGACAGGGTATTCTCCTTACTACTGATACGCTGATGATAACGCTCAATTCACAACCATAATCCCAAGGTTACCAGAGTACGTTATGTTATGTTATGTTATGTTATGTTATGTTATGTTATGTTATGTTATGTTATGTTATGTTATGTTATGTTATGTCATGTCATGTTATGTTATGTTATGTTATGTTATGTTATGTTACGTTGTTATGTTATGTCATAATATGTTACATTGTTATGTTATCTTATGTTATGTTTTGTTATGGTATATCATAATATGTAACATTGTTATGTCATGTTATTTCATGTTATGTCATGTTATGTCATGTTATGTCATGTTATGTAAGTCTTGTGCATGTCTCTTAAAATGACATGCATTGCATTGCTGTATCTGAACGCTGCCCATAAACAAGTTTCCTTCAAGGTCAGAAGTTATTTCCCAGATGCTCGCAGTGCGGCGCGCACACGCGCGAGCACGGCCGTATCTGTATCCGCAGTTTGAGGAGAAGTCTCTAATTCACCGAGGCACGTATGCTGCAGCCCTCCGCAGCAAAACAAGCCAGTGGCACGCGACATCTCCGCAGCTGGTTCACTGGTGCCTGCACCTTCCTGTGCTCTAGCCTGAGGAAGAAAGTTTGTTTAATCAGGGGTGCGGGGCCGCGGGTCGGTGTCTGCCAGCCTGTGGACCCGCCCACTGATAGCGTGCCAAAGCGGGACACAGAACTGGGCTCAGAGCTGAGCACCATTAACCCAGGCCCAGCCCACTCCTCCTCTTCCTTCTCCTCCTCCTCCTCCTCCTCCTCGTTGTCCCCACCACCAGGACCACAGTGGCTGGTACTGCTAAACAACAATTTGTGGCCTTTGTTGTTGAGCGTGTCACGCCCTCCTGACCTCAATAAAATGCCCCCCCCGTTAAAGGAGTGCTCACCGGGCAGCCTGCGGACCCGAGCGAGGCTTCATCATATAGAGGCATACGTCGTAAACACGCTCAGTACCCTCGCTTCCCACCTGGAAGTGCGCCACCGCACCTCTGACAGCCATCCAGTGGTTTGTCTCAGATTTACGGCACATCCCTCCCGTCTCCTTGTCTGACTTTCCTCCAATGGAAAAATACTTCCATATGTGTAAGTTTGTCTCGCGTTGGGGAGGGAAAAAAAAAGAAAGAAAGAAAGAAAGAAAGCGGAACAGTCTCGGTCTTGCAGCACACAAATAGAGTTGTGTAACATAATAACAGAACATCGTGAACCACTGCAGTTATGCTCCGATGTTTTGTCCTCAGCCGGGGCCGTCGCCAGTCTGCGGGACTGAAGGTTGTACCTTTGCTCCGGGAACTGGGAGTTGAGAGGCGAAACGAGAACAGAGAAAGAAAAAAAACGACCGAGAAGTTGTTTTTGCTCTGTGTTGAAGATACCTACGCAATTATGTCTACAAGGCAGACCTGTTCGGCAGGGTCTGAGTGGCTGCAGTGGTAAATGTCAAGTTTGCTCATTACTGTAGGTTCTTAAATTAAAAAAGAAAGACAAAAGGCTCAACAGCTGCATATCATGCGGCAGTTCAGGCAGCCGTGGACAAAAAAGTAAAGGGGGTGGGGGGTGGGTGGGGGTAAAAGCAGCTGCCTTAACAAGCCGTTGCATGTCAGCTCCAGATTGGAGCTTGTTTCAGATGTCAAATTGTTCCCACTGCGATTTAGCGCTGTTCAAAATATCACCCTGCGTGTCGTTGGACACGGAGAGCGAGGTGGACGAGATATTAAAATGGGCTTTTCCTCAGTCTTCCTCTGTGGTCACTTTTGTGTGCGTTTATGGAGCGCGAAGTCCGTCCATCGCATCGACAGCGTTGCTCTGTTTTCTCCCAGGGGACATCATATTCAACGCGCGGTACCCGGAGCTGCCGCCGGATTTCATCTTCGGGGAGGACGCCGAGTTTCTCCCGGAGCCCTCGGAGCTGCCGGTGAGTATCTGCGCCCGCGGGAAGACCCTTTTCAAAGTGTTCTCGGAAGGATCTCAACTCGCGGCCCTCCGAATGCGGAGCGGATGCGCTCTTTCATGTGTCGGAGGGCGTTGAGCCGCACGCCCTAGGCAAGCGCGAGGCTCGGCGGCGACTGGCCGGCGTTTTCCCCGGCATCCTCAGCCGTGTTTTGCTACCCGTGAGCCCGCCCGTCGCCGGATTGCAGTGATTCGCCTGAGTGGGGAGCGTGGATCGGCCAACGACCGGCATGGAAGGGATTACGGCGCCCGCGCTAGTGCTCGGGCCTCCGGGAGCTGCACCTGGGAGGTCATTTGGTGTCACTCCGGCGTCCGGCGGTCTGGGCCCCGGCGTTGGGGAAACCTCCGCGAACGAATCATCGCACGTCTGGCAATGAAACTGGTTCCACCGGGGGCCGATTGCATCAGCGCCGTCTCATCTCCCCGGATAATCCCCGCGCGCCCTGCAACCGCGCCTCGCTCATTCAGAGGCCTGCGCAGGGGCCTCCCAGCCAGGAAGGCGCTCGCGGCTTCACCCGTTTTGCCCTGAACCGAGCGGTTGGAGGCGGCGGCGAGACACGAGGTCAGGTCGACGAGGAGGCGGGTGGGACACGCCCCCCCCCCCCCCCGGGCAGCGAATCGCGAGGCGTCGCCGCGGATCCGCGTGCTTCCTGGGAACGCTGGGCCGAGCCCTCCGCGGCACGGGGCGCCCGGGTTCAAAGTGTTTCGGGGAAAACGAGTGTATATCTTATCGGGCCTCAAGTCTTTCGAGCACTTCCCCCGTTGCCGCCAGCGCGCCGCTATTTCTGAAGCGGGCCGAGCGCGCCGGAGCCAAATTCCCCCGCTTGTGTCAGAGTCTGGGAGAACAGAGGGGAGTGTTGCTCACCGTCTCACAGATCCAGCTGTGCACATAAGGGGAAGTACCTCTGCTGAGCCAGTGCCTGGCAGCCCGTGGCTTGTTTACTCTTCTCACTTATATCCTCGCCGTGTTTTGCAGCTCGTGTTTTCATAATCCTCCTTCGTCCGTCCGTCTGCCTTAGATCCCTCTCTCCTACTCACTCCTTTTTCCTGTATGTTTTCAGTTAGTGCAGCCCCCTCAAACTCTTTAAAAGCGCTGAACTGCCAGTAAGTCCTCAAATCCCCCCCCCTTATTTCCCCTGGGATTTTCTCTTTTTTCTCTCTTTTTTTGCCGTCAGCTGACCGCGAGCTGCGTGCATTTGGGAAGAGTTATCTCAAAACAAGTGGACCAGGTCCCTGGACCAGGACGTGTTTTGGTCACTTGCACGTCTCATTTATGCATTCAGATGCAGTGATTCTGCGGAGTGGGGACACGACGGGGTGGAATTAGCGATAATAGATGTGCAATATGTTTGCAGTCTTTGTTATCCGGCGTGGGGGGGGTAAACATTAGGCTAATTTTAGGTCCTCGGTCGGTGGCTGCCTGAGTTCCTGATGCCTCAGCAGCACATCGCTCTTGTTTATAACTGGCCAAGGCTGTCATTAGTCCCTCTGTGTAGCCGTGTGTTTTTCTCTCCAGGTCCATGTCTCGCTGTTGCAGGAGAGACAACAAGCAGCAGGGTGAGATGTGCGCAGGCCCCCTGGGGTCAGAGGCGCCCGGTGAAGTAGCCGTGTTGACTTTATGCAAGTGAGGGACGGACTCTGTCCGCGTGCTCTCGTGTTTCGTTTCGTTTTTTGTCAAATTTGCCAAACCACGGAACACATGCCCTGCGTCATCTGGGAAACGGGAGTCGCAAGCCAGCGAGCGAGTTACTCTACGCCTTAGATGGGCCTCTGGGAAATACGGTTTCAGCAGTTCACAAGTAGTGTTTGGGAGATGATAATAAAGCACCGACTGACGGCTTAGGCCATACGATAATAAACAGTTACCTGATATTAGTATTTTTGCCAGTGGTTTAAGCGGTGCACTAGAAGGCTTGCACCGGCAGGTTTGGGATAGTTTTAGGGGTTTAGTCCCATCCCAAGATCTATCTATTTGGTTTAGGGTCAGGCTTTAGGGGTTTAGCCAGTACCAAGAGGAATCTATTTGGGCCAGGGTTAGGCTTAGGGGTTTAGTCAATTCCAAGAGCTATCTGTTTAGTTTAGGGTTAGGGTGAGGGGTTTAGTCAATCCCAAGAGCTGTCTAATTGGTGTAGGGTTAGGGATTTAGTCAGTTCCAAGATGTATCTGTTTGGTTTAGGGTTAGGGGTTACATTCGGGTCTCACCTGCTGTCTTCCCAGTCTGAACAAAAGGGCTGAGCAGCTTTTCTGACATGCCCCCCCCCCCCCCACTCGCCCCGAATCCCTGGCTTCCATTGCGGTGCCTACGCACTGAACTTCAGGAGGTGGAACCACTCAAACATGAAACACTACAGAAGCAATAATGGTGAAATCCTCAAACCTTAGTCATTATTAAGAAAAAGGTCCTTTCAACGTTTAAAACCGCTCTGCATGGGGGGATAAAAGAGTCTTAAGCACTCCAGCTGGATGATGAGAGGCCACATGTCCCACAAAAAAAAGCCTTTTATAGCAGAACAGCTCCATGAGGCATGGAATATGAGCAAAGCCTGCCACAAATTTATTGAGGTTCGCTGCATTGTTGCTGGGGTTGCACGGGTTCATGGTGGAGGCCAAAATGGAGGCCCAAATGGCATCCAGACCGTTGGTAATGGGCCACCAGGGCAGTGGCTCACCTCACTGCGCTTTGATACGCATGCTGCGGGGCTTGTTGGGAGCGGGTCACTCACGGTAAGTCTCGCACCAGCTTCATGAATCTAATTCTGTTAGGGCTGTGGAAAATCATGTGCTGGTCTAATGGGTTTATTCTTGGCCCAGTGGGAGCCATTGCTCATTTTAACATAGACATAAATCTTAAATTGACCCATGATTGCCCCCCCCCCCCCCCCCCCCCCTTCACTTTAATCATCACTTGGCTACCCGGCGACATTTATAGCTGCGCAAGTTAAAGATTTAATTGATTCCAGTCCCTAGTTAGGAGCCGGTTTCGGAGAGATTATTTAATTGTGGCGAACATTTCGAGACTGTTGTTAAAGTTTTTAAAAAAGAAAGTACATGCAGTGTTGGTTTTGCATGGGGGCCGGATTTACGTAAGGCCAACAGTGCGGTGGCTGACTCAAAGCGCTTGCCGGGCCGATCTAGTCCCGGCTCGTGATGCTGCGTGTGCCGTACACATTTATGTGGAGGCCTGCTGCCGCCTCCCAGGGTGCACACGGGTTTGAGCGAGATACGGTTGTGGTGGGAATGAACCGACTCACAATTACGCCTTCCCGTCCTCCGCTGGAAGGCACGCTCTCGCAGAGAGCCTCTATTCCGGGGTATGGGCGGACATTCAGAGGGACAACAGAAGCCGCGTACAGACTGAGGGCAGAGAGCTTGTTCTCCATGTTCTTCATGTCCTCCCCTCCATGTACTCAGCAGAGGCGGTTTCGAAGGTCCGGCCACTCGCTAGCCTTCCACCGAACCGCCCCACTCTCGCACGGCCAATAAAAAGGGGGGGGGGGGGGGGGGGATCATGACACTGAGAGATTTGTAGTCTGGCGGTGGTTTATGTTTGGTCTGATACTGCGCTCGGTGTGGAGATGAAACGCAATTAGCTCGTTAGTGTTTCTTGGCCGTAGC